>JAPXFY010000022.1:24868045-24883045 GCA_030674185.1 Monoplex corrugatus | reverse complement strand
TCTTTTCTCTGTTTCTCTCTCTTCAATCTCTCATCTGTTCTCTGTCTGTGTGTCTGTCGTTGTTCGTCTCTCTCTCTGTTCCTCTGTCTGTTTGTCTGTGTGTGTGTCTCTCTCTTTCTCTCTTCTTCTCTCTTCTCGTCTATTCTTGTTTCTCTCTCTCTCTCTCTTTCTCCTCTTTCTTCTCTCTCTCTCTCTCTCTAGATTCTTTGCTCTTCTGTTCTTTTTCCGCTTATTTTTATGCACTTGCACAAAACATTTCAAGTAGAATATTGTTCATTGCCCTATATTAATGTTTATATGAAATGAGAACATTAATTATTGCGTCCCCCATCTAAAGGCTGTGGCCTATATGAATAACGTCTGAAAAACTGAAGTCTACTTCTCTCTCCCATCTATGAGACAGGAGTGAAGAGAGAGAGACAGAAATGAGTTTAAGAAGAGAGGAGAGAGAGAGAGAGAGAAGAGAGAAGAGAGAGAGAGAAGAGAGAGAGAAAGAGAGAGAAATGTTCTGTTTGTCTGTGCTTATTAATTTTATTCACCTCTTTTTCTATCTCACATCAATCCATCTGTCCTCTTCTCCCCCCCCCCCCCCTATCTCTCTCTGTGTAAAATGACAAGTTTGAAAAATGGCTTTTAGTCAATAGCCTTTACATGTAGAAAATAAAGAATATCATTGTCATTAATTTTTGTAGATTTCAGCGATGGCAGATATGGAAAGTACTTTTGACCAAATACTGCTGTGTAGTCATTGTCCTTACCATTGGAAAACAGATTAATCAGTCAATCTTTCCCTGTGTCTGTTTATCTGAGGGCCCCTCTCACCATTTCTATTCTCTCTCTCAGTCCTCTTAGTCTGTCTGTCTGTCTGTCTGTCTGTCTGTTTTTTCCATCTTCTGTGCTACAGAGTTTTGCTTGTCAAGTTGGGAGGCAGGCCATTTGATATCAACATCATTCAGGTGTATGCACCAACATCCGCAAGTACTCAGGAAGACGTCGACAACTTCTACGAAGTATTAGAGATGGCCAAGGCCCAATGTAAATCACAAGAAATTACCGTAATAATGGGAGATTTTAATGCTGAAGTGGGACAGGATAGGGTGGAGGATATAGTTGGACCTCATGGCCTTGGTACACAAAATGAAGGGGGGGGGGGAACTTGTAGAGTGGGCACAGATGAATGAGTTCATAGTAGGAAACACCTGATTTGAGCAGCCTAAAAGAAGAAAATAGACTGGGATGAGTCCAGCAGATAATACCAAAAAATCAGATTGACTACATCTTGATTAATAAAAGATTTAGAAATTCTTTACTGTCAGCAAAAACACTACCGGGCGCAGACTGCAACAGTGACCACAATCCTGTAGTAGGAAGACTTAGGCTGCAATTAAGGAAAATGAAACAGACCAAAAGTAATATCAAACTAAATCTTGGACTCTTAAAGACAGATGAAATGATACGTAAAAAATTTAATGTACATGTTCGAAACAAATTCAGTGCTCTGGAAGACGCTAGTGTCAGTGATGAACAATGGACAAAGTTGAGAAATTCGATCTTGTGAAGAAATCGCGGAAGTAGATAGAAAAGCAAAAAAGAATTGGATGACAAAAGAAATTTTAGGCTTGATGGAGGAACGGAGGAAGGCAAAGATAAACGAGGAGATATACAGGAAGATAAACAAAGAAATCAGGAATAGGTGCATCGAGGCTAAGGAAGCTTGGCTGAAAAAAAATGCAAAGAAATAGAAGACCGAGACAAAACGGATCCTCAGGGTATGTACAGACGAACTGAAGAAATTGTCCACAGGAAAAATACATGCATAACAACTGGTTGCTCAAAATCGAAAAAGACAAAATATTAGACAGATGGGGAGAGTACATTAAAGACCTTTTTGAAGATGACAGAAACGAAGAACATATTATAAAAAGAACTTTGAAGGACCACCCATAATGAAAGACGGAGATAGAGCAGCACTGAAAAAGATGAAACCAGGAAAAGCCCCAGTACCAGACAACATTACTACAGAGATGATTGAAGCCCTAGAGGAATTTGGTATTGAAAAAATAATAGTCTTCCTAAATGAAATTTAAGACACTGGAAAAATCCCCAAAGATATGTCAAAATCAATTTTCATTGCACTTCCAAAGAAGACAGGGGCTATAGAATGCGAACTCCATCGCACAATCAGTTTGATGAGTCATGTAACAAAAATGCTATTAAGAATAATTATGATGAGGACAAGGAATAGAATCAAAACAGAAATAGCAGATGAACAGTGTGGCTTTATGGAAGGGAAAGGAACTATTAATGCCATATACATTCTAAGAACTATCACAGAGAAGTCAGTCGAGATGAATAAGGATTTATATTTATGCTTTGTTGATTATACCGAGGCTTTCGATCGGGTAAGACATGAAGAATTGATCAACTAACTAGAAAGACTCAATGTTGATGGAAAAGATCTACGAATAATCAGGAATATGTACTGGGGACAAACAGCTGCAATGAGAATAGAAAACAATATAAGCTCTTTCCAAAGCATCAAAAGAGGAGTCAGACAGGGTTGTGTTTTGTCACCAGATCTGTTTTCACTTTACAGCGAAAACATTATGAGAAACCTAGAGGAAGACTCTGGATTAAAGGTTGGAGGAAAAATTATGAACAGCATTCGATACGCAGATGGCAGCGTGCTGATTGCAGAAAATGAAAGGGACCTACGAAACCTTGTCAATATACTAGAAATAGAAAGCAAGGTAAAGGGTTGGAACTAAACAGTAGGAAGACTGAAGTCATGGTGATCAGTAAAAAACATGAAATTCCCTCATGCAAAATAACGGCAAATGGCACAACCTTGAGACAGGTTTATAAGTTTAAATACCTGGGAACGATCATTTCACCAGACGGCAGATGCACATCAGAAATAGCCAGCAGAATCGGCCAAGCCAAAACAGCATTCAAGAAGATGAAAAGCATTCTTACCAACAAATGCCTTTCAGTTAACATCAGGAAGAGAGGTCTTGAATGTTATATAGAACCAATACTGTTATACGGTTGTGAGGCGTGGACAGTCAACAAGCAGAACCAGAACAATATTGAGGCAGCTGAGATGTGGTTTCTAAGAAGAATGTTGAGAGTTCCATGGACAGCAAAGAAAACACACGAGACGGTCTTGATGTATGCAGACACAAGAAGATCATTCAAAGGAAAATTAGGAAAAGACAGGCAACATTTATAGGTCATTTTATGAGGAAAGGGGAATTGGAGTACCTGGTCACAACGGGAAAGCTGGAGGGAAAGAGAGCACCAGGTAAACCCAGGGAGAAGATACTAGAAGGACTTGCATAGTAGCTGAAGACAAAGAGGGTGGAAGAGATGCTTGAGGCAACAAGAGATAGAGACAGATGGAAGTCCATGATCGCCAACGCCATGCGGCAAGGCATCTGATGATGATGATGATGCTATCTCTACACCCGTCTCCGCAGTTTTCTTCCAGTATTGCAACTTTTCTTTGGATGCATATATGCACATTGTTTTCCACACGCTGTACAGAAGAGAAGTCACTATACATGTACAGTCTGCACACTGCTTCCATGGGGCGTACATGCTGGGTGATTTCGTGTTTCCATAACCTACTAGGTACTGACATAATAAAAAGAAATTTTCAATTAACATGCATATAATTCATGTTGTACAAACGTATGTACATGTACACGAAGAGACACTAACATGTCTGTACACATGTTGACCTGGGAGATCGGAAAAATCTTTACCTTTTGCCGGAAAAATCTTCACCCTTTGCCGAAAAAATTTTTACCATTGTCGAAAAAATCTCCACTCTTTACCGGAAAAATCTTCACCCTTTACCGGAAAAATCTTCACTCTATATCCACCAAATCTTCACCTTACGAAAAATCATACACTTTACCGAAAATTCTTCACCCTTTACCGAAAAAATCTTTACCCTTTACCAGAAAAATCTTTGCTCTATACCCACCAAATCCTCTGACTTTTCGCTTTCCACGCACTAAGCTCAATACCTATGGTCCACGAGCCTTCTCTGTTTCTGGTCCACTCTCCTGGAACAAACTTCCTCTCTCAGTCCGTCAGCAACCTACTTTTGTCTCCTTCAAGTCCGCTCTCAAAACTCACCTTTTCTCCTCCGCATAAAATCCTAACCTCACTCAACCCCCCCCCCCCCCCCCCTCTGCAGCCTGTCTCCGCTCGGAGGGAATCACATGGTTATAATATATAATTGTATATGCTATGCTCTCTATAATTTTCCATTGGTTTTATTCTTGCTTTTATTGCTTTTATTCTTTCTCCCCATTTATAGCCATTCGTGTGTGTGTGTGTGTATGTGTGTGTGTATGTGTGTGTGTGTGTGTGCGTGCGTGTGTGTGCGTGCGTGCGTGCTTGCGTGTGTGTCTGCTTCAGCGCTTAGATTTGATTTTATCAAGATTTTGCGCTATATAAATATTGTAATTATTATTATTAATTATTATTATTTTATCTTCACCCTTTACCCACCAGGCATTAGGGACCCAGGCAGGATTAAAACCACGACCTTTATTTGATTGGTAGTTCAACGTTTTACTGACTTCACTATCGCAGCTGTCTGTCTCCCAGTTCTTTCCCACTTTTCGTTTCCATTTTATACTCTAGTTCTGTTTCACATTGCTTATAGCTCAGCCAACAACTAAAATCATATCAGGGCCAAAACTACGTTAAAAACAGCTCCAAGCTTAATAAGACAACTAAAAACCAAGCACATAATTATCACTTCAACTGTAAATGCAGTCAAAAATATTTCCCATAATACGATTGCATAAAATGAAATCTATTGATCTCTTTTTAAAAACTCGAAAACTGCATCTAGAGAAATTTTTCTGCTGAGGTTCTGCAGGAAGTGTGCTGTGTAGTGTTTCTGTCTCTCACATCGTAGTATGTAGTAAGAAGACGTTTGATGCTTTTGTCCCTCCTAAATCGTTTGTCTCGGTTGACACCCCCTTTACTTGTTTATTTATCTATTGATTTATTTGTTTATTTATTTATTTATTTATTGTAGTGGGCTTACTGGCTTTGTTGATAGAGCCTTGGATTCCAGATCTGACGTGATGAGTTCAAGTCTAGCCTACAACATAAAACTGGTCAGTTTAGTCCTTTTCTCGCACTGGACGAAGCAGCAGGGAAGTTTCAGTCTTTTTCTCCTAATTTTTCCATTTGTTGTTTGTTCGTTCATGATCTTGCGCTTGACAAAGGCCAGTTGGCCGAAAATATGCGCCTGTCTTGTCTGATTGTATTAAATACTCGTTCTGATTCTTATTCCGTGTTTTTTCTAATTCATAAAACTGGTCTGTTTGCTGTCCATATTGATGCTCCCATCATTGTTAATGTTATTGTTATTTTTGCTCAAAACCCAGCCGACTGCATACAGCCATATCAGGGCTATAACCTGTTTCAAAACACACGTAATACTTCAACAGGAAAAAAGAGAGAGAAGAAAATTAAGTACACATATCAATGTATTCGCGCACTTTCAACCTTAGGACATGCCCCTGAAGTTAACCACTCTGTCCAGTTTACTGCCTAGGGGATCTAAAAAACATACATGAATACAAATTTAAACATAAATAAGGACACTAAAACATATACAAAACGGGTCTAAATTACCTAAAATTGCTTCCACATATCACACTTCCCAAGAGCCATAAAATGCACTTAATACATGTGCCCAGTGATCAAGTCCTCAGAGAAAGTATATAAGATTTTATCGAACACATACAGGTGAATGGACCAACAAGGCAAAATCTGATACGAAGAAATGACAGAAAGCAAAGGAACACGGCAGAAACAAAGAGAGTGACAGAAAAGAGGAAATTTCTAGTTCAGAATTTCCAGAAGATGGGGATAATATTTATACTGAAAGAGCCACTGGCATCCCCGCTGGGGGATTCCCTTATTCTGACCATGATAGCTTAGTGTTTCATAGGTCCAGTACCCCCCTCGTCCCCTCCTTGCCCCCCTCCTCACCTACCTTGCCAACATGTAGGGTTCTGTGCAGGCTCAAGGGGTCTTGCAGACGATCACTGGTAGATTTAGCTGGAGCATACATGGAGTTGCCCGAACGCGATGAATTCTCTCCTGAATAAACCCCAGAACTCCTATTTATGTCTCTGTCTTTTCTTTTTCCTCTCTCTCTCTCTCTCTCTCTCTGTCTCTCTCTCCCTCTCTCTCTGTCTCTCTCTCTCTCCTCTCTTTCTCCTCTTTGTAAGATACATTGACTGTGCTGTAGGGGTAGCGAGACCACCCCACCCACCCCTGAACGACCACCACCATCACAACCATCATCACAACCAACACCCACCTACGCGATGAGGTAAGCCAGGAGGAGATTGACCACCAACCCACCACCACCACCACCGCCACCACCACCACCGCCACCACCACCACCGTCACCATCTCCAGTCAGTCAGCCAGCTAAGGTCAGTGCCCAGGACCGATCGTCACCAGCCCATAGAGGTCATTGACCTTTCACCTTTCCTATCAGCTCGTGGGTCGGTGCTGCTCGAGCTCACGCATTGCTCGGCTATGTTTTTAACTGCTGTGGCGTGTGGTGGCGGAGTCAGATCAAGCTACTACCGTATGGTGTATACGCGATAACATCTACTAAGAATCTTTTCCTTTTTTTTTCTTCAACCTTTTGATTCCTGCACCCTGTCTACCGGCATCCTGCATTGTCAACCATGCTAGCAAAGCAAAAACTTAACCCTTTGACTTCCTCGCACTATCCACCAGCTTTCTGCAGGAAGCTGGTGGATAGGATGAGGGAGTCAGAGCGTTAAGTTTTTGCCGTCGGTGGATAGCGTGCGGGAGTAAAGGGTTAATTTTTCTTTTTTCTTTCAAACTTTTGAATCATTTTTTTTTAAACAAGAAGTAAATACAGGTTCATATTACTTATAGCCCCAGCCGACTACTACAGCCATATCAGGGCTAAAAGTAAATACAAAAACGAAAACAAAATACAAGATGATAATATCATGGCAAAACGTAATTGCAATATCACCTGCAGACTTAAAAGTTTCACGTACTCGCCAGAATATATACATGTGATATATTTATTATCGAAGTATATAAATTATTATTGGAATGAAGCAGATTTAGCAACATAGAAAACAATGAAGAGATGAATGGACGCATACTGTATAGGTATCTCACTGAAAACGAGACCTAATGTCAAGTCTCTCATTTAAAACATTGACACAAGAGAAAGAGAGATAGTAACATAGTACAACGGTTAACATAACAGACTACCGACTGGAAGGCTGTGGGTTCGAATCTCATCAGTTCTATAAAAAGTGTGGGATTTTTCAACCCCAACCAATTCTTGGGATGGGATTAACGCTAAAATGCTCAAGGCTGGGGGTGAGAAGATTGTCTCCTGGATACTCTATATTTGCAACGAAACCTGGAGATCTGGAGAGGCCCCAGAAGATTGGAAAGATGGCACTCTTTTCTGCATTCCCAAGTAAGAAAATCGTCACAACTGGAGAGGAATGACCTTACTTTCAACCCCTGAAACAACATACTGTCGGGTGATCTTGAATTGGATTAGAAGTGTAGTTTGGCTTCATCTGCGTGAAGAACAGGCAGATCTCAGAGCAAACCAATCCTAGGTGGATGAGATCTTAAAAACCGTGATAAATCATAGCGAAATACCAGGAATTTTAGGTCCTTTTAGCAATGAGTTTCATCGACTTTAGTAAACATTTTGACAATATCCATAGACTTTCAGTTGCTTTCATATGGCACTCCTGAGATTGTGGTCAAAAAAATAGAAAACATATATTGGCAATTTTGGCTGATTGTGGTCAAAACAATAGAAAACATATATTGGCAATTTTGGCTGTTACATATGTCCAGAGGATGGCTACTGCGACTGATTTCATGTTCTCACTGGTGTTGACCAAAGCTGCATTCTCTCCCCAATCCTGTTTGCTGTTGTTATCAACTGGGTTCTCAAGAAAGCAACTGCAATTCATGGCATCAGCTGGTAGGAAGGTCTGATACAGACTTTGCTGATGATGTAGCAGATAATACTCAGAGTGTCCAGGAGCTTGTACCCGCCATTGGTGAATGTACTGGAGAATTAGTTTTAGCAATCAGCGGCAGAAAGACAAAGAACATGCTGACTGTTAACCATCAACCATCAACACAACTGACGTTTTCACGTGGCAAAACAAAAATAATGAAAATCGCTGATGACTTCACCAACCTGGGTAGCTCAACCAGCAAATAAGGTTATATAGACCAAGAAATCAATTGCAGATTACACAAAGCTCAGCAACTTTCAACTTTTAAGCAGCTGGTCAAAACTGGGCAAACAAGAAGTTCTCTTTAGAAAAGAAATGTTGACCCTATAACTCAACATCTTGTCCACTTTCCTTTATGACTGCAAAACCAAAAGCTGATGCTTGAAATCCAGCAGGGAGAAAAATCTTTAATAAGTCTTTGACTTAAAATACTTGAGAAACATTCTGTGCATCAAATGGAGTGACTTCATAACCAACGCCAAAATCAGAGAGCAGTCCAGTCAAATTCTGTTTTTCAATGAAATCTGTAACTGGCGCTTGAAATCACTTGGCCGCGATATATCAAGACCTCCTTCTACGAAACTGACTAACTAGGTGAGGTGGCGGACTTCTAAAGGAAAAAAAACGAAAGAGGCCGGCCTGAGACCAGCTGGCTATAAACCACCCAGAAAGACCTCTAGCGATAAACAACGGCTGGAGTGACGTCAGGGTGCTGACTGCTGACCAGTCCAAGTGGAAAACGTTGAGTGCCTCCAGCTTCAGTTGATGCGAGAGCAATGGAACTGAACCAGACTGAAAGTGGTGATGGTTACTACATGTTTTAACACTTTGTTCAATCTCTCTCTCTCCTTCTCTCTCTCTTCTCTCTCTCCTCTCTCTCTCCTCTCTCTCAATATTATTGTCGTTTGAATTTTGCATTATGTTGATGTCTTTATGTCATTTTAGTTATTTGTATTAGTGTATGTCCACCCACCCCCTCTCATTGGATGAGGGCTGGATGTAAAAAAGTTTTGTTTTGCCTAGTATGGGTATCCTCAAAATAATGATTTGTTTTTGGTTTTTCATCTTGTATACTCTCTCTCTCTCTCTCTCTCTCTCTCTCTCTCTCTCTCTCTCTCTCTCTCTCTCTCTCTCTCTCTCTCTCTCTCTCCATGTCTGTGTCTGTCTGTTTTTCTCTCTTACAATAAATCTGAAATTATTTTCTGTTTCTTTTTAACCAATAACTTCTACCATTAGGATAATAATGCATCGTTGTCTCTGTCACTCTCTCTCTCTCTCTCTCTCTCTCTCTCTCTCTGTCTCTCTCTCTGTCTCTCTCTCTCTCTCTCTCCTTTACTAACAATGGCTGTGCTGTAGCTCGCTAGTCTACACCTCCCCCCTCCATCCTCCACGACACACCAAGATCCCTGTACCCCTGCACGCTTCACACAGATCACAAATCGGTGAGGTAAGCCAGAAGATTGACCAGCCACTGCTGTCACCACCACCACCACCACCCCGACTGCAGCCACAACCACCACCGCCGCCGCTACTACGACCACCATCGCCACCACCAAGCGAGGCAGTGCATAGAGGTCATTGACTTCTCCGCTTTCATATCAGCACGTGGCTCAACACTGCTCCTCTTGCTGTAGCTCATCAATTAAAAAACGTTATAGCCGGGAGTTTGGAGACCAAGCTGTTATCATATACGGGGTAACACTCGCTAAGGATCTGTTGTCAAGTCATAAACGTAAATTGGGTACTATTTATTTACCTATGGCTCAAACACTGCAGTTTCCTGCTGTGCTCAAACGCTGTGTGCATATATATACATGGTAACTCCTACTGAGAATGTCTCTCATTTAAAACAGCTTCTCTTCCTCCGCTCCGCTACACAGTTTTGAGAGCTTTTTATGACTGTGTGTGTAAAAATGAGAGCACTTGCTAAGGACCTGTCCTGCTCAACACTCCTGCTTTTCTTCTGACCGGTTATGTAAATGGAATTTTGAGAGCAGCCTGCTGACGCATTTCTGCAGGATAACAATCTGAATCACTAACGGGGAAAGAAAAAAGGTATTGTTTATGTGTTTGGAAAGAAACAAAATCTGTATTGTTCATATGTTGGGAAAGAAAAAATTTGTATTGTTCTTGAGTCGAGAAGAAAAAAAATCTGTATTATATGCATATGTATCAGTGTGTGCGCTCAGCTCTGCTGTGGTAACAGACTAAGCAAGGACTGTTACTCTGTGTATCGATGGTTTATTCCACTGAAGATCTGGTGCTTTGTATTAATTAATTAGATAATTAAGTAATCAATAATGACGATGGTACTACCACTATTGCCAATAATGATAAATTCATTCTGGTATAGTGCTTTGCTCCAGACTCATTTAGATTCACTGTGCTTTGCTCCAGACTCATTTAGATTCACTGTGCTTTGCTCCAGACTCATTTAGATTCACTGTGCTTTGGTCCAGACTCATTTAGATTCACTGTGCTTTGCTCCAGACTCATTTAGATTCACTGTGCTTTGGTCCAGACTCATTTAGATTCACTGTGCTTTGCTCCAGACTCATTTAGATTCACTGTGCTTTGGTCCAGACTCATTTAGATTCACTGTGCTTTGGTCCAGACTCATTTAGATTCACTGTGCTTTATTACACTTTCACAGGATACACAGCGTAATAATCACACATAAAGACACGCATATACATGCCCTGGCACACATATACATATAACACATGCATGCACGTAACACACATATACTCACCCACTCACTCACACACACACACACACACCACACACACACACACACACACACACACACACACACTCAAGCACACGCACGGACACACACAAACATACACACGCACGCACGCACGCACGCACGCACACACACACACACACACACACACACACACACACATCAGAATACACACACTCAGGCATACACGAACGCAAATGCTCACGTACACACACACACAAACTAAAACCATACAAACACGTATCTATGATTATAAACGCTTGCACGGTACCACGTTCTTCTGTGGGGATGCCAGGGGTTCTCTCAGTATAAGTATCCCCACTGCCTGGACATTGTGCGACAGACATTTCCTCTTTCCTGTCATTCTTTTGGTTCCTGCTTTGCTCTTTTGCTTACTGTCATCTCTTCCTCTCATTTTCTGCCTTGCTGAGCCATTGACCTGCATGTATACTATAAACCCCTACTCGCTATCAGGACTGATAATTGGGTATTATGAACTGCATTTTAGCTCAAAGGGAATGTGATGCGCAGAAGCAATTTTAAATAATCTAGGCCACTTTTTTTTTATACATGTTTTAACTCTTTGACTCCCGCACCCTATTCACGAGTCGCAAAAACGACCCTTTGACTCCCTCACCCTATCCACCAGCGGGTGTCAAAGGGTTAATATCCTTAGATATGTCTACCTTTGTATTCAATTTTGTTTGTTGTTTTGTTGTTTGTTTTAAACCCACTGGTGATAAATTGGACAGAATGGTCAGTGCCAGGGGCATATCCTTAGATCAGTACCCAAATGCATCGTTATGTGTACTCAATTTTCTATTCCTTTTTTCTTTTTTTAAATTTTTTTTTATTTCTATTCTTAAGGATCATCGAGGTGTGGTGTACATTTTGCAATAGTCATAGCCCTGATATGGCTCTACGCAGCTGGCTGGGCTTTAAACAGTAACAACAATAATACAATAACAAGAATGCCATGTGGCCAGTACTTAAAGGTGACAGTAATTATCAGTGGAGAAGTAATTATACGAACTAGAACAATGGGAGGCCCAGGTGAACAGACAAGTCGTTAACTGTGACTTGAAGTGCGAAAAGATGGGCTGACATCTCAGAGAGTTCCAAGTGGATGGTGTAATGAAACGGACAGCATGTTCTTCTGCAGACTTATGGTTATATTTCTAACCTAGACCCTCCCTGTAATTCTCAAAAGCATTTGAGGATTACAGGGTCTAGGTTGCTGAAAATATCCATAGGAGGGCTGAAAAGCAAATTTCTATTCATAAAAGTGGTGATACGCAAGGCTCGCAAGTACGTAATGACAGGAAGATTTGACTGGTAAGCAATGGATTTCTTTGAGAAGTGGTTTAGTGTCTTACAAATGTTGCAACATTTTTAGGACAGTTTATGAGATAAGAGACATTTGAGCTCCTAGTCACAACAGGGAAGCTAGTGGGGAAAAAACACACCAGGTAGACCCAGGGAGAAACTATTGGACGGACTTGCGGAGTGGATGAAGACAGAGAGGGTGGGAGATGTACTTGTAGCGACAAAAAATAGATTCGTATGGTGGGCCGTGATCGCCAACGTCATGTGGCAAGACACATGATGATGATGGAGGGCCATGATCACCAACGCCATGTGGCAAGACAATGATGATGAGGAGGCATGACCCCACGCATGTGGAAAGACACATGATGATGAGGATGGCCATGACCGCCAACGCCATGTGGCAAGACACATTGATGATGATGGATGGCCATGATCGCCAACGCCATGTGGCAAGACACATTATGATGATGGATGGCCATGATCGCCAACGCCATGTGGCAAGACACATGATGATGATGGATGGCCATGATCGCCAACGCCATGTGGCAAGACACATGATGATGATGGAGGGCCATGATCGCCAACGCCATTGGCAAGGCACATTATGATGATGGAGGGCCATGATCGCCACGCCATGTGGCAAGCACATGATGATGAGGAGGCCATGACCGCCAACGCCATGTGGCAAGACACATGATGATGAGGATGGCCCATGATCGCCAACGCCATGTGGCAAGACACATGATGATGATGGATGGCCATGATCGCCAACGCCATGTGGCAAGACACATATGATGATGGATGGCCATGATCGCCAACGCCATGTGGCAAGACACATGATGATGATGGATGGCCATGATCGCCAACGCCATGTGGCAAGACACATGATGATGATGGATGGCCATGATCGCCAACGCCATGTGGCAAGACATATGATGATGATGGAGGGCCATGATCGCCAACGCCATGTGGCAAGCACATATGATGATGGAGGGCCATGATCGCAACGCCATGTGGCAAGGCACATTATGATGATAATGGCCATGATCGCCAACGCCATGTGGCAAGACACATGATGATGATGGAGGCCATGATCGCCAACACCATGTGGCAAGGGACCCATTAATGATGATGGAGGGCCATGATCGCCAACGCCATGTGGCAAGGCACATTATGATGATGGATGGCATGATCGCCAACGCCATGTGGCAAGGCACATTATGATGATGGAGGGCCATGATCGCCAACGCCATGTGGCAAGACACATGATGATGATGGATGGCCATGATCGCCAACGCCATGTGGCAAGACACATGATGATGATGGAGGGCCATGATCGCCAACGCCATGTGGCAAGGCACATTATGATGATGGAGGGCATGATCGTCCAACGCCATGTGGCAAGACACATGATGATGATGGAGGGCCATGATCGCCAACGCCATGTGGCAAGGCACATTATGATGATGGATGGCCATGATCGCCAACGCCATGTGGCAAGACACATTATGATGATGGAGGGCCATGATCGCCAACGCCATGTGGCAAGGCACATTATGATGATGGATGGCCATGATCGCCAACGCCATGTGGCAAGGCACATTATGATGATGGATGGTCATGATCGCCAACGCCATGTGGCAAGACACATTATGATGATGGATGGCCATGATCGCCAACGCCATGTGGCAAGGCACATTATGATGATGGATGGCCATGATCGCCAACGCCATGTGGCAAGGCACATTATGATGATGGATGGCCATGATCGCCAACGCCATGTGGCAAGGCACATTATGATGATGGAGGGCCATGATCGCCAACGCCATGTGGCAAGGCACATTATGATGATGGAGGGCCATGATCGCCAACGCCATGTGGCAAGGCACATTATGATGATGGATGGTCATGATCGCCAACGCCATGTGGCAAGACACATGATGATGATGGAGGGCCATGATCGCCAACGCCATGTGGCAAGACACATGATGATGATGGAGGGCCATGATCGCCAACGCCATGTGGCAAGGCACATTATGATGATAATGATGAGTGGTGTAGGATGCTCATACATTCCATTCTATGTTCCTGATTAGATGTGCCGTGCTATTCTGAACCACTCACAACTGATAAATTTGTTCTACCCTGAAGCCAGCCAGCACAGAATGACAATAGTCTAATCAGGAAGTTGCTGTGGCGGAGACAGGTCATTTACCTGCAGTTTGACAGAGAGGACTGGTCGTTTCTTTTCAAAGAATCATAGATTTAAGATCTGCTATCTCTAGTTTAGTCTCAGCCCGCAAGATTATCCCTTTGACTCTTGCACCCATTCTGTCAACTGCAAAAACTTAATTCTTTGACTCCCTCACCTTATCCACCAGCTTCCTGCAGGAAGCTGCTGGATAGGGTGAGAGAGTCAAAGGGTTAAGTTTTTGCTTTGCTAGCGTGGTTGACAATGCAGGATGTTGGCGCACTGGGTGCGGGAATCAAAGGATTAATGAAAAACTGGCCTGTTACCCAGTCCATCTTAATGTTTTCAGCATTCTGGTATGTCAGCTTAGTGAGTGAGTGTGAGTGTGTGTGTGTGTGTGTGTGGTGTGTGTGTGTGTGTGTGTGTGTGTGTGTGTGTGTATGTGTGTGTGTGTGTTGTGTGTGTGTGTGTTGTGTGTGTGTGTGTGTATGTGTATGTGTGTGTAGTGTATGTGTGTGTGTATGTGTGTGTGTGTGTGTGTGTGTGTGTGTGTGTGTGTGTGTGTGTGTGTGTGTGTGTGGTGTGTGTGTGTGTGTGTGTCCTCATTTCAAGACATTACCAACGCATAGGGTTTTACGCAGGCTCAG
>JAPXFY010000022.1:24848045-24860545 GCA_030674185.1 Monoplex corrugatus | reverse complement strand
ACGTCGCACGTCACGTCACGTCGTCACGTCACGTCACGTCACGTCACGTCACGTCACGTCACGTCACGTCACGTCACGTCACGTCACGTCACGTCACGTCACGTCACGTCACGTCACGTCACGTCACGTCACGTCACGTCACGTCACGTCATCACGTCACGTCACGTCACGTCACTCACGTCACGTCACGTCACGTCACGTCACGTCACGTCACGTCACGTCACGTCACGTCACGTCACGTCACGTCACGTCACGTCACGTCACGTCACGTCACGTCACGTCACGTCACGTCACGTCACGTCACGTCACGTCACGTCACGTCACGTCACGTCACGTCACGTCACGTCACGTCACGTCACGTCACGTCACGTCACGTCACGTCACGTCACGTCACGTCAGTCACGTCACGTCACGTCACGTCACGTCACGTCACGTCACGTCACGTCACGTCACGTCACGTCACGTCACGTCACGTCACGTCACGTCACGTCACGTCACGTCACGTCACCACGTCACGTCACGTCACGTCACGTCACGTCACGTCACGTCACGTCACGTCACGTCACGTCACGTCACGTCACGTCACGTCACGTCACGTCCCACGTCACGTCACGTCACGTCACTCACATCACTCACATCACATCACATCACATCACATCACATCACATCACATCACATCACATCACATCACATCACATCACATCACATCACATCACATCACATCACATCACATCACATCACATCACATCACATCACATCACATCACATCACATCACATCACATCACATCACATCACATCACATCACATCACATCACATCACATCACATCACATCACATCACATCACATCACATCACATATCACATATCACACCACATCATATATCATATTATATTATGACACATATGTAACACATCATATCAAATCATATCATGTGACGCGACATAACATAACATAACATAGTGTGACATGACGTGACGTAAAGTGACGCGATATGACATTACACGCCACACCACAACTCATTGGAGCAGAAAGAATTCCAACAAGAAACTGCACAACTGAACACAACACGCAACAACACCAACACCCACACAACACAAAAACACAAACACAACACAACACAACTGAACACAAACACAAACACAACACAAACAAACCAACACAAACACAAAAAACAACACAACACAAACGTCAACACAACCACAAACACAACACAACACACCAACACACCACAAACACAACACACACACCAACACACACACACAAACACAACACAACACACAAACACACCACAAACACAAACACACCACAAACACAAACATCAACACAACCACAAACACACCACAAACACAACATCAACACAACCACAAACACACCACAAACACAAACTCAACACAACCACAAACACAACACAACACAAACACACCACAAACACAAACACACCACACAACACAACACAAACACACCACAAACACAAACACACCACAAACAACACAACACAACACACACACAAACAACACAACAAACACCAAACACCACACAAACAACACACAACCAACAACACCAACACCAACACACCAAACACCACAACAACACACACACACACCAACACACAACACAACACCACACACACAACAACCAAACACCAACACACCACAACACCACAACAACACAACAACACCAAACAACAACACAACAACAAACAAACACAGCCAACACCACACACCAACAAACACACCACAACACACAACACACACAAACACAACACAACACAAACACAACACAACACAAACACAACACAACACAACACAACACAACACAAACACAACACAAACACAACACAACACAACACAAACACAACACAACAACACAACACAAACACACACAAACACAAACACACACACAAACACAACACAACACAACACAACAACACACACAACAAACACACCAACAACACAACACAACACAACCAAACAAACACAACACAAACACACACACAACACAACACAAACACAAACACAACACAAACACAAACACAAACACAAACACAAACAACAACGATAAACACAAACACAAACATCACCCTCAAACCACAAACCCACAACCCACAGCCACAAACCAACACAATACATCAACGTGACGGCATAGCCAGGGTTATTAACAAACAGTAAGAAGAGCTTCTGGCATGACTGAGAACTGACCATCTGTGAATAATGCCTGTTCTCTCCAGCCGACCTGCTTTCCCGGCCATTGTACCGGTAAGGGTCATTTACCAGCTTGCCTGTTTTCAGCCTGTATAATTATTGGTGGTGGGATTGGCGCTTATTGTGGTCGTTCAGCCATGAAGCTGGCTTGGCGTAGAGGTTAACTCTTTGACTCCCGCACCCTGCAAGAAGCTGGTGGATAGGGTGAGGGAGTCAAAGGGTTAAGTTTTTGCAGTTGGTGGATAGGATGCAGGAGTGAAAGGGTTGAGACAGAGCCCCATCACCTTTCAACCTGACTGCTCAGGTTCGAATATGGAACGTAGATTACCTTTCCTTAAGATATGAAAAGTGTAAACGTATGTCTGGATGTCTGTGTGCGGGCAGTGTGGGTATATATGCATGTATTTACCGTTATTTGTTATCTTCATCTCTTCGTCATCCTCATCATCATCTGCCCTACCGCATGGCGTTGGTGATCATAATCCTTCCATATGAATCTATCCCTTGTCGCTGCAAATACATCTTCCACCCTCTCTGTCCTCAGCCACCCTGCACGTCCGTCCAGTATTTTCTCCCTGGGTCTACCTGGTGCTCTGTTTCCCTCCAGCTTTCCAATTCCCCTTTCCTTATATGGTATGCAATCTGAATAACAGTAATTCAGCAGGGTTGAAGCAAACAGACACCAGAAACACACGAAAATGAATAAGAACGCGTACTTAATTTCACATAACAAAGACAGAGTCAAATTTTCGTTCACATTGAGAACAGCCGAAAAAGAAACACAAAACTTAGATCCAAAACAAGTGTGACTGCCCGCGTCCAAGCAAACAGGAACCAGAAGAACAAGAAAACCAATATAAGCGCGGATCCAACAAAACAAAACAAAACAAGCGCAAATTTTCGGCCAACTAGCCTTTGTCAAGCGCGAACGCACGGTCACAAACAGTTGACAGACACCAAACAATGGATAATAAAAACGGGACTAAAAACTTCCCTGCCGCCTCGTCCAGTGGGTAAGAAATGGAATGCCCATGTCTTCATGAGCAGTAGTAAGAAGTGGGGAGAGGGGAGGCAACTATGATGTCAAAAGGGAAGTGAGATGAGTTCTGCAATTTTGAGAAGTGGCCATGCTATATCGGTATAGCCCTGTTCTGAAGAAGGCACAGGGCAAGAGCCAAGAGGTAAGGGACTAGATTGTGCCCAGTGCCATGAATCTGGTAGGCGTAGGAACAGGAAGAAACATGAAACGGCATGTCTGAATTCTGTTGCGCAATGGATTACTTATGGTTTGTCATTAAGACCATATGGTTTGCGTGTTCCAAGTTTATTTATGAGGTGGGATTCTCTGTCTTTCCTGTCTATGGTGCTGTTATTGTATAGAAGCCACAGACCTTTCACTCGGATGTCATTGATTGAGTGGTCTGATTGGTTGAAGTGATTGGGAATAGTTTTATCCCTTTGGTGGCGGATATCAGCCAAGTGTTCTTTGAAACGTGTGTCAAGGGTGCGTCCAGTTTCACCAATATACAGTTGGGAACATTTAGAGCAGCTGATCAAGTAGACAATGTTATAAGTTTGACAGTTGAAATGTTTTGTAATTCTCATATGAGATTTGGGGCCTTTGATTGTGGTGGCTGTGCACAAGAAAGGACATGTCTTGCATTTAGGTTTGTTGCATGGAGAGGTTCCTGGAGGTTGGCTGACTGGTTTGCTGAGATTTGAATGCACCAGCAAGTCGCGGAGATTTGTGTCTCTCTTGTAGACGATCAAAGGGCGCTGGTCAAAGGTTCACCTGTAGTGGGACTGGATCGCAGAATGTTCCAGTTGGACAAGATGATCCTTTTTACGAGGTACATGGACGGGTGGTAAACTAAACTGAGGACTGGCCGATCCTCTGTGGCAGCTTTGGGCTTCGAATGGAGGGCATTTGGCCGAGAGACAGAGTTGACTTTTTTCCGGGCTTCATTGATGACCTCGAGTGGGTAATGTCTGCGCAGGAAAAATCTAGTCATTTCATCTGCTTTGTCCTGGAAATCGTCTTCGTCTGAGCAGAGGCGTCGTAGTCTCAAGAACTGCGAGTAGGGAATGCTGTTTCTGGTGTTGGAAGTGTGAGATGATTGATAGTCCAGGTAGGAATGTGAGTCTGTAGGTTTGTAGTGGACTGTAGTGACTAGTTGTTCAGATTGAAGGGAAACTTCGATATCAAAAAGCTTACGGATGTGTTTGAAATTTCATATGTGAACTTGATGGATGGGTGAAACGTTTGGACGTAATGGATGAATTGCAAAAGTTGGTCATGAACTTAGGACGAAAAGAACAACACACACACACACACACACACACACACACACACACACACACACACACACACACATATATATATATATAATATGCACACAACTCACGCTCGCGCAGCCCCCCCCCCCCCCCCACACACACACACACATACACATCAGAGTCAACTTCTCCAGCTCATCTAAACATCAGGGACGTTTTTTTAACAACTTATTTTCGTTCATTTTTAGATATTACAAAGACGGACATTATGAGCAAAGCAAAATCAACTATACAAAAGACTTCAAATTTAACATATTTGAAGGTCATCCACAATTTCATCAAAGGATCTATATATATGCATGAGATTGCATTGAAATACCAAAAGTGTAAGACGTAATAAAAAAAATTAAAAAAAGAGAAGTATAAAATACGGAACCGATAAAGCATTGACAAAACATTTTATCATGTTCCGTTCATAAAGGCTTTGGGAAATGGTCGAAAACTTGTTTAAGTCAAAATGTGTCAGCGGTGCAAATATCAAATAAACAGAAATCATAAACTTCTATGGTGTTGATGAAAACACACGCACAAATCAGTGCTAAGTTCAATAATCCTTCGAGAAAAAGTATACAGTTAATTAATTTAAAACCCGCAAACTGCATGAAACTTCTCCGACTATCACATCTTTTACAAGACAGTTAACCACAAAAAAGTGTCTTTGTTGTCTGTTGTGTAGGCGTTATGAACGCCAAGCCAGTGGGCTGAAAAATACGAGCCTGTTTGTTTTGGTGATCAAAGGCACCTTCTCTTTCTATTTTCGCGAGTTTTCTGATGACTGCAATTAACATTGTGTGATGGAAGGATCCAAAATAGACTTGACACACGCCGAGAGCGCCGCACATAAATACTTCACGGCGGCGGACCTTGGACAGTCCACGACGAAAGATCAGCAAACGTCAGCAAGAAAGCTTGGCCCGTGCCCGTGCCCGTGCTGATGTTCGTTACTGGGCAAAGACAACTGATATAGACAAACAAACAAAAAACAAACAAAAACAAAAAAAAACAAAAAACAAGCAAAACAAAACAAACAAAAAAACGAGAAACGGACAATATCAATAATTAGTACACAGACACTCACGTGCGCGGGCGACACAGACACACACACACACATACACACATACACAAACACTGTCTGTCTGTCTGTCTGTCTGTCTGCCTGTCTGTCTGTCTGTCTCTCTTTCTCTCTCTCTCTCTCTCTCTCTCTCTCTTTCTCACACACACACACACACACACACACACACACACACACATATGCACGCACTCACACACAAACATGCATACACACAGGCACGCATGCACGCCACACACACACACACACACGCGCGCGCGCGCGCGCGCACACACACACACACACTACTCCGTCCAATTTATCGCACAGGTGATTTAAAAAACATACCTGAATACAAATTTAAACATAACTAAGGACAAAAACACAAAAACGGGGCCTAAATTATCTAAAATTGCTTCCGTATATCTCATTTCCCTAGAGCCAAAAATGCGCTTAATACATGTACCCAGTCATCAATCCTCAGAGAAAGTACGTAAAACTTTATCGAACACATACAGGTGAATAGATCAGTAAGGCAGAAATTGATAGGAAGAAATGACAGAAAGCAAAGAAACAAGGCAGAAACAAAAGAGAGTGGCAGAAAAGAGGAAATTTCTGGCACAGAATTTCCAGAGGGTGGGGATAATATACCCCAGTATCCACATGGGGGAGGGGAGGGGAGGGAGGGAGGATTCCCGGCATCTGCCGTGGAGATTGGCAATTAGAAGAATTGCAGTGGCACATTTCTTCTGTCTCGCCACTTTAAAGAGGTGACATCGCTGCAATATAAGTGAAAATGTTCACCACTATGGTTCTCTTGACCGCAGGGGCAGGATAGTGATGGCATCAGTTGGAACGTGCGGTTCATATGGATGTTGAGCCGGTTGTGGCCAGTGTAGGGTCCCCTCACCTCCCCCCGTGGGGATGCCGGGGGCTCTGTCAGTATAAAACAGGCCTATATTACCTAATATTGCTTTCGCATACCTCATTTCTCTAGAGCCAAAATTACACTTAATACATGTACCCAATTATCCATCCTAAGAGAAAGTATGCAATTAGAAGAATTGCAGTGGCACATATGTGTACTTACGTTTCTGCCTTACTGGTCTATTCACCCCACCCTCTGGAAATCCTGTACTGGAAATGTCCTCTTTTCTGTCACTCTTTGTTTCTGCCTTGTTCCTTTGCTTTCTGTCATTTCTTCCTGTCATTTTCTGCCTTGCTGGTCCATTCAATGTATGCGCTCGATAAAGTCTTACATACTTTCTCTTAGGATGGATAATTGGGTACATGTATTAAGTGTATTTTTGGCTCTAGAGAAATGAGGTATGCGAAAGCAATATTAGGTAATATAGGCCTGTTTTATGTCTGTTTTAGTTTCCTTAGTTATGTTTAAATTTGTATTCAAGTATGTTTTTTAAATCCCCTGTGCGATAAATTGGACGGAGTGGTCAAAGCCAGGGGCATCTCCTTAGATCATGTGCGCGAATGCATTGATATGTGTACTTACGTTTCTTCTCCATTTCTCCCCATTGAAAAATATGTTTTGAAACGGTTACAGCCCTGATATGGCTGTACGCAGTCGTCTGGGCTTTAAGCAAAAATAACGACAACAAAAATAACCATAACAAAGCCAGTGTAGAGCCTCATCAGGACCAGCTGCTGCTCTCTGGACAGACAGAGGTAGTGGCCTCTTCCTATCTGTTGCGTAAACAGTGATCTGATGGTGCTCCTCTCTTTGCAGCCGCTGACGCTGTTGTCTGGTTACAGGATAGACAAAATAGAAGGTAGATAAGATCATACATATCCCTGGCCCGTATGTGTGTCTTCTGTGGTCAATGCAACTTTTGTGGGTCATCATCATCATCATGTACCCTGCAGCATGGCGTTGGCGATCATGGCCCTCCATCTGTATCTATCCCTTGTTGCCGCAAACACATCTTCCACCCTCTCTGTCCTCAACCACTCTGCAAGTCCGTCCAATGTTTTCTCCCTGGATCTACCTGGTGCTCTCATTCCCTCCAGCTTTCCTGTTGTGACCAGTGCTCTAATCCCCCTTTCCTCATAAAATGACCTATAAATCTTGCCTGTCTTTTCCTAATCTTCCTTGTCAATGATTTTCTTGTGTCTGCCTTATATCCCTGGCCCGTTTGTGTGTCTTCTGTAGACGGTACAACTTTTGTGGGTAGATAAGGTCATATCCCTATTCCGTTTGTATGTCTTCTGTAGTCAGTACAATTTTTGTGGGTCGATAAGGTCATATCCCTGTTCCGTTTGTGTCTTCTGTAGTCGGTACAACTGTTGTGGGTAGATAAGGTCATATCCCTGTTCCGTTTGTGTCTTCTGTAGACGGTACAACTGTTGTGGGTAGGTAAGGTCATACATATCCCTGGTCCGTTTGTGTGTCTTCTGTAGTCAGTATAACTGTTGTGGGTAGGTAAGGTCATATCCCTGTTCCATTTGTGTGTCTTCTGTAGTCAGTACAACTTTTGTGGGTAGGTAAGGTCATATTCCTGTTCCGTTTGTGTGTCTTCTGTAGTCAGTACAACTGTTGTGGGTAGATAAGGTCATATCCCTGTTCCGTTTGTGTGTCTTCTGTAGTTGGTACAACTTTTGTGGGTAGATAGGGTCATACATATCCCTGGTCCGTTTGTGTGTCTTCTGTAGTCAGTACAACTGTTGTGGGTAGGTAAGGTCATATCCCTGTTCCATTTGTGTGTCTTCTGTAATCAGTGCAACTGTTGTGGGTAGGTAAGGTCATATCCCTATTCCGTTTGTGTGTCTTCTGTAGTCAGTACAACTGTTGTGGGTAGATAAGGTCATATCCCTGTTCCGTTTGTGTGTCTTCTGTAGTTGGTACAAGTAGTCAGGTCAGACAAATAGGTCTGCTACTGGCAAGCTGTAGCCCAGTACTACCTGTCACAGCAGGAGACTTGGAGAGGGGATTGGCGCCACCAAGGATTAACCTAAGCCCACAGAAAAGATATGAGAGACACTATAGCCAACAACATACCGGATCGGTCGGGGCCCGGGTTACAAACGACCGCGCTTACCACTGACAAGCACCAGGGTGGAAGTGAAAAGTCAGCTACTGGGGCAAAGACATCATTCAAACTGCCAACGGAAAAAGCTACCATTGGAACCTGGAATGTCCGTACACTCCATCAGTGCGGCAAAGTAAAAGAACTAGAACACGAGCTGAGACGCTACCAATGGGACATTGTGGGTATATCGGAAGTAAGATGGACAGGCTTCGGAGAAGCAATCACAGAGGAAGGACACAAGATGTGGTACAGTGGCGAAGAGTCACTACATGAAAATGGCGTAGCTTTCATCGTACGCAAAGAAGTCATTGGATGCATCATGAGCTGCACGCCTGTCAACAGCAGAATCATCAGCATTCGGGTGTCAGCCAAACCAAAGAACATCACCATCATACAAGTGTATGCTCCAACTACCAGCCACGAAGACCAGGTGGTTGAAGAATTCTATGAGAAAATAGAAGACACCATCGGAAAAGCCCCCAGGAAAGACATCATCATAGTTCAGGGGGACTTCAACGCCAAAGTCGGCCCAGATGCCTACAAAAACTGGGCTGGAACAGTGGGTCAATTTGGCACAGGGGAAACTAATGACAGGGGACTTCGCCTTCTGGAGTTTGCCTGCACCCAACGGCTCACCATTGCCAACACCCTCTACCCCCACAAACTGTCAAGAAGAACAACCTGGCATGCGCCGAACGGAAAGACTCACAACCAGATCGACTTTGTCCTCACACCGCGGCGCTTCAAATCAAGCATTAATAAAGCAAAGACGAGGACATACCCTGGAGCTGATATAGGCAGCGACCACGACCTCGTGCTGCTCACAATGAAGATCAAATTGAAAAAGAAGTACCAAGCTGCGCAGCCACGCATCAAGTTTGACCTGGAAAAGCTAAAAGATCCAGAGATAGAAGAGGCATTCCAGGCACAGCTCGGGGGGCGGTTCGCGGCACTCAACTTCCTGGACAGCGACATCAACGACCTCACAAACAACTTTGGTGAGGCAGTCCGCGAAACAGCAGAGGAGGTACTGGGGCGACAGAGGAAGAAACACCAAGCATGGATCTCAAATGACATCCTTGACCTCTGCGACAACAGAAGATCACTGAAGAAGACGAAAAACTCCAGCCCTGAAGAAGCCGCACAGTATCGTAAAACCAACAACCTTGTAAAGAAGAAAATGATTGAAGCCAAAGAACAATGGATCAACAACCAGTGTGAGAACATCGAGAAAGGCATGAAAAAAGGAAACAGCAAACATGCCTTCACCACACTGAAAAACCTTACCAAGACGCAGCAAAACAGATCGTCAGTCATCGAGGATACCTCAGGCGAGCTGCTGACAGAAAGCTCCGCTGTTCTGAACAGATGGACGCAGTACTGCCAAGAACTATACAACTACCCAATACAGCCAGATGACAGTTTGTTTCAGGGGGACTCAACACCATTGAGGGAATCCTCACCGCTACCAGTGATGAGAGAAGAAGTGGAAGAAGCCATCCGCAGCCTACCAGCAGGGAAATCACCTGGAGCAGACAATATCCCAGCAGAGCTGCTCAAACATGGAGGGAATGATTTGGTCACTCGTGTAACATCGATTTGTCAGAAGATCTGGGAGACAAAACAGTGGCCCACAGAATGGACTCAATCACTCATCATCCCCCTGCCCAAAAAGGGAAATATGCGCCAATGCCAGAACTACAGAACAATAAGTCTCATTAGCCACACCAGCAAGATCATGCTCAGAGTCATATTGAATCGACTGAAGAAAGAAGCGGAAGAACACCTTGCGGAAGAACAAGCTGGATTTAGGGCGGGCAGAAGCACAGTAGAACAGATCTTCACCTGCCGGATAATGATGGAGAAACATCTGCAGCATCAGAGAGACCTGTTCCACAACTTCATAGACTTTAAAAAAGCATTCGACAGGGTGTGGCATAAGGGTTTGTGGCAGGTGCTAAGAAAATTTGGCATAGAGGAAGGTCTCGTCCAAACCATCCAGGCGCTGTATAACACTGCCAGCAGCGCAGTTCTTCTCAACAACCAGATAGGGGACTACTTCAAGACCACAGTTGGAGTCCGTCAAGGCTGCCTACTCTCTCCCGTGCTGTTCAATCTCTTCCTGGAGAACATCATGCGTGAAGCCCTCCATGACTTCCACTCCACTGTCTCCATCGGAGGAAGAACCATCAACAACCTGAGGTTCGCAGATGACATCGACCTGATGGGAGGCAGCAACGAAGAACTACAAGACCTGACCATGAGACTGGAAGAAAGTGCAGGTGCACACGGAATGGAAGTGAACACAGAAAAAAGCAAAGTCCTGGTCAACAGCACAACCAACACCCATGCTGAAATCTACATGAACGGGCAACAGCTTGAAGAAGTGGACGCTTTCAAATACCTTGGCGCCACTCTCACCAAAGACGGTCGCTCTACAACAGAAATCAAGACCAGACTAGCGATCGCAACAGCAGCAATGGTAAAGCTAAACAAGATCTGGAAGAGCAGAGAGATCGGCTTTCCATCGAAGATGAAGCTGTACAAGTCCCTGGTGCTCCCCATCCTGCTGTATGGATGCGAGAGCTGGACCATGACAGCAGAGACCACCAAGAGAATCCAGACGTTTGAAACTAAATGCTTCAGGCGCTTGCTCGGGATCTCTTGGCAAGATCGGAAGACAAACGACTTTGTGTGGAGCCAAATAACAACACTCGCAGGCCCACAAGAACCCCTCCTGGCAACAGTCAAGAACAGGAAGCTGTCGTGGTTCGGGCTTGTCACACGCCACAACTCACTGCCCAAAACGGTCCTCCAGGGTACACTGGGAGGCGGCAGACGAAGGGGACGACAAGCCAAATGCTGGATGGACAACATCAAAGAATGGACCAGGTTGGATGGCCCCACGCTGGTGCGACAGGCGGAGGACAGGACCGGTTGGCGACGGCTGGCTTCAAGAGTGTCTCTCATCTCTCCTCTACGCCCATCACGGGCAGGAGAATGATGATGATGATGATGATGATGTAGTTGGTACAACTGTTGTGGGTAGAGAAGGTCATATTCCTGGCCCATTTGTGTGTCTTCTGATGTCAGTATAACTTTTATGTTCACCTGACAATAGATGGTTCATATGAAACTGATGATCATGACGGTGCCTTTTGTTTTCGTTGATTAAAGAAGCATTCATAACAATTTCATTTTGTCATAATAGTGGATACCAAGACATAAAAATACACTGTATTTATTTATTTATTTATTTATATGTTTATTTATCCATTCGTTTATTTATTTATTTACTTACTTATTTATTTACGTTTTTGTGCATTTATTTATTTGTTCATTTATTTTATTCATCTTTTATTTATTTATTTATGCTTTTAGTTATTGTTTTATAGGTTTATTTATTGGTTTACTTGTTTATTTATGCATTTACATGCATTTATGCCTTTATTTTATTTATGTATTTATATATTTATTTATGCATTTACTTATTTATTATGCAGTTAGTTACTTAATTATTAATTTGTTTATTTATTTATGTATTTATTCATTTATGCATTTATTCGTGGATTTTATTTATCTATGTATTTATATATTTATGCATTCATTTATTCATCTGGTGTTCGGTATCAAAAATTCACAAAAGTCTGGACCGTACTAAAATAAGACAATGTCTTCGTTGTCACCATTTTTCATTAAAATGGTAAGGGCACGAGATACAGCTATCGTGCGAGTGAAATCATGTAGTTGTGTGCATGTATGTAAGGGAAGAGAAAGAAAAAAGATGTAGAAGGGAAATGCGGGTGTACCCAGAGAACTTAACCGGAAAAGGCAGTACCGGAAGGGGAGAGAGAAAGGGGGGGGGGGT
>JAPXFY010000022.1:24818045-24840545 GCA_030674185.1 Monoplex corrugatus | reverse complement strand
TTCACTCGGATGTTGTTGATTGAGTGATCCGACTGGTTGAAATGATTTGAGATAGTTTTACCTCTTTAGTTTAGTTTAGTTTAGTTTAGTTCAATTCAGTTCAGTTCAGTTCAGTTTAGTATAGTTTAGTTCAGTTCAGTTCAGTTCAATTCAGTTTAGTTCATTCAGTTCAGTTCGATTCAGTTTAGTTCATTCAGTTCAGTTCGATTCAGGTTAGTGTAGTTTAATTCAGTTCAGTTCAGTTTAGTTTAGTTCAATTCGGTTTAGTTCATTCAGTTCAATTCAGTTCAGTTTAGTGTAGTTTAGTTCTGTTCAGTTCGGTTCAGTTCAGTTCAATTTAGTTTAGTTCAATTTAGTTCAGTTCAGTTTAGTGTAGTTTAATTCAATTCAGATCAGTTCGGCTCAGTTCAGTTCAGTTTGATTCGATTCAGTTCAGTTCAGTGTAGTTGAATTCAGTTAAGTTCAGTTCGAATCAGTTCAATTCAGATCAACGCAACTCAACTCAGTTGAACTCAACTAATAATAATAATAATAATATATTTTATTTATATAGCGCAAAATCTTGATAAAATCAAATCTAAGCGCTGAGCGTATACATGCATACATACCTACATACATATGAGCGTATACATGCATACATACATGCTTACATACTTACATACATAAATCTAAGCTGAGCGTATACATGCATACATACATACATACATAAATCTAAGCGTATACATACATACATACATACATACGTACGCACATGCATACATAATAATTACAATATTTATATAGCGCAAATCTCGACAAAATCAAATCCAAGCGCCGAAAAGACACACACGTACACACGCACGCACGCACACACACGCACACACACACACACACACACACACACACACACACACAACACACACACACACACACACACACACACACACACACACACACACACATGCATGGCCACAAATGGGGAGAAAAGAATAAAAGCAATAAAAGCAAGAATAAAACCAATGGAAAACCACAGAGAGCACATCATATACAATTATATATTAAAACAAAGTGTTTCCCCCTCCGAGCGGAGACAGGCTGCAGAGGGGGGTTGAGTGAGGTTAGGATTTTATGCAGAGGAGAAAAGGTGAGTTTTGAGAGCGGACTTGAAGGAGGCAAAAGTAGGTTGCTGACGGACTGAGAGAGGAAGTTTGTTCCAGGAGAGTGGACCAGAAACAGAGAAGGCTCGTGGACCATAGGTATTGAGCTTAGTGCGTGGAAAGCGAAAAGTCAGAGGATCGGAGGCAGAGCGGAGGGTACGTGAGGGAAGATAGATCTCAAGTAGGCTTGACAGGTAATCGGGGGCTGCGTTATTGAGGCTTTTGTAGCACATGGTGTCTAGTTTGTACTGTATGCGCTTTGATACAGGGAGCCAGTGAAGTTGTGCCAGGAGAGGAGATATGTGGTCAGCTTTTTTCTTTTTGAGTACAAGGCGTACAGCATTGTTTTGAATGCGCTGTAGGATGTGAATGGTGGAGGCAGGAAGACCAGACAGGAGTGAATTGCAATAGTCAATGCGAGACATTATGAAGGAGAGAACGAGTTTTGCAGTTGTTTCGACAGAGAGATACTTCCTGATCAGCCTTATACGATGGAGATGATAGTAGCAAGATCTGGCAGTTTGAGAAACAAAGTTGTTCATGGACAGGGTAGAGTCAATGCAGACACCAAGGTTTTTAGCTGAATCAGAAATTGGGACTGATGTGTTACATAATGGGAGAGAAAGAGGAGGCAGCTGGGAAAGTTTCTGACGGGTGCCAATGAGGATAGCTTCTGTCTTGTCGTCATTAAGCTGAAGTCTATTGTGTGTCATCCAGTTCTTATTGTCCGAGTAACACTCAGTGGTGCGAGTCAACAGGCGCTGTATATTATCAGGTGAGTCACTATCTTGAAGTTGGGTGTCATCAGCATAGAAGTGGTGTTTTATAGAGTGGGAGTTGATGATGGTGGACAGGGGGGAGGTATAAAGAGTGAAAAGAACAGGGCCAAGGGCAGATCCTTGTGGAACACCACAGGTCAGGTATGCAGGTTGAGAGTAAGTGCCATTGATGAGAACAGTTTGTTTTCTGTTTGATAAATACGAAGTGAAAAAGGAGAGAGCAATGTCAGAGATGCCAAAAGTATGATGAAGTCTAGAAAGGAGAATACCATGGTCAATGGTATCGAAGGCTGCAGACAGATCAAGGAGTGTGAGGAGAGAGACTTTGCCAGTATCAGTTGCAAGGAGGAGATTGTTGAGAATGTGTAGTAGGGCAGTTTCAGTGCTATGGCACTGGCGGTAGGCTGACTGGAAAGGATTGAGGAGATTGTTGGCAGACAGGTGAGAGTTCAGCTGGTTGAGGACGACCTTTTCAAGGAGTTTTGACAAGAAAGAGAGATTAGAGATAGGCCTGTAATTTTTCAGTTCATTTGGGTCTAAATTGTGTTTCTTGAGGAGAGGGTGAACAATAGCAGACTTGAAAGAATCTGGGACAGTTCCAGTTTGAAAAGAAGTGTTGATGATGTCAGTGATGAATGGGAGGAGAGTAGGGAGACAATCGGAGTAGAGAGAACCTGGAAGAGGATCCAGTTCGCAGGTTTTGAACGACATGGATCTGATTGTGTTGAAAATTTCTTCTTGTGAGACTGGGGTAAAAGTAGTGAGAGGTGTGCCAGAGAAGGAAGGGTCAGGTGGGCATGGTTGACAGGGTGTCCTGTCAAGCCTGTCACGAAGAGTTTGTATTTTGGTGGTGAAATACTTAGAGAATACAGATGGGAGTTCTTCATTTGTATGTTTTGTTGGGAGAGGTAAGTCTTTTCGTGTGCCAAGGAGATGATTCAATTCAACTATAATCTGATCCGATTCGATTCGATTCAATTCAATTCAATTTAATCACAATAAATGAAATACTTTGTTCTCAATTCAGTTCAGTAATTAAATTTGATTTCAGTTTATTTTATTGAAATGAAATTAATTGAATTATACTAATCAATGTCGCTTGATCTGATCTGGTCTGATCTTATAAGATCTGACCTGATCTGATGTAATGAGTATAATTTTATTTTATTTTATTTTAGTTTACAATAATCTGGTAAAATTCAATTATGTCCTATTTTGTTCATTTCATTTTTATTCAACTGAACCTGATTGAATCAATTCAATTCGGTTAATTTCACTCGATTCTTTTCTATTTTGTTCATTCAAATGATTCAGTCTGGTTTAAATCAAACAGTTAAACTAAATTCATTCATTTTAAATCAAATCAATTCAAATTTATTCAGCTTGACTTGATTTTCATCGGATGTAGTTTGATTGATTCAAATCAGTTCAATGATTCAGTTCAACTTGATGGATTCGATTCGATTCGGTTCAACTGATTCGAGTTGATAAGATTCGATCAGATTTGATTTGATTGGATTGGATTGGAATTGAATTGAATCGAATTGAATTGAATCGAAGTTAAGTTAACTTTAGTTTAGTTTAGTTTAGTTTAGTTTAGTTTTTAGTTTACTTTAGTTTAGTTTAGTTTAGCTTAATTTGATGTCATTTTGTTTGATTTTTTGACTTACTACAGTTTAAATTAATATGATTTGGTGTAGTTCATTTACTTTGATTTAATTTGATTTGTTGGGATTTGATTTGATTTGTTCCTTGTTCCGATTTGTTGGGATTTGATTTGATTTGATTTGATTTGTTGGGATTTATTGGGAGTTGTTGGGAGTTGTGATTTGATTTGCTTTTATTCGATTTGATTCGTTTCCTGTCTCGTTTTATTTAGTCTTTATTCGGTTTATTTTGATTGATCTAATTGATTTTTTCCCCATTTTGATTAATATCATTTAATCCAATCCAATCCAACTTTACCCAATCAGATATAATCCAATCCATTTCAATCTGATTCATTCCAGTCCATTTTCGTCCAATCAATCTAGTCTAATCTAATCTAAAACCAACACCTTTAAACCTATCGTGCCCTATATGAGGACACCAGTAATAAAGACATTTCACGGTGTGCAAAACGTTCGTAACTGGTCTGGCCGTGAGCAGGTGTTCAAGGGGATCACTGGAAAAAAAAAAAAAAAAAAAAGATTTTTTTAGAGTTATCTTTAGTTCATAGCATTCACACAGGAGGCGGCCATTTGCAAGCAAGTTTCCAAGCTGACGAACCACACCATGGATCGTCACAAAAAGTGTGTAATTTTTTTGTCTTTTATATGTAAGAAATTTTAGAAATGCTCACGAACAAAAAGTTGAAGCAGAAAGTCCGATATTTTTCGTATGTTTAATGATTGCTTGTAGTTCGAGCGGAGTTGTCACGAGTTGTGTAGATCTAGAAAGTTCAAAGTCTTTGAAAGTGTGTGTCCCCCAAAAGCGGAAAGCTAAGACTTATGTGAGCACGAGATTTTCATGTTTCGCTGTATTATAGTGTATATGTGTGTGTGGTGTGTGTGTGTATGTGTGTGTGTTGCTATTTTTACACACAACTAATTGTCGATTAAATTCTGGGCTTGCTATATGACGACAGCATTTTTCAGACAACTGTTTACAGGTTCAACAAATGAGGACAACTTTATTGATGAGGATAATGGTGAAGTGGAAGATGATCGTATCCACAGCCTGAGTGATCGTCAAGTTGCCTCTTAGTACATCTGCGAATATTGTCTATCCAGACAGATGGGAGACAATAATGAAAGGATCGGACAAGCTGGACAGTTCTGTGAGTGGACTTTTGTCATTCTAGATTTGCAAGAAGATTAGCTTTGTAAGGGAAATAGACCGTAAGTTTTATTATATCCACTGCGTCTTCATTTTTTTCAAACTCGTGTCTTGATTTATTCTCATTTTGTTTGTAAAACTGCTCTGTTAATTTTATTTTTAAAAGACAGTTGTGTGTGTGTGTGTGTGTGTGTGTGTGTGTGCGTGTGCGTGTGTGTGTGTGTTTGTGTGTGTGTGTGTGTGTGTGTGTGTGATAGAGAGCGCGCACGTGCAAGCACAAGTGTTTGTTTCTTTGTGTGTGAGTGAGAGAGAGAGAGAGAGTGTGTGTGTGTGTGTGTGTGTGTGTGTACTAGCACAAGTGCATATTTGTTTATTTTGTGTGTGTGGGCGTGTTGTCGAGCTTAGTATTTTGAAGTGCGATTTTGTAACTCTTGTTGCTTCACTTGGAGGAAGCATGGACATCCCCCAAATGAATCGCAACCTGAAGTAGAACGAGTTCCTTCAGCTTCATCATATCATGTGAGTGGTGTCATCCAAAATGGTATAAGATCAGCGCCAGTGAAATCTTCAGTTAAGTATAAATAGCCAGCAAAGCCTCTACAAGAGTAGAGCGATTTGGGAAAAACAGACCAGACACTGAGACAGAAAAAAAAAAAATCCTCTGGGTGTCTACACCTATGGATGCCTCAAGACTTGTACAGATTCTTGCTGAATTCTGTTGAGTCTTTGTTTTTTCATGATGATGTGATCGAGCTTCTTCAAGAACAGAGTAAGCCAAATGCAGCTTTTTAGGGGAACCATAGGGTCACAGAAGATGAAAGTGGCACTTTTTTTTAGTTCCTTTTGTATGCGTGTGTGTGTGTGTGTGTGTGTGTGTGTGTGTGTGTGTGTGTGTGTGTGTGTGTGTGTGTGTGTGTTTTGTGTGTGTGTGTGTCTTTTAGTTTTACAGATGACATACCGTTGTCACTTAGTGCATAAACTGGTGAAACATACTTTTGGTATACAAAACATGGTTATGGTACCCATCTTTCCACATTAGTGTTACAATTCGTTCTGAATGTTTATAGATGCACGCTTTCATTTGCATTTACAACTTTGCTTCAAACTAAACAATACACTCATGGACTATCAGAACCCGCTGTTCTATTAATTGAAAAACGACCTTTTGATAGATAAAAAAGATCGTTTCTCATTAATATTTCCATTTTTTTCTGTTTTGATGTAAACCAGAGCCCTTTCAGTCATAGCGTCCATATGTGGAGGAAACCTGTACTGGGGCATACAAAGCAAACACAATTTATGAATCACGCAGTTTAACAGTATGAAAGCATCTGGCATGGCATCTGCAGGATAATTAAAAAATAATATCAAAAATGAAGATTTCCGGCATAAATGGCGGTGGTTCTGTTGTGATTGTTCACAGACGGTGCTGCCGTGTTTTCATAGGTTCGCCCTCAAAATGCACTGTAGGCTCTGAGATTCAATACATTGGTTTTATAACATCCTCTTCTGAACCCAACTTCACTCGCCCAGACTTGCACTTACCTGTTTTATTTGTGTCCTGATACACAGGCCTGTTTCTGTGCATTGTGTTAGATTTTCACACAGGCAGCCATTTCATTATTAACTACTACTTCTCACCCCCACCACCCTCCTTCCCCTTCTTTTTTTTGCTTGTTTTTGATGCATCCTTCACTTTTTCTTTCTTGTTTGTTTGTTTGTATGTCTCCTATGTATGATTTTTCAATCCATTTTAAATCTTATTTGTTTAATTTTAAACAATGCATATCGCTTGTATGCTTTTATGCTTATGATTTAGGCGTAGAATGGTACGGCCTAGCTGTAAGACTGATCCAGTGGGACCTAATGCTATTATTCTTTGCGAATAACGTAATTTCATGTTTAAGTTTCATGTCTCTCAGTCTCTATCTCTGTCTCTGTCTCTCTGTCTCTGTCTCTGTCTGTCTCTGTCTCTTTTTTTTCTCCCCTGTCTCTCACGCTGTCTTATATACACACACATTCTATTATATGTCTCCACCTCTCTGTACCCCCTCCCTCTCTCTGTCTGTCGCACAGGCACGCACGCACGCACACACACACACACACACACACGCATGCACACACGTTGGTTTTTTTCTTAGATACGTCTGTCCTTCATTCTCTAAATGACAGCACATTCCATGTCTCCAATTTCGTTGTGTATCGTGTCTTATAGTTACAATATTGATGTTATTGATTAATATTGATGTTGATTTGTTGATGTACTGATATATTTCTGTCTCTTTTGTTTGTTTGTTTCTTTCTTTCTTAGTTTTTAGCAGATATGTAGATTAGCTAGAGTGAGTGTGAACAATGACTTTTAGTTAATTTCTTCTTCTTCTTCTCTTCTTCTTCTTCTTCTCTTCTTCTTCTTCTCTTCTTCTTCTTCTTCTTCTCCTCCTCCTCCTCCTCCTCCTCCTCCTCCTTCACCCTATGAAGAGTCATTCGGACGTCGCATCGTAGAACTATTCACCACATTCCTCCAGCTCTGTCGTTGTGTGCCAAAGCCTTGGTCTCTTTAATTGGTTTCCCTGTCCCTTCCGCAGTGTTGTCAGTCCATGATTCTTTTGTTTTTCCCACCGTCTCCCTCACTGAACGGTTCCCTGGATGATTGATATAGCACGGCCACCGGATCTTGTTACATGCCAATGTCAACGTAGTTTTGCTTTCTTATCGGATGTCAGCAGATCTTAATAATAATATGGTGCGGTATGCTGCTTTATGAGTTGGCGTACTTGTTCATTGGCGATACGATCAGTGTATCTGATACTAAATATCTTGCAATAACATTTTATTTCCATCCATTGGATTCGTCTTTCCAAATCCGCTGTGAGGGTCCATGTCTCCTGTCATGTATACAGGACGTATGAAATGTACTAGTGCACGTAAGACCGCGATCTTATGTTTCATGGAAACGTTAATTTCTTTCTATACAGGTTTCATCTGGACAGCGCTGATGTAGTCTTTGCTGCCTTTGACAAGATCTCTGGCATGGCTCCTTCATTGCTCATGATGGATTTTCAGGTAAGTGAATTCTTGAATAGTTCCTGGCGTAGTGTCTGTTAACTTCTGCCATTGGAAAACAAAGTATCATTGGTATTGTCATTGTCATTGTCATTGTCATTCTCTCTCTCTCTCTCTCTCACACACACACACACACACACACACATTCTCTCTCTCTCTCTCTCTCTCTCTCTGTTGCTGGTCTACCTGCAGAGAATGTTGTGATTGTCGGTGACTTGAATTTCCATCTAGATAAGCCTGATAACAGTGACACAAAACGTTTTGTGGATTTGTTTACATCTCTTGGGTTCATCCAACTTGTTAATGTACCCACCCATACTAAGAGCCATACCTTGGATGTTGTCATGGTTAGAAATGATAGCTTTGTAACTTCCATTGTTGTCGAAGATGTCCATTTGTCTGATCATTTTCTCCTTAAACTGGAAACAGATTTTTCGAGACCAAGAGTCCCACGCCAAACTATTCACTGTAGAAATGTTAAGGGCATTGATAGAACACTGTTTAGAGATGATTTGTCTCATTCCCTCCTTCTTTCTGACACTCATCATAATGTTGATGAGCTAGTACATAGCTACAGCACAGTTCTGTCTAATCTGTTAGACAAACATGCTCCAGAGAAAGAAAAGACTGTCCCGCATCGTCCCTCATCCCCTTGGTTGAATGATGTGATTCTTTCAGCTAAGCAGGCTAAACGTAAGGCTGAACGAAAGATGCGCAAAACAGGACTAGTGATTCATAGAGATATCTATAAACAGACAAGGAATGCGCTTACTCAAGAAATCAAAAACGCTAAAGCAGCTCATTTTCACAACCAGCTCGGTAACGCATCATCTGACCCAAGGAAAATGTTTCAAGTATTAAATTCTGTTTTAAATAATACTGATAAGTCGACCACTTTTCCTGATCTACCTTCTGAAGAAGCTGCAAACGCATTCTCTCAGTTCTTTTTTGACAAGATTCAGAAAATCATGCAAACTTTCCCACAAATTCATCACAATCTAACTGCTGCATCCTCTGCTTGTGGTCCTGATGCAATGTCTGATTTTGAGCCCATCTCACTTGAAGCCATCCAGAAACTGTTGTATAAGTCCAAACCAACCACTGCAGCTGTAGATCCAATTCCGACAACACTCCTTCTAGAATTTTCGGACATTCTGCTTCCTGTAATTCAGGAAATCATAAATCTCAGCCTTCAGTCGGGAACCGTACCCAAACCTCTTAAGCAAGCTATTGTCAAACCACTACTCAAAAAGCCTGGTTTAGACCCTGAGATCCTAAATAATTACCGTCCAGTTTCGAACTTGCCATTTCTTTCAAAACTTATAGAGAGAGCCGTTGTGGATCAGTTGACAACACATCTTGTCTCACACAATCTCGAAGTGAGGTTCCAGTCAGCGTACAAATGTGGACATAGTACTGAAACTGCACTTCTCCGCATATTAAATGACCTCCTTTCTTTTCTTGACCACGGTGACAATGCCATTCTTGTTCTGCTAGACTTGAGCGCTGCTTTTGATACCATGGATCACACCCTTCTCTTGCAGCGTCTTCACACTGAAATCGGCCTGAACAAAACTGTCTTGTTATGGTTCACTTCATATCTTTCTGAGAGATCTCAAAAAGTTCTTGTCCGATCTTCATATTCGAAAGAAACACCTCTTCTTACAGGCGTTCCGCAAGGATCGGTCCTCGGACCTCTTCTCTTCTCTCTATACACAAGACCCCTGGCTTCTCTGATTGAACAGTTCAATGTTGACTTTCATTTCTTTGCGGATGATTCCCAACTCTATTCCCGCCTTCCCTCCGACAATACTCTCGCTCTTGAATCAAAGAAAAATGTTGAATTGTGCTGTCTGGAAATAAAACATTGGATGTCTGCAAACCGGTTGAAGTTGAATGAAGAGAAAACTGAAGTTCTGCTGGTCGGAACTGCTCCTAAAAGAGAAATTGTCCCTTTTTCTTCACTTTCGGTCTGTAGTGCAGACATCCCTTTCTCGAAGAAAGTAAAAACACTAGGAGTGTTTCTGGATGCTAATCTCTCGATGCGTGATCAGATCAATTCAATCATCAGAACTTGCTACTGCCATATCCGATCTCTTGGTAAAGCCCGCCAGTACTTGACTATTCAAGCTGCTAAGACTGTTGCTGTCACACTAGTACTCTCAAAATTAGACTACTGTAATAGTCTACTTGCTGGTCTCCCTCAGGTGAAAATACAGCGTCTGCAGGCTGTACAAAACGCAGCTGCCAGAGTAATCTCTAGATGCAGGAAGACTGAACACATAACTCCCATCTTACGGAATCTGCACTGGCTCCCAGTTCAACAACGCATCAATCACAAACTACTAACTATCACCTACCGTGCACTCAACTCTAGTAGTCCTTCTTATCTTAAAGATCTTCTTTCTGAATATAAACCTGTTCGCAGTCTGAGATCTGCTTCCAAGTCTCTTCTTCATGTTCCTGGGACAAGGGATGTTAAAACCAAAAGATATGGTCAGCGAGAATTTAAATACCTTGCCCCTACCAAGTGGAACATGCTTCCCATGAGCATCAGGGAGAAAAAGACTCATTCATCCTTTAAATCTAGTCTCAAGACACACTTTTTCTAATGTTGTATGGGATTGCTTATTTGAATGTTAATACCTTGAATGCCTTTATGAATGTTGGTGCAAAGGCTGTGTGGAATTGTTTTTGTGCCCCCCCCTCCCCCCCACCGTGCGCCGCGAGCATGCTTTTATAGCATGGAGATTTTTGTTGCGCGATATAAATTTTCATTCATTCATTCATTCTCTCTCTCTCTCCTCTCTGTCTCTGTGTCTCTGTATGTGTCTCAGTCTCTCTGTGTGTGTCTCTTTCTGTCTGCGTCTCTCTCTTTCTCTCTCTGACTCTCTGTGTGTCAGTCTTTCCATCTGTCTCATTCTCTCTCTGTCCCTGTGGGTGTGTGTGTCTCTGTCTCTGTGTCTTTCTTTTTCTTTTTGTCTCTGTTTCTGACTTTCTCAGTCTTTCTCTGTGTGTCTCTGTCACTTCCTGTCTGTGTCTCTCTGTTTCTCTGTCTCTTTCTCTCTCTGTCTTGTCTCACATTTTCCTCCTCCTTCTCTTTCTCTCTCTCTCTCTCTTTCGGTCTGTCTCTATCCCCCCTCTCTCTCTTTATCTCTCTTTGTCTCTGTCATCGTTTTTCTCTCTTTCTGTCTATTTGTCTTGATCTCTGTCTTTCTCTTTGTCTCTGTCTCTTTGTCTGTCTTGTTTCTCTGTCTTTGTTTCTCTCTGTCTCCCGCTCTCTGTCTGTCTTTTTTGTTACTGTCTGTCCTCTCTCTGTCTCTCTCTCTCTCTGTTTTATTGTCTGTTTTTAAAAGTTGTTTTTTATCCGTTTTTGAGAAGACAAAAAGACAAATACAAGAACAACAATGGTAAAGCGTAAATTAAAATATATAAATACGATAACAATGCGAAGACAGAACAAAAAATTAACATAACATGCCTCATGTCTACAAATCTATAGTAGGTCACACATACTTGCATAAAGCATGATTTCAAACTGAAAGCATGGAAAGATCAGTAATAACATAGACGGGTAGTTCTCAGTTGTCATGCACAGTGCAAATGATATCGTATGCATTGCATATAAACAGAGAATAGTATCAAGTTTCTGTTGTAAACAATGATAAACATAGCAGTCGCTTCGTTTTCAAAGTATGCGAGTTCCATTTCGAGTTAGCAATGTGTTGTTTTGTATAGTATTTACCTTGTTTTACTTTAAGCATGGTCCTCTGGCGGACTTGAAACCGTCTTTTTTTTTTTTTTTTTTTTTGTATCATCAGATAAATGATGTCTTCATTTTTTTCTAATGGGAAAGACAGGCTTGTGCCACCACGACATGAAACGTATTTTAGGATTAATAAATATTACGTAATAACAATGGACATGCATGAAAAGAAGATTCCGTCAAGTTCGAAGTGATGTTAAAGTTAAAGAAAAGATACACAAGGAAAAGAATAACATATACATATAATATAGTAAAACAAGTATTTCAGTTGTACATCGCAAGTGGTTCAGGAGCAAAACATTCAATATGTTTGTCAGGGTTTTTTGGTTTTTGTTTTTGTTATCATGGCCTCATATTGGTATCATTTAACAGCAGATTTTGTTTGCATCATGGTAACTCTGACATTGATTGTGTGTTTCTGTTTTATGCCGCATATATCGCAGTCGTCGAAATATCAGGTTAATGTATTCAGTTTACACTTGTAAGTATGATATTTAGCAAGTGTTTTTACATAGTGAACTTGTTACATTGTCGTTTTCATACTATGTTCAACTCTAAGACAAAAACAAACTTTCTGTGAGCTATATAGATCATGTGCATTTTCATGTTCGTTGATAAGGTTTTCCAAGTTTTTCCAAAAATGCTGAACTCCATTACATCTCCAAAACAGACATCCTTTTTCTTTCTCTATATCGCATAATGTACTTTTACCATTGTTTACAATTTTCATTTCTTTTAAGATTATATTCGTTGCAATAATTTACTAAACATTTCTGATTTAGAACATGTTTAAGCCTATGTCGTGTATTTCGTGTACTTGAAAGAAACACACATTCGAGTTTATTGCGTTATCTGTTTTGGAATTCCATATATCAAAGCAATACGCATGTGACTTCTACTATTCAGAATATTCTAGTAAAGCCTTGTGTGTTGAATACAGTGTCCGTGAAGCGGTGGTCCAGAATTGATTTTCTTGTATAGATATGGAATATTGCTGATTTATTGTTATCTAGTATTTACTTGTCTCTTTGCATATCTTTATGACGTTTATCGCTTGTACATGGTTATCATGATGAACAAGTACTTATCAGCTCTCAACTTGTGTTTGTTAAGTTTTACTCATTTCCTTTCCACACACACGGTTGGTGACTTTTAAGGAATGGTCCGCAGTTTACACACACACACACGCACACACACACACACACACACACACACACACACACACACACACACCCCACACACACACACACAGAGGCATGCATGCCACGTTTATCTCTTTTATGTCTACTTCTAAATCAAAAGCCTTCTTATCGACTATTTCATTAGTACCTTGTAAACACAAGATTGTACTTATGGTGCTTCCATGGGGTAGAGTTTTTTTTTTCAGGGCGAGTCTTCCTGTAACATATTGTCAGTACCTTGCTTCTGTAGCAGACTATTGATTTTCTGCCCTTGTCTGTTCAAAGGAAATATCCTTAATCTAATACTATTCCGTCAGCCTTCATTGGCTCTCTGCCCCTCTCCCTCCCTCTCCCTCCCTTTCTTTTTGTCTCTGTCTCTCTCTGTGTCTGTCTCTCTCTTTCTGAGTTCTCTCTCTCTTTTCTCCCCCCCCCCCCTCTTTTTGTCCCTCTCTGTCTCGTGCCTCCATCTCTCTCTGTCCCAGTCTCTCTCCGGCTCTGTCTCCCTCTCTTTCTGTCACCCCCCCCCCCCTTTTCTCTCTCTCACTGTGTCTATTTAGTATTTGTCTGTCTCTTTCTCGTTTGCTCACTCACTCGGTCGCCCGTAACACAGTCGAAAATGTGACAGCGGGGTTAGGTGCATAAATACTTAAGATATCAATGAAAATTTCTATAGGTTTGATAAATCAAATGGAACTGTGCCAAATCAACAGATTACCATAACAGATCAAAAGGGATTTTGAAGGACTCTGCTGTAATTCCTGTGGTGGTGGAGAAGTAAACTTGAAAACATGCAGTCGCAAACGGTTATAAGTTTGGATCCATCGTGAAAATGTCAGTATGATGTTTGACAGTTATGACTATGCATTGTTTCTGCCGTAATTATTTCTGTGGGTCGTATACGAATATATATGATAATACTCGTGATTTGCATGTGTACCGTTATGCTGCCATTTGGTTTCAAAATCGTGAAGCCCCCCACCCCTCGTCGTCATTGTTCTTGTCTACATGTTCCCTCGTGAATGGGCTGATGGCCGAAGACATCAAAACATTCCGTATTCTCAGTCGTATACGTTTACGTACACGTGTTCTCTCTCTCTCTCTCTCTCTCTCTCTCTTCCTCTCTCTCTCTCTCTCTCTCTCTCTCTCTCCTCTCTCTCTCTTTCTCTCTCATTTTCGTTCACTTTCTCTCTCTGAGTCTCTATCTATCGGTGTGTGTGTGTGTGTGTGTGTGTGTGTGTGTGTGTGTGTGTGTGTCACATACACACACACACACAACACACACACACACCTCTCTCTCTCTCTCTCTCTCTCTCTCTCTCTCTCTCTCTCTCTCTGTCTCTGTCTCTCTCTTGTTGAATTTGAAATCGTCATATATGCGTGGTTGGTTTTTCTTTCAACCTTACTGTAAAGAAGTAGATAGTTTTATATGGACAAGACGTGTGCATGTGTGTACGTGTGTGTGTGTGTGTGTCTGTGTGTCTGTGACACCGATGTGTTTCAAGATTATCTCAGTAGTTTCTACACAGATCGTTACCAAATATGAATCAAAGTGCGGACCATTTAGCAGTCGTGACAAAATAAGTTTGGAGGTCATGGTACCAAGGTCAAGGTGACATGGACAAAAAGGTGCCTAGAATCAACGTATCTTTTTTAGAAAGATGTGTGAACAGCTCTTTTTTTTCAAGAACTTCACTTGCAGCTGTGGCAGTCTGCCACCGTTTCTTGCTTAAAGTCAAGTTTTATTTCATCTGATTCTTTTTCAAAGTCACAGTGACCTTTAGAAGTACAAAATCTGGATTTTCTGGTATGGAAATGGGAAATTGTTAAAATGGTATGACCATGTGTGAGGTGGGGGGGTGTATGTGATTTTTAAAAAAACTATTCTTATCTGCTCTTTAGTTCTCCATTCATCTAACCGAGCAGTGTTGATTCATTTCCGTGGTTTTCTTTTTCTTCATTTCATTTATTCCCCCATAGTGATGCCGGGGATTCTTTCAGTGTAGCTTAGTCTCACTTTGGGCGAAGACTAGATGTAAAAGAACACACACGCAAGTGCTTATCTCATGCCTACATTGATAAAGGATGTCATTTTCTCTTTGTGTCTGTGGGAAGGGGAGGGAGGAGAGATTTGTTTGATATTTATTTACACACACACACACACATTCACACATTCGAGCAATGTATAGAATTTCATGCATTCATGGCGAAATTTCATACTTCATTTTTTTTGTTGTGTTACTTTTTCATTCTTGTCATTGTCTGTTTGCTTTAAATTTCAGTTCTTTTGCATTATCTTATTTTCTGTTTTTTTTATTTTTTATTGTAAGTGAATTAACGACAGGTGCTTAAGTTGGCATATTGTCTCTACCGTTGGAAAACAAAGATTGATTGATTCGTTCATTCAAGCTTCTGTCTCCCTCTCTATCCCTCAGACCCCCACTCCCTGTCTTTCTCTTGTGGGTTCGAACCCTCGTTGGTCGCTTGTTTTCAGTTGTGTAACTATAGACCCTCGGTGGGAGATGACTAGATGTGAAAAGTTTCGCTGATGCCACTGCCCTCGTAAATCAAGAAAGAAAAAAAAAAAAAAAAAAAAAAAGGAACATCCTTGTTCCTTTTCTTCATTCTGAATGACGCAGTCTGCTGACGATTGATTTTCTTGTTTGTCTGTAGAGGCAGGCAAATAAAACATCATTATTATACTAAAATAGTCCTTCTTAGCGTGTCTGCCTGTCTGCCTGCCTATCTGCCTGCCTGTTTGTCTGGCTGTCTGTCTGTCGCATTTTAATCTTCCCCGACCAGTCCACTTCTCACAACATCAACATAAGCAACATCAACAGTAACAGAAAAACGAGCAAGTCATGAGAAACTATACCAATCTCTCGGAAAGGTTACAGATTTCCATTCATTTACTGTGTGCGTCTGTGTCTGTGTGTGTGTGTGTGTGTGTGTGTGTGTGTGTGTGTGTGTGTGTGTGTGTGTGTGTGTGTGTGTGTGTGTGTGTGTGTGTGGGAGAGAATAGGGGGAGGGAGGGAGAGACAGAGATTTGTTTGGCTTTTATTTGTACACATTTCTGCGAATTTGTGGTTACCTAAATTTACAGATTCTGCCAAACTTACTGTAAAGAATATACATACATACATATATATATATATATATATATATATATATATATATATATATATATATATATATATATATATATATATATATGTGTGTGTGTGTGTGTGTGTGTGTGTGTGTGTGTGTGTGTGTGTGTACAGTGATCCTTGATGAGGGGCTGTGACCTGTTTGACTTGTAATGTTCTCTCTCTCTCTCTCTCTCTCTCTCTCTCTCTCTTCTTTCTCCCTCCCTCTCTCTCTTCATCTCTCACACACATACACACACATTCTACCTGTGTACCTATTATTGTTTCGTTGTCTCTGTCTCTAGCTCTTTAACTGTCTTTTTTGTTTTTGTGTTTTGCTTGTTTGTATTTTGTTTGCTTTTTCTTTTGAAAGTCGAGTTTATATTGATAATAGAATCAATGATAATAATAGTGGTGTGGTTCATACATATTCTAACATTTTACTCTCTCTCTCTTTCTCTCTCTCTCTGTCTGTCTGTCTGTCTGTCTGTCTGTCTGTCTGTCTTCTCTCTCTCTCTCTCTCTCTCTCTCTCTCTCTCTCTCTCTCTCCATCACTCTCGCTCTGATACAGAGAGAGATAAAATATGTTTTTCTGCACTCATTAATTTTATTCACATGAATTCTACCTCCCATCTCTCACAGAGAGAGAATGTGGTGTGTGTGTGTGTGTGTGTGTGTGTGTGTGTGTGTGTGTGTGTGTGTGTGTGTGTGTGTGGTGCGTGTGTGTGGTGCGTGCGTGCGTGTGCTGGTGCGTTGCTTGCTGTGCGTGCGTGTGCGTGTGTGTGACATTAATCATAAATATACTGTTGTGATCTTAATCGTAAATGTATTGTTGTGATTGTAAACATACTGTTATGATCTTGATCGTATCATAAACATACTGTTCTGGTCTTAATCGAAAATATACTGTTGCGATCTTTATTTTAAACATATTGTTGTGATCTTAACCGTAAACACTCTTTTCCGATTTTAATGGTAAGTATACTGGTGTTAATCGTAAACATATTGTGATCGTAATCGTAAGCACACTGTTGAGGTCTTGATCGTAAACACACTGCTGTGATCGTAATCATATACTTGTTGTTATCCTAAAATCGTGAACGTATTGTGATCTTAATCGTAAACATTCAGTTGTGATCTTAATTGTAAACGTTCCGTTGTGATCTTAATCGAAATACATTGTTGTGGTCTTAATTGTAAACATGCTGTTGTGATCTTAAATCTTAAAATATATTGTGATCTTAATCGTAAACAGACTGTTGTTATGATCGTAGTCTTGAACATATTGTTGTGATCTTTATTCATAAACATACCGTAATCCCTTATTCCAGTATTTGCTCTTTTTAAATGAGCACACACACACACACACACACACACACACACACACACACACACACACACACACACACACACACACACACACACACACACACACACACACACACTCACTCACTCACTCACTCACTCTTGTGCGAGCTTGAACGTCTGCTTTTTACGGGCAGGGGGTGTTCTTTGTTTAATTTTGATTCTTTTGCAGTATCCTATTTTCTGTTGTTTTAATGTAAATCGATTATCAACTGCAGATATGAGAGTCACCCTATGTGCTAATGTCCATACTGTTGGAAAAGTTTCATTTCATTTCGACTTGACTTAACTTTACCTGACTTGCAAAGCGAGTTAACCTAACTTTTCTTGATTCTCTTGTCATTTCTTTTTCTCTGTCAAACTTTTTTTGTGCCACTTCAGAGTTGTTGATCACACGCCGCTCTTTCCCGCCCCTCAGCACACCACCACCACCATCCTCAAATTCATTCAGTGGAATTCTCAGAGCCAGGAAGTCCATGGGAACCAGAGATGTCAAGCTAATGTAAGGCCACCCCCTGAGGAGACCCTGCATTGCTTAGTGAATCGTTTCGGTGTCTGTTTAGCATTGCCTGACCTGATCCAGCCAAGGACACTGCCTACTAAGCCACCAACTAACGACAGTAATTGCTGAGTCGGAGAGGACTCCTTTGCCTTCATTTGACTTACCATGACATTTTGACTTCAAACCCGAGGGAGCATAGAACTTTGGAAACATAATACAAAAGTATAAGATATCTCACTACAGAAGTTGCAGCGTGGTATGGTGCGGTGAAAACAAAATGGCGGGGGCGGGGGGTTGAGAGTTTAAGATAGAAAGAAGTCTGTGGGAAAAAAAAGCAACGAGATTACTGCAATAGTATGGCATCAGATGTCACACAGTTAGAAGCGATAGGAGTTAGTCGAGTCTGGAGTCTGGAGTCTGGAGTTTGTTCAAAAAGGATTCATCACGCTCAGGCAGTTCCATACACGTGTCACCCCCATGTGCCAGTAGTCATGAGGCAAAGATCCTTGAGTTTGCGCGGAACTTTATGCTCTGGCAAGGTCGTGAAATGGGGAAAGAGAACACGAACTAAGAAATACAAAGTTGACACCACCAGAATGATTGGAGCATTAAGATGGACAGGGAATAGAATAATTTGAATGTTGCGGGGTGGGATTAAACTCAAGACATGAGATCTTGAGTCCACGGCTCTATTACAAGAGTCAGCTAACTCGAAAAGTGGTGATCAGCACTAGAAAAAAAAAAAAAAGTCTCGACATTTGCTCTTAGGATTTGGCTTAGTATTTCATTAATGAGCGATTAATGAATTAACCTATTTATGTATTTCTTTATCTGTTTTGTTTTGTTTTGTTTTATGTATGTTTTTGTTTGTTGTCATTTTTGGGAGAGTTTTTGCTGTCCCAAAGTTTGCACTGCTTCAGTGCCGTTGATCCCACGGCGCTCCCACCAGCTCCACAACACACAACTCCCAAGTTCGTTTAGTCAAAGACTCGGTGCCAGGAAACTCAGGGGATGAAAGGTGGAAAGCCGCCATGTGGTCACCCACCAGAGGAGACCTTACGCTACTGCTGGTTTCACTTCAGTAGAATTCAGCACTGCCTGTTGTGATCCACCTTACTGAGGAAATTGGCTACTAAGCCTTTTACTAACTTCAGTAATCGCTCAGTCTCAGAGCCAGGCCAAGTGAGAGAGATCCCCCGGTAAGGAGACCACAATCACGGCTCCCCAACGACTGCTCCATGACCTATTGACTCAAAAGACCCCAACTTCTAATTCACCTCGAGCACGAAAGCCGTAGAAGAAATCGAAATTGAGGTCGCCAACAGATCGGAGTGCAAACCCCCCCCCCCCCTCCCCCAGTTTCATCTTTTGCAGTGGTGCTCTGACCTCATCTTTCATTATGGGTGGTCCTTCAACGTCCTTTCTTCGCGTCATTATAACGTTGAAATGTCACGTCAGCACGTTTTGGATGGTGAGAGGGGAGGGGCATGTTAAATTGGAGTGGATCATACACACTTTGCTATTGCTAAAACTATAACCATTTCTTGTGGTGTGAGGCTTACGATTGAAATTGATTAGAATTCATCCATCCGTAAGTCGTCTTCAACATCACCATCGTCGTCATCTTCGTTGTCATCATCGTCATCTTCTTCCTCTGTATCATCGTTGTTATCACCCAAATCGTCATCGTGGTCGTCACGTCGTTATCATCATCATCAGCAGCAGCAGCAGCAGCAGGATTAGCATCATCTACTTCTCTTAATATTTTCTTATTTTTTCCACTTCTTCATCATATTCATTGAAGTTGTCGTCGTCATCGGCGTCGTCATCATCATCGTTGTCGTCGTCACCATCATCATCATCATCATCATCGTCGTCATTCTCCCCCTCCTCCTCCTCCTCATATACATTTTCGTCGTCGTCGCCGCCTTCTCCTCCTTCAATTTCTCCGTCATTGTCATCGTTGTCATCATTAAAGTTGTCGCTGCCATCGTCGTCGTCGTCGTCGTCATCATCATCATCATGAAGATGATGATAAGGTGAATCTAATGATGATAATGACGATGATAATGATGACTAAAGCTACAAAACACAGTGCTGACACTGACGGATAACATAGGAACAGCCTGCTTGAGCATGTCACCGGCTGTTGCGCATTATTGTACAACCCCACAGCTGGCAGAGGGTTTAGAGGGTTTGATGACGAGAGAGAAACAAAAACAAAAATAGAGAGAAATTTATGTTCGTTACAATTTATGTTTATCGTTAGATTTTGCTGGTTTGTTATTTAAATAGTTATGATGTTGCTTCATTTGTTTTTAGCTTTTCCATCCTCTCTTCCAGTTGCCTTTTTCTTCCTTCTTTCTCAAGATTGACTATATATAAGCATCTTCATTTGACCATCCTCCATCTGCACACATATCCCCATCCACTCTCTCGTTTTTGAAAAAAACATTTGTCTAAAATTACAGAAATGAATAGACATTAAACTCCAAACCACCACCATCACAGACGGAGAGAGATCGAGAGAAACAAAGACATTGAGAAAGAGACGGTTAGAGAGATGAGAGAGACAAGAGACAGAGAGATACAAAAAGAACGCGAGACACACACACACACACAAAGACAGAGAAAGGACAGAGACAGATAGAGGTGAATGCACACATTTATCTCTCTTCAAACAGCCGTTGAACGAGGACTGATTGGCTTTGTGAGTGCGCGTGTATGTGCCGCGTGGTGTGTGTGTGTGTGTGTGTGTGTGTGTGTGTGTGTGTGTGTGTGTCGGCGCGCGCCGCTGTGTGTGTGTGATGGGGAGAGAGGAGAGAGACAGAGAGAGTGAGTCTGAAAGTTCTTCATGAAGACCAAAGTCCTCTTTGAAGCACTCTGAACTGATAGTACGTAATCACAAACAGCATATTAGTCAAAAGCATTTTGAAATTAAAATGGGAGCAACATAAGAAAGGGAGATGAGAGAGAGAGAGGAGAGAAAAGGGGGGGGGGGGGGGCAGAGAAATGGAAAGCATTCTCTGTCTCTCTGCGTAGGGGGTGTTATGCCGGTGGTCCATGCGGCAGGGTTGTGTGCATCTTGCGCAGGTTGGTGGTGGCGGCGGTAGTTGGAGGCAGACGTGCGCGTTTGGCATGTGGTCGGTCGGTGTTGGTGTGTACGTGTTGCGTGTGTGTGGTGTGTGCGTGCATGTGTGCGTGCGCGCGTGCGTGTGTGTGTGTGAAAAAGATAGACTGGCAGAGAAGCACCACTCCCCATGACCGTCTTCCTACCCACCCTCACACTCATCCCAATCACATTCACTCTATTCTCCATCAAGCAACTCCTCACGTACACCCACACATCCACAGGCGTGCACGCAAACAACATAATCTAAATTAGACTGTCCTTTTGTTCATACAAAACCGTGTCTCAATAACAAGCCGGGAGACGAGACAAGGAACTGTTGAGGTACGTACGTACACAGGCAAAACAGGAAGGTGTAGGAGAGACACAGAGAACGGACAGACGGACAGACAGACAGATTAGAACAAAATCGATAAGGAGCGGATGGGGTATGTGCGTGCATGCATGCGTGTGTGCGTTTGTATACTTTCGCGCGCGCGTTTGTGTGTGTGTGTGTGTGTGTGTGTGTGTGTGAGGGGGAGAGAGAGACAGGGAGAGAGAGTCAGAAATTTCTTCATAAAGGCCAAAGTCATATTTGAAGCAATATCAACTTATATTAACTATAAACAACAGATGTAGTAACAAGCGCTTTGAAAATAAAATGTGTGTATGTGTGTGTATTTGTGGGGGGGGGGGGGGGGGGGATAAAAGAGAAAAAGAAAGTGAGGGTGGGAATAGTAGAGGCAGACAGTGTGTGTATATATACACACACATATATATATGTGTGTGTGTGTCACTGTGTGTGTGTGTGTGTGTGTGTAAGAGAGAGAGGGCAGGGTGGGGATTAGGCCAACAAAGACAGAATATGGAAAATGCAACAGACGAGGACAGGTAGCACAAAAAGAGAGGAGAATGGTTTTTAAAATATGATCTAACGCAAACTGGAATAGGGGTAAGAGTGAATTGTAGATAACATCCTTCATGCCGCTGTTTGTTCAGAGGGAAGACAGAAAGAGACGACGAAGAGCAACAGAAAAAGGTAGGATCGAAGTCAAAGAGAAAGATCATTGCTGTAATGTATTTTTTCTCTCTCTGTTCTTCTAATGTTAAATTGGTTAGTGTTTATTTAAAATTACTATTACTATACCAACTTAGATAGTTATGATAATTTAGATACATCTTTTCATCCACCCCCTGTTCTCAGAGAGAGACTAGACTGGGAGAGCTCTTCACTAAAAATAGGGCATCCAAGTTCAAGAGCAAAGATTCATTGCTGTAATGTCTCTTTTCTGTCACTCACTTTGTTCTTCTTTCTTGTTTACTGTGTTATTTTATCATTTTTAGCCCTTTACTTCCATTATTTTATGTTTGATTAATGTCCTGACTACTTTTCTCTTAACTATAATTAGGTCCACATTCTGGGAAATGCTTGGCTAGGAAATGCATATGCGTCACCCCTGTGTTTCTATTTGTTTTTGCCTGTTTTTATTTATATTTTAGTGTTCCATTTCTTATGTTTGTATTACATTTACTTTTTTTTAAATACTCATTGGTGCATGGTAGTGATTTTTGAGCCAGGGGAATTGCCGTAGAGTATGTCTTAGAATGCCTTGATTTGTTGTGTAAGTTAAATTTTTCGTTTTCTCTCTTTTTTTTT
>JAPXFY010000022.1:24798045-24813045 GCA_030674185.1 Monoplex corrugatus | reverse complement strand
TTGTGTGTGTGTGTGTGTGTGTGTGTGTGTGTGTGTGTGTGTGTGTGTGTGTGTGTGTGTGTGTGTGCAAAGAAAGTGTGCGAGTGTGTGTGTGTGTGTGCAAAGAATGTTTTGTGTGTGTGTGTGTGTGTGTGTGTGTGTGTTGTGGTGTGTTTGAGAGTGTGCATAACGATAATAATAATGATTGAGAATAATAATCATTCCATTTATATAGCACAAACAGTCCATTACAAAGAATTCTGGTTGCAGTTTACATTAAAAATAATTGAAAAACGATAATTATGGTTCGATGTGATTGTTCTGTTTGTTACAAGAATGTTAATCATTGTAATTTAGCTAAATGTTCGCGTAGACTCAAAAACAGTTTTCTGCATATGTATCGTGGTATACAGTTACTCATTTGTGGTGGCTTACATGAAATTGTTTTCTGCGTAGATATCGTGGTAGTACTGTTATTTATTTGTGGTGTGGTTTATATCGTTAATGTTGTTTGCATCGTAAATCTAGTTGTAAAATTCCCCCCGTAAGGATGCCGGGGACTCTTTCAGCATAAATAGTATCCCCACCTTCTAGAAATTCTGTGCTAGAAATTTCCTCTTTTCTGTCACTCTCTTTGTTTCTGCCTTTTTCATTTGCTTTCTGTCATTCTTTCCCATCAGTTTCTGCATTGCGGGTCCATTCACCTGTATGTGTTCGATGAAGTCTCCATACTTTCTCTTAGGATTGATAATTGGGTACGTGTAGTAAGTGCATTTTTGGCTGTAGGGAAATGAGATATGCGGAAGCAATTTTAAGTACTTTGCCCTTTTTATATATGTTTTAGTGTCCTTATACATGTTTAAATTTGTATTCAGATATGTTTTGAAACCCCCTGTGCGATGATGGATGATCATCGCCAGGGGCATCTCCTTAGAATATGAGTGCAAATACATTGACATGTGTACTTAATTTTTTCCTTTTTTTTTTTTTCGAAGTGTTATGTGTGTTTCGAGACGGTTATAGCCGTGATATGGCTGTACGCAATCGGCTGGGCTTTAAGCAAAAATAACAATAACAATAGTGGTAAAATAATTCATCTGCCATAGTACGCACCAGGTTGCATTTTGGGTGGCCCGTTAGCTCATTTGTTTAGAATGCCATTCTGATAAAGTAAGGTCGTGGGTTCGACCCTGTAGAAGATCGCAGTTTTTATCCAGGCTGGTTGGTTCTGTCGATAGAGGTTTAGTCTCCAGATGTGGTATTTAGAGTTTAGTCCCAGCCTGCAAGATAAAAACCGGCCTGTTTGCTGCCCAGCGAATACTTCAGTCATTCTGATGATTGGCTTGGTTTCAGTTTTTACGTCGGCACCCATCTCAGGTGGTATGGCCGAAGGGAATAACCATCCCAGGGAAGTGGGGGAAGGGGGACATCTAAACCTAGACCATCACCACCAGAACAACAACGATCTTAAGATGGGACAGTAAGAAGGCCAGTTTTAATGTACCGCATCCCGAGATTCGAACCCACAACCATTAACCATTCTGATGGTGTCGGCCTAGTGTTTTATAGGCCCCTTCCCTCCCCTCCCCATTTCAAGACCCTGCCAAGGCAATGAGTATTGTGCAGAATTAAGAAGTCTACTAGGTGATTGCCAGGAGATTTGGGTTGTGCGCATATTGAATCGTCCGAGTCCGATGAATCTCCCTTGAAAAAATACCAAACTCGTGTTATTTAATAATGCTCAGGCGGGATGATTGATTTCTCCTTCGTGTGTTGGTGAGTGCCGGAGACTAGTGCCAGGTCGTCTGCAAAGTCAAGATCTGCCAGCGTTGAAAGCAGATCCCATCTGATGCCTCTCGACCCAACAGCAGCACCAGCCAACAAAACTATTTTGCCGGTGGAATCAAGAGAGTATGGGCACAGTCATCATAAAAATAATTATGATGGGAGATGGACTGGACACATACGAAGAGAGCAGGATAACGTCCATAGACTGCTCTTCAGTGGACACCAAAAGAAAGACCCGAGACAGGATGACTCAAGAGTATCTGGTGACAAACAACAAAAGGGAGAATTTTAACCCTTTGACTCCTGCACTGCACCATCTCCACCAACATCTTGCATTGTCAACCATGGTAGCAAAGCAAAAACAACCCTTTGATTCCCTCACCCTATCCACCCAGCTTCCTGCAGAAAGCTGGTGGATGGGGTGAGGGAATCGAAGGGTTAAGTTTTTGCAGTTGGTGGATAGGGTGAAGGAGTCAAAGGGTTAAGGCCCTGAAACACAGCAGTGGTACTACACAGAGGCTGTTCTAGAACAGACAGAAATGGAGGACCTTTGTTCCTGCTCTGTATGCCAGTGGCGTAACGGGCAGTAAGTTATATACAAATGAAGAACTCCCATCTGTATTCTCCAAGTATTTCACCACCAAAATACAAACTTCGTGACAGGCTTGACAGGACACCCTGTCAACCATGCCCACCTGACCCTTCCTTCTCTGGCACACCTCTTACTACTTTTACCCCAGTCTCACAAGAAGAAATTTTCAACACAATCAGATCCATGTCGTTCAAAACCTGCGAACTGGATCCTCTTCCAGGTTCTCTCTACTCCGACTGTCTCCCTACTCTCCTCCCATTCATCACTGACATCATCAACACTTCTTTTCAAACTGGAACTGTCCCGGATTCTTTCAAGTCTGCTATTGTTCACCCTCTCCTCAAACACAATTTAGACCCAAATGAACTGAAAAATTACCGGCCTATATCTAATCTCTCTTTCTTGTCAAAACTCCTTGAAAAAGTCGTCCTCAACCAGCTGAACTCTCACCTGTCTGCCAACAATCTCCTCAATCCTTTCCAGTCAGCTACCGCCAGTGCCATAGCACTGAAACTGCCCTACTACACATTCTCAACAATCTCCTCCTTGCAACTGATACTGGCAAAGTCTCTCTCCTCACACTCCATGATCTGTCTGCAGCCTTTGATACCATTGACCATGGTATTCTCCTTTCTAGACTTCATCATACTTTTGGCATCTCTGACATTGCTCTTCCTGGTTCACTTCATATCTATCAAACAGAAAACAAACTGTTCTCATCAATGGCACTTACTCTCAACCTGCATACCTGACCTGTGGTGTTCCACAAGGATCTGTCCTTGCCCTGTTCTTTTCACTCTTTATACCTCCCCCCTGTCCACCATCATCAACTCCACTCTATAAAACACCACTTCTATGCTGATGACACCCAACTTGAAGACAGTGACTCACCTGATAATATACAGCGCCTGTTGACTCGCACCACTGAGTGTTACTCGGACATTAAGAACTGGATGACGTTCAACAAACTTCAGCTTAATGACGACAAGACAGAAGCTATTCTCATTGGCACCCGTCAGAAACTTTCTCAGCTGCCTCCTCTTTCTCTCCCATTATGTAACACATCAGTCCCAATTTCTGATTCAGCTAAAAACCTTGGTGTCTGCATTGACTCAACCCTCTCCATGAACAACTTTGTTTCTCAAACTGCCAGATCTTGCTACTATCATCTCCATCGTATAAGCCTGATCAGGAAGTATCTCTCTGTCGAAACAACTGCAAAACTCGTTCTCTCCTTCATAATGTCTCGCATTGACTATTGCAATTCACTCCTGTCTGGTCTTCCTGCCTCCACCATTCACATCCTACAGCGCATTCAAAACAATGCTGTACGCCTTGTACTCAAAAAGAAAAAAGCTGACCACATATCTCCTCTCCTGGCACAACTTCATTGGCTCCCTGTATCAAAGCGCATACAGTACAAACTAGACACCATGTGCTACAAAAGCCTCAATAACGCAGCCCCCGATTACCTGTCAAGCCTACTTGAGATCTATGTTCCCTCACGTACCCTCCGCTCTGCCTCCGATCCTCTGACTTTTCGCTTTCCACGCACTAAGCTCAATACCTATGGTCCACGAGCCTTCTCTGTTTCTGGTCCACTCTCCTGGAACAAACTTCCTCTCTCAGTCCGTCAGCAACCTACTTTTGTCTCCTTCAAGTCCGCTCTCAAAACTCACCTTTTCTCCTCTGCATAAAATCCTAACCTCACTCAACCCCCCTCTGCATCATGTCTCCGCTCGGAGGGGAATCACATTGTTATAATATATAATTGTATATGATATGCTCTCTATAATTTTCCATTGCTTTTATTCTTGTTTTTATTGCTTTTATTCTTTCTCCCCATTTATAGCCATGCGTGTGTGTGTGTGTGTGTGTGTGTGTGTGTGTGTGTGTGTGTGTGTGCGCGCGTGCGGTGCGTGCGTGGCGTGCGTGTGTGTCTGTTTCAGCGCTTAGATTTGATTTTATCAAGATTTTGCGCTATATAAATATTGTAATTATTATTATAATTATTATTAGTAGTAGTAATAACTACAGTATTGTCATTAAAAATAAATATATATATTTTACTGACTATACATCAGAACGAACTGCTTATGTTCCCCTAGACATGTACCTTGCGTTTGCATTAGGAAACATTATATAATATATAAATCAGTCGTTAAATGAATAGATTAATGAATGCATACATAAACTTTTCAAACCAGAGAAATTGCTAGCACACTTGATGCTGCAATTTCTTTACTTATTTATTTGTTTTGTTTGTTTATTTTTCCTTTTTCTTTGAGGCAGACAGTTCAGATATATGTAGTTTGACTTTATACTAAAATTCTTTACACAATTCCACCGTTTAATTGATTGTATATTCTTTTATTTAGTTGATTATAAATTCATTGTATGACGTATGCAACTGATTAATTATTCTGACATGTTTTGATAAATAAGCGTTGTGTCCTGTAAACAAAGCTATGGTGAACTTGCCTTCATTTCTTACGGTTCATGAACACATTCCTGGACCGAGATCTTTTTTGCAAGTTTTGGGTAACACACACAGACACACACACACGCACGCGCACGCGCACGCGCACGCGCACACATACACATACACACACACACATACACACACACACATACACACACACACACGCACACACGCACACACACACACGCACACACACACACATACATATATATATATTATATATGTATATATGTACAATATATATATATACATTACATACATACACGCATACATGCATACACTTACAGTCACATATATACACACACCACCACCGCCAACAACAACAACAAGGAAACAAAAACATAAAAGAACAACTCAGACACACCATTTTCGCAGCAATTTCTGATGTATACACACTCGCATAGACTTGCGCGTGTACTCACACACACACACACACACACACACACACACACACACAACACACACACACACAACACACACACACACACACACACACACACACACACACACACACACACACACACCACACACACACACACCACACCGTGCAAGGTTGAAATAGCTCGTGACATGAATGTTAAAGTGCTGGAGCAATGCCCTACAAGATCAGTTTTTTTTATATCTTTTGATGTTCCCCCTGTGGGAATGCCGGGGGCTCTTTTAGCATAAATGGTATCTTGAAATTCTGTGCTAGAGATTTCCTCCTTTCTAACATTCTACGTTTCTGCCTTGTTCCTTTGCGTTCTGTCATTTATTTCTTGTCGTTTTTCTGCCTTGCTGGTCCATTCATCTGTATGTGTTCGATAGTCTTACATATTTCATCTTGTGATTGATAATTGGGTACATGTATTTAGTGCAGTTTGGGCTCGAAGGAATTGTGAAGTGCAGAAGGAAATTTTAGGTAATTTAGGCCCTATTTTTGTCCTTAATTATGTTTACATTTTTTCCCGTTTTTGTAATTCCCTGGTTTTAAATTGGAGTGGTTAATGCCAGGGGCTTTGATTTTGTGCGTGAATGTGTTGATATTTACTTTAATTTTTTTCTAGGTTTTTTTGTTGTTGTTGTTGATAATCGCCTATGAGGCATGGTGTACTTTTTTTTAAGATTCTTATAACCATGATATGGTTGTCCACGGTCGGCTGAACTTTAAGCAACAATAAGACCTGATGTGTCGAGTTTTCCATATTGGCTGTAGTATGCTTATTTTTTCCTTTTTCATTTTCTTCTCTTTCTTTTTTTTCTTCTTGTTTGATTTGTTTTCTTCTTCTTTCTTTGCTTTTCTTTGTTTTGGGGTTTGTTGTTGTTGGTTTTGTTTTGTTTATTCCTGTTCCATGTTTTGCACTACTACTCTTGTATATGACTAGAAACACAACTTGTGATTATGCGGTCTTACGCACAGATGTATACATGCACAGTTATAATCATAAAACAGTTCTTTCTGTTAAGTATTTTGCGTGATATCATAGTCACGTTTTCTGAGCGAGATAACATTTGCTTAGCTTATTCAGGCCATTTTAAATTCGCTATTGTAAACGATAAACGAAATTACAGTTGCGTAGCTTACTCCTGGTAAACTTACCGCTTAAAAAAAAAAGAGTACATTCTGTCCTATTTTCTTGTGTGTTGTGTAAAGGTATTTTCGACGTAATTAGGTTTGTCAGCATTTTCAAGCCGGATGCCACCTGTGTTTCGTGTTTGTTTCTGAACTTGGCATTCTCTTGGGCTCAGAGCCAATAAACATAACTAAGAATCTCGAGGGGAAATTGTTCTTACAGTAATGGAAAGAGCATCATGGGAACGGGAAGCCTGATTGCAAGGGAGCTGGAGCTCTCACCTTTTAATCTGACTGTGACGGGCGCCACTGTCAGGTGGATTAGACGTCAAGACTTCCAACAGGAAGGTTTTGAGGTTCGATCCTGCCTGAGTACCGCTTGCCTGGTGGGTAAAGGGTGGAAGATTTCATCTGTCAAACATGTGTATAGACTGTCAGTGTCTAAATCCCCCTTCCGAGCGTGTATGCATTCAGAATATCAAAGTATGCGCGTAAAAGATCCTTTAATCATTCTAGTGTCCTGTGGTTTAATATGGAAACATGACACTACCCAGCAGGTATGCCCCCCAAAGACGGAGTATGCAATGGACGATACTATGGATTTCCGTCAAAAACTGAGATTACATCACAGGGCAATACTCTACACTATCATGGTATATCCCAGTGTCAAACAGGCCCGAAATATACAGACATATGTAGTGTTTGTCAAGAAATTTGAGCGAGATAAATGAAATATACATATAACACACATTCACTATTGTTACCCATTCACATATGCACACACTCTCACTAATATCTATACACAACATATTACAAGGATGCACAAAAATCAGGATGGGGGAAAGATTAGTATGAACAAAGTTAATTTGAACAGAAGGAATCGGGGAACTAATGGGTTTTAAGTTTGGTCATTAAAGAGGAAAGGTTCGGCAAAATACTCAGATCGGAGGGTAGATTGTTCCATAGAAGGGGGTCCAAAGTGGGCAAAAGATCAGAAAGCAAGAGTCTGGCATCTGTATCGAGGGATTTTGAATAGCCAAGTATCAGAAGAAGAGCGAACAACACGGGAAGGAGAATAGGTATGGTGCAATTGGGACAATATTGTAACACATACAGCGTTTTTGTAAATCCTGTCCTGACCTCACCCTTCTAACTTCTTACATCCCACCTGCCATGTTAGGTCGTCGTCAGTGCATGGAGATTGCGCGGCTAAAAGAATATCGGCCATATCATTGATGACAGTACCACCCAATGTCTGTTATTTTCGTTTACTTACTTCAGGTCCCCCCCCCCTCCCCTGTCGTCTTTCAGTCCTAGTCATCTAGAAAGAATGAATATCTCATTGTAAAAGAGTCGTGGTCTGGTTGACAGATGATGCCAAGGCGATCCATTAGTGCTGGAGAGACCTCTTCACATGACTGCTTCCTGCACTTAACATCATAATGATATCCTGCAGCGTGTAGAGTTCCTGTCCGGGTTGATGGCCTCTGTCTGCGGTTGTATCGCATGGCGTTTCTAGTGTGAACGTTGTGGAAAAGTGTTTTGTGCTATGGCACATTCTTTGAGCGAAAAATGAAACTCGAGTTCTTTGTCAATGGACTCAAAAGCTCTGATATCTTTAATTCAGACTCTTATCTCTTACTGTCAGCAATCCGATACCTTGAATTCAATCTCTGCCTGGAAAATTAATATCTAGCCTGCACGCTGCCCATTTAATGACATTGCAACCATGGTGCTGATTTAGTGTTTCATTTATCCTGTCTTACTACACCACACCACCCCCACCCCCACCTTTCCAGCCCCACATACCATGCTAAGTCCTCGTCAGTTGATAGAGTTTTGTGCAATCTCAAGGACTCGTCAGATAATTGCTGGCAGATTTGAGTGGAGCACGTGTAGATACAAGTCATTGAGTGTAGTCAGTCCCTCACAGATGAATTCTTATTCCAGAATTCGAAAGAAAGCACCAGTTTCCAAACGAAATTTCTTTTACATAATGCCTTTAAGAAAATACCGCATTGTGAATATAATGCAAAACTGATACAGAACGTGAAGTCTTTAAGAACTGAATGATTGTCCTACTTACCATTAATGGAAACAGCGACGTAACGCATTTCATATATTTATAAAATTGAAAATGCCTGCTCTCCTTATCTTATTCGAACTTTGTGCGGGCGTGCTCTCGTGTGTGTGTGTGTGTGTGTGTGTGTGTGTGTGTGCGTGCGTGCGTGCGTGCGTGCGTGCGTGCGTGCGTGTGTGCGTGCGTGCGTGCGTGTGTGTGTGTGTGTGTGTGTGTGTGTGTGTGTGTGTGTGTGAGACGATTGCATTCTGTAAATATGTGTACATCTCTCGTAAAAAATCACTGATGGTTGCCATATAACAGGTTATGGTTTAAACTTTGTGATGTGAATGTAACTACGCTTTAATAATACATGTGTGGTTTTTTTCTTTAAAATGAATTTTAAAAAAGAAAGGTCTGATAGAAAAGCGATTCACCGATTATAAGTCAGGTGTGCGTGCCTAGATCCGCCATAACGTTGTACGTTTCTGGTTGCAATTAAACATTGAAAGCAGAATCAAGAAGGCTTGGGAACTGTCGACACCTGCTGTGAGGTCCGTCAGGGCACTGACATTTACAGTCTTCGCAGTAGGATGATGTCCAGAGGTATTCCCCAGTTGTTGTTTTTTTGTTTGTTTGTTTTTTAAGGATATCCAGATGTATTCCACGGTTGTGTTGTTTTGTTTGTTTTTGTTTTTTGTTTTTCCGATCTACCATTATTTAAGGCGGCCTGGTTGGTTCTTTTGATAGAGCCATGGATTCAAGATCTGATATCTTAAGTTCATTCCCAGCCTGTGACATCGAAAATGGCCAGTTCGCTGTGCACTTGAATGTTTCTATCAGTCTGGTGTATTAAGGTTTCATAGGTCTCTCACATCTCTTGCCCATTTCAGGATCTTGACAGTGCATGGGTTTGTGCACGCTTAGAGAGTCTGCCAGAAAATTGCTGGGAGATTTGGGTGGAGAGCATATGGAAATGTCTGAGTGCTATGAATCGCTCTTGAACAAACTCCGTACTTTTTGAAGAAAGGGGAACTGTTTCATATCGACCGGTGTGCGAGTTTGCCCACGTGTATGGGTGTGCATGTGCGTGTGCATGTGTGTGTGCGTGCATTTGTGTGTATGCCTGACCGTGAGAAAACTTTCAGCAAGATTCGTGCAACTGTTTATGCATGGGTCTTTACCAGCTGTAGGGGTCAAAGCTGTGGACGGCTCAGGAGTCGTGATAGTCAAGGTTTGGAAGGTAGAGCTCAAAGGTCATGGCTACACGGACTTAAATCCATGAAATCAACACTGCACTTTTCTGAGGGAGGTGTGTTAACAGCTCTTTCGCAGGAACTTCTGACAATACTCATCATTCTCTCTCTCTCTCTCTCTCTCTCTCTCTCTCTCTCTCTCTCTCTCTCTCTCTCTCTCTCTCTCTCTCTTTGTTTTTGTTTGTTTGTTTGTTTTCTTTTGACTTTGTTGTGTGTCAGCCATTGCCTTGATGCATGTGAAGTCTTATTTCAGTCCAAGCTTCTTCAAGATCACAGCGAATTTGAAAAGTACAAACTCTGACTTTTCTATAATCGTTGTGGATTGAAAAGAGAGACTGTTAGAATGGCTGGCTAACAAACATTTCAAAGATAATATCCATAACATGTTAGGCGGCAGAACTGGAGGAGAGTTCATACTGACAGAATCGCAAGACTAGTTCAGATAGAATAGCATCTGTTTCAACAACAAAATTGACCATATAAATTGCAACAATTCTGCATATCTCAGCCATTTTAACATTCGTTTTGACATGTTCATTAAAGCTGTAAATATTTCTATATCAAAGACTGGTTTTCAATAAATTAAAATGCAGTGTTGTCTCTTGGTAGTATAATCTCTTGATATTTGCATTTGTAGAATTTTGCGTGGAACATAATAATGTTTCAAATGTTATCTGAACTGAAATTAGTGTCACATCCAAACAGAACAGTCGTTTACTATAAGTTGATAGTGGATATATCCTTAAGCCTGTGCGAGGGCTGTGAGAATGAGGTGTTGAAATGTAAGGAAGACAGGACGTAAATTACATCAACTCTTTGCTGTCGGGTCAGGAATGACTTTAAATGCGCAATTCAGAGGTCAGATTTTATGATGCTGGCCGAGGCTGAATTGGAGATAACACAATGTGAATGTGCTGCTCTGTAATTTGAGCCGGACAGGCGGCTAACAATGAAAACATTTTGTAATTGCTATTCTAGCTGAACGAGTCTCGATTTGAAAATAGGCACAATGTGTATGCTTACTTTTCCGCAAGTCTTTATATTCTTAAATGACAAAAGTAAATGTTGAAAAAGAAATTGCTTCAGCTAAAAGATTGGAATGTTCATGAGACATTAACTTCTGTCAAATGTCAGATAGTGTATTCGAAATGAATATTACATTTTAAAAATACATCCCCTTTGTACTGCGCTGTTTGCTGTCCTGTAAGATAAGTCGAGCTGCACTGTTTTGGATTCGTTGGCATTTGGATAGTTTGTTATCAGAAACCCTGCAAGAATTTGTTTTTAAAAAAAATGGCCACATTCATCGCCAGATATGGGCTGACCATGTATACAACGAACGATCGAAGAACGAAAAGTGAAGACGAAAAGATACTTAAAGTAGTCTAGACAGAAAGAAAGACACACACAGCCTGTTAGTGGCATCAGCACAAAGAAATGGGGCAGATGATGCTTATTCTGCGTAGCTGGGGATATGGGACTTTGCACAGGTAGTTAACATGAGTTTCCACGGGTAAGAAATCGTCAAGGAGCACACCAAGATTACTTGCTGAATTGCTGAGGTTTCTAGTAAAATGCCGTTGCGATCCATTAGTGTTGGAGAGACCTCTTCACACGACTGCTTCCTGCATTTAACATGATAATGATATCCTGCAGCGTTTAGACCTCTTACCCAGATTGATGGCCCTGTGGTCGTAATCAGTGGCGTTCGTAAAGTGGATGTAATGGAAACATCGGTGTGCTGAAGCGCCACTTGGGATTTATTTCATATGGACTCAATTTCTTAGATTTTGAATTCAATCTAATATTTTGTATGAAATAACCATGGTCTTTTGATGTATTTTTAGGTTTGATTTTGTACTTGTGTGCATGAATTCTGTGTTTTTCATTCATTTTCCGTTTTTTTTTAATGCCATACAGGCAGCTTGTTTTCAGTAGTAATGTCATTAGCAGTGCTTGAGATATATTTCAGGGAAGCAGTTTTGAGTCATCAATAAAAACATAGGAGAGTGCTCCCGATTTTTGAGTAACAGAAGCTAAGTGGTTGTAAACACATAGTGAAGAGAACAGAACAGGACCCAAAATATAATCACGGGGGACACCATATTTCAAGAAAGATGACAGCAGATTGAGTTTGACAAGACAGCTTTGACTTGAATCACTCAAGAACAGTTTTGCTGTGGCCGGATGTGGATGACAACCTTGAGAGTAAGATATTATGGTCAGTAGTGTCAAATGCTCCTGACAGATGCAGCAGTGATAAAATGGAAACTTTTCCTTTACTGGAGGCCTGCAGGAAATCATTTACAACATTTAACAAAGCAGTGTTTGTCACTGCTGTGGCCTTTGTGATAAGCTGAATGAAAAAGTTCATGGAGATTATTGGCTTCTATGTGGCTCATCAGCTGTAAGAAGACGATACACTCAAGGAACTGGAAGATTGGAAACAATTTTTTTTTTAAAGATTATTGACATCTAGATCGGATTGTCTAAGAAGGAGGTCGTCTGGTGCAGGCTTAAAGCTCTGTTGCCACGGCAAACACTTTCAAACAAATATTTATAATTTCAAGAACAAAAAATTTCTTCAGTATAATCAAAAAGAAAAGATGCCGGGAGGGGGGAGGGGGGGTTCTTGGATTTTAGGATTTCTGGGCATTGCAAAAATAATTTTTATCACTTGATTTGAAATGACCAGTTGAAAATGGGATGAATGGTTTGGACAAGGATTTTCCTCCCCCTTTCTCTTCAAAGCTGAGTACCAAGTGTAACAAACAGCTGCTTCTTTGCCCTCTTAGAAGAACGGACAGCAGCTGAAACTTTGCCAAACGATATTTGGGAGGACATGAAAAAAATACGCAACGAAACTGCGGAGTCAAAACCAAAGCCATACATAAGCGGTGAAGTTTTTCCAACTAGCCAAAGAGAAAAGTGAAGCATGAAGGAACGACAAGACAGAAGATTACAAAAGGCTGAAAAAAGAAAGACCAAAATAAGAAGAGATAAGAAGGCAAGGACAGAAGAAGAATGCTCAAAAATCACAGACACAAATGTTCAGAGAAAGACAAAAAAAACAAAAAAAAAGTTTCAGCAAATAAGAAAGATGAAATCCACAAATTTACAAGGACAAAATCAAAACATAGTAAAGAGAGCGAAACCTTAACAGAGATGGAAGATATTCTATCAAGATGAAATACGGCAAAGAACTTTTCACGACAATACACCAGAACTCCCAAAAGATATTTCCTGCCTTGACTTTCAAGAATTGGAACAACACCTCTTGTCAGCGACGTCAGACCAGCAATAGATCAGCTGAAGTTAGGAAAATCACCTGGATTGGACAACGTGTCAGGCAAACTGTTAAAGAACACTGGAGAAGCAGATGTAACTGCCTTTTATCGTCTATGTACAAGAATATGGGAATCATGTCAATGGCCGGATGACTGGAAGCTACAAGAATTTGTCATGCTATATAAAAATGGGAACGCCAAGGACTGCAGTAACTGTAGAATCCCTCGCCCTACTCAGCCACACCAGTAAGTTACTGCTAATCATCATACGAACAGAATGACACAAAAAGAAGAACTCTCTGTCAGGCTGTTTGCATAATCAACAGGGGCACAACAGACATGTTATTAGTCTTACAGATTTTGATAGAAAAAGTAAGGAACAGCGAACAAGAAGCTTTGATTACCTTTATTGATTACAGCAAGGCCTTTGACAGTGTCATACACCATCAACTGTTTAACACAATGGCAGCGATGGGCTTCCCCAAACACTTGTGTCACTTACAGCAGCATTTTATGAAGACCAAAAAGCGACCATCGAATGGAATGACGCACACTGCGAATATTTTGGCATTAAAAAGGAGTCAGGCAGAGCTGCATCCTTTCGACTTATCTTTTTAACTACATACAGAGCAGGCCATTAGAGAGGCAGATTTAGAAGAGATGTGAATAAAGGTTGGAGGAAGAAACATCACCAATCTTGAGATATGTGGACGACACTGCATTAATGGCAGCTAGCATCACAAGCATGAAGAGAATTCTCTACCGAGTAGATGCAGCAGGTTGCAGGGCAGGATTGAAACGGAATGCAAAACAAACAAACAAATCCATGCACATAGCGAGAAAAGAAGGTCAGGAACATCTAAACATTCAAATAGATAAAACAGACTTAGAAAATGTCCAACATTTCAAGTATCTAGGATCTGTAAAAGCAAATGACAGCTCCTGCATCGAAGATGTGAAAACAAGAATTGGCATGGCAAAAAAAAAAAAAAATGGTCCAGTTAAACAATGTATGGAGAGACAGAAGGCTTCCCAAAGATTTAAAACTAAGAATCCTGATTTTTTTTTTTTACTTGGTCTGTTTTTATGTATGGTTGCAAAGCCTGGACACTAAGATAAAACGAAGAAAATAAAATCAGTGCAGCAGAAATGTGGCTCTATAGACGACTTTTCAGAATCAAATGGACAGACAGAAGAACAAACGATACCTAGTTAAAGGAACTGAATTGTCAGGTGCCAGCTGTTGACAGAGATCAACAAAAGAAAGCTGAAATACGTAGGCCATGCGATCAGAAACACCAAAACAGATCTGATATCAACGGTTCTGTATGGAAAAGTTGAGGCGAGGAGAAGAAAGGGACGACCGCGCACCTATTTCAACAACATCGCTGAAATCTGTGGTCTGGAGATCCAGGAGGTCGCCCACAGATGTCTTAATCGTGTTACCTGGAGAAAACTTGACATCGAACGTGGCTCCTACCGCCGATCCCGGCGAGGGAGAGAGATCAGAGATTCTCTTCTCCACGCGTTGAGTAGTGGTCTGGACGTTAGAATTTTGGACGAGACAATAATTATAGTGAGGCCCTTTGTGCAGCATGCACGGAGCGCATGTGAAAGATTTTTTCCTTCGCATTTTATGGAAGAACCATTAGAAAAAAATCTCTCTCTCTCTCTCTCCTCTCTCTCTCTCTCCTCTCTCTCTCTCTCCTCTCCCCTTCTCCTCTCCTCTCTCCCTCTCTCCCTCTCCCCTCTCCCTCTCCCCCCCTTCTCCTCCTCTCTCATCTCTTCCTCTCCCCCCTTTCTCGTTCCATCTCTTCCACCCCCCTCTCTCTCTCTGATCATAACGATGATAATAATGAACTCAGCTGCAGATCAAACGCACGCCACTGAAAGATGAAAGAAGGGTCGCTGAAATCACTATACTACAAAGTGCTGTATCGATAATACTTATTGTTTAAAAAACAGTTAAAAGTTTAGTAAACTGATTCAGTACGGGAGAGAGAGA
>JAPXFY010000022.1:24783045-24793045 GCA_030674185.1 Monoplex corrugatus | reverse complement strand
TCGATACTGCCTTCCCCCTGCTCGATACTCCTCCTGTTCGATAGCTATGTGAAATGGTATAAATTGTTCACGGACAGACATATCATGATATGCGATAATTGTACTTAGTGATAAAGATGGTTATGAAAATCAAAGTCTGAAACTTGGATCATATTCTGAAACTTGGAAATTCTAGATCAGCGTAACAGTGAGAACGTGCACTAACAAACATTTAGATATATGTATGTACATCACTCACCACACACGCACACACACACGCGCGCACACACACACACACATACACACACACACACACACACACACCACACACACACACACACACACACACACACACACACACACACACACACACACACACACACACACACACACACACAAACAAACATACGCCCGCGCTTTATCATCACTCAGTAACACATGATAATGAAACCTCGTTTTTCAAGGTCCGTTTTCTCCTGTACATATAAATAAACGTGAAAGAACAAAACATCGTATCTTTGTACGTGATTGGCTGTGTGTGTGTGTGTGTGTGTGTGTGTGTGTGTGTGTGTGTGTGTGTGTGTGTGTGTGTGTGTGTGTGTGTGTGTGTGTGGTCTTTAATGGTGGTACGATTGCGGGAGAGGGAGCATCGACCAGAGGAAATCCCGAAACAAAGGAAACAAATTCCTTGATGTTTATCAAACGTCAAGCTAACATCACCAAAAACGAGAGACACATTTAATTGAACAACAAAAGGACCATGTTGTATCTTGCTACATTCAAATGAATAACAAAAGGACCATGTTGTATCTTGCCACATTCAGATGAATAACAAAAGGACCATGTTGTATCTTGCTACATTCAGATGAACAACAAAAGGACCATGTTGTATCTTGCCACATTCAGATGAATAACAAAAGGACCATGTTGTACAGTATCTTGCCACATTCAGATGAACAACAAAAGGACCATGTTGTGTCTTGCCACATTCAAATGAATAACAAAAGGACCATGTTGTATCTTGCCACATTCAAATGAATAACAAAAGGACCATGTTGTATCTTGCCACATTCAAATGAATACCAAAAGGATCATGTTGTATCTTGCCACTTTCAAATGAATAACAAAAGGACCATGTTGTATCTTGCCACATTCAAATGAATACCAAAAGGATCATGTTGTATCTTGCCACTTTCAAATGAATACCAAAAGGACCATGTTGTATCTTGCCGCATTCAGATGATAAACAAAAGGACCATGTTGTATCTTGCCGCATTCAGATGATAAACAAAAGGACCATGTTGTATCTTGCCGCATTCAGATGATAAACAAAAGGACCATGTTGTATCTTGCCGCATTCAGATGATAAACAAAAGGACCATGTTGTATCTTGCCACATTCAAATGAATACCAAAAGGGCTATGTTGTATCTTGCCACATTCAAATGAATACCAAAAGGACCATGTTGTATCTTGCCACATTCAAATGAATAACAAAAGGACCATGTTTTGTATCTTGCCACGTTCATATGAATAACAAAAGGACCATGTTGTACAGTATCTTGCCACATTCAAATGAATAACAAAAGGACCATGTTGTATCTTGCCACATTCAGATGAATAACAAAAGGACCATGTTGTATCTTGCCACATTCAAATGAATAACAAAAGGACCATGTTGTATCTTGCCACATTCAGATGAACAACAAAAGGACCATGTTGTATCTTGCTACATTCAGATGAACAACAAAAGGACCATGTTGTATCTTGCTACATTCAGATGAACAACAAAAGGACCATGTTGTATCTTGCTACATTCAGATGAACAACAAAAGGACCATGTTGTATCTTGCTACATTCAGATGAACAACAAAAGGACCATGTTGTATCTTGCTACATTCAGATGAACAACAAAAGGACCATGTTGTATCTTGCTACATTCAGATGAACAACAAAAGGACCATGTTGTATCTTGCCACATTCAAATGAACAACAAAAGGACCATGTTGTATCTTGCTACATTCAAATGAATAACAAAAGGACCATGTTGTATCTTGCTACATTCAAATGAATAACAAAAGGACCATGTTGTATCTTGCTACATTCAAATGATTAACAAAAGGACCATGTTGTATCTTGCTACATTCAAATGAATAACAAAAGGACCATGTTGTATCTTGCTACATTCAAATGAACAACAAAAGGACCATGTTGTATCTTGCCACATTCAGATGAACAACAAAAGGACCATGTTGTATCTTGCCACATTCAGATGATTAACAAAAGGACCATGTTGTATCTTGCCGCATTCAAATGATTAACAAAAGGACCATGTTGTATCTTGCCACATTCAAATGAATACCAAAAGGGCTATGTTGTATCTTGCCACATTCAAATGAATACCAAAAGGATCATGTTGTATCTTGCCACTTTCAAATGAATACCAAAAGGACCATGTTGTATCTTGCCGCATTCAGATGATAAACAAAAGGACCATGTTGTATCTTGCCACATTCAAATGAATACAAAAGGGCTATGTTGTATCTTGCCACATTCAATGAATAACAAAAGGACCATGTTATATCTTACCGCATTCAAATGAATAACAAAAGGACCATGTTATATCTTGCCACATTCAAATGAATTAACAAAAGGACCATGTTTTGTATCTTGCCACGTTCATATGAATAACAAAAGGACCAAGTTGTACAGTATCTTGCCACATTCAAGTGAATAACAAAAGGATCATGTTGTACAGTATCTTGCCACATTCAGATGAATAACAAAAGGACCATGTTGTATCTTGCCACATTCAAATGAATAAACAAAAGGACCATGTTGTATCTTGCCACATTCAGATGAATAACAAAAGGACCATGTTGTATCTTGCCACATTCAAATGAATAACAAAAGGACCATGTTGTATCTTGCCACATTCAGATGAATAACAAAAGGACCATGTTGTATCTTGCCACATTCAAATGAATAACAAAAGGACCATGTTGTATCTTGCCACATTCAGATGAATAACAAAAGGACCATGTTGTATCTTGCCACATTCAAATGAATAACAAAAGGACCATGTTGTATCTTGCCACATTCAGATGAATAACAAAAGGACCATGTTGTATCTTGCCACATTCAAATGAATAACAAAAGGACCATGTTGTATCTTGCCACATTCAGATGAATAACAAAAGGACCATGTTGTACAGTATCTTGCCGCATTCAGATGAATAACAAAAGGACCATGTTGTATCTTGCCACATTCAAATGAATAACAAAAGGACCATGTTGTATCTTGCCACATTCAGATGAATAACAAAAGGACCATGTTGTATCTTGCCACATTCAGATGAATAACAAAAGGACCATGTTGTATCTTGCCACATTCAAATGAATAACAAAAGGACCATGTTGTATCTTGCCATCCCCTGTGGGGTATAAATAGTATCCCCACCTTCTGGAAATTCTGTGCTCGAAATTTCGTCTTTTCTGTCATTCTCTTTGTTTCTGCCTTGTTGCTTTGCTTTCTGTCATTTCTACCTATCATTTTCTGCCTCAATGGTCCATTCGCCTGTATGTGTTCGATAAAGTCTTATGTACTTTTTTTAGGATTGATAATTGGGTACATATATTAAGTGCATTTTTGGCTATAGGGAAGTGAGATATGCGGAAGCAATTTTAGTTAATTTGTGCCTGTTTTATATGTTTTGGTGTCCTTATGTATGCTTATATTTGTCTTCAGGTGTTTTTTTAAATCTCCCCTGTTCAATAAATTGGACGGAATGGTCAACGCCAGGGGCATGTCCTTAGATTATGTGCGCGAATGCATTGATATGATATGTGTAGTTAATTTTCTTTTCTTTCTTTTTTTTTTTTCCTGTTGAAGTTTTATATGTTTTGAAGCGGTTATTGCCCTGATATTGCTCTACGCAGTCGGCTGGTCTTTAAACAACAATAACAACAACAAAAATTTATTTTGCCACATTTAAACGAACAACAAAAGGACCATGTTGTATCTTGCTGGCTGAGGCTGACCTCTAGATAAGACCTGTAATGTACTGCTCTGTCACATGCACGGAAACTCAGAGTTTGGATTTTGTTTATGAGGGATTCATTACACTCGGACAGTTTCATATGCGCTCCACCCAAATCTGCCAGTAAACGTGTGCCAGACTCTTTGAGTCCGCGCATTACCTTATTATACGTTGGCAAGGCTTGAAATGGGGAGGGGGGAGGGGCGAAAGGGACCTATGAATCACATAGCTGACCGACCCCACATGAATTATGGAAACATTTAGGCAAGCCTGTTTATAATGTTGTTGGCTGAGACTGAACTTGAGATACCAGATCTTTGAGTCCACAGCTCAGTCAGAAAACGAACAAAACAAAACAAAAAACAAAACAAAACAAAACAAAACCAATATATAACACGCACACAAACCAGCCCACGAAGGGCCAACTAGAACTGGCAAAATGAAATAAAACAAACAAATAAACAAATGAATAAATACAATGATGATGATGATGATGATGATAATGATAAAAATAATAATAATGATAATGATAATAATAACATGTATACCAACGCCAAGCGATAAAGGCCACTATGCTTACATAAATGATGATGATGATGATGATATCATCATCATCATCATCATCATATGAAAGAAAATTAAAATGAAAAGAGGAGAGGGAGGAGGAGGACTTTGAGGAGGAGTAAAAGAAGAAAAAAAAGGAGGAGAATAACGAGCAGAATGATGATGGGGAAAAAATCAGGAGGGGGAAATGATGAGAGGTGTTAAGATATGGTTATCGGTTATTCTTGAAAAATTTATTATCCTATCCTGTCATCTGATGTTACTCGATTGTATCAAATCATATCGTATTGTATGATGCTCTCTCTCTCTCTCTCTCTCTCTCTCTCTCTCTCTCTCTCTCTCTCTCTCTCTCTCTCTCTCTCTCTCTCTCTCTCTCTCTCATTTATGTATTGTTACTTTTAAATCAGCCTCCCGTCTTGTTGCTGAATACTTCAGAAAACGATAAATCATCACATTGTGAGATGTTCTGTGTCTCTCTCTGTCTGTCTGTCTGTTCCTCTCTCTCTCTCTGTCTGTCTCTCTTCTGTCTGTCTGTCTGTCTCTCTCTGTCTGTCTCTCTCTCTCTGTCTGTCTCTCTCTTCTGTCTGTCTCTCTCTCTGTCTGTCTGTCTCTCTTCTGTCTGTCTGTCTGTCTCTCTCTCTGTCTGTCTGTCTCTCTTCTGTCTGTCTGTCTCTCTCTCTCTCTCTGTCTGTCTGTCTCTCTTCTCTCTGTCTGTCTGTCTCTCTCTCTGTCTGTCTGTTCTCTCTGTCTGTCTCTGTCTCTCTGTCTGTCTGTCTCTCTCTTCTGTCTGTCTGTCTCTCTCTGTCTGTCTCTTTCTCTGTCTGTCTGTCTCTCTCTCTCTCTCTCTCTCTCTCTCTCTCCCTCTCTCCCCTCTCTCTCCTCTCTCTTCTCTTCTCTTTTCTCTCCTCTCTCTCTCTCTCGCTCGCTTGTCCACTCAAAATAAATAACTAGATAAATAAATATAAAAGAAAGAGAGGAAGGAAGGAAGGAGGAAAGTGCCAAGTACCTTTCTGTCCCTATCTATTTATCTCACTTGCCCACTCACGAAAAAAAAAGCCAAGTAACTTTGGGTCGTTGCCCTGTGAGTAAAACGGATCATGTCAGTTCGTGGTGATGCATTGAGGATTATGGCACGTAGCAACTCAGCATCATATACATGTACATGTATGTTACCGTGTGTCCACACGTACCACCACTACACTCTACTGTCATCAGGCGTTTTGGCAGTGGAAGCACTATGGGGCACGTCACCGTCGGTCGGCGTCGTTTCTCACCTACCCTCGTTTGCTGCCCATCTGTATGCTTCCATCATTCTGATGGTGTCAGCTTAGTGTTTGGTCCCTTCTCTCCACCTGCCCCCTTCCCCACATTTTCAAGACCTTGCCAACGCGTAGGATTTTGTCTGAATCGGGGAGTCTGCCAGATAATTGCTGGCAGATTAGGGTGGAGCGCGTGTGGAATTGTCCGAGCGTGATGAATCCCTCTTGAGCAAACTCCAGACTCTTCTTGCTTTCGCCGAACTTTTCAGTCATTTAAATACGTGCCATTGGAGGATTTTAACTTTATTTTTATCTTGGCTTTTGTTTTCATTCTTATTTTCAATTCTGTTTTTATTCATTTGTTTACTTATTTCACTTTTTCAAACGTAGTAAGCGCCTCGTTTGTTTTGAATTCGACAGATGTAGGAACCTAAATGCTATCTTCCGAAATGCCTGAAAAGGATCACATGAAACTGACCCATTAATTTGCATTATTATGACCTAAGGGGCATCTTCCTGGCTGATCGCAGATTGGTGTCGATCATCATCTTCTGCTTCTTCTCACCTAACTCCGTGAAGAGTAATTAGGGTGCTGCACTAAAGAACTATTCGCTGGATTCTTCCTTCCCCCGTGGGGATGCCGGGGGCCCTCTCAGTATAAATAGTATCCCCACCTTCTGGAAATTCTGTGTTAGAAATGTCGTCTTTTCTGTCAGTCTCTTTGTTTCTGTCATTTCTTCCTATCTTTTTCTGCCTTGCTGGTCCATTCACCTGTGTGGCTGTTCGATAAAGTCTTACGTACTTTTTCGTAGGATTGATATTTGGGTACATGTATTAAGTGCATTTTTGTCTCTAGGGAGGTGAGATATGCGGAAGCAGTTTTAGGTAAATTAGGCCTGTTTTTGTATATGTTTTGCTGTCCTTAGGTATGCTTAAATTTGTATTCAGGTGTTTTTTAAATCCCCTATGCGATAAATTGGACGGAGTGGTCAACGCCAGTGGCATGTCGTTAGATTATGTGCGCAAATGTATTGATACGTGTACTTGATTTTCTTTTCTTTTCTTTTTCCTGTTGAAGTTTTGTATGTTTTGAGCCGGTTATAACCCTGACATGGCTCTACGCAGTCGGCTGGGCTTTACACAACAATAACAATAACCGGATTCTTCCAGCTCTATCGGCTGTGTGCCATAGTTTAGGTGTCTGCTAATGATTTCTCTGTCTAATCCAAGCCAAAACAACATTCAAGAAGATGACAAGCATTCTTACCAACAAATGCCTATCAATTAACATGAGGAAGAGAGTACTTGAATGTTATATAGAACCACTACTGTTGTACGGTTGCGAGGCGTGGACAGTCAAGAAGCAAAGCCAGAACAAGATTGAGGCAGCCGAGATGTGGTTTCTAAGAAAGATGTTGACAGTTCCATGGACAGCAAAGAAAACAAATGAGACAGTTTTGGAGGCAGACACAAATAGATCATTCATAAGCAAGATTAGCAAAAAGCAGGCAACATTCATAGGCCAGTTTATGACGAAAGGGGAACTGGAACACCTGGTCACAACGGGAAAGCTGGAGGGAAGGAGAGCGCCGGGTAGACCCAGGGAGAAGATGCTAGACAGACTTGCAGAGTGGCTGAAGACAAGGCGGGTGGAAGAGATGCTTGAGGCAACAAGAGATAGAGACAGATGGAAGTCCATAATCGCCAACGCCATGCGGCAAGGCACCTGATGATGATGATGAATCCGCAATGTAGTCAGTCCATTTTTTTTCTTCTATCTTCCCCTCGCTCTCCCTTCCCCAACACGTCTCTGGAAGTTTGGTTTAGCAAGACTATTGGACTTTGATGCATGGCGATACAAACGTAGATTTTTTAACGGATGTCCGCATATGTTCATATCGTCCAGTGTCCTGTCTGATAGTCTGGCACATTTGCACTTGATTGACCCTTTGTCACAGACTATTGAATTGATCCCAGTCATTGCAAAACACTCACGGTAGGAAAAAGTTCAGTGATTTGATTCGTCAGAGGGAGGGAGAGAGATAGATGGAGGGATGGAGAAAGAGAGAGAGAGAGAGAGCAAACACAGTTTTTTTTACCAAAGGAAGAGTGAAAGAGAGAGAGAGAGAGAGAGAGAGCAAACAAACACAGTTGTTTATTTGCGCGATACCAAAGGAAGAGTGAAAGAGAGAGAGCGAGCAAACAAACACAGTTGTTTATTTGCGATACCAAAGGAAGAGTGAAAGAGAGAGAGAGAGAGCAAACAAACACAGTTGTTTATTTGCGATATCAAAGGAAGAGTGAAAGAGAGAGAGAGAGAGAGAGAGCAAACAAACACAGTCGTACATTTGCGATGCCAAAGGAAGAGTGAAAGAGAGAGAGAGCAAACAAACACAGTTATTTGCGATATCAAAGGAAGAGTAAAAGAGAGAGAGCAAGAGTGAAGAGAGAGAGAGAGAGAGAGAACAGTTCTGTTTATTTCCTATACCAGTGGAATAGTGGCAGAGAGAGAGAGAGGGAGTGAAAGAGAGAGAGAGAGAGAGAAGAGAGAGAGATTTAACTGCAAAAAGATACACACGAAGAAAGTGAGAGAGATAGAGGCAAAGGTGAATGCCCTCATTTGTCTTACTCAAACAGCTATAGAGCAAGAACAGGTGTGTGTGTGTGGTGCGTGCGTGTGTGTGTTACGCGCGCGCCTTGCATGCGTGTTTGTGTGGAAGGTGGAAGCTGCAGTCGCGGGGATTAGTTGGATGGGTGCTCATGTTTGTGCGTGTGTGCTTATAGACCGAGCTTGCATACATGAATCTGTTGAGGATGAAGGAAAGGCAGATACATGGAGACAGGCAAAAAGTATACACATGCATTAACACACACACGCACACAATGCATAAACACACACACACATGAGTAAACACATACTCATGCATAAACACATACATAAAAACACATTCATAAACAAGTACACACATTCTATGCATGCATGAGCATACATACATGCATAAACGCACACACACTTATGCGCAAACACGCATACACACATACGTAAATATACATACACATACACGCGCACATGCATAAATGTACATACACACACATAAACGCATGTCCACGCATGCATGAACACAGGCACATGCATAAGCAAACATACACACATACACAAACACATCACACACATGCATAAACATGCGTACACACAGATGCACTCACTCATATGTGTGCGCACATACCTATATGGACGTACAGTGAGAGAGGGAGAGAGAGAAGGAGAGAGAGAGAGAGAAGGAGAGAGAGAGACAGACAGACAGAGAGAGGTAAAAGAGAAAAAACGTGCACGCTCACTCACGCACACCTCCATCCACCCTCTTTCTTTTCATGTGTTGGGGCTGGTGTGTATATATATAATGTGTGTGTGTGTGTGTGTGTGTGTGCGTGCGCGCGCGCGCGTGCGTGTGTGTGTGTTGTGTGTGCGTGTGTGTGTGAGAGAGAGAGAGAGAAAGAGAGGGAGAGAAAGAGAATAAATACCTATATTTTTTCTATTTTCAAAAGTATAGGCAATCAACCAGTGCATTATGTTTGATCAGTTTTATATGTCTGTCCGAACTAAAGTCTGTTTGAAACACCCGGAACGGAACAGCAGACATAATGAAACATAACAGAGGGAGATACTGGATTTGATTCACTTTACGTTAACACCCTCCTCAAATGAAAGATGGGTGCCAGTAGATACAACCGTCCCATGCAAGTGAGGGAACGGGACGGGCAGACCTCATCCTACCCTGATACCACCAGATCAACAGCTAATTTAAGACTGGCAGTAAGAAGGCCGTCTAACGTAGCGCATTCCAGGTTCAAACCCACAGCAGATTGCGTATGTATCAGACACTCAACTAGCCGAACTATAGACGGTCACTGTAGGCCTATATGAGAGAGAGAGAGAGAGAGAGGTGTGTGTGTGTGTGTGTGTGTGTGTGGTGTGTGTGTGTGGTGTGTGTGTGGTGTGGTGTGTGTGTGTGTGTGTGTGTGTGTGTGGTATGGGGGAGTAGATGTATGGTGTGGGGGTGGTGTGTGGGGGTGTTGGGTGTTTGTAGGGGAGATTGTATAAAGAGATGAACGAGAAGGACAGAAAGTAGTGTGTAGGGGATAGAAGAGAGAGGAAAAG
>JAPXFY010000022.1:24775545-24778045 GCA_030674185.1 Monoplex corrugatus | reverse complement strand
TAAATGAAATAAAATGGAGAACGATCGTTGGACGGGTTGGATTGGGGCAGAGGGGAGACAGAGGGAAAAAGTCATAAATAGGTGGTAGAATAGTAAAATGGAACGAAATCTTAACTCTAACATTAGTAACAATTAACTTCAACAATGTGAAGGGAAAATTTAACACTAAAACACAAACTGCATAAAGTTAAAGTAATGCATTAACAGGACTGTGAACTAATGATTCTGAAATTTTAAGTAACAAAGATTGATCTGATGTAACTTTTTTTAAATGAGTTTCAGAATAGTTTTCTTGTGTAAACATTTTCGGTAGAAAAGAACGTAGCATTTTGCAATAAGATAAACAGTGAAACAATGTGAACTGTGTGTGTGTGTGTGTGGTGTGTGTGTGTGTGTGTGTGTGTGTGTGTGTGTGTCTGTCTGTCTGTCTGTCTGTCTGTCTGTCTGTCTGTCTGTCTGTTGTCTGTCTGTGTGTGTGGTGTGTGTGTGTGTGTGTGCCTTTACTGTTGCATACTTCTTCTTCGCGTGCATGAGGGTGTGTGGGGTGTGTGGGTGTATGTATGTGTGCCTTTACTGTTACTTCTTCCCGTGCGTGCGTGTGTGCATGTGTGTGTGTCTGTGTGTGCGTATGTATGTGTGCGTGTGTGTGTCTGTGTGTGTATGTATGCCTTTACTGTTGCATACTTCTTCTTCGCGTGCGTACGTGGGCGCGCGCGCGCGCTGTGGTGTTTTTGTATATGTGTGTGTGGTGTGTGCCTTTGCTGTTGCATACTTTTTCTTCTTCGCCTGCTGTGTGTGTGTGTGTGTGTGTGTGTGTGTGTGTGTGTGTGTGTGTGTGTGTGTGTGTGTGTGTGTGCCTTTACTGTTGCTTACTACTAGCCTGCGTGTGTGCGTGTGTGTGTGTGTGTGTGTGTGTGTGTGTGTGTGTGTGTGTGTGTGTGTGTGTGTGTGTGTGTGTGTGTGTGTGTTGTATGTATGTTTGTATGTGTGCCTTTACTGTTGTATACTTCTTCTTCGCGTGCGTGTCTGTGTTCTGTTTTGGGCTTTTTTTTTTAATCTTTACACAACTTTCGTGTCACCTCAGTGGAGTTGATCCCACACCGCTCATTTCGGCTTCTCAGTACACCATCAGCCCAAAGTTCATTCAGTCGAAGTCTATATGCCAGCAGGCCTGTGACCACGGGAGCCAGCAATGTCAAGCTGCCATAGAGCCACCTGCCAGATGAGACCCTGCCTTTTTACTGAAGTTCAACAGCGCCTGTGATGATCCAACTTGCTAAGGGCACTGCCCACTAAGCCTCCTACTGATGAGAGTAAATCGCTCATTTCCGGAACCACGCCCAGTGGAAGTCGACCACAACCCTAACCTTCCCAAACAGACCCCATGAGCCACTGACACCCACGTCCCCAAATTGAATCTGCCTCTGGAACTAAAACGGTGTTGGAAGCCGAAACAGACCACGACGAGATCATGGCTTGAATGGCCACAGAATCTGGAATAATTTTCACGATGCTGTTAAAATTCAAGATTTTATAATAATGGTGATGATGATGATCACGTGGCCGTGGAGTTCTGTCTAGGATTGAAACTGCCTGACAGGGCTTTACGCTACGTCGACTGTCACGATATATTCTGCTGTCAATCAGGCCCGAGAGCTACAGACACCTGCACTGTTGGTCAGGAAAATTGACTGACACTCTCAATCGCCGCATCCGTAAAAAGGATTAAACTCGATTCTGCGATCCAAGTGTTCCAGATGTGCACGTAGCATGGATATGAGTCGGCCAGGACTTGAACAATCCTATGTTTTTAAGGAGAGTGTGGGGGGGGGGGGGCGCTGAAGATACAAACTCGCGACCTCCCACGTAGTATTCCGTTGTGCTGACCACTTCGCCACGATGACTGGTGTTTAGGGTTTCTTTTTCTGCTCATGAAAATGGCGTTTTCCACAAATGTTTTGTCAGTGAGTCTCTGTATTCTTGTGAGTCCTTTTACCGCATGGAGCCCACAGAACCTTTCAGTATTGTCTCATCACAAAGGACTGGAAACCAGACCACTCTTCAGAGCGTGGTGAAGGTAGTGGGGAAAGTGGGAGTAATCGCCATGTTCTCCCGGGAATGGTGGGGGAAGTGGGAGAAATCTCCCTGTTCTCTCGGGAATGGTGAGGGAAATAAAGTGGAGGAAATCTTCCTGTTCTCTCGGGAATGGTGGGGTAAGTGGGAGAAATCTCCTGTTCTCTCGGGAATGGTGAGGAAATAAAGTGGAGGAAATCTTCCTGTTCTCCCGGGAATGGTGGGGGAAGTGGGAGAAATCTCCCTGTTCTCTCGGGAATGGTGAGGGAAATAAAGTGGAGGAAATCTTCCTGTTCTCTCGGGAATGGTGGGGGAAGTGGGAGAAATCTCCCTGTTCTCTCGGGAATCGACTTTGGGATATCGGGCTACCCAGCGGGGCGTTTCAACACTCTTTCCCACAAAGCCACCATCACAACCGCCACACCTC
>JAPXFY010000022.1:24760545-24773045 GCA_030674185.1 Monoplex corrugatus | reverse complement strand
AAAAAGAGCTGGATGACAAAAGAAATTTTAGGCTTGATAGAGGAACGGAGGAAGGCAAAGAGAAACGAGGAGATATACAGGAAGGTAAACAAAGAAATCAGGAATAGGTCGAATGAAGCTAAGGAAGCTTGGCTGAAAACAAAATGCAAAGAAACAGAAGAGCGATACAAAACGGATCCTCAGGGTATGTACAGACGAATTGAAGAAATTGTCCACGGGGGGAATGCATGCACATTAACTGGTTGCTTAAAATGGAAAGATGGCACGCTTATCATGGAAAAAGACAAAATGTTAGACAGATGGGGAGAGTACATTAAAGACCTTTTTGAAGATGATAGAAACGAAGAACACATTATAAGAAAGAACTTTGGAGGACCACCCATAATGAAAGATGAAGTTAGAGCAGCACTGAAAAAGATGAAACCAGGAAAAACCCCAGGACCAGATAACATTACTACAGAGGTGATTGAAGCCCTGAAGGAATTTGGTATTAAGAATAATCATGATGAGGACAAGGAATAGAATCAAAAGAGAAATAGCAGATGAACAGTGTGGATTTGTGGAAGGGAAAGGAACTATTAATGCCATATACATCCTAAGAACTATCATAGAGATGTCAATCGAGATGAATAAGGATTTATATTTATGCCTTGTTGATTATACCAAGGCTTTCGATCGGGTAAGACATTAAGAATTGATCAACCAAGTAGAAAGACTCAGCATTAATGTAAAAAATCTACGAATCATCAGAAATATGTATTGGAAACAAATAGTTGCAATGAGAATAGAAAACGATATCAGCTTTTTCCAAAACATCAAAAGAGGAGTCAGACAGGGTTTGTGTTTTGTCACCAGGTCTGGTTTCACTTTACTGCGAAAACATCATGAGAAACCTAGAGGAAGACCCTGGATTAAAGGTTGACACCGTGCTAATTGCAGAAAGTGAAAGGGATTAAACAGCAGGAAGACTGAAGTCATGGTGATCAGTAAAAAACATGAAATCCCCTCATGCAAAATAACAGCAACCGGCACAACCTCGACACAGGTTGATAAATTCAATTACCTGGGAACGATCATTTCAACAGACGGCAGATGCACATCAGAAATAGCCAGCAGAATCTGACAAGCCAAAACGGCATTCAAAAAGATGAAAAGCAATCTTACCAACAAATGCCTATCAATTAACATCAGGAAGAGAGTTTTTGAATGTTATATAGAACCAGTGTTGTTGTACGGTTGTGAGGCGTGGGCAGTCAACAAGCAAAGCCAGAACAAGATTGAAAGGCAGCGGAGATGTGGTTTCTAAGAAGACTGTTGAGAGTTTCATGGACAGCAAAGAAAACAAACGAGACAGTCTCGATGGAGGCAAACACAAGTAGGTCATTAATAAGGAAGATTAGGAAAAGATGGGCAACATTTATAGGCCATTTTATGAGAAAGGGGGAATTGGAGCACCTGGTCACAACGGAAAGCTGGAGGGAAAGAGAGCACCAGGTAGACCCAGGGAGAAGATACTAGACGGACTTGCAGAGTGGCTGAAGACAAGGAGGGTGGAAGAGGTGCTTGAGGCAACAAGAGAGAGAGACAGATGGAAGTCCATCATGTCCAACGCCATGCGGCAAGGCACCTGATAATGATGATGATGATGTGTGTGTTGTGTGTTGTTGTTGTTGTTGTTGCTGTTGTTGTTGTTGTTTTGGGGGGATATTTTGTTTCTTCGTTTCTTTTGTTCGTTTATTGTATCTTTAGAGACTTTGTTTCTTGAAAGTAACATGATTTTTTTTGTTTTTTTTTTTTTTTTTTTGTTTCTTGTATTCGTGGACTGCTACTGCCTCGTGCATTCGACTTTAAAAAAATGTTGTATGATCATCGCACTTAGGGAAGCTACCTTTGTTCTCACCTTCTTTTTTATTGTTCGTCCCATTTTCTACGCCATCATTAATGGTCACAGAAGCTGGCACAGGGGTTTTTTGTTTTGTTTGTTTGTTTGTTTTGTTTGTTTTGTTTTTGTTTTTTACAATGCGATGATGATTTCGATGAGGATGATAATCATGATGCTATGAAGTTCCATCTAGGACTGAGACTGCTTGACAGGGCTGTACTCTACGCTTACTAACATAATATATCCTGGCGTCAACCAGGCCTGAGAGATACAGACACCTGCGGTGCTGGTCAGAAGATGTGAGCAAAACCCTCAATGACACACCCGTGGAGTGGATGAGACTCGACTGTGTGGTCCCAGTCTTCCCAATGAGCCCATAGTACGCCCAACTCTTTGAAAGAGCCGGTTAGAGCCGAAAAATCCCACAATGATATAGTTTTGAAGGGACTGATGGGGATTCGAACCCACAACCTTCCAGTCGATATTCTGTTGCGTTAACCACTACACCACGGTGACTGGTCGTGCATTCGAATATTGTACGATAGAGCATTTGCTTGTATGGCCGTTTGGTGTTGTTGTTGTTGTTGTTGTTGTTGTTTTTTCCTCCACCATGAAGGCAGTCATACTCTGTTTTTGGGGGGCTGTGCATGCCGGGCGTTTTCTTATTTCCAGAAGCCACTCAACAGTGACATGGCTCACAGGATCTCTAACGCGCGTAATTGATATTCCTCGAGCATATACATATGATGGGGATCCAAGGATGAACAGGTCTGCACATAATTATGTTGATCGTGGAGATCGGAAAAGTCTCCTCCCCATACCCTTCAGGCGATGCCAAGTGGAATCGAACCCAGAAATAAAATAAACAAAATTGAATGGCAGCAGTTTGTCACGTTAACCCTTTGACACCCGCACCCTATCCACCAGCATTCTGCATTGTCAACCATGCTAGCAAAGCGAAAACAACCGTTTGATTCCCTCACCCTTTCCATCAGCTACCTGCAGGAAGATGGTGGATAGGGTGAGGGAGTCAAAGGGTTAAGTTTTTGCAGTTGGTGGATAGGGTGCGGGAGTGAAAGGGTTAAAACGTTGACTGTTGAGCACATTCCTACAAAATTATTTTTCCAAAAACGGTAACTGTCATTATAACACGCACACACACACAACACACGCGCGCGCGCGCACGCACACACCACCACCACACCTCTCTCTCTCTCTCTCTCTCTCTTCTCTCTTACATGTACACACACACACACACACACACCACACACACACACACACACACACACACACACACACACAACACACACACACGTTACCTTATAGGGTACAATGCCTTTATCATTTCATAGATTCACTCACCCCATAGACACCTCTTTATCTTTTTTATTTATTTATTTATTTATTCATTCATTTATTTATTTATTTATTTATTTACTTGCATTTTTTTCCCTCGTCTAAAAGCGCATATGTGAATAGACATTAAAAGAAATAGCGAACGAACGAACACACACACGCATGCACGCCAACTCTAAACTCTCCATGGGGCGACTCTGTACGGCCTAGACATAGATAAGGGCTTGCCATTTACATTATTTGTATGGTCTGCTGGTCAGAAACCCCACCAGGTGACCCCGGTTGCACTTTCATGACCTTTGCGCGTATGACCCCGGTGAACCACGCATGGACATATTCACACATAAGAGAAGTGTCACTGGACGAGAGGTCAGTGTACAGAGAAAGGGACAGTGGTGGCATTTCATGAGAATAGAACCACCGAGGAAACAGTACGTTTTACGTGCAGCTATAGACTGCCCTGGGAACCGAATCTTCCCTTATGACGTCAGTTTCTCTAAGAATAGCACCCGAAAGTGCACGTTAGGCCTACGCGAACTTTGTAGGGGCTTTTTAATGCAAGGATTGATGTTCATCTAAAAAGCAGGATTGATGTTCATCTGGCTTTATCTTATCTACTAATTCATATCTTTTATCCGCTTATCTATTCGTTTTTTTGTTTTGTTTTGTTTTATTTTATTAATTCGGTTTTTTTTTTTACTCATTCATTCATTCATTCATTCATTCTTCATTTACGGGCCTTCACGTCCGATGGCTGTGCCAAGTATTGCCACTGAAGAATTGGCTTCTGCAGCCATAATCGACGCTGTTTCCACATCCAACTGAATCTTAAACCCTTGCCTAATCAGAAAGAGCATCATATCTGTTCATTTAGATCTTTTCTCATTTCATATCTTTTTGTGGAAGATGGAGGGGGGGGGGGGGGGCTTTTTTTTCTGTCTGCCTGATATATGACCTGCTTCAATGGAGTTGACCCCACACCATTCATTCCGGTTTTTCAACACACCACCGAAAACCCAGTGCCAGAAAGCTCATGGAAGCCAGTGATGTCAGGCTACCGTTGGGCCATATACCAGACGAGACACTGCACTGCTGCCTGGTTGCTTTGATAAAGTTTATTAGCGTCTGTTTTGATCCAGCTCACTAAGAACATTGCCTACTAAGTCCCGCATACTAACCGCGGTAATCGCTCATTGGCAGAGCAAGACCGAGTGAGAGACTGTCCCCTGCAGGGAGATGTTTTATAATGTGTTTACTGACAACTTCCGCAAAACTGTCAAAATTTGACACTTTAGTGATCGACGGCAGACGTTAATGAGACTTGCTATCTTTAGAAGAGGTATCGATGCAGGTAAACAAGCAAAAACAGTGATTAACCGGCTGTAAATTTTGAACACAACTGCTTAGAGTAACAACAACAACAACAACAAAAGGGGGGGAGATGTTTAAGCCATTCTAAAAATCTCCCTTATTAAACAGATTTATAGAAATTCAAGATCCAAAACAAGATTGACTGCCCGCGCCCAAGCAAACACAAACCAGAAGAACAAGAAAACCAATGTAAGCGCGTCTCCAACAAGACAAAACAAAACAAGCGCAAATTTTCGGCTAACTAGCCTTTGTCAAGCGCGAGCGCACGGTCACAGACAAATCACAGACACCAAACAATGGATAATAAAAACGGGACTAAAAACTTCCCTGCCGCCTCGTCCAGTGGGTAAGAGATGGAATCAATTCAAGATTTTATATAGGCTGAGCGTCACTGTGATTTTGAATAAGCGTCAGTTTAAATAACGATTAACGTGTGTCAACGCCCTATCGGTATACTCAGCCCTATCGGTATGAAAGCAGATGTTTTCCATCCCACACATCCCGACTAACAACTCCTCTCCGGAGCACTTAGTTCTGGCAACCGGGTCTGTTACATGTGTCTCATCACTGGCACCGGTGGTCAGCCAGCGCGCATAGCCATGGGAAAATTAATGCTTTCTATTTTGTATTTTATGTACATTCCTTCCATTTTAGAAACGTCACAAACTTGTTCATATAAAATGAATTAAAACAGGTATACACGCACGCCTCACGCACGCGCACGCGCGCGCGCACCACCACACACACACACACACACACACACACACACACACAGTTGCACACACAGCCCGCACACATATACACGCAAATGCACTCACGCACTCACAAACACGCACACATATACACAAACACGCACACATACACACACAGTCTCACACACACACACAGCGTCACACACACACACACACATACATGTACACACACGCACGCACGCACGCTCACATACACACACACACACATATGGTATATGTATACATATATAATATATATGTATGTATATACATATATATATATATATATATATATATATATATATTACATAATCGTATATTTTATGTGTTGTGTGTGTATGTGTGTATGTATGTATGTATATGTATGTATACTCTTCACTGGTTACATGAAATAGCCATGCCATTCTAGCCAAGTATACTCCAGATACTATGCACAGAGGCCAGCTGGAACCTAAAAGCATTCTAATTGCTAAAATTGTTTCAATTTTATATTGAAAATGAAAATGGCTCACGGTCAACTAACTTTTTAACATTTTATTGACAGTTATCATACAACTGCAGAACTCCAGCAGTGGTGACCTTCGGCTTGTAAGTCTAAGATTATGAAAAATATGTGTATTTTAACGTATGAATAGATACACAATGAAGGAAGATAATGGACTAAAGCTGTCCCGAAAAAATTTGTTCTTACATCACCGGGGATTTTTAAGATGCGTAGGTATATCTAGTTTCTCTTTGATTTTTCTATGAAAGCCATAATGCTTCTTCCACGGTATAATGAATGCATTCCCTTCTCAGGAATAATTTCAGTTAGGCGAAAAAGGGAGACCGTTAAGATGGCCAGGTCTGTCTAGTTTCTCACTGAGTTTTCGTATGAAAACCATCGTGTGTTTAACATGGGGTCGATGTCCAGGCAGCCTACAGACGCATGAGGAAACGCTAGTGCAAAAGGTTGAGAATAGACAGACCGACTCTTAGTGAGAGCAATAGACAGACTTTAGTGAAAGCAAGCTACGAGCAGAGCTGCATGACGCATACTTCGCCTTCCTATCTGTCAAAGTCGGCAACAAAGCCTTTCATTTATGCATTTGGGGCTGTGCACGTTACATCACACTAACAGACGCTGCTTTGTCAGCAAAGAGAACGTCCCAGGATAGTCAAGTCATACGAAGAGCGCTGTAGTCGAGTGGATGAACGTCGGACATAGGTTCGAAAGGTCCTAGGTTCGATCCGCCTTGACACCACCTGGTGGGTAAAGGGTGGAGTTTTGTTTGTTTGTTGTTTTTTGCCTCGATCTGCGATTGTCAACATGTGTGCAGACATGTCAGTGCCTTAACTCCTTTCGTGTGTATTCAAGAGCAGAATATCAAATATGTTCGTTAAAGATCTTATCAGTCATGTCAGTGGTAGGGTTAGGGAAACATAAAACGCCCAGCTCACACTCCCACTAAACATGCAGACTGTGCAGCAACATAGTGGATTGTGGTCAGTTTTTCGTGTTCCACTAAATAGTATAGCGGTATACAGGAATAATGTACACATATAATGCACACACTGTCCCTTTTTATAAGCATGACGCATTCCTCACCTTCATATATCACCTGAGGTGGGTGCTGATGTAAAATTCGAATCTCCGAGAAAGAAAACACATTGAAATATCCCAAAGCTGCAACAAAGACTGCCATTTATTCATTTAGCCACAACAGACACTGTGTTGTCAGCAAGGACAACAACTTGGTCAAGCCATTCCGATCATCTCCATTTCCATACAAAAACCATTGCAAACAAATTCAGATGTTGTATTTCTGGAAAGTCATGATGACTTTGAGGAAGCGTTCAGTGGCATAAAACTGTACTAAAACTTGACGTGAAACGAGGATAGTGGTAAACTGTTACAACAGTGAAAACAGATTTCGTGTAATGTCAAAGAACTGAGAAAGTGCTGGTGTTGTTGTTGTTGTTGTTGTTGTGTTGTTGTCCTGACGACATGATGTGCAAACTTTTGACTCAACGATGGTAAAGACCCATCCAGAAACAGCTGAAAAAATCTTGCTAGCACGTTTTGGTAGGAGGCGTGCGCGCGCGCGTACACACACGCACGCACGCACGCACGCACGTGCACACACACACACACACACACACACACAGAGTCGCACATAAACACACGCAAATACAAATGCAAAAAGGTCAGAATAGACACTCTTAATGAGAGTAAGCTACGAGGATACGCACGCACGCGCGCGCACACACACATACATACACCACACACACACACACACACACACACACACACACACACACACACACACACACACACACACACCACACACACACACACACACACACACAACACCTCTTCGGTAGATGTATATTTTGTGTGTTACAACGCGTAACGGGTTAGCTGGCTCAGTTGATACAGCTTTTCACCCAAGATTTGATATCTCGAGTTAGGTCTCAGCTGGTGACATAAAAATTGGCCTGTTCGCTGCCCATCTTAAGGCTTCAGTCACACTTGTCGTGACAGCCTAGTGATCCATAGGTCCACCTCACCCTCTTATTTTAAGTCCTTACCAGTGCATAGACTTTTGTGTAGGGTCAAGGAGCCCATCAGACAGATTTGGATGGAGGGCATAAAGAAATGTGTCCGACTGTAGTGAATCGAGGCCCTTGAACGAACTGATTCTAATTCTGAAATAGCGAACTACGGTATTGCTCAGTTTCCCTTTTAATCTTACATAGTAAGGATTCGTTAATACGTTACACTAGTCGCCCAAATTCTGCTAAAAGGTGCGTTGATGAACACAACGGAAACTTCAGTTAAAATCTTCAGTTTCAGGGTTGTTGTTGCTGTTGTTGCTGCTGCTGCTGCTGTTGCTGCTGCTTTTTTTTTTTTTTTTTTCTCAGAATAGCGTTTTCCGTTCTCGAAATAAATTCCATATGCACCAATGCTGTGGATGAATATAACGTAACAAGAAGACATCTAACATGATCATACCATAAGCCTGTGCATAAACCCTGCACGCTGGAAAGGTCTTTAGTTTCAGTTTGAGTTTGTCAACTGGCGTCTCTGCGCTCGAAATAAATGCTCCATGCATTGACGCCACAAATGCCCTGTGACGAAGAAGACCCAAACTGATCATGACATAAGCTCTGTATTTACGCATAAGCCCTAGGCGCTGACAAGGTACTGTCTGTGCTTATATTAGTCGGTCTGTCACTGAAACACTCTGGAAGTCAGCCTGAAAGTTCCAAAACCTAGCCTTGCCTCCAGACATCAGTTTGGAAGAAACGAGGTCATTGTCTAACTCACACACCCCGTGGGGATGCCGGGGGCTCTTTCAGTATCCCCACCTTCTGGAAAGTCTGTGCTAGAAAGTTCCTCTTTCCTGTCACTCTTGTTTCTTTCTTCCTCCTTTGCTTTCTGTTATTTCTTCCTATCATTTTCTGCCTTGCTGGTCCATTCAAACAGAAAACAAACTGTTCTCATCAATGGCACTTACTCTCAACCTGCATACCTGACCTGTGGTGTTCCACAAGGATCTGTCCTTGGCCCTGTTCTTTTCACTCTTTATACCTCCCCCCTGTCCACCATCATCAACTCCCACTCTATAAAACACCACTTCTATGCTGATGACACCCAACTTGAAGACAGTGACTCACCTGATAATATACAGCGCCTGTTGACTCGCACCACTGAGTGTTACTCGGACATTAAGAACTGGATGACGTTCAACAAACTTCAGCTTAATGACGACAAGACGGAAGCTATCCTCATTTGCACCCGTCAGAAACTTTCCCAGCTGCCTCCTCTTTCTCTCCCATTATGTAACACATCAGTCCCAATTTCTGATTCAGCTAAAAACCTTGGTGTCTGCATTGACTCTACCCTCTCCATGAACAACTTTGTTTCTCAAACTGCCAGATCTTGCTACTATCATCTCCATCGTATAAACCTGATCAGAAAGTATCTCTCTGTCGAAACAACTGCAAAACTCGTTCTCTCCTTCATAATGTCTCGTATTGACTATTGCAATTCACTCCTGTCTGGTCTTCCTGCCTCCACCATTCACATCCTACAGCGCATTCAAAACAATGCTGTACGCCTTGTACTCAAAAAGAAAAAAGCTGACCACATATCTCCTCTCCTGGCACAACTTCACTGGCTCCCTGTATCAAAGCGCATACAGTACAAACTAGACACCATGTGCTACAAAAGCCTCAATAACGCAGCCCCCGATTACCTGTCAAGCCTACTTGAGATCTATGTTCCCTCACGTACCCTCCGCTCTGCCTCCGATCCTCTGATTTTTCGCTTTCCACGCACTAAGCTCAATACCTATGGTCCACGAGCCTTCTCTGTTTCTGGTCCACTCTCCTGGAACAAACTTCCTCTCTCAGTCCGTCAGCAACCTACTTTTGCCTCCTTCAAGTCCGCTCTCAAAACTCACCTTTTCTCCTCTGCATAAAATCCTAACCTCACTCAACCCCCCTCTGCAGCCTGTCTCCGCTCGGAGGGGAATCACTTTGTTTTAATATATAATTGTATATGATGTGCTCTCTGTGGTTTTCCATTGCTTTTATTCTTGCTTTTATTGCTTTTATTCTTTCTCCCCATTTGTGGCCATGCGTGTGTGTGTGTGTGTGTGCGTGTGCGTGTGTGTGCGTGCGTGCGTGCGTGTGTGTCTTTTCGGCGCTTGGATTTGATTTTGTCCAGATTTTGCGATATATAAATATTGTAATTATTATGTATTCATGTGCGTACGTATGTATGTATGTATGTATGTATGTATGTATGTATGTATGTATGTATGTATGTATACGCTTAGATTTATGTATGTATGCATGTATACGCTCAGCTTTGATTTATGTATGTAAGTATGTATGCATGTATGTATGCATGTATACGCTCATATGTATGTAGGTATGTATGCATGTATACGCTCAGCGCTTAGATTTGATTTTATCAAGATTTTGCGCTATATAAATAAAATATATTATTATTATTCACCTGTATGTGTTCGATAAAGTCTTGCGTACTTTTTCTTAGGATTGATAATTGGGTACATGTATTAAGTGCATTTTTGGCTCTCGGGAGGTGAGATATGCGGAAGAAGTTTTAGGTAATTTATGCTCGTTTTATGTTTTGGTGTCCTTGGGTATGCTCAAATTTGTATTCAGGTGATTTTTTTAAAATCCTCTATGCGGTAAATTGGACGGAGTGATCAACACCAGAGGCGTGCCCTTAGGTTATATGCGCGAATGCATTGATATGTGTCTTAATTTTCTTTCTTTCTTTTTTTCCTTGAAGTTTTATGTTTTGAAACGGTGATAGCCCTGATATGGCTCTACACAGTCCGCTGGGCTTTAAACAATATCTCGCAAGCCGGCAAAGTCCCGAATCCCCCTGTGTCACGCAGACTCCACGTGAAACCCTCACCCCTCACTACAAAGCATCCATCTCCATTCCATCCGCCCATCTTCCAAAGTAAATAAACAAGTAAAAAGAAGGGTAATCGGCTGGATACTTACCTAGTGTCGATCGATCCCCAGCTCGATATTCGACATGCTTGATGGCTGTGCTTAACAGTATAAATTGTGCACATGCACATGGGTACAGAATGACATGCGCTATAACGGTGGTGATTGTGGAAGTCGCACTCTAAAACTTTCTTGAAATTTTAGAATCGGCGAACAGTTTGTGACGAGTTACCAGGAAAAGACATTTAAATGCACTCACTTGCATAAAAGCAGTGACAGCTTTACGGGAAAAGACATTTACATGTACTCGCAGGCATAACATCATGAAGCGCACGCACGCACACTCACGCACACGTGCACACACACACACGTGCACACACACACACATACACACACACACACACACAACACACACACACACACACACACACACCACACACACACACACACACACACGCCACACGCACGTACGTCACACGCACGTACGTCACGTGAGGCGTAGCCCTTTGCAAAGTTAGTCACTTGTTGTTGGTGCGTGCCGTCTATGCGATATGCTTATGTCATGTGTATGTGTATGCGCGTGTATGTATGTGTGTGTGTGTGTGTGTGAGTGCGCACGGTGTATGTGTGTGTGCTCGTGATCCTAAGTGGTGGTATGGTTGCCTGAAGGGGAGTATCGTTCACGGGGAGATTGTCGAGCAGGACGGGAGTATCAAGCAGGGCAGGAAATTACCGAGCAGGATGGAGGAGTACTGAGCCGGCGGGAGTATCAAACAGGGCAGGGAAGTACTGAGTAGGACAGGGAAGTATTGAGCGGAGCGGGGAAGTACCAAGCAGGGCGGGAAAGTATCGAACAGGGTGGGTGGGGATGTATCAAGCAGGGCGAGGAAGCACCGAGCAGGGTGCGGAAGTACTGAGCAGTGTGCGAAAACACCGAGCAGGGTGGGGAAGCACTGAGCACGATGGGGAAGTACCGAACAGGATAGGTAAGTTTCGAGCAGGGCGGGGAGTATCAAGGAGGGTGGAGAAGTACTGAGCAGGGCGAGGAAGTATCAAGCAGGGCGGGGAAGTACCAAACAGGGTGGGGAATTATCGAGCAGTGTGGGGAAGCACCAAGCAGGGCGGGGAAGTACCGAGCAGGGTGCAGAAGTACCAAGCAGGGTGCGGAAGTACCAAGCAGGGTGGGGAAGTATTGAGCAGGGCGGGGAGTATCAAGGAGGGTGGGTATCAAGCAGATTGGGTAAGTATCAAGCAGGATGGGGAAGTACTGAGCAGGGTGGGGAAGCACTAAGCACGGTGGGGAAGTTTCGAGCAGGGTGGGAAGTATCAAGCGGGATGGGGAAGTACCAAGCAAGGTGGAGAAGTATTGAGCATGGTGGGGAAGTACCAAGCAGGGTGGGGAAATACCGAGCAGGTGGGGAAGTATCGAGCAGAGTGGGGAAGTACCAAGCAAGGTGGAGAAGTATTGAGCATGGTGGGGAAGTGCCAAGCAGGGTGGAATACAAGCAGGGTGGGGAAATACCGAGCAGGGTGGGGAAGTATCGAGCAGAGTGGGGAAGTATTGAGCAGGGTGGGGAAGTACTGAGCAGGGTGGGGAAGTACCGAGCAGGGTGGGGAAGCATCAAGCAGGGTGGGGAAGTATTGAGCAGGTGGGGAAATACTGAGCACGGTGGGGAAGTTTC
>JAPXFY010000022.1:24730545-24755545 GCA_030674185.1 Monoplex corrugatus | reverse complement strand
GACCCTCATTTGTTAAAATCCATTCGAATGACTCAAGATGTCAAGGTCTCATGGCTCGGGTTCAGTCCCATTTGGCAGAACAGAAGTTGGCTTGTTTGCTGCTCGTCATAATGCTCCACTCGGTTTGGTGGTGTCAGCGTTTCATAGTTCTTGCGCACAGGTTTTTGGGCAGGTTTAAGAAGCGGCGTCATTGTCAAGTGCCCTGCTGTATAGCGTTGATGATCATGGCCCTCCATATGTATCTATCCCTTGTTGCCGCAAGCAAATCTTCCGCCCTCTCTGTCCTCATCCACCCTGCAAGTCCGTCCAATATTCTTTCCCTGAGTCTACCTGGTGCTCTCTTTCCCTCCAGCTTTCCCGTTGTGACCAGGTGTTCCAAATCCCCCTTCCTCATAAAATGGCCTATAAATGTTGCCTGTCTTTTCCTAATCTTCCTTATGAGTGATCTACTTGTGTCTGCCTCCATGAAGACTGTCTCGTTTGTTTTCTTTGCTGTCCATGGAACTCTCAACATTCTTCGTGGAAACCACATCTCGGCTGCCTCAATGTTGTTCTGGCTTTGCTTGTTGACTGTCTACGTCTTACAACCGTGTAACATTAAGAAGCGTACCAGATTTATGGTGGATTTGGGTGGAGCACTCGGTTTTGGAGTCGGGGACGAGTGAGAAATGCCCTGGTAAAAAGACCACTACCACGGACTTCCAGCATCCCACATGAACCGCTCTGATACCAAAGACTCCGGTTTGAACTTACTTCAGGCACTGAAGTGGAAGGCGAAACCGAAACCGAGAGGTCTCCGCGAGGTATACCTACTTTTCATCATTTTAATTCAGCCGCTCAAGTCGGACATTTTATTCTGTGAACTGTGTTTACATCTTAGCCTACTGTGTTCACCCAACGCTACAGCTTCCAAACCTTTGTGTTCTCTGGATTTAAGTGTTGTGAACTGACCAACCCACACACCAACCTGCAAGTATCTTCCTCTCCTGACTGGCTCACAATTATGGACCCGTCTTTTATAAAACAAATTGGACTGACACTTTTTAAACACAGCAAGTGCTACCTCGGTGGAGGCGTCTACCAGCGAATACGAACACTGGGGCTGTGTCCTAAGCCCCGCACTGCGCGATCCTGTCGTGGTGGACGTCTCCATCGTCTTTGGCACAACCTGCCTCCTGCCCGACGACACTTTTCGTCTCCTGCTTCTCCGTCTCCTCCACTGCCCCTGCCCTCGACCTCGCTGCTGCAAACTTCGTCTCCTCCTCTGCCGTCTTCGCCTTCGCCTTCTGTCCGGATAGTACCGCCTTCACCTTCTGTCCCGCTGGTGCCGCCTTCACCTGTCCCGCCAGTGCCGCCTTCACCTTCTGTCCCGTCGGTGCCGCCTTCGTCGCCACCCCGGCCACCACCATATGACTGTGATAAACTAAAATTATGCCTTTTTAATGCTCAGTCAACATGCAAGGATGACAAAGCCGAAGTCATTACTGATTTTATCGCAGATGAGCATGTTGACATTGCTTTTATCACAGAACCTATACATGCTAGCCTCACTCCGAGTGGTTACAGGCTTGCTTCTTTCCATCGCTCATCCCGAGGTGGCGGTATCCCATCCTCTACAACGACTCACTCCATTCCCGCCTATCTTTCTCGCAGTCTCTGCCTTTCTCCCATCCTTCTTTCGAGCACGTTGAAGTATCCTTCCAATCCACCCCTCACCACATCACCTTCTCCTGTGTCTATCGACCCCCACCTAGCTCTGCCAACAAACACACCACATGCACGTTTCTCTCTGACTTTGACCAATTGCTTGACCACTACTGCCTCTTACCTGGAAATCTCATCATTCTAGGTGACATCAATGTCCACTATGACAACACTCACCGTTATGACACAAGACATATCATCAACTCTCTGTCCAATCACAATATGACTCAACACATTTCTGAACCAACCCATCAAAAAGGTCACATTCTTGACTGGATCATTTCTCGTGATCACCACAATTCCGCTACTGACAACTGCTTAGTTCTTTCTACCCGTCTAACTTCAGCCCTTCCATCTGACCACTCTGCAATTCTCTGTTCTCTCGACATTTCTCCTCCTTCCCGTACCATGCGCACAGTGACTCGACGCAATCTCAAATCTATCGACCTCTCCACATTTTCATCTGATGCCTCCCGTCTCCTTTCTGAAAAGTCACATAACCTTGCCGATGAATTCTATACTACTCTCCACCATCTTCTGGACACTCATGCTCCAGCCACAACCCGTCTTTTACCTGACCGCCCCCTACCCCCTGGCTCACTCATGAGATTGCCTGTGCAAAACGTGCCCGCCGCAGAGCAGAGCGCCGTTGGCGCAAATCCAAACTCACTGTATACAGGCAACTTTTCCAAGCCTCTAAAACAAAAGTATCCACCCTCATTGCATCAGCAAAAACAAGCTATTTCCAAACCAAAATCCTGAATGCCTCTTCTTCAAAAGAACTCTTTACAACCATGAATCATCTCCTTGGCAAACGAAAAGGTTTACCTCTCCCAACAAAACATACAAATGAAGAACTCCCATCTGTATTCTCCAAGTATTTCACCACCAAAATACAAACTCTTCTTGACAGGCTTGACAGGACACCCTGTCAACCATGCCCACCTGACCCTTCCTTCTCTGGCACACCTCTTACTACTTTTACCCCAGTCTCACAAGAAGAAATTTTCAACACAATCAGATCCATGTCGTTCAAAACCTGCGAACTGGATCCTCTTCCAGGTTCTGTCTACTCTGACTGTCTCCCTACTCTCCTCCCATTCATCACTGACATCATCAACACTTCTCTTCAAACTGGAACTGTCCCAGATTCTTTCAAGTCTGCTATTGTTCACCCTCTCCTCAAGAAACACAATTTAGACCCAAATGAACTGAAAAATTACCGGCCTATTCTAATCTCTCTTTCTTGTCAAAACTCCTTGAAAAAGTCGTCCTCAACCAGCTGAACTCTCACCTGTCTGCCAACAATCTCCTCAATCCTTTCCAGTCAGCCTACTGCCAGTGCCATAGCACTGAAACTGCCCTACTACACATTCTCAGCAATCTCCTCCTTGCAACTGATACTGGCAAAGTCTCTCTCCTCACACTCCTTGATCTGTCTGCAGCCTTTGATACCATTGATCATGGTATTCTCCTTTCTAGACTTCATCATACTTTTGGCATCTCTGACATTGCTCTGTCCTGGTTCACTTCATACCTATCAAACAGAAAACAAACTGTTCTCATCAATGGCACTTACTCTCAACCTGCATACCTGACCTGTGGTGTTCCACAAGGATCTGTCCTTGGCCCTGTTCTTTTCACTCCTTACACCTCCCCCCTGTCCACCATCATCAACTCCCACTCTATAAAACACCACTTCTATGCTGATGACACCCAACTTCAAGACAGTGACTCACCTGATAATATACAGCGCCTGTTGACTCGCACCACTGAGTGTTACTCGGACATTAAGAACTGGATGACGTTCAACAAACTTCAGCTTAATGACGACAAGACAGAAGCTATCCTCATTGGCACCCATCAGAAACTTTCTCAGCTGCCTCCTCTTTCTCTCCCATTATGTAACACATCAGTCCCAATTTCTGATTCAGCTAAAAACCTTGGTGTCTGCATTGACTCTACCCTCTCCATGAACAACTTTGTTTCTCAAACTGCCAGATCTTGCTACTATCATCTCCATCGTATAAGGCTGATCAGGAAGTATCTCTCTGTCGAAACAACTGCAAAACTCGTTCTCTCCTTCATAATGTCTCGCATTGACTATTGCAATTCACTCCTGTCTGGTCTTCCTGCCTCCACCATTCACATCCTACAGCGCATTCAAAACAATGCTGTACGCCTTGTACTCAAAAAGAAAAAAGCTGACCACATATCTCCTCTCCTGGCACAACTTCACTGGCTCCCTGTATCAAAGCGCATACAGTACAAACTAGACACCATGTGCTACAAAAGCCTCAATAACGCAGCCCCCCGATTACCTGTCAAGCCTACTTGAGATCTATGTTCCCTCACGTACCCTCCGCTCTGCCTCCGATCCTCTGACTTTTCGCTTTCCACGCACTAAGCTCAATACCTATGGTCCACGAGCCTTCTCTGTTTCTGGTCCACTCTCCTGGAACAAACTTCCTCTCTCAGTCCGTCAGCAACCTACTTTTGTCTCCTTCAAGTCCGCCCTCAAAACTCACCTTTTCTCCTCCGCATAAAATCCTAACCTCACTCAACACCCCCCCCCCCCCCCCCTCTGCAGCCTGTCTCCGCTCGGAGGGGAATCACATGGTTATAATATATAATTGTATATGCTATGCTGTCTATAATTTTCCATTGCTTTTATTCTTGCTTTTATTGCTTTTATTCTTTCTCCCCATTTATAGCCATGCGTGTGTGTGTGTGTGTGTGCGCGTGCGTGTGTGTGCGTGCGTGCGTGCGTGCGTGGTGTGTCTGTTTCAGCGCTTAGATTTGATTTTATCAAGATTTTGCGCTATATAAATATTGTAATTATTATTATTATTATAGATCAGGGCATTAAGGGTCACAGAACCGGGGCAGTGTTCACGATGTTATGATGACTGGTAATGATGATCGTGATTCTATGAAGTTCCATTCAGGACTGAGATTGCGTGACAGGGCTGTTCTCTGCGCTTATCCTGGCGTGAACCAGGCCCGAGAGATACACACTCTTCGCCTCCTTTTTTTCCGTCACAGTATGTGATGCGTATATCAAGTCACGGGAGAATGAAATAAACTTGCATGATACTTTTACATAAACTGAAAAATATATAACCTTTTTCCAGGTTAAAAAAAAAAAAAACAGTCAATGGTTGGAGATATTTCAAGCTGCTGACATTTCGTGAGAAGATTTCTCGAAATGTTAGCATCTTGAGAGAGAAGAACAAGAACAAAATTTTGTTGTCGAGGTTAGTGACATTAGTGAGATAAGCAGAATAATGCTTTAGTTTACATCTTTCCTTGCCCATACAGGATCTACGCTATTACCAGTACACTGAATTGCCCATGCAGAGTAAGCACTGATACAGATGTGTGTGAGAGAGAGCGAGAGGGAGAGGGGGAACGGAAGTTTTATTCAGTACAGGTCACAGACCCTTCTGAAGGGGATGATGAGTGAAAGGGGGAGAGGGGGACAAGGTCACAAATATATACAAGTTATACAACAATAATTATTGTTAAATAAGTGCAAACGATGTATAAATTACAATTAAAATACAACGCACTGACATTTCCCAGACATGTTTGTTTGTTTTTCTCTGCGAAAGAGAGAGAGAGAGAGAGAGTGAGAGAATGGTCAAACCATCAAAACAATCTCTCCTTTTATACTACGGCGAAAATCCATTCAGACGTAGCTAAGAAAATTTTGCTTTCATTTTTTTTTTCACAGACGGAGGAATAGACAGGTGCACAGACAGACAGACCAGACACACACGTGACTCCGGTCGATATACAACAGTCTCCTTTTGGGGAAAGGGGGGGGGGGAGAGGGGGGTTACTCCTCCGCTATTCAAAATTTATCAGTTATCTAGTGCGAGGGAAAATATTTCTTGGCACAAATTCAGCTGAGTAAAATAAATCTTGTGGACGGGGGGAAGGCGGAGCAGGGTGAATGACATCCCGAAATAGTCAAGCCATATCAATAATCGTTCCTCAAACCTTTCGAGAGATTTTGCACTGTTGTGACCGTGAATAGAATCAATATTGATCAGGCATCTCCTTTTGGTAAAAAAAAAAAAAGCAGGAAAGAGTATAGAAACAAACTTTACCCTATCTGCCGTTGTCTCATTTTCTGAAAGAACCCAGATATCCCTACGAGACAGTTTGAGATACTTACTGCGCTTGTGCTTATGTACAATTTAATTTGATTTGTAGTGAACTATAATATAACCGACAGTCTTTGAAAATTCCATGAGTAAAGCTGTTAAATATGTTATTGGTGATGTGTAAAGTAGGGGCCGTGACACGCCGAAGATCGTGAGCCAGGTTCAAACCCATGCGGTCAGATTAGAAGTGGGGGTCTAAACCCCAGCACCACGCAGATCTCCACATCCTGGTTAGTCAATAAAGTCTCATCGTAAGCGCATGAAGAATTCACCACAACCGTGCTACGAGTTTGCCACAGTGACAAAGTGTGGGTGGGTGTGGGGGGGGGGGGGCAGAGAGAGAGAGAGTTAGGAGTTTGTTCGAGAGGGATCCATAGCACTCGGACAAGTCCATATATGCTCCACCCAAACCTGCCAGCAGTTATATGGCAAGACTCCCTGACCCTGCGAAAAACCCTATGCGATAGCAAGGTCATGAAATGGGGAAGGGAGGGGGGACCTATGAAACACTAAGCTGACGCCACCAGAATGATGGAAACATTAAGCTGACGCCACCAGAATGATGGAAACACTAAGCTGACACCACCAGAATGATGGAAACACTAAGCTGACGCCACCAGAATGATGGAAACACTAAGCTGACACCACCAGAATGATGGAAACACTAAGCTGACACCACCAGAATGATGGAAACACAAAGCTGACACCACCAGAATGATGGAAACACTAATCTGACACCACCAGAATGATAGAAACACTAGGATTGTCAGCAAACAGGTCAGTTTTTAATGTTGGGGGCTGGGATTGAACTCGAGACATCAGATCTTGAGTCCACGGCTTTATCAATTAAATAAATAAACAAATAAACAACAAAATGAATTAATAATTAAATGAATAAATAAATAGATAAATAAATAAATAAATAACAACCAGCCAGTGAGAGAGAAAAAGAAAGAAAGAAATTACATGACATGCAATTTCATTTTCCAACGATATAGATTTTATGAGGAAGGGAGATTTGGAGCACCTGGTCACAACGGGAAAGCTGGAGGGAAAGAGAGTACCAGGTAGACCCAGGGAGAGAATGCTGGACGGACTTGCAGAGTGGCTGGGGATGAAGAGGGTGGGGGAGATGCTGGGGGCAACGAGAGATAGAGATGGTTGGAAGTCCATGGTCGCCAACGCCATGCGGCAGGGCACCTGATGATGATAATGATGAACGATATAGATATTAGCACATGGGTCATCTTAACGTACCTGCCATTGCAAAGCTACGTGTACTAAAGCAAAGAACGAACAAATAAACAAAACAACAGGATACTGCAAAAGAATTCAGATTGAAACAAAGTAGGCTAAGCAAGTTAAAAAAAGCCTTGTCAAGCAGTCTCAGTCAGAAATGGACCTCCGAATGTAGACTACACCCATGTTGGACCTCTGCGTTCTGCTTCCTTTACTGCTTGCTTTACAAATTCCTCGATACAGATCTTCCACAGTCGGTCGCCGCTCTTTTTTCTGTCTGGTCCATACAAATGGAACGAGCATCCCCTGTCTGTTCGACGGTCACATAATCGTTCCCCTGTCGATTCGACAGCCACATACATACTCTTGTCTTCCTTCAAGTCAGACTTGAAGACGTTCCTTTTTTTTTGTTTTTGTTTTCCCCAGCAGTGATTTCCTCCTTTGTGTGCCTACCCTTTTTGTCCTTCGCTCTTCCTGTCCTCCCACTCCAAGTCTGTGTGCGTTTTGCACCCTCGAGTTTTGGTCTCTGCGGGTGAATCCTCTGGTCATGAATGATGAGGGTGCGCGCTTTGATTTGATTTATACGTCAAGATTTAGGGCCGTATAAATCTCATTATTATTGTTGTTGTTATTGTTGTTGTTGTTATTATTATTATTATTATTGTTATCATTCTTGTCGTTGTTGTTGTTGTTATTGTTATTGCTGTTATTTTTATTACTATTATTCCCCCCGTGGGGATGCCGGGGGCTCTTTCAGTATAAATAGTATCCCCACCTTCTGGAAATTCTGTGCTAGGAATTTCCTCTTTTCTGTCACTCTCTTTGTTTCTGCCTTGTTCCTTTGCTTTCTGTCATTTCTTCCTATCATTTTCTGCCTTGCTTGTCCATTCACCTGTATTTGTTCGATAAAGTCTTAAGTACTTTTTCTTAGGATTGATAACTGGGTACATGTATTAAGTGTATTTTGGCTCTAGGGATATGAGATTTGCGGAGGCAATTTTACGTAATTGGGACCCGTTTTTATATGTTTTGCTTTCCTTATTTATGTTTCAGTTTGTATTCAGGCATGTTTTTAAATCCCCTGTGCGATAAATTGGACGGAATGGTCAACGCCAGGGGTATGTCCTTAGATTATGTGCGCGAATGCATTGATATGTGTACTTAACTTTCTTTTCCTTTTTTTTTTTTTTCCTGTTGAAGTATTGTGTATGTTTTCAACTGATTATAGCCCTGATATGGCTCTGCGCAGTCGGCTTGGCTTTAAACAACAATAGCAACAAAAATGACAATTATTATTCTTAATATTTATTGTTGTTATTATTTATCTCCAAAGCATCATCACTATCATCCCCATTCTCTTCTGTCGTCTTGGCATTGTAAAAACAAAACTGTCCCAGATTCTATTACCTTTCTGTCCTTGTTTTCATGGCGACCTCAGGTTTGGTATGGTGAGGGTTGGACGTGAGCGGCAGAGAGCTGAGAAAATGAGTCGCGTGTTTACATGACCACAAAGGTGATGCAGATGAATGGACTAGTAAAACCAAATGATGATGACGATGACATTGATGATGTGATGATGATAGAAAAATCAATATGTCGAAACCAAGCCAAATATTGTCAACTTCATGATCTCTCAATAAGAAAATGCTACAATGGTCATAATTAAAACCAAAGAATCCTGTTAAATGATGTCGACAACCTGTGACACTGAAAGATGTGATGTTACAACCTGAAGAACATTCGTATGTAATTATCATTCTAAAATTTATCTTTATCATTCCAGAATACAAATGCAGACTCAAACACACACGCACGCACTCACACACACACGCACGCACTCACACACACACACACACACACACACACACACACACACACACACACACTCACACACACACACACACACACACACACACGACACACACACACACACACACACACACACACACACACACACACACACACACACACACACACTGTTTGTGTGTTCTGTAAACATATATTAATATTCTATTCCTGTAAAGTGCAATGAGCACGCCTTGGACACGGACAGTTAACAGTATGTAATTGTTATTATTATTATTATTGTTTTTTGTTGTATTATTATTATTATCATTTTTGTTATTATTATGAAGTAGACATGACCGGTCATTAACCTTTGACCGCACTGATGAGTCATTACGGTTTCAGCTGATGCATTGTTCGTATTGTAATACAAAGATACTTGGGATTTTCCACAGCTTTCGACGCATGATCAATATTCGGAAATGACACGCACACAGATCTGCATACTGCTGGGATTTGTGTCACGTTATTATCTGCACAGTCACACATGCGCACACCCAAGTGCGCATACACACACAATGCACACACACACACACACACACACACACACACACACACACACACACACACACACACACACATGCACACACATACATACACGCACGTGCATACACACAGTGCACACACATACACAGTGCACACACACAGTGTACGCATATAGTTGTACACACACATACGCGCGCGCGCGCGCACACACACACACGCACACACACAACCACACGTGTACACGAATGCGCACACACACAGGCACATATACATGTGCGCGCGCACGAGTGCCAGCATGACCAAGACATGAAGCTGGTGTATAGGGTAAAGGATTGAAAGGATTGTAAAAGTTGGTGTATAGGGTAAAGGATTGTGAAAGAAAGTTGGTGTATAGGGTAAATGATTGAAAGGATTGTGAAAGTTAGTGTATAGCGTAAAGGATTGAAAGGATCGTGAAAGTTGGTGTATAGGGTAAAGGATTGAAAGGATTGTAAAAGTTGGTGTATAGGGTAAAGGATTGAAAGGATTGTGAAAGTTAATGTATAGGGTAAAGGATTGAAAGGATCGTGAAAGTTGGTGTATAGGGTAAACGATTGAAAGGATTGTAAAAGTTGGTGTATAGGGTAAAGGATTGAAAGGATTGTGAAAGTTAATGTATAGGGTAAAGAATTGAAAGGATCGTGAAAGTTGGTGTATAGGGTAAACGATTGAAAGGATTGTAAAAGTTGGTGTATAGGGTAAAGGATTGAAAGGATTGTGAAAGTTAATGTATAGGGTAAAGGATTGAAAGGATCATGAAAGTTGGTGTGTAGGGTAAAGGATTGTAGAAGTTGGTGTAAAGGATTGAAAGGATTGTAAAAGTTGGTGTATAGGGTAAAGGATTGTGAAAGTTAATGTATAGGGTAAAGGATTGAAAGGATCGTGAAAGAAAGTTGGTATATAGGGTAAAGGATTTGAAAGGATCGTGAAAGAAAGTTGGTGTATAGGGTAAAGGATTGAAAGGATCGTGAAAGTTGGTGTATAGGGTAAAGGATTGAAAGGATCGTGAAAGAAAGTTGGTGTATAGGATAAAGGATTGAAAGGATTGTGACAGTTGGTGGATAGGGTAAAGGATTGAAAGGATTGTGAAAGAAAGTTGGTGTGTAGGGTAAAGGATTGAAAAGATTGTGAAAGTAAGTCGGTGTGTAGGGTAAAGGATTGTGAAAGAAAGTTGATGTATAGGGTAAAGGATTGAAAGGATTGTGAAAGAAAGCCGGTGGATAGGGTAAAGGATTGAAAGGATTGTGAAAGTAAGTCGGTGTGTAGGGTAAAGGATTGAAAGGATTGTGAAAGAAAGTTGATGTATAGGGTAAAGTATTGAAAGGATTGTGAAAGAAAGCTGGTGGATAGGGTAAAGAATTGAAAGGATTGTGAAAGAAAGCTGGTGGATAAGGTGAGGGACTGAAAGACTTCGGGCAGGAGCTGGTGGATAGGGTGAGGGACTGAAAGTCTTCAGGCAGGAGCTGATGGATAGGGTGAGGGACTGAAAGACTTCAGGCAGGAAGCTGGTGGATAGGGTGAGGAAGTGAAAGTATCAAGACAGGCAGACGATGGATAGGATAAACTAACATAATGATAATGATAATGATAATGGCTTTTCCTTGACCGCTTATGCTTATCCCCATTTCATGTTTACTGTTTCCTTAAGAAAAGGTGTTTTGTTTCTATTTTCAGAATATTGATCCTGATGATGCCATTTATTGGGGAAAATTACACACTGCAGTGATAATTCGAAAAATCATCGTTGGCTCACACCAGCATCGTATAATGATAACAGTTTCACTTATACAGTGCAGACAGTCCATAGCAAAAGTATGCTCGTTGCACTGTACAGGAATGGAACAAACAACACGCGTGTACATACATGCACGCACACCCCCACGTGCACACACACACACACACACACACAACACACACACACACACACACACACACACACACACATACACACAACACAACACACAACACATACACACACATACACACACATACACACACAACACACACACACACACACACACACACACACACACACACACACACACACACACGTGTACGCGAATGTGCGCACGCACAGGCACATATACATGATTGTTAAAGAAATCTGGTGGGTAGAGTGGAGGAGTCAAAGGGTTACATTTTTGCTTTGCTAGCATGTTGACAATGCAAGATGCTAGTGGACAGGGTCCGGGAGTCAAAGTGTTAATCAAACTGTGTGAATCTGGCAAGGGCTGAAATCACATCCGGGTGGCTGGAGCTCGTTAGCTATATCAAGGCATCCATCTAGAAGAGGGGCAACTTGGATTTCAAGCCCACGAACTATCCATCATCATCATCATCATCATCATCATATCCCATTGCTCGCGCATGGTGTTGGCGATCATGGCCCTCCAAACGAATCTATCCCCTATCGCTGCAAGTACATTTCCCACCCTCTCTGTCTTCAGCCACCCTGCAAGTCCATCCAATATTTTCTACCTGGTGTTCTCTTTCCCTCCAGCTTTCCTGTTGTGTTCTAATTCCCCTTTCCTCATATTATGTCCTATAAATCTTGCTTGTCTTTTCCTAATTTTCTTTTTCATGACCTTTTTTGTGTCTGCCTCCTCAAGACTGTCTCTTTGCTGTCCATGAAACTCTCAACATTCTTCTTAGAAACCACATTTCAGTTGCCTCAATTTTGTTCTGACTTTGCGTGTTGACTGTTCACGCCTCACAACGCCTGACAGACTTGGTTAAATGTCCTGTGCCTCCTTGGAAGATGTTTGACCCGGAAACTAGGAGAACAACAACGTTGCACCTGCTGAAACCTTTCTACACATGACAGTCACTGCACCTGTCGAAGTATGAGCGTCAACAGGCGAGAGAGTGGGGAGAGGATTGCACACCCCTTCCTTTCCTATGATGGACATGTATACAGACAAGCCGAGGCGTTCAGTCATGACAAAGCCCTGCGGCGCTTATTATTGTCATTATTGTGAACATTGACACCTAATCAGAAAAGCTCCAGGCGTGTACAAAGTCGGTTAAAACTTACAACAAAAGTTCAAATTACAGCACAGAATGAAACAATAAGAGACCATGCATTCAGTCACACACCATTCGTCTTCAACACAACTCAAAACCCACGGAATCAAAACACGCTTAGATACGTAACAAGGTACGTTATTCCAGTGCTCAATATATCATACATTAAAACCAGTTTTAATCTAACACTCCCCTTATAAGCACGTAAAATGGGCAAAGTCAGCGACAGACAGCCAAATAGGCCGTGTTCAGTGGGAGTGTAAGAGAATTAAGGAGGGAAGAAAGAGAGATGAGGAAAGCCTGCTATGATATACTACAGATAAACCGAGACAATTAAGAAACCAAACAAAATGTCTTATTTCAGAATGGATGGGTCTCAGATTGGTTTTAAAGAACTGCAAGGGTAATTAATGTGTTATGGAAAATTGTGTACATTTTTAGCTGTGACCCTGCACGTAGGCGGTTGTGAGGTGGTGGTCTTCCACTGTACTCCTGGGACAGTTTTAGCATTTGATCCTCCCATAGGGACTTTTCAGGGCAGTACTACCCTCCCCAAACAGAGAGGTGGAGGCTAAAAGGTACCCCTAAACAAAGCCTGTCTCTAGGTGCCTAGTTGATAGCTGCATCTGCCTGTTCATCCACCTTTGTAGTCGAAACAATATAAACAAAATCAGTTTGCAGTTGAGACAATATAAACAAGAAAAGAAGGAAAATACCACTAACTTCTGGTGCATGGAATGTCCACAACGTATGTAAAAAAGTGATGAACAGCGCGCATCCTAGATCACTAGGAGATGGATATAGCTGTAAGATTGACTTAGCTGCCCCGAGTGAGAACGTATTTCCAGACGACACCCAATTCGATAAACTTAGAGGAAGCTACACCCTCTGCTGCATTGAAAAGACGAAAGATGATCAGAAAACCTCTGGTCGGATTAGCCGTACACCCCAAGCTCACAAGGCCGTTAGAAAGCTTACCCCTTGGTATTAGCCCTTGGTATCAATGATCGCCTGATGAGCCCGCGTCTTCGAGTTACAAAAGACTGCTTTGCTTTAGTCATCAGCTGATACCCTGCGTTTTGTAGAGCGTAAACACTGGGCTTGGTCTGATAAAAGTGACGAAGAGATCGGTAAGCTTATTGACAAACTCTACGCTGCTCACAGGGAACACCTCAGTGACAAGATCTATCAGAGGAAGAATAAAAAATATCACCAAACAAAGCAGCTTAACCAACAAACACTGCTGCAGACGAAGAACCTACGGTAGGAGAAGAAAGCTACAAAACTCCAGACTGCAGCTGATGTTAACGACATGAAGTCATTGCATGATGTCATAGCCAAAGCCTGGTTTCTCATTGATCTGTGCCTCTGACATTACATTCTGCTGAGGGAGAAAGCTTACCATTTTATTACGCTGGGCTGAGAATTTTGACATGTTGCTGAACAGAGAGTCGTCAGTATTTGAGAACGCCATTGTAGCACTCCCCCAGTAGCCAGCAAATGACTGGCTGGCTGACCTATCTTCCAGGGTCAAGATAACGAAAGCCCTTAGGCAGACCATGCCTGGAAAGGCACCAGGAGCCCATGGTAGCTATCCGCAGACATCTACAGGTATGGGGGCGGGATACTCCCGGAGAAGCTGACGTTTCTTCGTGACTTTGAAGATTTTGTGATCTTCCACATTTCCAAAAAGAGGATCGATAGGACCTGATGCAATGATCATAACGAGATATACCGCCTGTGCATTGCAGGAAAGTTCCTTACCAGAATCATCCTTAACAGAATCATCATCCATGTTGCCGAACCCATCATTCCTGAGTCCCAGTGTGGCCTTGTGGTGGAAGAGGCACGATGGCAGTGTTCACCATACACTAGCTCCACATGGTGTTTATATATTTGACTAAAGTATTTGACACATTGACTGGAGAGGGCCTCTTGGGGGTATTACAAAAGTCTGGTTGCCCTCGGAAGCTTGTATCGTTGACTGCTTCCTTCTGGAATGGTATGTTGGCGGATGTAAGAGAATGAGGAAGCATCAGAGCTCTTCTTAGTGCTGAACAGAGTGACACAGAAAGGTGTTCTACTGCGTACACTTCTCTCTGTCCTCTTGGCGCCAACACTGATTGATCCAGTCAGAGTCTTTGACCAGGTGTGTACATCAACTTCCACTCAGTTGGAAAACTCTTTAGCCTGTGGAGACTCCATGTCAAAACTGAAATGCTCAAGACCTGCCTGCGGGAATTTCTCTCCACAGATGACTTTGCATTGACTGTACACACGCACGAGGACATCAGGAAAATGACTGACCTGCTTGCTGCGGCCTCGACTTCTCTCCTCAGTTTGACCGGAAAATCGAGCTGAACGTGTAGTCCTTCGGAAGGGGACGAAAAACGAGTGGGACCTGTGTGCCTTCTGGCTGCGTACGCTAAAGATCCCACGGCAGATGAAAATCGTGAAGAGCAGGGCATTGCCCGGCTGCCTTGGTATGAAACATTGGAGAGATAGGTTGATTTCCCAGGTCCCAACCCTTGAAGAGCAGTTAGCCGTCTTGTCTTTCTGAAGTCTTGGTAGAAAAAAAGTGAATAAAAAAAAAAAAATTATGAATTTGAAACGACGGAGAGGGGATGGGCGCCGGGAGAAGTTGAGGTCTCTGCCACCTCACTCCCCTACGACCTCAGGGTTATGGAACTATCTGGGTAGGATCTCAGGATCTGGTCAGCTCTTGGGTTTATGTACAGCCTCAAGGCTTGTGTCGTGATCATTCTGAATCCTCTCCATTACATGGCACTTGTGACGATAGCGCATATGGAAGTCATTCGAGCGCGGAGACGTCATGTTGAAAAATTGAAACTGAAACTGTTTGGGCTCTACAGCAAGACAGATATTATGTTTCAACCAACATTCACCACCTCTAATTGTCACCAACAACCAGGATGTTAAGACGGTAGACAAATCCTGCTTCTTTGGCAGTACAGTGAGCAGTAATGGATTCCTGCTCCGGAGGTGGTGCTGCACAACTCTGAAGTTAGCTGTGCCTTTGGGAGGGTGTCTAAGACTTTATAGCAAGACCATGGCATCAGGCTTGCCACTAAGACTGCTCTGTGTGTGTGTGTGTGTGTGTGTGTGTGTGTGTGTGTGTGTGTGTGTGTGTAATGAAATAGTGCAATGTTCGTTACGGAACAAGTAGAAGAATGGTTTTTGATTAACTAGTGCTAGACAATGACAGAACTTACGACTCGTTCCACTCTGGAAAGTCAGGTTTTTTGTTGGTGGTGTTTTTTCTTTTTTTTTTTCTTTTTTTTTTCTTCTTTTTTTCTTCTCGCTATTCTCTGATGTTGTCAAGTTAAGTTTAGCTTTGCTTTTGTAGTTTAGATTTCTTTTTGCAACAGAGATGAATTAAAATCATATTTCAACCTATACAGATAGACTACTTTTTCTTCTTCTTCTTTTTCTTCTGATTTTTCTTCTTCTTTTTCTTCTTCTTCGTCTTCTTTGTCTTCTTCTTCTTTGTCTTCTTCTTCTTCTTTTCTTTCTGTCTTTCTTTCTTGCTTGGTTCTTCAGCTTCAGCTTCTTCTTCTTCTTCTTCTTCTTCTTCTTCTTCTTCTTCTTCTTTCTTCTCGTGTATACGTCCGGTGTTTTTAACCCGTTGTACTCCGTATGTCTTGGGGGATTTTGTGTGTATGTGTTTTTGTGTGTGTGTGTTTATAAGTAGGGTAGGGATGGTTGGGTGACCGTTAGGTATTTTTGTGACGTGGCTTACAGGATCGTAAATGTGCGTTTTTGATGATCGGTGTGTATATACATAACAACGGAGGAAAGGCGGAGGGGGCGGGAAGGGTTCAGTTACTAGCAGATGTGTGAATATGTTGTGACGGGGAGGTCGGGAAAAACCTGCACCTTTTATCCATGAGGCGCTGCCGAAACATAAGCAGACGCTGTCTGATTGAAAAGCCCGAAGTCTTGATCGCGTAGCTATCACACTTGTTTATTAACAGAACTTTAGTATTCGTTTTCGATGGTCTACACACACACACACACGGAGTAGAAAAAAAAAACACCTCACACACACACACACACACACACACACACACACACACACACACACACACACACACACACACACACAACACAACACAACACAACACAACACAACACAACACAACACAACACAACACAACACAACACACACACACAACACACAACACATACACATACACATACACACACACACACACACACATACACACACACACACACACACACACACGCACACACACACATACACACACACACACACGCGCGCGCGCGCGCGCACGTCATACCCACCCATACATATACAGACACCTTTCTTTAACCCTTTGACTCCGCACCCTGTCCATCAGCACACTGCATTGTCAATCATACTAGCGAAACAAAAACTTAACCTTTTGGCTTACTCACCCTATCCACCAGCTTCCTGCAGGTGAGGAAGTCAAAAACTTAAGTTTTGCAGTTGGTGGATAGGGTGCGGGGGTGAAAGGGTTAAAAGCAATTATGAATAGATGTTAAAAGAAATAACGACTGAACACATGAAGGCGGTTCAGGCACAAGCAGGTATAGACATATGTTGACATGGAAGATCGACAAAATCTGCACCCTGTACCCACCAAATGCTTGCTACCCAGGCAAATTCACACCTTCTGATTGAAAGTGGCAGAGTTGAATTCAGGCCGGTTTTACTGACAAACAGACATCCCTCCAGCCAATACGAGATAGTCTTCCTTTTTGAAAAAAAACAAAACAAATTGCAGAGTCGAGTTCAGACTGGTTTGACAGACAGACAGACATCCAGCCAGACATCCAGCCAGTCGACGTAATCATCTTCCTTTTTGAAACAAAAACGGTGTGGTCGTTTTCACACCTTCCGATTGAAAAATCCGATCACATAACCACTTATTATGCTTTTCTGTCAGACCAGCAGACATCCCCCAAGTCAGTGTGAAATAGTTGCCCTTTTTTGATAAAAAAATAAGTGGCAGGATCGAATTCTGACCAGATTGACAGACAGAAAGACATGCCTCTTCATTCAACATGAAGAGTTTTTGGAGAAAAAAAATAGCAGGGTCGAATTCAGACCCGTTTGACAGACAAACAGATATCCGTCCAGTCAGTACATTAACGGTCTTTCTTTTTGAAAAAAAAAAACCAAATGGCATGGTCGAATTCAGACCGGTTTGACAGACATACTTCCAATTAATATGAAATAGTCGTCCTTTTTCAAAACAAAAACAAACAAACAAAAATGGCAGACTAGAAATTTGACGTCCTAATCATTTGGCTATTGCGTCGGTTTGACAGACAGACAGACATTCCCCCAGTCAGTATGAAATAGTCATCCTTTCTGGTACCAAAAAAAAAAAAAAAAAAAAAAAAAAATACGGGGAAGATTAGTACAGAAGATGGTGAGGGGAAAGAAACAGAGATGTGACCAACTGAAGGAAGGGCAATGTCCGGTCAACGACTTCTTGTTGCTGACGTCTTTTATTCACACGCACGCACGCATATAATACGCACGAACACACGCACGTACACACACACAAAACACTCACGCACGCACACACACACACACGCACGCATGCATATACGCACGAACGCACGCACGTACACACACAAACAACACACACACACACACAAACAACACACACGCACACAAAACACACGCACACAAAACACACACGCTCTACGGGGTGCTTGCACACTCCTCTCTCTCTCTCTCTCTCTCTCTCTCTCTCTCTCTCTCTCTCTCTCTCTCACACGCGCCTGCACACACATACACACACACACACACACACACACACAAATACACACACACACAAACACACACACATACACACAACATACAACACACACGCTTGTGCGCGCCCAAACACACACACACACACACACACACACACACACACACACACACACACACACACACACACACACACACTACTCGGTTTCCTTTCCCCAAATGTACGTGCACACGTTACCAGCCACATGCGTGCCCTAAGTCAACTCAAATCAACCCAGTGTAACTGATTTGTTAGCTATGTGTCTAGATGGTTTTATTTATTACCTGTTTGTCTATCTATCTGCTTTTCTTTTTTACACTTTTTCATATTATCAATTTGTGTCTTTATTTCTTCATTTTCATGTTTGTACATTTATTTTGATGGCCGATTTTATATACATGTATTTATTTATTCATTTATACATTTTTCTTTACTTATAGTCGACTTGTTTATTCATTTATTTATTTAATTTATTATAATTTATTTTTTGTTATTTATTTATGTATTTATTTATTTACTTACTTATCTGTTTTCATGTTTATTTGTTTACTTCGTACATCAATCCATATTTTTTGTTACTTGAATAATTTTTTACAACACGTTTTGTATGCACCAGGGGTGACATAGTCCAGAGGGAAACAGACTAGAAGTAACATAAACCAGGGATGACCAAGGGGAACATAGACCAGGGATGACATAGTCCAAAGAGAAACCGACTATGCTACGTTTACACGGGATGCAACTAACGTGCAACCACTGGGTTTTACCAGTTGCACGAGGAGCCGTGCAACCGCAAAGTTGTGTGGAGTTGCATTCGTGTAAAAGGAAAGTGCAACCGTTAGGCTCCTCCCCTGTTCCCGCCGTTTCTTGAGGCTCGCGCTGCGTGTGTCACGGAGGCACGCGTGGCGCATAACTACTTCCTGCCTACAACCCCAGCCAACTCCAGGCAACTTGTGTAAAAGTGTTCCCAACTCCACACAACCGTTTGGGGCCGTGCAACTGATGCAACTACGAAAACATTATCGCTCTAGGACAATATTATTTTCGGCCGTGCGACTACACGTACAACTAAAAATCGGATTTTACCGAAAAACTGACAACCTCAGACAACCGATTGCCTGGAGTCGTCTGGGGTTGTGAATAGGTTGCATGGTAGTGCAACCGATTAGTTGCACGCTAGTTGCACGTCGTGTAAACGGGGCACTAGGAGTAACATAAACCAGGAATAACATAAACCAGGCATAACACTGACCAAGGGGAACATGGACCAGGGATAACATGGACTAGGGATAGCACAGACCAGAGATAACCCAAACCAGGGAGAAGATGGACCAGGGGTAACACAGACCAGGTAACTTAGATCAGGAATAACGCGGATCATTTGATAACATAGATCAGGTATAACGTGGACCAGGGATAAAGTAGAACAAAGGATAACATAGAACAAGGGATAACAAACCAGGGATAGCATGACCAGGGATAACACGAGATAAGGTAAACCAAGGGCAACATAGACCAGGGATAACAGACTGGGGATAACATAGATCAAGGGGAACTTAAACTAGAGAAAATAGACCTGCTTCAACATAGACTTGGAGTAACATAGGTCATGAACAAAGACCAGAGGAATATCTACACTTGGGAGGACATAGACCCGGGAGAACTAGACCAGAGGGGAACACGGACCTGGGGAATGTAGACCTGGAGGAAACACAGGTTTGGGGTTCATAGACTTGGGGAACACAGACCAGGGCAGATATTGACGAACATAGACTTGAAAAAACAAACATTGACCTGGACAGACATAGATCTGGGGAACATAGACCACGTAGATATTGGCCTGTATGAACAGACTTGAATAAACATTGACCTCGACAGATGTAGACCTGGGAAGCACAGACCAGAGGAGAATGATTGGGTAAACATAGACTAGTGGACTGCACACCTACGATAACAAAGACCTTGGTGAACACACACGTGGGAAACATAGACTTGGGCGAATGTAGACCCGGGGTGACGCAGACCTGGCTGAATATAGACCTGGAACACAGATCTGGAGACACACACTTGGAGGAACATAAACATAGAGGAATACTGACCTGAAGAGAATAGACCTGGGGAACACAGACTTGGGCAAAGATAGATATAAAGGAGTACAAACTTGGAAAGACTTCTCCTCCTCCTCCTGCTTTTTTCCTTCACCCACAACTCTGAGAAGAGTTATCGGGAGGTGGCACTTATAAACAGTTCATTAGATTCCTCCAGCTCTGTCGGTTGTGTGCCAAAATCTGGGTCTCTGCAAATCTTTCCTCTGTCCATTCCGTAATCTGTCAGTCCATCATATTGTCTTAACCTCCCGTCTCCCTCCTTCGGCACATCCCTGTAGGATTGATTTAGCAAGGCTTATTTCGTGGCCATATCAACGTAGCTTTCTCTTCTTAATAATAATAATAATAATTACAATATTTATATAGCGCAAAATCTTGATAAAATCAAATCTAAGCGCTGAAGCAGACACACACGCACGCACGCACGCACGCACGCACGCACACGCACGCACGCACGCACGCCACAACACACACACACACACACACACACACACACACACACACACACACACACACACACGTATGGCTATAAATGGGGAGAAAGAATAAAAGTAATAAAAGCAAGAGTAAAAGCAATGGAAAATTATAGAGAGCATAGCATATACAATTATATATTATAACCATGTGATTCCCCTCCAAGCGGAGACAGGCTGCAGAGGGGGGGGGGGGGGTGGGGGGGGGGGTTGAGTGAGGTTAGGATTTTATGCGGAGGAGAAAAGGTGAGTTTTGAAAGCGGACTTGAAGGAGACAAAAGTAGGTTGCTGACGGACTGAGAAAGGAAGTTTGTTCCAGGAGAGTGGACCAGAAACAGAGAAGGCTCGTGGACCATAGGTATTGAGCTTAGTGCGTGGAAAGCGAAAAGTCAGAGGATCGGAGGCAGAGCGGAGGGTACGTGAGGGAACATAGATCTCAAGTAGGCTTGACAGGTAATCGGGGGCTGCGTTATTGAGGCTTTTGTAGCACATGGTGTCTAGTTTGTACTGTATGCGCTTTGATACAGGGAGCCAGTGAAGTTGTGCCAGGAGAGGAGATATGTGGTCAGCTTTTTTCTTTTTGAGTACAAGGCGTACAGCATTGTTTTGAATGCGCTGTAGGATGTGAATGGTGGAGGCAGGAAGACCAGACAGGAGTGAATTGCAATAGTCAATGCGAGACATTATGAAGGAGAGAACGAGTTTTGCAGTTGTTTCGACAGAGAGATACTTCCTGATCAGCCTTATATGATGGAGATGATAGTAGCAAGATCTGGCAGTTTGAGAAACAAAGTTGTTCATGGAGAGGGTAGAGTCAATGCAGACACCAAGGTTTTTAGCTGAATCAGAAATTGGGACTGATGTGTTACATAATGGGAGAGAAAGAGGAGGCAGCTGAGAAAGTTTCTGATGGGTACCAATGAGGATAGCTTCTGTCTTGTCGTCATTAAGCTGAAGTTTGTTGAACGTCATCCAGTTCTTAATGTCCGAGTAACACTCAGTGGTGCGAGTCAACAGGCGCTGTATATTATCAGGTGAGTCACTGTCTTGAAGTTGGGTGTCATCAGCATAGAAGTGGTGTTTTATAGAGTGGGAGTTGATCATGGTGGACAGGGGGGAGGTGTAAAGAGTGAAAAGAACAGGGCCAAGGACAGATCCTTGTGGAACACCACAGGTCAGGTATGCAGGTTGAGAGTAAGTGCCATTGATGAGAACAGTTTGTTTTCTGTTTGATAAATACGAAGTGAAAAAGGAGAGAGCAATGTCAGAGATGCCAAAAGTATGATGAAGTCTAGAAAGGAGAATACCATGGTCAATGGTATCGAAGGCTGCAGACAGATCAAGGAGTGTGAGGAGAGAGACTTTGCCAGTATCAGTTGCAAGGAGGAGATTGTTGAGAATGTGTAGTAGGGCAGTTTCAGTGCTATGGCACTGGCGGTAGGTTGACTGGAAAGGATTGAGGAGATTGTTGGCAGACAGGTGAGAGTTCAGCTGGTTGAGGACGACTTTTTCAAGGAGTTTTGACAAGAAAGAGAGATTAGAGATAGGCCGGTAATTTTTCAGTTCATTTGGGTCTAAATTGTGTTTCTTGAGGAGAGGGTGAACAATAGCAGACTTGAAAGAATCTGGGACAGTTCCAGTTTGAAGAGAAGTGTTGATGATGTCAGTGATGAATGGGAGGAGAGTAGGGAGACAGTCGGAGTAGAGAGAACCTGGAAGAGGATCCAGTTCGCAGGTTTTGAACGACATGGATCTGATTGTGTTGAAAATTTCTTCCTGTGAGACTGGGGTAAAAGTAGTAAGAGGTGTGCCAGAGAAGGAAGGGTCAGGTGGGCATGGTTGACAGGGTGTCCTGTCAAGCCTGTCACGAAGAGTTTGTATTTTGGTGGTGAAATACTTGGAGAATACAGATGGGAGTTCTTCATTTGTATGTTTTGTTGGGAGAGGTAAATCTTTTCGTGTGCCAAGGAGATGATTCATGGTTGTAAAGAGTTCTTTTGAAGAAGAGGCATTCAGGATTTTGGTTTGGAAATAGCTTGTTTTTGCTGATGCAATGAGGGTGGATACTTTTGTTTTAGAGGCTTGGAAAAGTTGCCTGTATACAGTGAGTTTGGATTTGCGCCAACGGCGCTCTGCTCTGCGGCGGGCACGTTTTGCACAGGCAATCTCATGAGTGAGCCAGGGGGTAGGGGGGCGGTCAGGTAAAAGACGGGTTGTGGCTGGAGCATGAGTGTCCAGAAGATGGTGGAGAGTAGTATAGAATTCATCGGCAAGGTTATGTGACTTTTCAGAAAGGAGACGGGAGGCATCAGATGAAAATGTGGAGAGGTCGATAGATTTGAGATTGCGTCGAGTCACTGTGCGCATGGTACGGGAAGGAGGAGAAATGTCGAGAGAACAGAGAATTGCAGAGTGGTCAGATGGAAGTGCTGAAGTTAGACGGGTAGAAAGAACTAAGCAGTTGTCAGTAGCGGAATTGTGGTGATCACGAGAAATGATCCAGTCAAGAATGTGACCTTTTTGATGGGTTGGTTCAGAAATGTGTTGAGTCATATTGTGATTGGACAGAGAGTTGATGATATGTTTTGTGTCATAACGGTGAGTGTTGTCATAGTGGACATTGATGTCACCTAGAATGATGAGATTTCCAGGTAAGAGGCAGTAGTGGTCAAGCAATTGGTCAAAGTCAGAGAGAAACGTGGATGTGGTGAGTTTGTTGGCAGAGCTAGGTGGGGGTCAATAGACACAGGAGAAAGTGATGGGGTGAGGGGTGGATTGGAAGGATACTTCAACGTGCTCGAAAGAAGGATGGGAGAAAGGCAGAGACTGCGAGAAAGATAGGCGGGAATGGAGTGAGTCGTTGTAGAGGATGGCGATACCGCCACCTCGGGATGAGCGATGGAAAGAAGCAAGCCTGTAACCACTCGGAGTGAGGCTAGCATGTATAGGTTCGTGACCAAGGGGGTTAAGCCATGTCTCTGTGATAAAAGCAATGTCAACATGCTCATTTGCGATAAAATCAGCAATGACTTCGGCTTTGCCATCCTTGCATGTTGACTGAGCATTAAAAAGGCATAATTTTAGTTTATCACAGTCATATGGTGGTGGCCAGGGTGGCGACGAAGGCGGCACCGGCGGGACAGAAGGTGAAGGCGGCACCAGCGGGACAGAAGGTGAAGTCGGTACTATCCGGACAGAAGGCGAAGGCGAAGACGGCAGAGGAGGAGACGAAGTTTGCAGCAGCGAGGTCGAGGGTAGGGGCAGTGGAGGAGACGAAGAAGCAGGAGACGAAAAGTGGCGTCGGGCAGGAGGCAGGTTGTGCCAAAGTCATCAAAGTCATCAGAAATTATTGTGGTCTATTAAATGGGTGCACTGTTTCATTAGTGATATGATCAGTGTGTTATTTTTTTTCTTCTTCTCGATAATGTCTCATTTCCATGGTTTGAGTTCGTCTTTGGAAATCCTTTGTTACGGGCTATGTCTTGTGTTTCATGGAGGTGTTTTTGTCCTTCCATACAGGTTTTAGCATGGACACCGCTGATGTTTCTTTGTTGCCTGTGAGAGGATTACTGGTTTGGAAACACACAACCCCCCCCCCCCCCCTCTGCCTCTCTGACTCTGTCTGTCTGTCTGTCTGTCCTAAGGGACCTATGGCTCGAATGTGAATGGAATGTTTGTGTCCTAAGTTTGTTTGTTTTTTTCTCGCTTATTTGTTATGTACTTGTACAAAGCATTTCAAATTAGAAATATTGTTATTGCCTACTTGATGTTTATATAATTATGTGTACATTCCCCTTCTAAGGGGCTGTGGTGTATATGAATGAGCCATCTGAAGTCTGAACTCAGTCTCTCTCTCTCTCTCTCTCTCTCTCTCTCTCTCTCTCTCTCCTCTCTCTCTCTCTCTCTCTCTCTCTCTCTTTCTTTTTGTTGTTGTTATTATTAAAGGGAATTGGCTAGCCCTTTGAATACAGCTATGAATTCAAGATCTTACATCTCGAGTTCAATCAAAACCTATAACAAAAAAGGCAGGCTGGTTCTCTTAATGCTCCAGTCACTCTGGTGTTGTCACCTTCTCCATAGTTTTCTCCTTCCTCTGC
>JAPXFY010000022.1:24720545-24725545 GCA_030674185.1 Monoplex corrugatus | reverse complement strand
AGTGATTTTTATTGTTATTGTTATTATCATCATTATTATTAGTATTTTGTTATCATCATGATTCTTCTTATCATTATCAGCAGCAACATCGTCATCGTCGTTATTATTAGTAGTAGTAGTTTATTATCATAAGTGTATTTATTTATTTATTTGACTAGTAGCCTACATGTTAAAGTAGCAACAACGATTGTTTCTCTATGTATTCATTTTTTATTTCATTTAGTTGTATATTTATTTGGAATAATACACTAATTATTAGCCAGAATGTGTATTTATTTCTTCTGGGTTTGTGTTTGTTTGCTTTGTGTTGTTTTTCGAATCTATTCATTTATTTACTCACGAGCAAGAGCAAGAGAGATCAGTACACTGTTTATACCTTTTGTGGGGTTGCTTTTCAGACCTTTAATTATTGATTGACTAACTTACTGATTGATATGTTGATTGACGAGTGAGTGATTGAGTGAGTTAGCGAGCAATCGGTTGGTTGATTGATTGATTGAATTTTAGTAATGAAGGTACACGTGGTTCAGAAATTCGTTTCTTCATTTATCTTGAAGTTGGTCTTAAGATTTTCATTAACAGACAGACAGAGAGAGAGAGAAAGAGAGAGAGACAGACAGACAGACAGACAGACAGAGAGAGAGAGAGGACATCCAGGGTACGTAAAATGGTTCCCACTTATCAAAATTATAGCCACATTTGTACTTACACCTGCTTTTGCTATCAGCCACAAGCGTATCATCCTTGATAACCTGAATTACATTTATTCATTCACACTCTAATCTTCCAGTGAGATGTACGACTACAGTCATAACTAAACATTATACACATACATGCGCGCACACATACCACACGTACACACAGGGACACACAGACAGATACACACACACGTACATACAGACATAAACACATAGATACCAATGCATACACACACAGCGCGTGTACACATACACACCACCATCACAGTCACCACCACCAGCAACACCAGATTATGTCTCCCATCTTTTTCTTCTTTTTTTTTTTAATTTTAACTTTATAATCGTATCTAAAAGATTTGCAAAAACATGCGCATACATACAAAACAACTCCCACATACATACATACATACATACATACATACATACATACGTACGTACGTACATACATACATACATACATACATACATACATACATACATACATGCGTACATACATACATACATACATGCATGCAATGGAGGCCACTGGGAAATCTTTTTGTCCAAAAGATTTACAATTCAAGCCATTTGATACTCAGTCATAATTAGTCATTTTCAAATCTGCATACATACGTACATAATACGTACATACATGCATGCATACACACACACATACATACACGCATTCATGCATGCATGTATACATACATACAGACATACATACATATACATACGTACGTACATACATACATACATACATACGTACGTATACATACATACATACATGAAGTGGGGGGTGGGCTCCAGGAAAAGTTTTTGTCCAAAGGATTAAAATACAAGCCACTTGGTATACTCCACTGATGAAATCACGTAGTTCGCTTCAACTTAAAACACTTCTCATAGTACCTTATTTGTCTCCTACTTGTTGCTATTACGAATGGTGTTGCTTTTTTTTTTTTTTTTTTTTTTTGGGGGGGGGGGGGGTAAGTGGGTCCACATGTGGATCTTCACACGATTCTTTGGCATTATATACTGAACAGGCATTTCAGATCACATTTTTTGGACAGCTGAGGTGGGAGCAGAGCTCCCATCAGCCGTGGACCCCCCCCCCCCCCCCCTTTCCATAATTCGCCCCTGCAGCAATGATAGTAGCCTCAGTGGCGTTAACACGGACGGCGACAATGATTTAAGTGATATTGACAGTTACGACTATTCGTTTCAGTTCAGTTTAATTCGTATTGTTTATAGCCCTACCATCGCTGAAGGCCACATCAAGTCTGTCACCCTGCCATCAACAAAGATCAAAGAGTAAATAGTGTAACTTTTTTTTTCAAGCGATCCTGTTATACTTGGATGCCCACAGGCAGTATGTAGCTGCACAGTTTGCATAGTCTGTGTACGGTGGGCGTGCTTGCTGGGTGTTTTCATGTTTTCATAAACCACCGGACGATTGACACAACTTACAGGGTCTTTAACGTGCATCCCTGATATTCTGTGTGCATATATACACGAAGGGGGTTTTAGGCACAAATTTGCCTGCACACATGGAGATATGGGAGAGTGGGAAAATCTCCATCCGTTATCCACCAGGCGAATGGTACTCGAGCAAAATTGAGCCCTGGATCCTTCAGAAAGGAAGTTTGATGTCTTGCCCACTTAACTACCACGCCTGTGTATCACTAGTTTAAAAATTAACACTTGTGACAATGACAGTGAGAGCAACAATGAAGGTACAATGATACATTGTTATATGTGCACAGTGGTATGAAGGCATAGTATTAAGTGGGCACAGTGGTGTATAAGCACAGTGGTATGCAGTAACAGTGGTATGTGGACACAGTGGCACATTGGTATCTGTGCACAATGGTATGCGTACACAATAATATGTGAGCATAATGGTGTGTGGGCATAGTGGAAAATGGGTAAAATTGTACGTTGGTAAGTGTTCACATGGTGTTGGGCATCATTGTATGTGGACACAATGACATGTGGTCACAGTTAAGTGTAAAGTGGTACGTGGGCACCATGGTATGTTTGCATCACGGTATGTGGGCACGATGGTATGTAGGCACAGTGATTGGAGTGTATGTGGGCACAAGTGGTATGTGGGCACAAGAATGTACAAGGGTATGTGGGCACAATGTACACTAGTATGTGGGCACAGTGGTATGTGGGCAAATGTACACTTAGTGTATGTGGGCACAGTAAGTATGTGGGCACAATGTACACTAGTATGTGGGCACAGTGGTATGTGGGCACAATGTACACTAGTATGTGGGCACAGTTGTATGTTGGCACAGTGGTATGTGGGCAAATGTACAATGGTATGTGGGCACAGTGGTATATGGGCACAATGTGCATTGGTATGTGGGCACGAAGTATAGTTGTGTGTGTGGGCACAGTGGTATGTGGGCACAATGTACACTAGTATGTGGGCACAATGTACACTAGTATGTGGGCACAGTGGTATGTAGGCAAATGTAGTGGTATGTGGGCACGAAGTATAGTTTTGTGTGGGCACAGTGGTATGTGGGCAGTGTACGGTAGTATGTGGGCACAATGTACACTAGTATGTGGGCACAGTGGTATGTGGACAAATGTACAATGGTATGTGGGCACGAAGTATAGTTGTGTGTGGGCACAGTGGTATGTGGGCACAATGTACACTAGTATGTGGGCACAGTGGTATGTGGGCAAATGTACAATGGTATGTGGGCACGAAGTATAGTTTTGTGTGGGCACAGTGGTATGTGGGCAGTGTACACTAGTATGTGGGCACAATGTACACTAGTATGTGGGCACAGTGGTATGTGGGCAAATGTACAATGGTATGTGGGCACGAAGTATAGTTGTGTGTGGGCACAGTGGTATGTGGACAGTGTACACTAGTATGTGGGCACAATGTACACTAGTATGTGGGCACAGTGGTATGTGGGCAGTGTACAGTGGTATGTGGGCACGAAGTATAGTTTGTGTGTGGGCACAGTGGTATGTGGGCACAATGTGCATTGGTATGTGGGCACAAAGTATAGTAGTGTGTAGGCACAGTGGTATGTGGGCACAATGTGTATTGGTATGTGGGCACAATGTACACTAGTATGTGGGCACAGTGGTATGTGGGCACAATGTGCATTGGTATGTGGGCAAATGTACAATGGTATGTGGGCACGAAGTATAGTTGGGCATGGGCACAGTGGTATGTGGGCAGTGTACAGTAGTATGTGGGCACAATCATAGTATGTGGGCACAGTGGTATGTGGGCAGTGTACAGTGGTATGTGGGCACGAAGTATAGTTGTGTGTGGGCACAGTGGTATGTGGGCACAATGTGTATTGGTATGTGGGCACAATGTACACTAGTATGTGGGCACAGTGGTATGTGGGCACAATGTGCATTGGTATGTGGGCAAATGTACAATGGTATGTGGGCACGAAGTATAGTTGTGTGTGGGCACAGTGGTATGTGGGCACAAAGTATAGTAGTGTGTGGGCACAGTGGTATGTGGGCAGTGTACAGTAGTATGTGGGTACAAAGTACAGTAGTATGTGGGCACAGTTGTATGTGGGCACAATGTGCATTGGTATGTGGGCACGAAGTATAGTAGTGTGTGGGCACAGTGGTATGTGGGCACAATGTGCTTTGGTATGTGGGCACAAAGTATAGTTGTGTGTGGGCACAGTGGTATGTGGGCACAATGTGCATTGGTATGTGGGCACAAAGTATGGTAGTATGTGGGCACAGTGGTATGTGGGCAGTTACAGTAGTATGTGGGCACAAAGTACAGTATGTGGGCACAGTGGTATGTGGGCATAAAGTACAGTTGTATGTAGGCACATTATACAGTGGCATGCGGGCACAGTGTACAATGGTATATGGGCACAATGTGTAGTAGTACGTGAGCACGATGGTATGTGGGCACAATGTACAATGGTATGTGTGCAGAATGTACAACGATGTATGGGCACAAAGTACAGTGATGGTGTGCTGCACGGCGTACTGTGGTATGTGGGCACAATGTACAGTGGACACAGTAAACAGCAGTATTTGGACAAATAAAATGGACACACAGTGGACACAGTAGTACATGGATACAGTCAGTACATGGATACAGCAGTCATATGGACATAATAACACATGGACACAACAGTACATGGACACAGTAGTACATGGATACATCAGTACATGGACATAGCAGCATATGGACATAATAACACATGGACACAACAGTACATGGACACAGTAGTACATGGATACATCAGTACATGGACACAGCAGCATATGGACATAATAACACATGGACACAACAGTACATGGACACAGTAG
>JAPXFY010000022.1:24703045-24718045 GCA_030674185.1 Monoplex corrugatus | reverse complement strand
CAATTGTACATGGACACAATAGTATATTGACAATATTACTTAGACGTAACAGTGCATTGACACAATAGTACTTATACACAATAGTACATGTACATAATATTACATAGACACAGTAGTACTTATACACAACAGTACTTAGACAGTAGTACATTGACACAATAGTACATTAACACAATAGTGCTTATACACAATAGTACATTGACGGTAGTACATAGACACAATAGTACATGGACAAAATAACCCGTCGACACCATAATACTTAGACACAATAGTTCCTGGACACACTGACATACGGACATAATGATACATGGAAATAATGATACACGAACACAGAGTAGAATGTTGGCACTGTGGAACGTGGGTAAAATGATACATGGACACAGTGGTACATGAGCATAACGGCATGTAGGTACAGTTGCATGTGAAGACACTACTACATTGGCACAACAGCATACAGCACAGTGATACATGGGCACATTGGTATGTAAAGACATGACGCTACGGACACAACACAGAGCAGATTCTGTGAAATGTAGTGGGGGGGGGGGGGGGGAGGGGGGTCATGGGGCATGCTACCCCGTAACAAATTTTATCTAGAGGATTAAAATGCAAGCCAGTTGATACACTGTTGGTGAAATCAAATAATTTGCTCACATTTGAGACCATTCATATGTAACCTTACATGTCTCTTTAACGACAGTGTAACTTTGGGACAGGTCAGGGGTGGGGGGTCCAGAAGCCTTGGAACCACCCCAAAATCCGCCCCTACAACAGATAATGGGCATTGAAGGACAATTGATGATGTGGGCACAGTGGTAAGAAGGACCATTGATAATGTGGGCACAGTGGTAAGAAGGACCATTGATAATGTGGGCACAATGGTAAGGACCATTGATAATGTGGGCACAATCGTAAGAAGGACCATTGATAATGTGGGCACAGTGGTAAGCAGGACCATTGATAATGGGGGCACAATGGTAAGAAGGACCATTGATAATGTGGGCACAGTAGTAAGGACCATTGATAATGTGGGTACAGTGGTAAGAAGGACCATTGATGATGTGGGCACAGTGGTAAGGATCATTGATAATTTGGGCACAGTGGTAAGGACCATTGAAATGTGGGCACAATGGTAAGAAGGACCATTGATACTGTGGGCACAATGGTAAGAAGGACCATTGATAATGTGGGCACAGTGGTAAGGACCATTGATAATGTGGGCACAATGGTAAGGACCATTGATGATGTGGGCACAATGGTAAGGACCATTGATGATGTGGGCACAGTGATAAGGACCATTGATGATGTGGGCACAGTGGTAAGAAGGACCATTGATGATGTGGGCACAGTGGTAAGGACCATTGATAATGTGGGCACAGTGGTAAGGACCATTGATGATGTAGGCACAGTGGTAAGAAGGACCATTGATAATGTGGGCACAGTGAAAAGGACCACTGATGATGTGGGCACAATGGTAAGAAGGACCATTGATGATGTAGGCACAGTGGTAAAAAGGACCATTGATTATGTAGGCACAGTGGTAAGAAGGACATTGATACTGTGGGCACAGTGGTAAGGACCATTGATGATGTAGGCACAGTGGTAAGGACCATTGATAATGTGGGCACAGTGGTAAGGACCATTGATAATGTGGGCACAATGGTAAGAAGGACCATTGATGATGTAGGCACAGTGGTAAGGACCATTGATAATGTGGGCACAGTGGTAAGAATGACCATTGATAATGTGGGCACAATGGTAAGGACCATTGATAATGTGGGTACAATGGTAAGGACCATTGATAATGTGGGCACAATGGTAAGGACCATTGATGATGTGGGTACAATGGTAAGGACCATTGATAATGTGGGCGCAATGGTAAGGACCATTGATGATGTAGGCACAGTGATAAGGACCATTGATAATGTAGGCACAGTGGTAAGGACCATTGATAATGTGGGCACAATGGTAAGGACCATTGATAATGTGGGCACAATGGTAAGAAGGACCATTGATGATGTAATCACAGTGGTAAGAAGGACCATTGATAATGTGGGCACAGTGGTAAGGACCATTGATACTGTGAGCACAGTGGTAAGAAGGACCATTGATGATGTAGGCACAGTGGTAACAAGGACCATTGATGATGTAGGCACAGTGGTAAGAAGGACCATTGATATTGTGGGCACAGTGGTAAGAAGGACCATTGATAATGTGGGCACAGTGGTAAGGACCATTGATAATGTGGGCACAGTGGTAAGGACCATTGATAATGTAGGCACAGTGGTAAGGACCATTGATAACGTGGGCACAATTGTAAGGACCATTGATAATGTGGGCACAATGGTAAGAAGGACCATTGATGATGTAGGCACAGTGGTAAGGACCATTGATAATGTGGGCACAGTGGTAAGGACCATTGATAATGTGGGCACAGTGGTAAGAAGGACCATTGATAATGTGGGCACAATGGTAAGAAGGACCATTTATGATGCAGGCACAGTGGTAAGGACCATTGATAATGTGGGCACAATGGTAAGAAGGACCATTGATGATGTAGGCACAGTGGTAAGGACCATTGATAATGTGGGCACAGTGGTAAGGACCATTGATAATGTGGGCACAGTGGTGAAAAGGACCATTGATAATGTGGGCACAGTGGTGAAAAGGACCATTGATAATGTGGGCACAATGATAAGGACCATTGATAATGTGGGCACAGTGGTGAAAAGGACCATTGATAATGTGGGCACAGTGGTGAGAAGGACCATTCATGATGTGGACACAATGATAAGGACCATTGATAATGTGGACACAATGATAAGGACCATTGATAATGTGGGCACAGTGGTGAGAAGGACCATTCATGATGTGGACACAATGATAAGGACCATTGATAATGTGGACACAATGATAAGGACCATTCATGATGTGGACACAATGATAAGGACCATTCATGATGTGGACACAATGATAAGGACCATTGATAATGTGGACACAATGATAAGGACCATTCATGATGTGGACACAATGATAAGGACCATTCATGATGTGGACACAATGATAAGGACCATTCATGATGTGGACACAATGATAAGGACCACTGATGATGTGGGCACAATGGTAAGAAGGACAATTAATAATGTGGGCACAGTGGTAAGAAGGACCACTGATGATGTGGGTACAATGGTAAGAAGGACCATTGATAATGTGGGCACAATGGTGGAAAGGACCATTAATAATGTGGGCACAGTGGTAAGAAGGACCACTGATGATGTGGGCACAATGGTAAGAAGGACCATTGATAATGTGGGCACAATGGTAAGAAGGACCATTGATAATGTGGGCACAATGGTAAGAAGGACCATTGATAATGTGGGCACAATGGTAAGAAGGACCATTGATAATGTGGGCACAATGGTGGAAAGGACCATTAATAATGTGGGCACAGTGGTAAGAAGGACCACTGATGATGTGGGCACAATGGTAAGGACCATTGATAATGTGGGCACAATGATAAGAAGGACCATTGATAATGTGGGCACAGTGGTAAGAAGGACCATTGATAATGTGGGCACAATGGTAAGAAGGACCATTGATAATGTGGGCACAATGGTAAGAAGGATCATTGATAATGTGGGCACAATGGTAAGAAGGACCACTGATGATGTGGGCACAATGGTGGAAAGGACAATTGATAATGTGGGCATAACTGTATCTGTTCGACCAACGGTTCATGGACGTAATAGTGCACGGACAAATCGTTGACAGGTTATTCTGATCCCTGAATTTTTGCCGATACGATTTTTTTGTTTTGTTTTGTTTTTTTGTTTTTGACAGGTACCGTAGGCTATTTTAAACTGAATTAATAGATTGCCTTTTCTTTTTAGGCAGACTTAGATCACCTCATCTCTGTAAACAGACTAAATGCAAAAATAAACACAAAAACGAGGAAATTTCTAGACTTTTTCTATGTGAAGTGTAAGCCAACATCATTCGAAATCAAATTGAATTGATTTTCATTAATTGCAGAAAATATAAAAGAATTTGTTAGAAAAAAAGATAATAGACTTCAACAACAGAAATGATGACAAAAACTTGTATGTTCCAGAGCAAGAGGCTGAATCAGTCATGACGCAAAGGCCCGATCGAGTTACCTTTCTTTGACAAACGCGCGAATGCGCACTGATCCACCGCCACAAACAGCTACTATATGGGCATGAAACTTAAAGCAACTGTGAGAGGAATCCCATTAAATCGTGTTGTTGTTAAACCTAACCCAATAAAACGTATCCTCTCGACCATTACAGTCACGTTTGGGTAGAACGCAAAGGGCACTCTCGTCGTGCGACTATTCCCTGCTGAAATGAATCGTTACTTCCAATAAAACTGTCAAAAAGCATTGAGGAGTCCCTCTCGGATGAATTTCTATAAACTCCAATGAAGTATAATTCGTTGTAAAAGATCTCTGCAGCCCGAAATAATAAAAAAAAAAATTGGTGGTTGTAATAAGATTATGAATGTTACTGCACGCTTGTTCGTCAGTGAAGGGTTCAGCTGTCGATAAAAAGAACTGTCAGAGGACAAATTAGGCGGATTAAGCTGTGTGTGTTGTGTCTGTGTGAGCGTGCGTGTTGTTGTGTGTGTGTGTGTGTGTGTGCGTGCGCGCGCGCACGCGCGTGTGTGTGTATGTGTGCGTGTGCGTTGTCCATGTGTCTGTTCACACGTGCAAGCGCTCTCTATCTAGAATGCTGAGAAATTTCCTGTTTTTGGTTACATTGACCACTTGACAGGACAAGGTGCTGGTAGATAGGGGGAGAGAGTTTCCTGCAGGACAAGGTGCTGGTAGATAGGGGAGAGAGTTTCCTGCAGGACAAGGTGCTGGTAGATAGAGGGAGAGAGTTTCCTGCAGGACAAGGTGCTGGTAGATAGGGGGAGAGAGTTTCCTGCAGGACAAGGTGCTGGTAGATAGAGGGAGAGAGTTTCCTGCAGGACAAGGTGCTGGTAGATAGGGGGAGAGAGTTTCCTGCAGGACAAGGTGCTGGTAGATAGAGGGAGAGAGTTTCCTGCAGGACAGGATGCTGGTAGATAGGGGAGAGAGTTTCCTGCAGGACAAGGTGCTGGTAGATAGGGGAGAGAGTTTCCTGCAGGACAAGGTGCTGGTAGATAGGGGAGAGAGTTTCCTGCAGGACAAGGTGCTGGTAGATAGAGGGAGAGAGTTTCCTGCAGGACAAGGTGCTGGTAGATAGGGGGAGAGAGTTTCCTGCAGGACAAGGTGCTGGTAGATAGAGGGAGAGAGTTTCCTGCAGGACAAGGTGCTGGTAGATAGGGGGAGAGAGTTTCCTGCAGGACAAGGTGCTGGTAGATAGAGGGAGAGAGTTTCCTGCAGGACAGGATGCTGGTAGATAGGGGAGAGAGTTTCCTGCAGGACAAGGTGCTGGTAGATAGGGGAGAGAGTTTCCTGCAGGACAAGGTGCTGGTAGATAGGGGAGAGAGTTTCCTGCAGGACAGGATGCTGGTAGATAGGGGAGAGAGTTTCCTGCAGGACAGGATGCTGGTAGATAGGGGAGAGAGTTTCCTGCAGGACAAGGTGCTGGTAGATAGGGGAGAGAGTTTCCTGCAGGACAAGGTGCTGGTAGATAGGGGAGAGAGTTTCCTGCAGGACAGGATGCTGGTAGATAGGGGAGAGAGTTTCCTGCTGGACAGGATGCTGGTAGATAGGGAGAGTCGAATGGGTAATGAAATCAAAAAAGGAAATCGAGTAACACTCTAGATAAAGCACACACACACACTCTTTGACGCTTATATGCATACACATAAGCACGCGCGAACGCACGTATGTGTTCATACGCAAAGATGTACGCACGCACAGACACTCGGGCACACTACCACACACATACACAAAAACGTGCGTGCACACGCACAAATACACAAAACACGCATACATATAAATACACATCCACACAACACAACACAACACACACACTCACACACACACACACGCACGCACGCACACGCGCACGCACGCACGCACGCACACACACACACACACACACACACACACACACACAACACACACACACACAGAGAGAGAGAGAGAGGAAGCTGATGGGTAGTGTTTGGTAGTGAAAGGGCAGTAAACTCGTGGATAGGGTTGGGGTACGAAAGGACAGGAGTCTGGTTGTTAGGGTGAGGGAGTGAAAGGATTAAGCAAGAAGCTGTTTGTTGCGGTGAAGGAGTGTTAGGATTAAGCAGGAAGCTGTTTGTTGCGGTGAAGGAGTGTTAGGATTAAGCAGGAAGCTGTTTGTTGCGGTGAAGGAGTGTTAGGATTAAGCAGGAAGCTGTTTGTTGCGGTGAAGGAGTGTTAGGATTAAGCAAGAAGCTGTTGCGGTGAAGGAGTGTTAGGATTAAGCAGGAAGCTGTTTCATAGGATGAGGGAGTGAAAGGATTAAGCAAGAAGCTGTTTGTTGCGGTGAAGGAGTGTTAGGATTAAGCAGGAAGCTGTTTCATAGGATGAGGGAGTGAAAGGATTAAGCAAGAAGCTGTTTGTTGCGGTGAAGGAGTGTTAGGATTAAGCAGGAAGCTGTTTCATAGGATGAGGGAGTGAAAGGATTAAGCAAGAAGCTGTTTGTTGCGGTGAAGGAGTGTTAGGATTAAGCAGGAAGCTGTTTCATAGGATGAGGGAGTGAAAGGATTAAGCAAGAAGCTGTTTGTTGCGATGAAGGAGTGTTAGGATTAAGCAGGAAGCTGTTGCGGTGAAGGGGTGTTAGGATTAAGCAGGAAGCTGTTTCACAGGATGAGGGAATGAAAGGATTCAGCAGGAAGCTGGTGGATAGGGCGGGGGAATGAACAGACAGGAAGCTGGTGGATAGGATGAGGGAGTGATAGGATTGAGCGGGAAGATGGTGGATAGGGCGAGGGAATGAAGAGACAAGAACCTGGTGGATAGGATGAGGGAGGGAAAGAGTTAAGCAAGAGCTGGTGGATAGGGCGAGGGAATGAACAGACGGGAACCTGGTGGATAGGATGAGGGAGGGAAAGAGTTAAGCAAGAGCTGGTGGATAGGGCGAGTGAATGAACAGACGGGAACTTGGATAGGATGAGGAGGGAAAGGATAGAGCTGTTGGATAGGGTGATGTAGTGAAAGGACAGGGAATCTGGTGAATAGGATGGATGTGGTGTGGTAGTGAAAGGATAGGAAGCTGGTGGGTAAGGGGGGGGGATGGAAAGGTTAAACAGGAAGGTTGTTGTGAAGGTGAGGGAGTGAAAGAGTTAAGTTTTTGTTTTGTTATCAACGCCAAGACAAGAGTTCTTAAGTGCAGTCGTCGACCCCGCGCTTGAGGTCATCCCGATGATCCCTTTCGAATTTCAGCCAGCTGGGGAGGTGGTGGGGGGGATGGATGCGGGAAGATGAAAATTTCTCATGAACGTGAGGTTGTAGGTGAATGAGGTGATTGATCCTTCGACTATTCTCCCTGACAAGGTTTATAAATAAAATCTATCCCCATCTCCTTTTCTTCAGTGCTTCATCTTCCCTGATTTTGATGAGGGTTAGGATCCATTCACAGCTGTGTGTTTCTGGAGGCCGCCAGTACAAATACTTTATTTTGCTCTTATACTTGTAATCAAAGGAATGTATTCAGTACCATCAAGAATTCATGTGCGTGTGTGTGTGCGTGCGTGCGCGTGTGTGTATAAGATGAAACATTTAGAATTTTGATAATAGTATTATATAATGTAAAGACAGCGCAGTCTAGTGCACATTTCATAATCGTATGAGAACTTAGTTACAGATGTATCAAACAAATCGGCAATTATATCCGATGTCGACTTTGCTTTAAGCCCAACGTTGTCTTTTTGTGTTTCATCGTGTGCTATCTCTTCACAAGTGCGCAAAGCGAATCTAGGGACACTCCTGTGAAAGGCTACCTCCAACTTGGTAGTGGGCCGACCATCCCCAACCCAACAGGTGGCAAATGGCGAATGGCCTTCAGATAAGGAGGTTCGCTGTATAGCCAGCCAGGCTTGCCTGGATGAATAAGCAGTCCCGGGCCGATTAGCGATGACGTCTATCAGGACGGCGTGGGGTGGAACTTTGTAAGGCCACACCTAGAAACTACCTTATATGTGCAGTGATGGGGCCATCAGGCGTTTGCAGGCCTCGGTAGCTCAGTTGCTTGAGCGTCGGATTCACATGGTAATGGTTGTGAGTTCGAATCCCGGGGTTTGCTACATTAAAACTGGCCTTTTCACTGTCCCATCTTAACATCATTGTTGTTCTGGTGGTGTCAGTATAGGATTAATAGGTCCTCCTTCCCCCCCCCCCCCCACTTCCCTGGGATGGTTATCTCTGTCAGCTATATCACCTGAGGTGGGTGTCGTCGTGAAAACAACCAAATCCATCCAAAAAAATGAACGCCCTAACTTAAATCCTAGCCCCGTGCATTCACAGGGTAGTCTTTGGCCATGATGTAGAGTATGCAGTCTGGGGTCTCTTCAAGAGGGATTTACTGTGCTCAGGAAAACTCCATATGCGCTCACCCAAATCTGCCGGCAGTTATCTGACAAACTTCCCGAGCCTGCGCAAAACCCTATGCGCTGGCAAGCCGTGATGTAACGTTGCATTAACCCCTACAGAAAACACAGAGGGCTGAAATTTAAGTACCAGACCTGAAGGGGTCTTCTAACATTACAAAGTACGGCATCATACAAAATACACGGTCATCTACATCCCAGACGATCCTCGTACTCGCCCTTTGAGGTCCCTTCAGGGTGGAGCAGTGTTGGGTTTGGTGCCTCAACAGGGCAGCCGGCATTAACTGAAAAAAACGTTCACATTCATCGCCAGATGTGGCTTGACCATATAGACGGCCGGCGATCAAAAGAAAAAGAGAAAAAAAATACTCGATAGAGCGTGTGACCCAATGTTTTTTTAAACCTGCCTAGGACGCGAAAAAGCCAGGATCGAATCGCGGATCATGGATTTTTCCTTCCCCTCCCCCTCGTCCGTCCTTTCACTTGATCCTAAGTGGTAGTCTTAAATGCCAATCTTTTAGACGAGACGAAAATGAGGTCCTGTGTGCAGAACGCATTCAGGGCACGTTAAAGATCCCACGGCAACAAGGGTGCCGTGCCGTGCCACGTAAATTACTGCATCGAAATCTGTTTACATAGGTAAGAAATACACGCAAACAGAAAAAGAAATAGAGGAAAATGGATGGCGTTGCACTGCGACCATGCGCTCCGTCTTCGGGGAGAGCAGTCCGACTTTCACAGTGTAAATCCACAAACAATAAAAAAAAATTTAAAAAAACATTTAAAATTAAGACTTTTTAATCTGCTGTGAACAGATCTGCCATATTTTTACCGCTTAACTCCACGTTAGAGAAGTAGTTTACTGTTTCATCCCCCCCCCCCCCCTTTCTTGTGTAGAGTTGTGCTTTTTTTGGGGGGTGGGGTGGGGTGGAGGGAGGGTAGTCTTTTTGTATATGCTTGATATGGGCCATTTGGCTGAACATTTGTGACCTCCCACCACGAAATCAGTCTTGACTCGCAGTCAGTCGTACAGCACTAGGAGCTGAAAAGGTGACTGAGGGTCTGTCTGGGGTGTTTTGACTTTTTCTCAAAATTGATTTCTGTAGACTATAATCTATCCCCCACAGAAATTTTTTTCTTGAAAAGATATTATCAATCAATTTAAAACGGTATTTTAATGTACTGATCGGAGCAGAAAGAACGCAATTTCCTACCAGAAGTACCTATTTTTGTCTCTTATTATGAATTGTAACCTGTACAGTACCCGCACATGTAATATACTGACAGAAAGCTCTTTGGTGCAACTTTCAGATAATGACAGCGAAAATTAGAAACAAACCGGGTCAAAGCCACCAAATAAAGAAATTTAAGGAAAATGTGTAGGAGAGCACACAAAACCTTTAGAGGCCGTTTTCTCAAAATGGCCGTCATACAACTTAATGACTTTAAACATACACTTATACATTTTTTTTTTAGTACAAGCTTTATTCAAATACCAAAATAATCAACAGAATGTACACTTTCCAGTGATATATATATCTCAAAATGCCCAAAATGCTAGTTAAGATTGATTTCGTGCTGGCAGGTCACATTTGGACCTGTCTCGTTTTGTTACATCATATAGGCGTTCTGATGCTATTTATGTGTTTTCCGCTTCCTGTTTGTTCGAACGCTAGTAGTCGCTTTGTTCTAGTTTTAGTGTAAGAGTGTGTTGCTGGTTATCTGTTAAATTGATCACCGCTTTTTCTTCTCCGATTTATGGGCAGCAGTCATTCCTTTGACAGTCATGAGAGAATGAACGCACGCTTTGGGTAGACCTTAAGATGTGTGTGCATGCGTGTATGTGTGCGTGTGCACGTGCGTGCGTGTGTGTCTGTAGTTGTGTGTGAGCGCATGTAATCATAATCGTCCTAATAATAGTAATAATATTAATAATAATCAGCAGCAGAATTCTTCTTCTTCTTCCTCTGTGTTGTTGTTATGGTGGTGGTGGTGGTGATTACTGTGTCGTTTTGTTTTTGAAAATGTGCTATCATTTTTGTTGTTACTGTTATTGTTGTTGCTTTTGTTACCGTTGGTGATGCTGATTTTGGTTCGAATAGAAGTAATAGTACTGGACTGAACTGACATGCACATACATTTTGTGTAAGAATAAATACGTATCATTTGGTAACCAAATGTAGCGGTGTCCTGGGCTTATGGGATGGTAAGGTAATTGTGTGAGGTGTGACCAGCTCTTGTTATAGAGCTACGGGCTCAGGATCTGGTATCTTGAGTTCAATCCCAGTCCGCAGCACAAAGACTGACGTGTTCGTTGCTCTCATCTTCATGCTCCAACTGGTTTGATGATGTCAGCTTGGTGTTTCATAGGTCACTTCCCACCTCCCTTCTACGGTAACATATGGCAGATTGGGTGGAGTACATAATTATAGAATTGTCTGAGTGAAGTGAATCGTTGAATATTAAACTCCAAACACCCCTGTGAGGTGGCTAAGACCGAATGAGGCAGGCAGGCAGAAGACACACAAACATATAAAACTATAAAACTAATGAATAAATGAACACAGATCAGATACACACTCACACACGCGCACACACACGCGCACACACACACACACACACACACACACACACACATGCACGCATATACACACACACACACATCTGGAATCACAGTTTTAGCTGTTTATGTTACATCAGTAAAAATGTATGAATAGAATTACATTTTAGATAGTGTTCATGTTTCAGTAAGGCCTACTGCATTTTCAGCAAGGTACCAGTATACATTCATTTTTAATACATAACGAAACAAAACGAAACAAACAACTGCAAAAAACAAAAACAATACACAAAATAAGGCAAAACCAAAACCGTCCAAGAGATTTAAACATTTCCACAATGTAATTTGTCTTTGAAAATCAATCAGATACTCGCACGTTTCCACAATGTATTTTGTCTTTAAAAGCCATAACAACTGTTGACTTTTTCGTCCAGTTGCTAGGTCTGTAGTCATGGTTAAAAACAAACCAATCAACCGATAATTGTTCGTTTTAAAAAATGTCATCTCCAAAATAAATTCATACATATGCTAAAATCAAACAAAAAAAAGCAAAACCTAAAACAAAACAAAAAACTGACGATCATCTTGAGCAAAGTAATAATGATATACGTGTGTGTGTGACGATCGTCTTGGCAAAGTAATAACGATATACGTGTGTGTGTGTGTGTGTGTGTGTGTGTGTGTGTGTGTGTGTGTTAATTTTTGTTTCGGCAAATTATCTATTATTTTTCAGCCCTATGCAGATTGAAAATAAAATTTTGAAGTGAAAGTTCGATCTTTAAAATTCTGTATAATACACACACTGAATATTGTTAGTTTATACACACACTGAATATCTTATTTTTCGTGTTTTCTTAAAACGAGATAATGCACCTCGTACGCATACAAACGCACGAAAACACACTCATGGAGAAAAAGAGACAAGCTCCTTATTAAAAATTTTTAAAAAAATAATAAAATAAAAGAATGACCAAAAAAAGTTTTAAAAGGTAAGGCACAACTATCACGCGCACACACACACACACACACCATCCACACCACACCACACCACACCACACCACACCCATCCCCATCCCCATCCCCATCCCCACATCAACACATCACATCACATCACATCACATCACATCACATCACATCACATCACATCACATCACATCACATCAATCACATCACATCACATCACATCACAATCACATCACAATCACCATCACATCACCATCACATCACATCACCATCACCATCACCATCACCATCACCATCACACATCACCATCACCATCACCATCACCATCACCATCACCATCACCATCACCATCACCATCACCATCACCATCATCACATCACATCACATCACATCACATCACATCACATCACATCACATCACATCACATCACATCACATCACATCACATCACATCACATCACATCACATCACATCACATCACATCACATCACATCACATCACATCACATCACATCACATCACATCACATCACATCACATCACATCACATCACATCACATCACATCACATCACATCACATCACATCACATCACATCACATCACATCACATCACATCACATCACATCACATCACATCACATCACATCACATCACATCACATCACATCACATCACATCACATCACATCACATCACATCACATCACATCACATCACATCACATCACATCACGAAATACTGCGTTTTTTGTTCTGATTAAGAATAGGCATAATTATGATGAATGTGCATTAAACAAGCCCTTTCAACCTTCTTCTTTAAAAGAAGAAACACCCAACAACAGCAGAGTAACAATTAACTTTCAGTCACATGTATATAGTGCTAAAAAATTTATTCAGTTTATTTTGAAGTACATTTATTACATGTAGGCGACGTCAAGAAGACACAGGGAAACATTCGTGACACTGTGCACTGAAAACATTTATCCTCTTTACTGAGCCACAACTTCAGCATTAGTGTCTGAAAGCGAGATGTGTTTTGCAAAATGAATTAGGTGTCGCTGCTTCCAGCTTATCTTTAGAATCTTGTGATTGAAATGATGCTGGGGTGGTTTGACTGATGTTTAAGAACTTTTTTGTAGGAGTGGAACAAAAAATTTCCATCAACCGCAAACATTTGTGTATTAGCACTATTAACCTCAAGACGCCTGCTTGACATCTCTAGCTCATGGGCTTCCAGGTACCGGGATTTTGATTGAATAAATTTGGGTTTGGTGGCAAGCTGAACAGCAGGAATGAGTGGCGTGGGATCAACAGAATGAATCTCCGAAAATGACCCAGACATTGACTAACCTATCAATCAGCCACGTAGCAGCTAACCAACCAGTCAGCTTAATAACTAAATTAAATGAACCCATCAACCAAACTGCAGGGGAAAGAACATTAGACTGCCCATAGTCGTACTTGTGCTTGCTTTTGCATTTGTCAGTGGCTGGTTTATGGGAACATACCAGCATGCCAGTTACGGGAATTTTTTTTAAAGTCTTTTAGTTAACTTGTACCACTGGAAAATACGGAATTATTGTCATTGCCATAGGATTCATTAGATTCCCTCTGCTTCCAGTGAAGTATATATGTACTAACCAATTGAACCACCACATATAAAAAATTCAAGATAGTCAGGTCTTTCCGTCTCCCTTTTTATGTAAAAAAAGTAAGATAGAAAATTCCAGTTACAGTATGTACTTCTCTTTGTCATCTTGATCTGGAAAAAGCTCTGGTTGAAATCAAACTTAACATTTAACAAGGAGAGTGGAAAACCCTCACGACAGCAAAAACAAGAATTTATTTCTTGGCCAGGAGTTTCTGAGAAAGTGCTGTTCGCACACCTTTAAAACATGCCAGTTTTAGGCGCTTTTGTGTGTATATGTGGTCACTATGAGCTTCAGTCATGGCTTCCAGATGTGCGCATTTACGGTTCCTTTGCAATATCTACGCGTTTGAGCCAAATTTGGTAAAGATCCATTGAAAAACGACAGAGAACATTTGATAACAGTTTAACACGTTTTCTGTCACTGACAGAGAGCACACAACTAGACAGGCACACAGGCGCACGCTTCTTTCTTTTATTAACAAAAATAATGAATGAATAAAAAGGGAGATTGAAGATATATGCAAACGATGTCGATAGATCCCAGATTATGTGTCGATGCGTTGTGGACTACTTAAAGTTTAAACAAATAATACCAAAAGGATCACAAACTACGTATGTGCTATTCAGTCGTCTTGAACAGAAGTGTACTTCAGTTTGCTGCCTTCCATTCTCTGCTTGTACACTTGGTCGAACTGTTCGTCCTGAGCCACTGTAAACCAGTTCTTCCAATCTCCAACCTGGCCTGAAAAACAAATAAGTAAATAGGTGAATACTAGTAGTATATGATTTTGCATTGGCCGCTTTCTTCAGGTGAAGACTAGTAATAGTATATGGTTTTGCATTGGCCACTTTCTTCAGGTGAAGACTAGTAATAGTACATGTATATGATTCACATCCTACAGCGCATTCAAAACAATGCTGTACGCCTTGTACTCAAAAAGAAAAAAGCTGACCACATATCTCCTCTCCTGGCACAACTTCACTGGCTCCCTGTATCAAAGCGCATACAGTACAAACTAGACACCATGTGCTACAAAAGCCTCAATAACGCAGCCCCCGATTACCTGTCAAGCCTACTTGAGATCTATGTTCCCTCACGTACCCCCCGCTCTGCCTCCGATCCTCTGACTTTTCGCTTTCCACGCACTAAGCTCAATACCTATGGTCCACGAGCCTTCTCTGTTCTGGTCCACTCTCCTGGAACAAACTTCCTCTCTCAGTCCGTCAGCAACCTACTTTTGTCTCCTTCAAGTCCGCTCTCAAAACTCACCTTTTCTCCTCTGCATAAAATCCTAACCT
>JAPXFY010000022.1:24663045-24700545 GCA_030674185.1 Monoplex corrugatus | reverse complement strand
GGACATCAAAACACAATCCCAAGATTCCGAGGTTTGATATTGCCTAGGTACCTAACATTTGGTTATAAAAAGGTACAGATTTGTTTTTAATGTATGTTCTCACTATTGATCTTTTAAGAGACAGTCTCAGTGATCGTCTAGATGTCTGATAATAAGAGTGCTCAGCAGTTTTGGCTTTGACATCGTGACACACCACCACAGCACAACACAGCTCTATAACACAACACAGCATCCCCAACACCCTAAAACATTGTTAGAATACTTGACAACAGCCGTAATGCATCTTCAGAATATTGTGGATCACTGAGAAATATTGCTAAAAATCCTAAAGCCCCCCCCCCCCACCCCCCAAAAAACACAAATAATGTCATTTACATGGTGCAAACAGCCCATGTCAAAAGGACGCTCACTGTTCTTTACAAGAATAGAACTACCACACACACACACACACACTATGAGGAGATAGGGTACACTTAACCGGCAAGTCGTATGTGACCTTTTGACCCGAGTTGTGATTATACATTGTATTGTATGTTTCTCTCGAATACACAAACACACGCAAGCACAAACATACATAGAAGATGCTGAACCAGAATACACTCAGCCCCCTTAGGCGTGTGACCCCTGGCCTAAGTTGTCATCTCTCTGTCTCGCCTACACACACGCGCGCGCGCGCGCGCACGTGCACACACATAATTCATCCCTGGGGCACAGAAAACAAAACTAAAACACCCTAACCCTCACACACCTAGAGTGCCCCCCCCCCCCCCCCCCCAACGCTGCTAATCCACTATAGACCTCCCTCAAACACATCTACAACACTGCTACAGTCAACACTACAAAACAATACTAAATATTCTAAAACACCCATTGAAAACCCAAATGATCACAGCCAAAAATGCCCCAAAACATTACCACAACACTCTAAAACTATATATATAGTACGGGTAATGCCCCAAAAGAGGACTTGGGGTCTTCTTCATCTATCAGTGGTGCCATAATCCGGATCAATGCGTCATAACAGGAAGGTAGCGCGACGTTATAGATAACCGACGTCGTTTAACCACTCAGTTATCATGCACCACCGCACTATTTTGAAGTCATTTTATAAGAACTTCGGTATCCTCTCTCTCTCTCTCTCTCTCTCTCTCTCTCTCTCTCTCTCTCTCTCTCTCTCTCTCTCTCTCTCTCTCTCTCTCTCTCTCTCTCTCTCTCTCTCTCTCTCTCTCTCTCTATTTCCGTCTTTCTTTGATTTAGGGTTAGCATTTACTTTTAACCAAAAAAGCGGTTCGTATTCTCAAAGGGAATTCTCTCTCCCAGATCTTTTTAACCTGGTGCCATTCCGAAACTTACCAGTAAATAGTTTTACCATTGTTAGTATGTGATTTACCCTCGTGTCTTTTCCTCCTCATTGGCGTTTTCATTGTGGTATCTGAGTAAGGCACCTGATTGGTTTATTGTGATGTCTTTATTTGATTGTGACTGTTATTGTGGATTCTCCTACTCTCCATGTAGATTTGATTTCAGACCATGCAAAAAAGAAGTGTTCGATGTAGTCCTCGTCTCCAGGATTACGTGTGCTGCAAGTTTCGCTCTTTTAGACCCATTTTCCTCAGTTGTATATTATTTGTGGGGTGTATGTTGTGGAGTAGTTTGCATTGTAAGACTCTGGGGTTGTGTTTCTGCAGTTTATGTGAATACTGAAGACCAGCGGTCGTTGTTTTATACGTGTATTCAGTTTTCGTAGCTAAAGTTGTTGGGGCATGGCTGTGTATCTGGGGTAAAAATCTTTCTGAATTCTTTTACTATATATCTCTAGTAGACGTTTCTCGTACAGAGAGAAACGAGTCAGGTCCTGCGTTTCGTTATCATCAAGCTCGCTATGGCTCTTTCTACTGGCTTGTTCAAAAGCTTATTTCACTGCTTTGTATTTAGACAGTCCTGAGACTGATTGGTCTACTTTGGTTTCCACCTCTTCAAAGGTGATAAGATTTCCGTTATCACTGATATGTCTGAAAATCTGTTTATTCCAGATCGAATCCAGTCTCTTAGAAGTCGATTAGCGTGTTCATGTTTTTAAAACACTGTGTTGGTACTCGATACTGTTTTGATGTGAGGGTATGTGTAACCGTGCCATTTCCTTCCAGAGCCTGTAAAAACAAGACTGCTTGAGGAAGGAAATGGCAAGGTTACGTATACCCTCACACCAAAAACAGTATCTCAGCTCCAACACAGTGTTTTAATATGAACACACTATTCGACTTCTAAGAGACTGGATTCGAGCTGGGATAAAAAGATTTTCAGACATCAATGATAGCAGAGAACTGATCACCTTTGAAGAGGTGGAAACCAAAATAGACCAATCAGTCTCAGGACTGTCTGAATACAAAGCAGTGAAATATGCTTTTGAACAAGCCAGAAAAAAGGAGCCATAGCAAGCTTGATAATAACGAAACGCAGGACCTGGCTCGTTTTTGTTTGTACGAGAAACGTCTACTAGAGACATACAGTAAAAGAATTCAGAAAGATTTTTATCCCAAATACATAGCCATGCACCAACAACTTTTGCTACGAAAAGTGAATACACATAAAACAATAACCGCTTGGTCTTCAGTATTCACATCAACTGCAGGAACACAACCAAGAGCCTTACAATGAAAAATACGCCACAACATACACCCACAAACATGTTACTGAGGAAAATTAGTCTAAAAGAGTTAAACTTGCAGCACACGTAATCCTGGAGACGAGGATTACATCGAACACTTCATTTTTGCATGTCCTGAAAACAAATCTATATGGAGAGAAGAAGAATCCACAATAACGATAACAATCAATAAAGACATCTCAATAAACCAATCAGATGCCCCCTACTCGGATACCACAATGAAAACGCGAATGAGGATGAAAGACACGAGGGTAATCACATACTAACAATAGGATAATTTAGCACAGTGGTGATTTTTAATGTGCTTAAAAGTATAACTGGGTGTTGTAGGGGTGTTTAAAATGTTCAACAGTGCTGTAGGTAATAAAGCAATGTTAAAACACTGTTTAAATGTTTTAGCTCTGATTATTTGGTGGTTCTATGGGTGTTTGGTTGTGTTTTTGATGCTTTTGAGGCATTTCAGATTGTTTTAAATTGTACATGTTATTTTGTATTGTGGTCTTTTAGGGGGTGTTTTAGATTGTTTCTGGGTATTGCTTGTTTTATGGTATTTATAGCGTATTTTTGCTCTGGTTTGGGGCGTTGAGCGGAGTGGTGTGTAATACTGGTCTCCTCATGCCCGCAAAGAGGATCCCAGGGGTCATCAATTATCAGTGACATCATCATCCCCATTACTCAATACAACGCGTTGTAATCAGAAGACAGCACGTCATAGATGACCGACGCGACGTCAGAATTGTCTGCAGGCACGATAATTCAGCAGTTAAGCTGTTTGGAAGTTAAGTGATTTTACAGAAAAATAACGACGGCTACTCTCCACCACCCCCCAATTTCCGTCTATCTCTAATTTTGGGTCAGCATAAGCAGGTTTGTGTTCTCAGTGGGAATTCTCTTTCCTAGATTGATATTTTTATTTTAACCTTCTGAGATTGATTTCTTTTATTTGAAACCTTTTCATGTGGTTGTCCTTGCGTCCTTTCTCTTCATTCGCATTTTATAATGATATCCAAGTGAGGCAGTGATTGGTTTATTGTGACGTCTTTATTGATTATGACTGTTATTGTGATTCTACTACTCTCCAAATAGATTTGATTTCAGGACATGCGAAAAAGAAGTGTTTGATGTAGTCCTCGTCTCCAGGATTACGTGTGCTGCAAGTTTCGCTCTTTTAGACCCATTTTCCTCAGTAGTATATTTGTGGGGTGTATGTTGTGTATTTTTCATTTTAACACTCTGCAGTTGATGTGAATACTGAAGACCAGCGATCGTTTTTTTTTTTTATTTGTGTGTTCGTTTTCTTAGAAAAGTTGGTGCATGGCTGTGTATGGGGTAAAAATCTTTCTGAATTCTTTTACTGTATATCTCTAGTAGACCTTTCTCGTACAGAGAGAAATGATTCAGGTCCTGCTTTTCATTATTATCAAGCTCGCTATGGCTCTTTCTGCTGGCTTGTTCAAAAGCATATTTCACTGCTTTGTATTCAAACAGTCCCGAGGTTGATTGGTCTACTTTGGTTTCCATCTCTTCAGAGGTGATAAGATTTCCGTTAAAGCACTGTTAAACACTTTAAACACCCCTTACAACACCCCGTTATACCTTTAAGCACACTAAAAATCCCCACTGCACAAATACTACTAAAACATCCCACGAGCACCAGAAAACATTATTCAGAGACTGCTGAAATACCTCTTAAGCACCAAAAACCACATCTGAATTGCTCAAAAACAACCAAAGACAACCCTCAAGGACCCCAAAATATAGCTTAAATAGTGTAAAACAATTTTAAACACTCCTACCACACACAAAACAACAAAAACACCCCTGTAACGCCCAAATAACCACAGCTTTAAACATTCAAAACCACAATCACAGCTACAAATGTAAAAACAATCTAAAATACTTCTAAAGACCCCAAAACCACCTACGAAATTTTAACAATCTTAAAATACCCCTAAAAGGCAAGACTATTTCTTTACCAGCAGATCACAATATCTGTGTAAGGGGGGGGGGGGGGGGGGGGGGGGGGGGGGGGGAGAGATAGTAAGATCATTTTTTTTAACTATAGGCAGTTCCATGACCCAAAGATTGTTGGGGAGTGAGGTGACATACCTCTTCTCTTAGGTTAGCTTTTTTATTTTGCTGACAATTGGCTTGCGACAACACATCTAGGATTGATATGAATACACATATACATGCTACGATAAACGGAAAAATCAGTCAACTTTTTCATCAACAGAGAGAGAGAGGCAACCAGACAGACAGAGAAAACTGTACAAACGAGTTTATGAGACTAACATTAAGTTTTTTATATTTCACTGAGCTCAATGAAAGTTTGTATTTTGTTGTTGTTGTTTTTACAGATGAATAGACGGTTATGAGTGTCAACCACGCTGGGCAGATAGATTTCTGTGGTGGGTTGGTCAGGAAATTTGAGCAGCCCTTTCAGAGACGTGTCTATAAAGTGGATGAGGTTCGACTCTGTGGTCCCAGTGTTCCCAACAGTTCATAAAAAGTACCACAAAAAAGCGAACGGATACAGAATAGACTGTACTGTGCTTAAAGCTGAACTTACCCCAACAGCTGTATGTAATGAAAACATTTGTCATTATATCTTCTAATTCAATGTAATTAGATAAAGTGCATATGTATATCATTTATACCAGTGTGTGGTCCGTTTCTAAAGAGTCTTTGTCTAGTTCTGTATATTCATATAGTTATGTATTTACCTTGTCTCACACTGTCTTTTCCCTAGACTGTCTATAAGTTGTGTTATTTCCAGCTGTCTTTTCAAAATAGTACACCAGTATAATACACTTCTCACATATTTTAAAAGACAAAAAAAAACTTCCTTCCTGTCATACCTGTTTAGTTAAAGTTGTATACATAGCATAATCTGCTTCCTCTCACATGGATCACAAGAGGTCCATCTCCTCTCAATAAAACATTTTTTTAACTGAAAACACAGATGCTGCTTCAATCTATTTCACCAGTTTATGCGAGAGCTTCACTGCGATGTGTTACTGAGCTATCCATGACACTGAGCTCAATATTACCGTCACATTATATATATAGTGAATCCTCCCCAACACTACCATCTTACAGGAGTTTCACCCTGCTCAATCACAGTCTACCTACAAAACATCTCATTTACACAGGCTTATCTGATACAGTGGGTGATATGTACATATAATGGCACGAACTCGGATATGAACTTTGTGCCACATGCACAACCATCTTCAATCAATGTCATATTGTCTACAATTATTTCCTGCTTATATACGTCACAAGCACATAAACTGACCCTGACTGATCCTCTTCTAATACTTAATAGTTGTACATAAATGACGGTAAAGATCTAAGAATAATAAGAAATATTGTATTGGGAACAAACAGGCCCAATGAAAGCAGCTCTTTTCAAAATATCAAAAGAGTAGTTAAAAAGCAATGTGTTGTCACCAGATTTGTTTTCGCTTTACAGCGAAACCGTCATAAGAAGCCTTGAAGAATGCCCTGGGGTGAAAGTTGGAGGAAAAATTATCATCTTCGTAAAATCTTGTGAATAAAATTGCGTGAATTCTCCTTGTCAAACCGTGTGTGATGTGATGTGAGTCCAAAAGTTTTGACAAATGCGCATTTTTGAATCTCTCATGATGACCCGTAGTGTAAAACATTACCTTTTCGATAGAAGCCGGCGGCGTTTTCCTTGAATATGGTTTTCTTCTGCTCTTCTGGCATGCTGCTGTCTTTAACCACCTTCATCTTGGTGAAGTTACAGGCCGCTGCAATCTGCTCACACAGCTCTCTCCCCCTGTTGTAGCCCAAAAACTGGTCCAGCTTCATGATCTGACCCACAGGGTCCTGATGGACATTACAGAGAAAGGAAAAACTTGATAGAAAAAAGAAAACGATGAAGGAGGACCGTCGAACAAGACGGTCGTGCTATTTTAATCATTCTTCATTTTTATATATGCATATAAATAAAGAAGTTTTTTAAAAATCTTTAAAAACGTAAAAAGACTCAGACGAACTTGTTTTCATAGAAGTTATTACAGAAGTTTCAAATTTCACCGTGATCTTGAAGAAGCTTCAGCTTTAATCAGAATTTAATGTGCATCAATGTGAAGGATAGACTGTCACAAAAGTGGAAACAGAATGTAAATATTATCAGAAGATCCTGAGAAAATGCTGTTCACACACCTTTTCTAAAAGTGCTGATATTTTGCAAATTTTACGTCTTCCAAACTTCGCATTCGCTGTTCCTCAACTATCCACACATTCGACCCAAACTTGGAAAAATCTATTTAGAAACAGATGAGAAAATCTTGCTACATTTTTGTCACAGAGACACACACCTCTCTAGTGGATATGAAACATTCTTCCATATTTTTAGAAAAAGGGGGGTTGAAAGAGATTTTCTTGAAAGAAAAAGAAACCAAACATAAACAAAACATTAACCACAGCAAACCTAGCAGAAAATTGTAAAAATAAAATATTCATCACGAAGAGAGGGATCTTAAAAGTAAATTCCTGTTTAGCAACTCATTTATCATATCCAAATTATGCAATGCGGCTCAGGTTTGCTATATATTTTGGTCTATCACCGAGAATTCGGTGCCAAGATGCCTCCGGTGTGGCACCACAAATGTCCCATCCATTATGCACATTTTGAGCCAAAACACTTTCTTCTTTTTGCCGGCCATGTCTTTTCATTAGGTCGCACTTTCAGAGCTCAAACAGAATTACATGTTGTCCGAAATTCCAAAGTGTGGTTCATACATCTTCCTACAAAAACTGCTGATTTTAATTGAACGTTTTCACATCTTTGACTAAACTGTGGGACAGATTCAACCAGAAACAACTCAGGAAGTACCGTTAACATAATTTTGAAACACAGACATAATTATGATGGATGAACACAGAGTACGGTTCTTCTGATATCATGTCTCCACGGAAAGAAGACAAGCGCATGTACATGCATGCACACATGCAAACACACAAACACATGCAAACATAATGCACGCACGCACGCACGTACACACACACACACACTCTCTCTCTCTCTCACACACACACACACACACACACACACACACACACACACACACATGGAGGCGGGGTGTGTGGTGGTGGAGGAGCACAAAAAATAGCATCTAAGAAGCTTGGATGTGTTCGCGAGTGTCGTGGTTTGCCAAGGGGAAAAAAAACAATCCGAGACGAAACGAAGACAAAATAAAAAGAAAACAAATGGAAACAAAACATTACACCACTACAAAACAGCTCGAAAAGAAAAACAAAACAACAGTAACGACAAGGTAAAAATAAAACCAAAGTAAAACATGACACTATTGTATACAGAAATCCACACCACCAACACGACCACGGCAACCACGGTGCAATTAGACAGGGGGTGGGTTGGAAAAAAGACAGCTATACAGACCAAAAAAGCAAAACATCACTACAAAAATAAACACCACCATCGCAAACCACGACACCTCGCGAACACATCCAAGCTTCTTAAGATGCTATTTTTTGGCTCCCTCCACCACCACACCACCCCGCCTCCTTTTTCGTGCATGGACGTCGATTTGCCCACACTGCGCAGACGGTATTCTGCCACACAGTCTGCATACTCCATCTTCAGTGGGCGTGCATGCTGGGTGTCAGCTCGAAACGAAAGTGATCTTCAAGGGGTGGGAACTGGGAAATCATCCTATTTCTCCGATGATTTTTATCAAGGCAGCCAGGCAATGCCCTGCTCTTCACGATTTTCCCTGAGGAGTGACACCATCACCTGTTTCATTTTTCTCAAACAGACATCATGGTGCGCAGGGGGGGGGGGGGGGGGGACAAAAAACAAGTTGGACCCATGTCCATGTCTTAGGCTGCGCACGCTGAAGATCCCACAGCAGTTGAAAATCGTGAAGAGCAGAGCTATGCCCGGCTGCCTTGTAAAAAACATTGGAGAGATAGGTTGATTTCCCAGGTCCCACCCCTTGAAGATCAATTAGCCTTCCTGCCTTTCTGAAGTCTTGGTTAAAAAAATAATAAAAGTAAATATGAATTTGAAGCAAGGGAGGGGGATGGGCACCGCCCTCGTGGTGCTGGCACCGGGAAAAGTTGAGGTCTCTGCCACTCACTCTCCTATGTCCTTAGGATTATGGAACTATCTAGGTAGGACCTCTCAGGACATGGCCAGCTCATGGGTTTATGTGCTGGTTTAAGGTTTGTGTCCTGATCATTCTGGATCTTCTTCTTCACATGGCACCTGTGACGTTAGTGCATATGGAATTCACTCCAAACACGGAAACGTCATCTTGAGAAACTGAAACTGAAGCTCAGTGTTTTCATGTTTGCATAAGTACTGGGCACTGATGTGATTTACAGGATCTTTTAACGTGCGCATTTGATGTTCTGCATACGAAAACGCACACAAGGAGTTGAGGCGCTAATAGGTCTGCACACGTGTTGATTGATCTAGGAGATCTAAATAAAATGCATCCTTACCCACTAGGCGGGAGGTAGTCAGGTTAGATCGAACCCCAGGCTTTCCGATTTTAAAAGTCTGAACCCGCGCCCGTCTGGTTTGAATTAAACAACAGTGCATGCACACACAGACGAAAGCCAACAGTGCCAAGAGAAGGGAGAGAACCAACAACAACGATGTCTGACAGGAATTGTCAGTTGTTTTGGGGGGTGATAGTTTCCCTTGTTTAAGGTAACGGTAGCCGGCTGGAAGATCAGACGGAGTGACACCATCACCTGTTTCAGTTTTCTCAAACAGACATCATGGCGCGCGGGAGAATCCATATGCGCATAGCTGAACATATGCAAAGCGATACAGACTCATTCTATGTTTCGTATTGTTGTATTTTATCATTTTGTTGCTGTTACTGTTACAATGGATTTACTTTGTGAAGTTCGGGCTGCTCTCCCTCAAGAAACTGCAGGCCACAGAGCAATGATACCATTTTTTCCCCAATCTAAGTGTATTTCTGTTTACCTATGGATTTTCATACAGAAATTCGCCAGGAACAACCTGTCTGTTGTCGTGGGATCTTTAAAGTGCGTGAGGGAGTCACAGGGTTAAGTTTTTGCTTTACAGTCATTGATGATGATGCAGGAAGCTAGTGGCTAGGGTGAGGGAGTCAAAGGGTTAATACAAACAACAACAACAAATGCTGCATACAAACAACAACAACAAATGCTAATACAAACAACAACAACAAAAGGGACGAAGGGACCATGGGGAACAACACCTTGTGAAGAAAAAAAATCCGACAAATAAGGTTCATGGTGCATCGATGCTGAATTCTGCAGAAGGTTTTTCACTTACCCTCTTCAGGACTTCAAAGGAGTTAGTAAAAATGGGCAGCTCAGTCTGGGTCTCCATGAACCGCTCCCAATGCAACACGTAGTCAAACCAGTCCCCGTACCAATCTGCAACAGGTGGTAATACTAACTTCATGATAGTAATTGCAACACTACCACTAATAATAAGAAGAACAACAACAATAATAACAACAATCTTAAAATGACAATCATCATAATCATCATCATCATCATCATATGCAGTACTATTGTTCAAAAGTTTTGCCACTGTAAAGTTTTGCACACCCTGTGCAGGCAGTAAGCTGCTGAACATTTGCATGCTTCATCTTAAGTGGGCGTGCTAGCTGGGTATTTTTGTTTCTATATGGCACAGTCCTATTAAGAATAATCATGATGAGGACAAGGAATAGAATCAAAAGAGAAATAGCAGATGAAGAGTGTGGATTTGTGGAAGGGAAAGGAACTATTATTGTATTAATGCCTTATACATCCTAAGAACTATCATAGAGAGGCCAATCGAGATGAACAAGGATTTATATTTATGCTTTGTTGATTATACCAAGGCTTCCAATCGGGTAAGACATGAAGAATTGCTCTACCAACTAGAAAGACGCAATATTGATGGAAAAGATCTATGAATAATCAGAAATATGTATTGGGAACAAACAGTGGCAATGAGAATAGAAAATGGTACAAGCTCTCTCCAAAACATCAAAAGGAGTCAGACAGGGTTGTGTTTTGTCACCAGATCTGTTTTCACTTTACAGCAAAAACATCGTGAGAAACCTAGAGAAAGACCCTGGATTGAAGGTTGGAGGAAAAATGATAAACAGCATTCGATATGCAGATGACACCATGCTAATTGCAGAAAATGAAAGGGACCAACAAAACCTTGTCAATATTTTAGAAATCAGGGCTTAAAACAGAAGGGAAAAAAACACTGATACTAGGGGGGTCCGGGGCGCGCCATTGCTATGAACGCTTGCAAGCCGATCACGGATGCCTTGCTCCTTTTGGTTTTTGTTTGTTTGTTTTGTTTTGTTTTTTGTTTTGTTTTTTTGACAAACCGAAATCGCGGAATTCCGCCCAGACGCGGAACGTTTTAAGCCCTGAGAAATAGAAAGCAAAGGTAGGGGGTTGGAACTAACCAGCAGGAAGACTGAAGTCATGGTGATCAGTAAAAAACATGAAATCCCCTCATGCAAAATAACAGCAAACGGCACGACCTTGAGACAGGTTGATAAGTTTAAATACCTGGGAACGATCATTTCACCAGATGGCAGACGCACATCAGAAATAGCCAGCAGAATCGGCCAAGCCAAAACAGCATTCAAGAAGATGAAAAGCATTCTTCCCAACAAATGCCTATCAATAAACATCAGGAAGAGAGTTCTTGAATGTTAAATAGAACCAATACTGTTATACGGTTGTGAGGCGTGGACAGTCAACAAGCAAAGCCAGAACAAGATTGAGGCAGCCGAGATGTGGTTTCTAAGAAGAATGTTGAGAGTTCCATGGACAGCAAATAAAACAAACGAGACAGTCTTGATGGAGGCAGACACAAAAAGACCATTCATAAGGAAGATTAGGAGATTCCTGCCTCCACCACTCACATCCTACAGCGCATTCAAAACAATGCTGCACGCCTTGTACTCAAAAAGAAAAAAGCTGACCACATATCTCCTCTCCTGGCACAACTTCACTGGCTCCCTGTATCAAAGCGCATACAGTACAAACTAGACACCATGTGCTACAAAAGCCTCAATGACGCAGCCCCCGATTACCTGTCAAGCCTACTTGAGATCTATGTTCCCTCACGTACCCTCCGCTCTGCCTCCGATCCTCTGACTTTTCGCTTTCCACGCACTAAGCTCAATACCTATGGTCCACGAGCCTTCTCTGTTTCTGGTCCGCTCTCCTGGAACAAACTTCCTCTCTCAGTCCGTCAGCAACCAATTTTTGTGTCCTTCAAATCCGCTCTCAAAACTCATCTTTTCTCCTCTGCATAAAATCCTGACCTCACTCAATCCCCTCTGCAGCCTGTCTCCACTCGGAGGGGAATCACATTGCGATATATAATAGAGCATAATATGCTCTCTATAATTTTCCATTGTTTTTATTCTTTCTCCCCATTTATTGCCGTGTGTGTGTGTGTGTGGGTGCGTGTGCGTGCGTGTGCGTGCGTGCGTGTTTCAGCGCTTAGATTTGATTTTATCAAGATTTTGTGCTATATAAATATTGTAATTATTATTATTATTATTAAAAGGCAGGCAACATTTATAGACCATCTTATGAGGAAAGGGGAATTGGAGCACCTGGTCACAACGGGAAAGCTGGAGGGAAAGAGAGCACTGGGTAGACCCAGGGAGAAGATACTAGACGGACTTGCAGTCACTGAAGCAAAGAGGGTGGAAGAGATGCTTGAGGCAACAAGGGATAGCGACAGATGGAAGTCCATGATCGCCAACGCCATGTGGCAAGGCACCTGATGATGATGATGATATGGCACAAGACTAGTAGTACTGACACGACTTACAGGACAATCTTCGTGTCTGCCAACATACCAATGGCACAAAGAGTAGTAAGGAAGCAAGTAAGCGTATGACATTGTCTGAGCGCGATGAACCCCTCTTGAACACAGAATTTCAAACCGAGTGAAGCAACAACCGAAAACAACAACAACAAGAACAACCAAACGTGTATGATTTTACATCAGTCACTTTCTCCAGCTTAATGAAACATCAGGAAAGTGAACTGATCTGTTGTCGTTTCTGTCCTAAACTGTGTAAATTTTGTTTCTTTGTTGTTTTCAATGTACGCTTGACAAAGTCCCTGCTGTCCAAAATTTGTATGCCTGTCTCGTTGTGTTGATCGATTAGATACGCCTTCTCATTCTATTATTATGTGTTTCTGGTCTCTTAACAGTTATCATCATCATCAAAAACGTTATCAAGCGAACTTCTTGGAAACATTTCAGTGCGCTTCAGTGCACACAGGCTGAGGCGAAAAAGAGAAAACCACTGGGGAAGGGACATCATTCTGTTTGACACACACCATCTTTCAAAGGTTAGCTCCCTTGGTCTAGCTTTCCTTTCATTTCGCAAGCGTTCGCATAGTGGTTCTATTGTTATTTCGTGATTTGTTTGTACCCGTTAATTTTTCAATCTCTTATCGACCGGCAGTGTGAGAGACAGGGGGAGAGAGAGAGAAAGAGACAGAGTGTGTTTGTGTGTGCATGGGTGTTTCGGACTGTCCTGCCTGTCTGTTCTGTACACCGAATTTTAGTCAAAACTGTAAACTATTCGAGAGACGCAAATACACAAGTTTGGAAGATACATCTCCAAGGTCAAGGTCACACATTTTCAATAATATGGAAGACACCTGTATTATTAAGCTGTTAATTCTGCCTACAGGGTACTTATTTGTTTGTTAGTGTGTTTGTTTTATCTGTTAATGTGATATTTGTTTGTCTGTTTGTTTTCCTTCCTTTCTGTCTGTCCTTTCTTTTTTTCTTTTGTTTGTTTTTACCAAGTAAGTAATCCCTAGTTTCACTCTCACTTGGCTCAAATACTATATTATTCTTACAAACAAAAAAACTGGAAATGAAATTGATGCTTGCTGTAAAACTGTGAGATGGTCAATTCAAGCTATTTAAATTCAACAAGATTTTTGTTTTACCTTCAGAAAATCTAAATTTTACACATTTTAAGATGAATGTGACCTTGACCCAAAGATCTATCATAAAATACCTGAGAAAACCTTGTTAACACGTTCATGTTATAAACACACACACTCACTCACTCACACCATCACACACACACACACACACACACACACACACACACACACACTCCTCTCTCTCTCTCTCTCTCTCTCTCTCTCTCTCTCTCTCTCTCTCTCTCTCTCTCTCTCTCTCTCTCTCTCTCTCTCTCTCTCTCTCTGGTCGATATGAAACAATCTTTATGGTCAAACTTACGGCCCAGAGACATCATGTGGTCGAAGAAGTGATTCCAGGAACCCTCATAGGCTAGCATTCCATTGTGTCCATGTGCTTGGTTGTACAAGGACACCCAGGTGTCCTTAGGATTCCGTTCCACGTAGACCAGCTTCACCTTCTTCTCCCACACCTAAAACAAACATCAAGAGTCTGGAGTTTGTTCAAGAGGAACTCATCGTACTCTGACACTTTTGTAGGCGCTCCACTCAAATCTGAGGAGAAGAGTGGCAGAATGGTTCAGTCGTTTGCCTGCCAATAACTAAACTCGAGGTTCTAAGGTACGCTCCCCACTGAGGCTTCGACTTTTCTCCTCAGTTTGACTGGAACATCAAACTGAACGTCTAGTCCTTCGGAAGGGGATGAAAAACAAGTCGGACCTGTGTGCCTTCTGGCCTGCGTATGCTAAAGATCCAATGGCAGTTGAAAATCTTTAACAGCTGGGCATTGCCCAGATGCCTTGGTATAACACGGGCCATTTTTAATGTTGCAGACTGGGGTTGAACTCGAATATCAGAGTTTGAGTCAGCGCCGCCTCTATGAAAAGAACCAACCCTCGAAGAGAATAATGTTAATATTGCACCTGGAAAAACTGTTACTGTTATTGTTGTTCAAAGTCCAGCCGACTACGTAGAGCCGTATCAGGGCTATAACCGTTTCAGAACATACACAATACTTCAACAAGAAAAAAGAGGAAAAGAAAATTGAGTACACATATCAATGCATTCACGCACATAATCTGAGATGCCCTTGGCGTTGACCATTCCGTCCAATTTATCGTTCAAGGAATTTAAAAAACATACCTGAATATAAATTTAAACATAAATAAGGACACTAAAACATATATAAAAAGGGCCTAAATGACTAAAATTCCTTCCGCATATCTCATTTCCCTAGAGCCAAAAACGCACTTAATGCATGTACCTAAATATCAATCCTAAGAGAAAGTACGTAAGACTTTATCGAACACATACAGGTGAATAGACCAGCAAGGCAGAAAATGACAGGAAGAAATGACAGAAACCAAAGGAGGAAGAAAGAAAGAGAGTGACAGAATCGAGGAAATTTCTAGCAGAGAATTTCCAGACGGTGGGAATACTATTTATACTGAAAAAGCCCCCAGCCTCCGCACGGGGTAACCTGGAAAAAGAAAAAAATTACATAAAAAGAGTAATAATATCGCACACAGTCCATGACACAGCATGCTCGTTGCAATTCACACACACACACACACACACATAAACATACACAAAACACACACACAGCGCACGCGCACACACGAACACACACACGTTCAAAAGTGGGGGCGGATTTGCCATGTCCATACATTAAATGCAATATGCGCTTGGTTAGTTCATCAAAAGAAAACCCCGATCATAGTATGAAATCACAAATGGATAATAGTATCAATAGTCCACAAGAAATGCGCAAGAAAGAAAAATATATCGATCATTTTATTAACACAAGTCTTTCATACTCATAGAGATGAAAACACACATCACACACACACATACTCACATACTCATAGATGAAAACACATCAATCACACACACACACACACACACACACACACACACACACTCACTCTCTCTCTCTCTCTCTCTCTTTTTCTCTCTCTCTCTCTCTCTCTCTCTCACTCACAAACTCATAGATGAAAACACACGTCACACACACATATACATGCACACACACACATACACACATATAATGATACATATATATATACATATACACACAATCGACCTTGGTGATTCTGCCCCCGCCTCCATATGGCACATAAGTCTATCAACAGGCGGAATAATCAAGTGGGTTAGACATCGGACTTCCATTCAATAGATCTAAGGATCAATCCCCAGAGACTGAGTACCTCCAGCCTGCTGGATAAAGGGTGGAAATTTTCACAATCACCTGGGTAAGCAGGCCTGCCAGTGCCTAAGAGGACGCCCCAAGAGAACAGAGAGAGTGGAGGACATAGACCTCATGGCCTAGGCACACAAAATGAAAGGGGAGAGAAACTTGTTGAATGGGCACAGATGAATGAGTTCATAGAAGGAAACAACTGGTTTGAGCAGCCTAACAGAAGACAATGGCCATGGATGAGTCCACGAGATAGTAAAAAAAATCAAACTGATTACATCCTGATAAATATAGATTTAGAAATTCTTTAATGATAGCAAAAACACTACCAGGCGCAGACTACAATAGTAAGCACAATCCTTTAATGGGAAGATTTAGGCTGAAACCCAAGACAAGGAAACTAAAAGTAGCATCAAACTGAATCTTGGACTCTTAAAGACAGATGAAGCGACCCACAAAAACATTTAATGTACATATTCAAAACACATTCTGGAGGACGTTGGTGATAGTGAGGAACAATGAACAAAGTTCAGAAACTCGATAAATGAAGCTTGTGAAGGAATCCCTAAAGTTGAAAGAAAAGCAAAAAAGAACTGGATGACAAAAGAAATCATAGGCTTGATGAAAGAACGGAGGATGGCAAAGAGAAAAGAGGAAGAATACAAAAAGATAAACAAGAAGTCAGGAAAAGGTGCAATGAAGCTAAGGAAGCTTGGCTGGAAACAAAGTGCAAAGAAATAGAAGACCGACACAAAACAGACCCTAAGTTTATGTACAGAAACACCGAAGAAACTGCCCACAGGAAAAAGACATGCACATCAACCGGTTGCCTAAGAGTGAAAGAATGTACGCTTATCATGGAAAAAGACAAATTACTAGATATATGGGTTGAGTACATTAAAGACCTTTTTAACGATGACAGAAACGAAGAGCACATTATAAGAAACAACGTTGAAGGACCGCCAGTAATGAAAGATGAAGTTAGAGCAACACTGAAAAAGATGAAACCGGGAAAATCCCCACGACCAGACAATATTACTACAGAAATGACTGAGGCCCTAGAAGAATTTCGTATTGAAAAATATAACAGTCCTCCTAAATAAAATTTATGACACCGGAAAAATCCCCGAAAATATGCCAAAATCAATTTTCACTGCATTTCCAAAGAAAGCAGGGGCTATAGAATGCAAACTCCATCGTACAATCAGCTTGATGAGTCGTGTAACAAACATACTATTAAGAATATACATGATGAGGACAAGGAACAGAATCAAAAGAGAAATAGCAGAAGAACAGTGTGGATTTGTCGAAGAGAAAGGAACTATTAATCCCATACATCCTAAGTACTATCAAAAGAACAGTGTGGATTTGTCGAAGAGAAAGGAACTATTAATCCCATACATCCTAAGAACTATCACAGAGAGGTCAGTTGAGTTGAACAAGGATTCATATTTATGCTTTTGCTGATTATACCAAGGCTTTCGCTCGAATAAGACACGAAGAACTGATCAACAAACTAGAAAGTTTCAATACTGATGGACAAGATCTACGAATAATCAGAAATATGTATTGGTAACAAACAGCAGCAATGAGAATAGAAACAGCTCTTTCCAAAATATCCAAAGAGGGGTCAGGCAGGGTTGTGTTCTGTCACCTGAAACCATCATGAGAAACCTAGAAGAATGCCCTGCAATAAAGGTTAGAGGAAAAATGATAACATTCGTTACGCAGATGACACGGTGCTAATTGCAGAAATGAAAAGTACCTACAAAACCATGTGAATACAACAGAAACAGAAAGCAAAAAACAAAGGGCTGGAGCTAAACAGCAAAATCACTGAAATCACGGTAATCAGTAAAACACAAGAAATCCCCTCATGCAAAATAACAGCAAACGGCACAAATCAGAGAGGTTGATAGGTTTAAATATCTGGGAATGGTCATCTACCAGACGGCAGACACACATCTCGGCCAAGCCGAAACAGCATTCAAAAAGACGAAAAGCATTCTTACCAACAAATGCTTATCAATTAACATCAGGAAGAGAGCTGTATGGTTGAGGCGTGGACAATCAACACGTAAACTCAGAACAAAATTGAGGCAACTGAAATGTAGTTTCTAAAAAGAATGTTGACAGTTCCATAGACAACAAACAAAACAAAGGAGAAAGTCTTGAAGAAGGCAGACACAAGAAGATTAGAAAAATACGAGCAACATTTATAGGGCATTTTATGAGGAAAGAGAAATCAGAGCACCTGGTCACAACAGGAAAGCTGGAGAGAAAGAGAACACCAGGTAGACCCAGGGAGAAAATATTGGACGGACTTGTAAGAGTGGCTGAGGACAAAGAGGGTGGGAGATGTGCTTGCAGCGACAAGGGACAGATTCATACGGAGGGACATGATCAACAACGCCATGCGGCTGGGCACATGATGAGTAGTAATAGAAGTAGTAGTAGTAGTAATAGTAATAGTGGTAGTAGTAGTAATAGTATCATTATTGTTAATATTTTTATTATCGGTAGTAGTAGTAGTATCATTATTGTTAATATTTTCATTATCATTACTGTTATTATTATTACTATTATTAAACTATTTATTTATTCAGGAAAAAAACGTTTCAACGTAGATCTCTTGGATTCTGTTCCTTCTCTATGGCTGCGAGCTCTGGAATTCCCTTCAAAGTTACAGCAATCAATTTCATTCTCCTTTTGTTTCATCTTTTAACTCCCACTTCAAATGTACATCTTAAGATAATATTTCCCGGTTAAAAATGTTAAATATTTTATAGCTTCTTTCTAACGTTTTGTAGCCTCTTCCTGTGTCCTTTGTATGACTGTGAATGGGGCTGTGACTGTGAGTACGTCTGAGAGAACGTGTCTTTGTAAGCGCCCAGATCCATACGTAAGGCGCTATATAAATACCAGTTATTGTTATTGTTATTATCATTATCATCTTAGCATCATCAGCATCATTGTCATTACCATAATCATCATCGTTATCGTCATCAGCAGCAGCAGCATTATCATTATCATCATCGATATGGCCGTCATCATCATCACCACCATCATCATCATGACTCGTCATCGTCGTCACAGTCATTGACATCGTTATCATCACCATCATCTTCATCGTCGTCGTCGTCGTCGTCGTCGTTTACCTGTTTGGGCAGCTGGTGGTACTTCAAGTGTGAGAATAAGAGACGAGGTTTGTCGCTGCTTCCCATGTTCTCCTTGGTGATAGGGGTCATGTCCAAAAAAGACATCATCTCGGACCCCTTGTAGTATTCTGTGCTAGCATTCATCAACATGTGGATGATCTCGAAGTTCCAATGTGTCCCTGTGAAAACAAAAACAGAAAAAAAGAAAAGTGAAAACAAAGAACGAAAGACAAATGAAAAAAGAGAATGGACAGGTGAACGAAGGAAAAAAAACGAAAGACAGACAGAAGGAAGGAAGTGCAAAAGGATGATAGATGAAAGGAAGGACTAAAGAACAAAAGAAAGAAGGAAAAAATAGAAAAGAGAGAAAGAAAGATGGAAGAAAGGACAAAAGAAACGCAGAAGGAAGGAAGAAAGAACAAAATGGCAAAAGAAAGCCGGAAGAAAGGAAGAAAACAAAATAGCGAAAGAGAGCTGGAAGAATGGAAGAACAAAATAGCGTACGAGAGACGGAAGAAAGGAAGAAAGAATAAAATAGCAAAAGAAAAAATGATGGAAGGAAGAAAGGACAAAAGAAAGTAAAAACACACAGAAGGAAGGAAGGAAAGACAAAAGAGCAACAAACAAACAAAATAAAGAGAGATGGAAGGAAGAAAGGACAAAAGAACAAGACAGAAAGAAGCAAGGACAAAAGAGCAAAAGAAAGACGAAAAGGAAGGAAAGACAAAAGAACAAAAGAAAGATGGAAGGAGGGAAGGACAAAAGAAGGAAAGAAAGGCGAAGAAAGGAAGGGCAAAAGAACAAAAAGAATGACAGACGAGAAAAAAGAAAAAGGAACAAAAGAAAGAAGAACGGAAGAAAGGACAAACAAACGAAGAAAGAAGGAAGCAAGGACGGACAGAAGAAGAAAGACGGAAGAAAGGAAGGAATGACAAAAGAACGAAAGAAAGGAAGAAAAGAAAGAATAAGAGAAAGGACTGAAAGAAAGAACGACAACAGAAAGAAAACAAAGAAAACAAAGAAGAGAGAAAGAACGGACTTGGACTAAATGAACTTGTCAGTAGTGGCGTGTTGTGAAAAGAATAAGAGAAAGGACTGAAGAAAGGAAGGAATGACAAAGAAAGAAAAAAAAAAGAGACAGAAAGGACCTCGCCTGAATGAACTTGTCAATAGTGGTGTATTGCGAAACCAGACTTATCTGTGTGAGATCAACGCCAGTGAAGCAGTGCAGACGTTGGGGGGAAAAAAAAAAGGGGGGGGGGGATAAACCAATGCCCTCCTCCCTCCCTCCAACAAAAACTAGAACGTACACCCACCACTGAAAGTGTTTTGTGGCTAGGGGAAAACTCCCTTGTTAAAACTATGGTTCGAACATGGTAATTTTCGTGTCCTAGATATGGTCTTTTAACAACTAGGTCCCCATCCATCAGCCCAAGCACAAATTTTTGTCATTTGTTTTCATGTCAGCTGGGAAGAAAAAAAAAGACGACCAAGCCATTATCTCTCCCTTTTGATGAAAAAAAAATTCGTTACAGGAACCCTGGATTTTGTGCTTCTCATGGTCACTATCACCTTTAAGAAGCTTTGGTTGAAATAATATCTGAATGAATTATGTACAATGGTAGGTTGCCCCAACAGTGGACGCAGAATGTAAGTACCTAAATGGTTCAACATTAGGTTTTGTTTTATCAATTCTGCTTTATGGATGTAAAACTTTCTGTATAGTATGATTAATTCATATATCTAATCTGCTTTCGTTTTCCCCCTTTTTTGTCTCTGCAAATGAAGCTAAATCCATGTTCATCGATATTCTCTGACAGTGTTGAAATTTTTCTTTTAAAACTTCTTCTAGCTTCGTCCAGAAAATGTCCGAAAAAGGACGATATTACAAATAATGATGGTAGCTCATAAATCGTCCATTTTCGTTCAAGACGTCTTTTATGAAAACTATATTTTTCACCGTCCACTTTGTGAAGCAAAATCTGTTATTGATTTTGATTCTGTCATTGTAGTACATAGGATCAGTCTGAATTTCATTGCTATCATCCAAATCAAAACTTTTGTTAAAGTTATCATAAACCATGAATACATCTCTCCAAAACCGGCTCATTTACTTCTTAAAAATCACCTGTCTTGGAAAAGCCTACAATGATAGAACACACAACCTAAACATCACCTGTCTTGAGAACGCCCACAATGATAGAACAACACACAACCTATACATCACCTGACTTGGTATAGCCCACAATGATAGAACAACACACAACCTATACATCACCTGACTTGGTATAGCCAATAACGACAGAACAACACACAACCTATACATCACCTGACTTGGTATAGCCCACAATGATAGAACAACACACAACCTATACATCACCTGACTTGGTATAGCCCACAATGATAAAACAACACACAACCTATACATCACCTGACTTGGTATAGCCCACAATGATAGAACAACACACAACCTATACATCACCTGACTTGGTATAGCCCACAATGATAGAACACACAACCTATACATCACCTGACTTAGGATAGCCCACAATGATAGAACAACACACAACCTATACATCACCTGACTTGGGATAGCCCACAATGATAGAACAACACACAACCTATACATCACCTGACTTGGTATAGCCCACAATGATAGAACAACACACAACCTATACATCACCTGACTTGGTATAGCCCACAATGATAGAACAACACACAACCTATACATCACCTGACTTGGTATAGCCCACAATGATAAAACAACACACAACCTATACATCACCTGACTTGGTATAGCCCACAATGATAGAACAACACACAACCTATACATCACCTGACTTGGTATAGCCCACAATGATAGAACAACACACAACCTATACATCACCTGACTTGGTATAGCCCACAATGATAAAACAACACACAACCTATACATCACCTGACTTGGTATAGCCCACAATGATAGAACAACACACAACCTATACATCACCTCACTTGGTATAGCCCACAATGATAGAACAACACACAACCTATACATCACCTGACTTGGTATAGCCCACAATGATAGAACAACACACAACCTATACATCACCTGACTTGGTATAGCCCATAATGATAGAACAACACACAACCTATACATCACCTGACTTGGTATAGCCCACAATGATAGAACAACACACAACCTATACATCACCTGACTTGGTATAGCCCACAATGATAGAACAACACACAACCTATACATCACCTGACTTTGTATAGCCCACAATGATAGAACAACACACAACCTATACATCACCTGACTTTGTATAGCCCACAATGATAGAGCAACACACAACCAATACATCACCTGACTTGGTATAGCCCACAATGATAGAACAACACACAACCAATACATCACCTGACTTGGTATAGCCCATAACGACAGAACAACACACAACCTATACATCACCTGACTTGGTATAGCCCACAATGATAGAACAACACACAACCTATACATCACCTGACTTGGTATAGCCCACAATGATAGAACAACACACAACCTATACATCACCTGACTTGGTATAGCCCACAATGATAGAACAACACACAACCTATACATCACCTGACTTGGTATAGCCCACAATGATAGAACAACACACAACCTATACATCACCTGTCTTGGTATAGCCCACAATGATAAAACAACACACAACCTATACATCACCTGTCTTGGGATAGCCCACAATGATAGAACAACACCCAACCAATACATCACCTGACTTGGTATAGCCCACAATGATAAAACAACACACAACCTATACATCACCTGTCTTGGGATAGCCCACAATGATAACATCGTTGGGGTTGAGCTCCATGTTCCGGATATCCCGAGCATGTCGGCGGAAGTCCTTTATCGTTGAAAAGGGCGGGATGAGAAGATCCCCGATCTGGCCATAATACAAGTCATTACCATGCTTGTCCTTCAGTTCAACGTAGGGGGATGTCGCCATAGTTCTGCTCGTGGCAATGATGGTGGTGATGATGGTGGTGTCTGATTTGGCGGTGGTGGTGTCACTATGGTGGTGGTTTTCTGTCAGATTCACCTGAAAATTAACCAGTTACAGATGTAATACAAATTTCGAATAAGCATGTTCAATAGCTGTCCTGAGGATGGGAGTAAAAAGGCAATTTCGTGCGCACTGGATCAGAACAGGCAAGACTGACCTCACCCGTGTCATCCAACAGCATTGCAGGGTCTCCTTTTGGGGTAGCCCTGTGGTTACTTAACATCATTGGTCTGTAGATCTTTCTGGGCCCGGGAATTCCACTGGCCAAAAATTTTGGGTTCGTTGCTAAGTAACGCTGATGCTTTACTACTAAAGCATGGTAGAAAACGAGGCAGTAAAAGAAACGAACAATATGAAATAATCTCCTTAAAAAAAACAAGATGATTAAACTATTCTAACAATCTTCCTATTATACACTTTTTTGTTTTTTAGAAAATCCAGACTTTTTTCTTCTCTAGGACACTGTGACCTCGAAGAAGTATCCAACTAAAGAAACTTGGACGTAAAGCGTGGACAACGGTTGATTGTCACATTAGTGACAAGACAATGTAAATATTGTCACAGTCTCTTGAGAAATTAGTGGTGTTTACAAACCTCTTTCAAAAAAATCTTATTTACGCACTGTGCAGGTCCGTGAGACCTTGACCGTCAAGATGTACCTTCCAAACATGTTCTGGCGATTACTCAATGGTACACACCTTTGATCAAAATTTGGACTGCTCCTCTCATACACAGCTGAGAAAATCTTGTTCATTCATACATCTCTCTCTCTCCTCTCTCTCTCTCTCTCTCTCTCTCTCTCTCTCTCTCTCTCTCTCTCTCTCTCGGGAGTGCTCTCCCTTGTCTGGGTTCCAGCAAGACGCGCTGTCAACAGTGGGTCAGCAATATTGTGAATTTTACAAAGTATCAACGCAATAATGCCTGTTGAAGGACTCCCATCCACTCTGGAAGGCATGCTAAATGCTGTGATGAAGGAAATGTGCGTTTCTTCTTTTAAGATAGAAAGCCGTGGCCAGCAAACCGTTGTTGTGTTACGACTGACAGCAGCCACCAGTCAGCCCCATCATGTCACACAAGGTCACAGTGCTATCGCCCTAAGTGTCCTGCACAAGTAAACAGAGATAGGAAGAGGGCGGAGGCACATAGGTTGCATCAAGAACAGCAAAAGGCAAGTAGAAATTCTTCCTCTCCCTCGCATTTATTTCTCCCAACGCCAAGTTTATTTTATGACACTGACAACAGCCACTGTTTCCATGTTGACACATTTCAACCTGACCACCATTCCCCTTGTTGTGTAAGTCAGCCAGCACGCAGTGCACGACCAGGGTGATCTGAGGGACGACACACAGTGTCACAGCGACATTGACCCACAGAAAGTGACGATCATGCATGAGAACAGCGTGATGTTAGAGAACGGGTCATACGCTTTCCTCTGATGATTATGGTGATGAAAACAGTGGTGAAGAAGTTCGTGAAGTGAGTGATGCTGCTGTAGAAACTACGACACAGTCTGTGACAGAACAGACAAGTGCAACAGTCGTTGATTCTGATACTGAGCAAGCTGAAGAAAACAAGCACAGTGTTGAAAACATTCAGTGTCCTACACACGAGTCACAACAGCCATGTGTTAGATATGGAGGCAAATACGGTGAACTGATGACTTGTGTGATGGAAATGGCTAAAAGCATGGACGCACTCCATGCCTCTGTCCGTCCGAGTACCAATGTCACCTCCAGCACCATGATGGCCATCGTGAAAATCGTCATCAGGATCCACCTTAAAGACAGTCTACAGCAATATTGTGTGAATGACTGTGAAAATGATGTTGATCGGTCGGTGATTAGACAGTAAAATCAACATATCCTGTACATAACATTGAACTGTTCGGTACCGTGATCGGGATTTCCATGTCACGAAGAACTATTAAGTGATTTGTTGTTAATGTTATTTTGCATTGGTTGTTTCATGTCACACCCCCTATCCCCCATGTGTCCTATGTGAATGGGCGAAGAGGCCTAACACAATAAAACATTTCGTACGTACTCTCTCTCTCTCTCTCTCTCTCTCTCTCTCTCTCTCTCTCTCTCTCTCTCTCTCTCTCTCTCCTCTCTCTCTCTCTCTCTCTGTCCCCCTTACATACACATCACACACACACATATATTGCACGCGCACCACACACACACACACACACAACACACAGTCGATACGAAACTTTTTAGTAAAGAAATGGAGCTTCAGTATGAATACTTTTTTCCATTTCTTTATTCTGCAATGGAGCTTTGTCGTGCAAGAAAAGGTCAGTTTATGTCGACACGCAGAGGCAGGCCATGGGGACTGGTAATGGTATGCCCGATGTTCTAAAGGGCTGACTCAGCACTGTGCAGGTAGCACAGACCCCTACTAACATGTAACCCAGCACTGTGCAGGCAGCACAGATGCCTAATCAAACATGTAATCAAGACAATGAGTGGTGGGCAGGGGAGAGGAGCGGATGTATTTGTGACAGAAATACGAGCGCAGGTAACATGAACATACATGTATTTAAAAGTATCCGCACGCAGAGTCACGGTACCCCGCATTATAGAAAAGAAAAAAACAACGAAAGTAGATCACCAAGCAAACAGGAGTACACAACAAAACCGATTTGCACTACAAACAACAACAAACAAACAAAAAAAAAGGGGGGGGGGACCAAAAGAGTTCATCTATTTCAACAATTCTCACACCCCTCCTTTTTGTGCATAACAATAGCATGGAAAACAACTTGTACTTAACTCAGAAAAAAAGACCAGCTGTGGCTTGCGATTCAGACTACAGACTGCTTACAGCAAAAGTAAGATTATAGGCATACAAGAAAGACTGGACATAACAACAAACCAAATGTGACAAAGGCAAATTCACAGATCAAGAAACCACAACTGCTTTCTAAATTGAGACCGACGATCGTTTTTTTGGCCCTACTGGAAGAATGATCAGCCAACGAAAAATCTCCAAATGAATTGTGTGAAGACATGAAACGAATTTGGACATAAACTTCTGATGCAAAACTAAGCAGAAAAACAAGGCAGGCGTTAAAAGCATACATACGTCATGACGTAACAGGGCTGGCTAAAAAGAAAAGTCAAGCACGTAAAAATAACAACCAAGAATATAAGAAACTGAAAAGAGAAATACAAAGTAAAGTGAGAAAATATATCAAACTGAAAACCTAAATACAAACCAAAGTAAGAAGAGACAAGACAGCGTGGCTTGAGCATATGTTCTATAATCTCCGATTGCAATACAGACAGAAAATCGAAGATGTTCAAACAAATTAAGAAAGTGAAAACAACCAAATCTTAACCACAAAGCCAGAGCATTAATAGCAAACACAGTGTCGCTCTAATCGAGAAAGAAAACTTTCTTCTTGCAAGATGACATGAATACAGTAAAAACCTATTCGACGATACCACAGCAACAAATCCACTAGGTGCTCCCTTTCTTGATTTTCGGCATTCCGAACTAAACAACGACAACAACAAAATTCTTAAGTGAAGTGACAGCAGCCATCAATCAACTGAACCCCCGAAAACACCTGCCAATAAGGAATGAAATCATTGTACCATCTGTGCTGTAAGATATGGAGAACTGTGGCCGGCAGACAGATTGGAAACTACAAGAGTGTGTCGTGTTGCACTAGAGCTAAAACATCAAAGACTGTAACAACTACAGAATCATCAGTCACGCCAATGAAACCCTGGTCATCATAATACTAAACAGAATTTGATCAAAATTGGAAAAGGAGCTGTCACAATGTCAGACAGGGCCAACACAAGAAATGCCGACATGCTATTAGTTTTCATCAATCATGATCGAGAAAATCAGAAACAGGGAGCGAAAGGTCTTCGTTACTTTCATCGATTACAGCAAAGCGTTTCATAGTGTCATACACCATCATCTTTTTGACACCATGAAGATGGCCTTCACTGAGCATCTAATTTCTCTTTCTGCGGCCTATACAGCAACCAAAAAGCAACAATCAGACGGAACAACCAAAACTGTGAATTTTTCAGCATCAAGAACTGAGTCCGTCAGGGATGCATCCTCTCACTTCATCCCTTTAACACATACACCGAGAAGATTGTGAGAGAAGCAGATATTGAAGACATGGGAATAAATATTGCCAGTGGAAACATCACAAATCTACAATATGTTGATGATACTGCGCTGCTGTCAGACAATATCACAAGCATGAAAAGAATTTTGTACAGATTAGATGCAACGGGCAAATAGGCAGGCCTCGATCTAAATGCAAAGAAGACAAAATAAATACATTTCGAAGGAGAACAAACACAAGCATACTGAGAAATTCAAATCAACGAGACTGCATCAAAATATGTGAGTGATCTTAAATATTTATGCTCAGTTAAAGCTCATGATGGCACCTGTACTTAAGACATAAAAATCAGAGCAGTAATGGCATAACAGAAAATGATCCAATTCAATAATATTTGAAAAGACGGAGGCATATCAACAGCCCTTAAAATCAAAAGTCTAAAATGTCTGAACTGGCAAATAACGTGTATAATGTGAAACCTGGACATGCAGACAAGCAGATAAAAATTAGATCGAAACAGAAGAGATATGGTTCTACAAGCGGCTTCAAGGAGTCAAATGGACGAATAAGAGGATAAATAAAAACTTCTTGAATAAATTCACAAGTGCAACGTGAACTTCTGGCAGAAATCAACAGAAAAAAAATGAAATACATCTGCCATGCAATATACAACACCACACAACCCCTCGTGACAACAGTTTTGCAAGGTAAAGCTGAGGGGGAAAAAAAAGCCCGGATAGATCACCCACCTCCTAAATGAACAACATCAGCAACATCAGCGGTCTGAAAGTCTACGGAGTTGCACAGAAAACTCAAGACCGTAGTAAATGGAGGAGATTGTTGTGATGTCTGCTGCGGCTACCATCGAACTCAATGATGCCGACTGAAGATGGGTGATACAAAAATTATCATAGAAAATCCACACTCTGTACTTTGAACTTTACAAGGTCACTGTGACCTTCGGCAACTTGTCTTCCAAACTAATGCATTCTCGACTCCTCGAAAATCCTCATCTTTGACCACGACATGGTAGAGTTCCTTTCAGATATAGCTGAGAAAATCTTCACACATTTTTTGTCTACACACACACACACACACACACACACACACACACACACACACACACACACACACACACACACACACACACACCTCTCTCTCTCTCTCTCTCTCTCACTCACACCTCACACACACACACACACACACACACACACAACACCACACACACACACACACAACATATCCCTCTCAGACAATATTACAGACTCCGTTTTAAAAGCAGGAAACGGATATTTAAAGGCAGAAAAAAACCAGGTTAATAAGCAAAACGTGACCAGCGCTGCAAAACAGATCTTCCAGGTAAAACTGATAGTGTGTATGCGTTTCTCCTATAAAGTGTTTAAAATGTTCTTTTTATTTTGTTGTTGTTTGTTTTGTTCGCTTGTTTGTTTTTTGTTTTGTTTTTCTTTTTGTTGTTTTTCTTTTTGTTGTTTTTTTTTCAATGTGGGTGCGTACTCGTGTGTGTGCAAGTATGTTTTGCACGAATATAAATTTCATGAATATACACATCTATTATATATATATATGTATATATATATGTATATATATATATATATATATATATATTATATATATATACATAATATATATATATACATATATATATACGTATATACATACATATATATTATGTATATTATATGTGTGTTATTAATATATATATATATATATATTATATATATATATATATATATATATCACACATACATGTGTGTGTCTGTGTGTGTGTGTGTCACACAACCGCTTCCTTTTCTTGTTTTACTTGTTTACTGACAGACTGAGAGGGACGGCAATCGACTAACCGGTTAGGACACCGGTATTACAACTGGAAGGTCTGGGTTCGCGATTACTTGGGTACCGCCTGGTGTGTAAATGGTGGAGAGTCTTCTGATCTCCCCGGTCAATGTAAGTGTAGACCTGCTACCGTGCTAGTTTCTGAACTCCCTTTCTGTCCATTGGCACATTTGCACGTAGACCATCAAATACTCTCGTTAAAAGTCAGGTAAGCCATGCCAGTGTTCAGTGGCTTAACCCTTTGACTCTCACACCCTATCCACCATTGCAAAAACTTAACCCTTTGATTCCCCCACCCTGCCCATCAGCTTCCTGTACCCTTTGATTCCCTCACCCTGTCCACCATCTTCCTGCAAGGAACCTGTGGACAGGATGGGAGAATCAAAGGGTTGTTTTTTGCATTGCTAGCATGGTTAACACTGCACAATACTGGTGGACACGGTGCAGGAGTCAAAGGGTTAAGGGAACGTGAAAATACCCATCATCCACACCCCCGAAAACGAAGTATGACTGTCTCAATGGCGAGTTCAAAAACGGCCATGTACACGTACCCAGGTCTTCTCGTATGTTGGAGTGCACGTGGGAACTACAGCCCACGAACAAAACAAACGAAACAGAAAACCTTCCTACAGCCAATTATGTTGTTGACATGTCGGGCAGCAACGAAGACACACTACTCCATTTTGTTCTGGGCCAACCTCTGTAGTCTTGTGATACTGCAGGTGTGTTTCAGGACCACGCGTTCTCCATCCACTGTTCGTCGCCAGGTGTTCTTGGTTCTTCATCTCTTGCGTCTCCCTCCTTGTGTCTAGTGAAGGTAAGCTCGAGTGGCATTCTCCTCTTCTTTTGGGATGATGTGCCCCACTCCATCTTCATCGTCTTTTCATGATGATGATGAATGATGATGATGATGATGATGATGATGATGATGATGATGATGATGATGAGACGACGACGACGACGACGACGATTGATGATGATGTCCGTACTCTCTTAACAACATCGGGCGAGGCTAGTTGTCCGATGATATATAGTTTTCTAGGGATCAACATGATAAGCGTGGTAAGTATCATTGTTACCATTACAGTTTAAAACCCAGCCGATTACACAGAGCCGTGTCACAGCAATAACTGTCTCAAAACATACACAACACCTCGATGTCTTTGAGGGGAAAAAAAGGAAGAAAATTAAGTCCACACATCAATACATTCGTGCACATAATCTAAAGATATGCCCCTGGCGTTGACTTTTCCGCAAATTCATAACCAGGGGATTCAGAAAAACAAACCTGAATACAAATGTGCGTAGACATTAAAACTGACCTAAATTACTTGAAATTGCTTCTGCCCCATGACATTTCCTTAGAGCCAAAAATGCAGTTTACTCATGCGCCCAATTAGCAATGCTAAGAAAAAGTATGGAAGGCTTCGTAGAAAACGTACAGATGAATGGAGCAACAACGCTGAAAATGAAAAGAAGAGATGACAGAAAGTAAAGGAGCTAGGCAGAAACAAGGTGAGTGTCACAAAAAAGACAAAAATTCCAACACAGAATTTCCAGTTGGTTCAGTTTTTACGTCGGCATCCACCTCACGTGATATCGCCGACGGGGATAACCATCCTAGGGAAGTTGGGGGAAGAGGGACCTATCTAATCCTATACTGACTCCACCAGAACAACAATGATGGTAAGATGGGACAGTGAGAAGGCCAGTTTTAATGTAGCGCACCCCGGAATTCGAACCCACAACCGTTAGCATGTGAATCTGACGCTCAAACCAAAAGAGCTACTGGGGCCCGCGGAATTTCCAGAAGGTGGAGATACTATGTATACTGAAAGAGCCCCGGACGTCCCCTTGTGGGATGTGCCCATCTCTTCTCCCTCGCTGTTTAACCCTTTGGCTCCTGCACCCTATCCACCAACCGCAAAAACTCAACCCTTTGATTCCCTCACCATATCCACAAGCTGCCCGCAGGAAGCTGGTGGATAGGGTGAGGGCATCAAAGGGTTAAGTTTTTGCTTTGCTAGCATGGCGGACAATGCAGGATACTGATGGACAGGGTGCAGGAGTCAAAGGGTTAAACATATCTAACCCTGAAGGGTCAGAACCAGTTCACAGCTGGGTGGACAGGACGTTTTGATTGATTTTTCTCAAGCCAGACTTGAACCCAGGCAGTCAAACCGGGAGCTCTATCTCTACCCACTCAGACTTTTCCAGGTGTGTCTGTCTCTATTTGTATGTGAGTGCAATCATTCCACAGACAGTTAGTCTCATTGAAAACCCTTTTATAGTTCTATACACACTGTGCTAATACAGTCTCTAATCATCCTGACTGCTACACACGAGTCCTTCTTTCACGAGTCCCAGTTCTGAGTTGTTATATTTCTGCATCAAAGTATGAATTATCTCACAACCCCCAACACCTCCACCTCTCTCGCTCTATTTATCCATCTCCATGTGCCTCTCTATCCTCACGACCACTCCCACTCTTCAAATCACGCTGTTTTCACATTTTTAGCCTCATACCCACAAAGACATACCTGTCTATTTTACTTGTGATCTGATATACAAGCATTTTTTTCAGTAATGTGTGTCAGACCTCCGTACAGCCAGCCATTTCGTCATTAACTACCCCTTGTCTCCCATCCTCCTATCTGTAATGCTTCGTTTACCTACTTTGTTTCTTCAGGGATTTGTTTTCTAAATTCGTTTTTATTGTATTTGTTTAGACTTAATTCAGTTATTTCACTTTTATGTTTTCATGCTAGTATAATAATCATCTGTACTGTAGCAAGGACTTTGCTGTAAGACATGTGCAGTGGGATGTAATATTACAATTCTACAGTAACAATGTTGCCAGGTTTCAGGTTTCAAGTGTCACTCAGAAATTGGGATATTTTTACGTGTGTATGTGTGTGTGTGTGTTGTTGTTGTGTGTGTGTGTGTGTGTGTGCGCGCGTGCGCGTATGTGTGTGTGCGTGTGTCCGTCTGTATGTGTCTGAATGTGTGTGTCTGAGATTGTGCGCCTGTGTACATGGGAGTCTTGAGTCTGCGTCTATCTGTGTGTGTGTTTGTCTGTGTCTGTTCGTTCGTTCCTTGATTTAACGTCTTTTCACTATAAGTGATATTAGACGGATAAAAATGGCATGGAGGATGATTTTTTTTTTGGGGGGGGGGGGGGGAGGGAGGAGGGGAAAGAAGGGAACAGAGTAAGAGACGGAAAAAAAAAATTAAAAGGAACCGGCAAGGTCTTTAGAAAAATGATATGGATGATCAGAGAAATGAAACTAGAACAACGCTAACATCAAATGTAAAAGAAAAATCGTCATAAAAAGCAAAACAAAACAAAATAAGATAATGATAATTAAAATAATAACTTAAAGTAACGCATTAACAGGACTGTGAACCAATGATTCTGAAATTTTAACTAACAGAACTTGATCTGATATCACTTCTTTAAAATGCTTTTCAAGATAGTTTCCTTGTGTAAACATCTTTGGTAAAAAATAACGAAGCTTTCTGCAGTAAAACAAACAGTGATACAATGTGAATTGTTCACCGCAAATACATAAAACGTTTTTACAATATTTTGTTTTCAAAGCGTTCAGTTGAATACGAAAATATGTGGTAACAATTAATCTCAAATGATATATCGAAGAATACTGCATTTTTTTACAGATATTTTGAACTGAAAGTTTGATTCTTTTTTGAGACACAAATTTTTCATTTAAATGTTCATGAAATCGAATCCATGATGCTAATTCTAGCGAGTTGTAAGCTTCTTTTACCGAGGTGTTAACATGTAATTCTATGGAATTTTCAAAACGGAGTGCACCGGATTTAGCTGCTCTGTCAACTACGTTGTTGCCGTGAAGACCAATGTGAGAAGGCACCCAGCATAAACTGATTTCCGAGCCATTTATCTTTAAACAGTGTATTAGATGATTTGCCTCAATTATTAAATCAGGTCTTGTGTCTGTATCAAAAGACTGTAAGGCATATAATACAGATTTTGAATCAACAAACAGAACTACTTTGAAAGGCACAGGCCGAAGGCTTATTAAATAATGCAACGCTTGAACAACAGCGACCAATTCTGCTGTATATATAGATACATTTGCCCCAATGAAAAAAGACTTTTTAATGTTAAATGTTGGAACATAAAACGCTGCTCCAGCGCTCTGATTTGCTAAGACTGACCCATCAGTAAAAATGTGGAGGTGGGTACGGTACTTTTCATCGATGTGTTCACAAGCTGTGGATAGCGTAATGTTGACATTATCATCTTTTTTAACGTCTGCATAATCGAGATCAAACGTGGCCTTTAGCATTTCCCATGTAGGGATAGGCGTTAACATTGGTTTTTCGGCTATTTCATCCATAGTTATGCTGGATTGTTTGATCAGGTCAGATATGTAAGTTGCGGTTGTAATTTGTGATGAAATGTTTTTTGCTCGTTTTGGAAAGTCAATAGCAGACCTGATTTTAATTTCTTTGCTCACAAAATTATTCGCTTGTGAAGTAGTTCTAATTGCAAACTTTGCTGTAGCTAGCTCACGATGGTTGTTTAGAGGTAGAATTCCAGCAACTTTGTACGTTTCCAGAGTAGAAGCATGAGTTGGTACACCTAGTGCAATTTTAAGACTTTTGCAGTCCAAGTTCTGAATCTTTTTTAGTAAATATTTAGGTGCATTGAAAAAAACTTCTTGCGCGTAGGATAATTTAGACCTGACCAGCGCTGTTGACAGATGAATCAGTATATTTGTATCCATTCCCCAGGGTAATTTGCTTATTATCTTTAGAAAATTTAAGGTTTTTCGTGCTTTTGTTAAAATATAATCAAAATGAACATTCCAGCTTAATTTCGAAGTGATGTAAACTCCCAGAAATTTTACGACCTGTTTGTAATTTAACACTTCACCAAGCAATTTGAAAGTAGGCAAGTTATTTGAGTTACCACCAGGATCAAACAGCATCATGTTAGTCTTTTCTGCCGACAACGACAGACCATTTTCTAACATATAGTTTCCAAGATTATCAAGATCAATTTGATACAATTTTCTGATGTAATTCCGTGTTCTCTGTGGAGTTGTCTTTTTTAAAGTGATATTCATCCAAGTGCATATATCATCAGCATACTGTACTAAAACAACACGATTTGAAAAAGCTTTAGGAAGATCCTGTATAAGGATATTAAATAAAATAGGTGCTATCACTGAACCTTGTGGAATCCCCATGTCGAGGTGCCGTGAAGTAGAATAACTAGCTCCCACTCTAGCCTGTATTGTTCTATTAGCTAAAAAAGATTTAATGTAATTGTACATATTGCCAGATAAACCAACAGATTTTAGCTTGAACAATAAACGTTTATGCCAAACTTGATCATAAGCTTTTTTTACATCAAAGAAAGTAGCTAAAACACTTTTTCTGCGGGCAAACTGTTGTTTGATCTGAGTCGTAAGTTTAACCAGGTGTTCAACTGCGGATCTCCCTTTTCTAAAACCCGCCTGGTTTACCGGAATAACGTTATTTTTATCACAATAGTGTAAAAGTCTGTTTAAGATCAATCTTTCCATTAGTTTGCTCGTGTGGGACGTCAAAGCAATGGGTCTGTAACTGTTTTTATCAGTTTTCGATTTTCCTGCTTTTAATATCGGTATAACTATAGACTTTTGCCAGATTTGTGGTACAGTTCCGCTAACCCAGCATTTCTGCAAAATTTTGTGTAGGAAAATAAGATAGTTTTCAGGGAGATGTTTAATCATTTCAGTCGAAACTGCATCAATACCTACCGAACTCGTTTTGTTGTGTAGAAACAGTATTGTGTTTTTTAGCTCTTCTAAGGTGATTGGAGAATTAAACCAGAGATCATTCTGAGGTATTGGATCAGTGTAGACTGAGTTGTTATCTTCCATTTCTCTGTGATGTTTGCAGTCTGGAGATAAACCTTCAACTTTACTGTTTTTAGCAAATAATTCCACAAAGGTTTCTGCTTTGTCCATGTCTGAAGGAAATGTGTTACATGTTTCTATCATTATCGGACACCTAGGTAAGTTGGTTCCATTCTTCATTTGATTCATTTTCGTCCAGACTTTATGGAAATCTTTGAAATCTGAAATTTCTTTTTTGCAGAATGATGCCCAATAATCTTTCTTTGCTTCAGCAATGATTTTGTTACATTGGATGTTAGCTTGTTTCATTTCCACATGATCTTCAGGTTTCCGGCTTTTGATGTAGATTTTGAATTTCTCCCTTTTATATTGAACTGCTTTCTCACATGCCTCTGTCCACCAAACATTACCCAATCGATTATTCGATTTAGAAGTTTTGAGTTTCGGAATTGATACGTCTGCAGCGGCTAGAATTGACTCTTGGAATTTAGAAAACATAATGTCTACATTTTCACTTTCATAATGTCTGTAATCCTGATTAGCAAGAGCAGTTCGAAATAAGGACCAGTCTGCACGCTTGTGATTATATTTTGGAATAATATCAGGAGAGCTGTCTTTCATCCTGATGTTTTTGTCAGTTATGGTTATGATGATAGGTAGATGATCGCTTCCCAAAGTGTCTTTGTGAGTTTCCCAGGTACAGGATGGTGCTAATTCTGGTGATATCAGAGACAAATCGATGGCTGTCGCCCTGTGTTTGGAGACATCAGGGATCCTAGTGACACTACCATCATTTAGAAGGTAAAGCGAACTATCAACGATATTTTCTACCAAACGATTGCTCGTAACAGTAGAACAGTTCTTTTCCCAAAATGGGGAGTGGGAATTAAAGTCTCCACCTATTAGCCATTTACCACGCTGCTGATCTTGGATCGTGCGCAGCCATTCTGTGTTGCGGTCATTTGGACCTGTTGGCAGGTACACTGATAAAACGTTGATGTTTAAAGAATTGCTTAATTGGACAGTGGCAGCACAAGCGTGCAAATCGTCGCTTGATTTCAAAACCGGGGAAGTAAGTAAGCAGTATTGTAACTCTTTGAGTATGTATATCGCGGTGGATACCTTCTTCCCGTGATTCCCACATTCATAGACTGGAGGATAGTAATAATTGGGGAAATTGGGAAGCTTGGTTGCAACAACATTCATCGACTGCAGAATCAAAACTTCACATCTATTTGATGTCAGGAAATGCTCCAAGTATGCCGAATTGGTGGAAAGGGATCTACAATTCCATTGCAAAAACTTGACTTGGGATTGTTGTCGCATTACTGATACTGGTTTATCTCCAACTTTCTATTGACTGTTATTTATGGTCGATAATAATGAATACTTTGATTTTCTGTGTACAGGAGAGATGGGCAGAAAGAAAATTACGCAATTACTTAGACTACGAAGTAAAGATAACAAAATTGTAGCAAAACGATGAAAAGAAAATTACACAGTCAACGTAGAAATAACTTATTGAAGAGATATTAGATTACAATGGATAACAAATAACCAATAAACAAAATAATAGCATACACGTCTTCAAATGAACAGAGTGTATAGTCTGAGTCTTGATAGTCGGACTAAAACCTGGTTATTGTATACTTTCAGCAGAAGAAATGTCAGAGATGACGAGGAAAAAGTCCTGTGACAAGAACGTCAAGAATTGTATATATAATACTGTTATATCAAAACATTATATGGCCACCATGGTACGTAGTTGTCGAAAAGGTGGTACCGTTCTCTGGAGAATCTGGAAGGGTGTAGCTGTGCTGATCTTGATCTTGGAGTCTCCCAAAAGAGGTCTCGAATGTGTCTTCCAAGATTTCCTGTAATGATGCTGCTTCCTCTGGTGGTGGGGTGTATGTCATCTTTTAGAAATTGTCTGTGTCTGTGCGTGCGTGTGTGTGTGTGCGTGTGTGCGCTCGCCTGTGTGTGCGCGCGTGTGTATATGTGGGTGTCTGTGAGTGTGGGTGTGTATCTGAGTGTGTGTTTGTGTCTGGGCGTGTGTATATCTGTATGTGTCTATATGTGTTTGGCAGGGAGGGGATGGGGGAGGTTAACTCTCGGCAAACGAAATAGGAGAATGCACCTCGAATAATCTCCCTACCGCTGATTCATGACACTCCTTCACACATATCTCCGTTCTTCTGATAACAAAACGTACCTTTCGTGTTTTTCAACGCTAGTTTTAAAAGGGTTTGGAGAGACAAAGATTCTTCTGTTACCTTTGCCTTGTGCTTCGCTTTAGAACAACCGACTTAACCTCATCATTGCTAACGCTTCTGGCTACGATGTACGCGGAGGAAATATGAAAAATAATCCCAAACCCACAATATCTGTTCATTCATATCTCTAGAACTATAAAATCTACATAAAATGAATCAGGAGTGAACAAAGACTGTTCTTGTAGTACTATGGTATGCTAATTTTCAACCGAAATGTCACACAATCTTCCCGACATGCCGCACTTTATCTTTTTTTTTATACTCTCTCTCTCTCTCTCTCTCTCTCTCTCTCTCTCTCTCTCTCTCTCTCTCTCTCTCCCACACACACACCCAC
>JAPXFY010000022.1:24645545-24655545 GCA_030674185.1 Monoplex corrugatus | reverse complement strand
AAGGAAGCTGGTGGATCCCTAGGGGTGAGGCGGTCAAAGGATTAAGTTTTTGCTTTGCTTGAATGATTGACAATGCAAGATGCTGGTGGATAGGGTGCGGGAGTCAAAGGGTTAAGAGCATAATGACCTTCCTTCTGAAAGACCTGATACTAGCAGAGTACTGTAGATGGGTCACTTTGCTTCCTAACCCCCAACATTTAAAAATTGTTTTCATTATAGCGTTGTCTTCATCGCACGTTTCACACTAGATACTCTATTCTGACGAATGCAGAGTCCACTTTGTGAGCTAGTTTTTGTCTCTCTGTTCTTACCGTTACAAGGGAAACAATCCTACTCTCCCTCCCTTGGGGACGTAGCAACGTACCTACATTTTCTCTACAACAACAGTCAAGTTCAGTGAAAGAATCATATCAAGAAACAAACTGAACAGTAACGTTAAACGATACAGAAGTTTTCTTTTTTTAACAAACAATAGCATACACCAAGTGTTTGATCCTCTTCTAAAGACAAACGCGAGAGCGGAAATCAAACACTGTGCACATTAACGAAGTAAAATGCCATTTTTCTCCTTGTTTTGTTCTTTACTTCTTTCTTTTATTTGTGTGTTTAAGTTTCGATTTTTCTCGGATGCATCCACACGGTGTATTGTTCACACTGTGCAGGCGATATGTTGCTGCACACACTGCATTACCCCACCATGGTAGGCTTGCATACTGGGCGTTTTCCTATTTACACAAGCCACCCGACGCGGACACCACTTCAGGATCTATAGCGTCCATATTTTATGTTCTGCATGCGTATACAAGCGAAGGGGGTTTAGGCACTGTCAGGTCTGCACACACGTTGACATGGGACGTCAAAAAGACTCTCCATCCTTTACTCACCAGGAGGTGTCTAGGCGGATAGAACCTAGTACCCCCTGACTGGGAGTTCGATGATTACCCACCTGCATCCGCTGAGTGTTCGATCGTCTTTTTCAGACAGACGCAAGACCAAAAATCAAATCATGCACAGACCAACAGATTAAAACGCTAACAAGTTATTTGGTTACATGCCCCAAGAGTGTGGGTGCAGAGTTTATCAGTTCAAAATGAACGACACACCGCCACAACAGGTATGGGTGAAGTACACTCCGCATATAAATATTCAAATATTAAAGGAAGTAATAATATGATGGCAAATTCAGGTTTCTTAAACACTGAATACTGAAATGTGCCAGCGACTGAGGCACAGCCAGAGAAAAAGACACAAAGAGGGAACAGGCTGGCAGGCAGCCAGTAAAACGGACAGAAAAATCAAGACAGACACACAGACAGGTAGACAGGAAACAGATAGCAAGTCAAACAGACAAAAATCAGGCAGGCAGGCAGGTGGACAGACATACGTATACAAGACAGGTAGGAAAACAGACAAGTATAGCTGCAATAATAGGGGTGAAAATCGTTACCTGAAAAGCCAGTAAGCTGGGCGAGCTTGGACCATGGAGTGACTACACACTAGCTTCGGGCTTGTCGTGTGATATTTGCTTTGCCGCGTCTGGGGCTAAATCACACAGACACACACATACGTGGTATGTACCCTTCGGCTAGAGCGACTCTTTGTGTGTGTGTGTGTGTGTGTGTGTGTGTGTGTGTGGTTGTATGTGTGTGTGTGTGTGTGTGAAATGTTGCGTTTTGTTGTTGTTGTTGTTGTTTTGCTTTGGCTGTTTCTGGAGAGGTCACTGTGTGCGTGTGTACACGTACGTATTGCGTATGTGGCTGTATTTTGAGGACATTAAGAAAACATTCACATTTGGTGCTTTTGAGTTTGTGTGTGTGTTAGTGTGGATATGTGTATGCACGCGCTCGCGTGCGCGTGTGTGTGTGAGTTATGTAATACTTAGAAGAATATCCATCACGTATATGTGCGGGCGCACGTGCTTGTGTGTATGGACGTGTAAAAGAGAGATGGATGCAGTACTGAGCAGCATTCCCATAATGTATGTGTGTGGGTGCGTATGTGAATGCGTCCGTGTGTACGCATGTGTGTGTGTGTATGGGCGTGCGTGGGCACATGTGTGCGTGCATGTGTGTGTTTGTGTATGCGCGCGCGCGATAATGAGAGAGAATATGAAAGATTTGTCATTGCAATACTGATCGGGTTTTCATCACCTGTGTACATGTGTGTGGTGGAGGTTAAATTGTAAGAGAGGGAAAGTGACACGCACCACAGAGCAACTTTCCTCGTGTGTGGACGAGTGTGAAACTGCAACGTAATCTTTCCTTCAGTTCTTTTTCAAATCGTTTTTTACCACCACCCCAAAAAGTCCAAACTACTTCATTATCATTTTAATATTTTAGTATAGCTGCTCAAATTCCATAACCTCTTTCACGCATAGCGAGTTGCATTTTGTATAGTTTTATCAAGTGCTTAGTCTCTGGCTGTTTTCGTAGTCTAAATCGATGTATGCTTTTAAGTTTTATCAAGTACATAATTAGTCTCTGGTTGTTTTCGTAGTCTAAATCAGTGTATGCTTTTATCTAAATCAATGTATGCTTTTATCAAGTACTTGAGTCTCTGGTTGTTTTAGAAGTCTTAATCGGTATTTGATACATATAGCGACAACCGTTATCGAAAAAGGAACATGTCCATTCTTCATGTAACATATCGTTTGCTGTTTAGTCTTTTTACGTGCAAAAATCTCTTACGAACAAAGATTTTACTCATTTGTTCAAGATCTATTTCATCTGAATTCAGTGTCCATTTAATTAAACTGATTTTGCTCGCAAGTTCATTGATAAGCAAAGAAAACAGAATGGGGCTTACAGTGCAAACCTGCTTTAGGCCTTGAAGGCATTCAAAGACATTAGAATATCCACTTTTATTGCGACATGATACACGTGATTGAACAGTTGCGTACATTACTACCTGGATCATCTGGAACGTCTTATTCCTGATGCCCGTCCACACTAATACAGACCACAGAACGTTTCTGTTCACAGTGCCATATTATCATATGCTTTTAAGATGTGTACCGTTTTTCATTTCTTAATAGAAACTTTTTCAGTAATAGGACGTAAAGTGAGCAGATGATCTATCCACTGTTTTTTAATATAAATTCATGTTTCTGCACGTCATGTGCTGTTTATATGTCAGCCATTAACTTTTCATACATATATATATATATTAGAAAAAGCTTAAAAACTGTGTGTGTGTGTGTGTGTGTGTGTGTGTGTGTGTGTGTGTGTGTGTGTGTGTGTGTGTGTGTGTGTGTGTGTGTGTGTTCATTTCATCGCATGTTACCACTATACCAGACGATTGTTTTTGTGTCTGTATATTGTACAGCAAAATGAAATGATGTTTTAAGAAAATGCTTAAAAACATGACCCACAGTCGACCGACCCTTCCTGAATTTTAACTGTACTTTACTTATGTTCATACTCTTAATCTGCTGTTATATACATACTTTACTGAGAATGCTTATGCTAGAAATACATGTGTAGTTATCAAGGTGAGCAGTGCTCTCCTTCCCTCTGTACTTATGTCCATATTGTCAATCTACTGTTAAAGATATGTGTAAATAATTTACTGAGAATGCCTATGCCAAGTATCAAATATCCATGTCAAAGATTATATTAGTCACAGACATCCAGAATGAACGCCAGCTACAACAGAGTATGGAGGTTTTGCAGCAAGAGACTGCCCACACAATATGAGCCAAAACCAATGTACATACACATACACTCAAATCGAAAAGAAAAAAAAATCGAAACGCTACAAAAATCATACTTGTCAATGAAACGCTTTAAAGGTGATGTGATCGTTGCAGGAGATACATAGGATCTTGCGCTATCTTGTCATCTCTTCAGCCTGGATTTCTTCTTCTCAAGCCAGACAGGGGATTAACAAGCATTATTACCGTGGGACGTCAAGCTCGATTAAACGTGTTGCCATAAGGATGTGAACAGTTCCATGCCCTGGTTTTAACCCACTGTCCCAGTCCACCCGGCTGTAACCTTTACTGAGAATGCTCATACTAGAAGAGTCATGAAAGAAAAGCGGTGAGGTAGAGAAGATGGGTTTTATTTACTGTCCCATATGCCACAGACACGAAGGGTGGCAGGTTATTCACTCGTGTCCGTTGTGGGCCAGCCTCTCTATAGTGTGTTTCAGAACCTTGAGTTCTCCTTCTAGTGTTTGTCGCCAGGTGTTCTTAGGTCTTCCTCTCTAAGGCCTTCCTTTTGGTGTCCAGTGAACGGCAGTCCAGATGATGTTATCCTGCTCTCTTCGGATGATGTGTCCGATCCATCCCCATAGTTTTTCTTTCTTTTTTTCCCCCATGATGATAGTGTCCATATTCTCTTGATCGTGACGGGCAAGTTGTTACTGTTGGAGATGGTGTTGTGCCGGAGACTCCTATCGTAAAGAGATGGGCGCCAACCTCATAATGATAGTCGTGAAAGAAGTCGGGTTTTCCCATACGTCTCTCTTCTTTTGCATTATTGAAAGCCTTTACCTTTAGTGGGGTTTTTTTATCATCGTGGGATATGATCAACCAAACTAATAATACTGAGTGTATTGCATGCCAAAGAAATCAATCTTGATATCTTTATGATGGAATCTATCTCATGTCATCGGCGTTCACTTTGCGTGAAGTTCAAGAAAGTTAAAGAAACCACTCCTCAATATGCACACGTGTGTAGAAGGAGAAGAGAGTGTGGGTGTGGGTGTGTGTATATGTGTGTGTGTGTGCGTGCGTGCGTGCGTGTGTGTGTGTCTGCGTGTGTGTGTGTGCGTGTGTGCTGCATGTGTGAGACAGAGAAATCGAAAAAGAGAGAGAGAGAGAGAGTGTGTGTGTGTGTGTCTTTGTGTCTGTGTGTGCGTGTGTGTGTGTCTGTGTATGCGTGTGTGTGTGTGTGTGTGTGTGCGCGCGCGCGTATGTGTGAGCGTGTGTGCGTGTGCGTTCCTATTACAATTGTTCGGGTTTTATTTTTGACTTGTTTATTTACATTTACAATCTAGATTCTCTTAGTACTTCTTCCGGCTATCCACACGAGGTGAGAGAATGCGTTACAATGTTACAATGTGAAGGGGAGACAGATACGGGGGTGGGGGGGAGGGGGGGGAGAGAGAGAGAAAGAGAGAGCGCGTTCTTTATCTAGAAAGACAATAGATAAGTACTTGAGTGCTTTTTTACAATTTTACATTAAGTCCTTTCCCAAAGTCAGACTAAACTAAACCATACGTTACAATAAATCAACCGAAAGACACCATGTACACATCGTTCATTAAAACAACGATGGTTTCTAAATCAATGTAGACTTATAGATACAGGCAGGAGATAAATTTGTACACACGAAAGGAATATATCGATATGATGAAAGGAAATGAGGAAACACACGTTGAGATAAGTTTACAAAGTTGATTTAAAACAGAAAGACACGAAAATATAATGAAAACTCGTACTTCGGTCACAAAACAAGAAGGAAGCAAATTTATGGCCAACCAGCCTTTGTCGAGCGTATACAAAAGACAACAAAGAAATAAATTCACAAGCCTTTGGGAGAAAAAAAAGATTAGCAACAACAGAATTTTCCTGTTTCGCTTGAGCACGTGTTTGTATCTTAGGGTAACTGGAAGGCAGGGGAGACAAACGCAATCTTTTGAGGGAAGAAAAATGGATTACAAAATGTAAAACATGATCATGGCGTACCAATGTTGTTCGGGGTCCAAGGCCAAAGCATTAGAAATCAACGAACTATAACGCACTTGCTGTATTTTCTTAGATGAAACTGTACAGATAATAGACACATACGTATATACATGTACATGGAAACACTTATGATCCAATTAATGGAAAGTATGAATACGAGAGGTATGAATGGAGAATATGAATGTGACAGGTACAGCCGATGTCAGCAGATTGTGCTTTGTGCAACGAATCCAGTTTGACTCTGGAAAAGAGGAAAAACATTCAAATCCAAAAGCTAAGGGTCTTAAGAAAAAAAAACGAATTCCTGGGGGGGGGGGGGGGGGGGGGGGAACTCAGATGCTGCTACATTCATCTTATAAAGAAGGAACTGAAACTATGTTACTAATAAGTATGAAAACATAATCACATTCAGTGGCAAAGCGAAGATCTCATAGGAAGGATGATGGGTAGTCAAGAAGAATAAAATGGACAATTTAGGTAATATAAGTCAAAAGTACTGGAATGAAAGTAAATCAGTTATCAGCTCTAAATTAAATTATGTATGGTGTCAAAAGACATGCTGTCTGTACAACAACAAAAAAGATCTAATCCTACCCAGCTACCACACACACACACAACAACACACCAAATAAGACGAGCTGACAAATCACGTCAGGTTTTTATTTACATAAATAACATTAAATTAAACAAAACAAAAAATAAGGAAAAAAAACGAGAGAAAAAAAAACGATTTAAGGGCATATCCAAACGGTAAGCGCCATTTCCTAACACTGTAATTCGTCAAATGAACAAGTCGGCTAACACAGTAGTGGCCCCCAGTATACTATTTTATATCAACATTCATATAAAAAAAAGCTAAACATGTTAAATAATGACCAAAACAAATGAATAAAAAATTCAATTCGTTAGGATATCAGAGCAACCACCCAGTGGTGTCCCTCATATTTGTTTTCACCTAAATTCTAAATCAGTATCTCCAGGGGGAAAAAAATCTGGTAAATAAATCAATTTATCAAATATCAGAGCAACTAGTAACCGGTGTCCCTGGTATTCTAAATAACTAAATGTTATTCAATATGCATACAAGTTTTCCCAGTTACCCACACGTCCAAAGCGTCAGCCGTCTGTATTATTTCCCCTCTGACAATTTCTCAGTCCCATGCCACATGATATCGCGTTCACTACGTTGGCATCGTTTTTGCTCCGTTTACAATTTACGGCTTTATTTCTATCACTTGCCCTGTCCACATTTTTTTTATTTCCCCAAACGGTATAATTCGTCATCTTCAGCTTGTATAACCAGTTTGTAATTTTTGGTTTCTTTTTTTTCTTTTCTTTTTTTTTTTTTCCGGCAAACGTAAGGTTTTTCACCGTACGGTATAGTTTGTACTTTCTAGCTTTTACTATTTTTTACGGCAAATTCGCGCTTTTACGACACGATGCACAATTTTGTTTGTGTCTGTGTGTGAGCGCGTGCATGTGTGTTCCGTTTACAATTGTTCTGGTTTTATTTCTGACTTGTTTGTTTACATTTACACTCTAGATTACCTTAGTACTTCTTTCGGTTATCCACACGAGGTGACATTATGCACACATGAACTCACTAAAAAAAATTTTTTTTTTAAAAAGAGAACCTTTTAGTTGAACTGGTACTGAAAACCTGGGCTCATCCTAAGAAGTGTTGCTCATGACGCAGCTGATGACGCCAGACCCTTTAGCCAGTCCCTTCCCAGACGCACTCAAAACACGGTTCAAATAATTCCACCACTCGCTACACATTCCCAGCAGAAACCTAACTTTAATATCCTACAGTCAGTTACTCAATTTGTACACATGAAGTATACCAACTAAGGAAGCTTGATATGGCATCATTTTTCCGATTTCATGCCGTAGTTCAACAAGTATGAATTATTCACAACATATGGTAAGTTTCATAGCGTATTCAGATGCCATAACACATCGTACTTGCTCTCTCCCAGGCTACGCATTACTCCATATAACTCAAAGATCTACTTCATACCAAGAGTAGAAATCATTTCAAATTCTCTTCACATCACCCAAAATAATCCATTACACAATATCAAAATAGCTTCGACTCTGACTGTAACCATAGAAAAAATAACTTGGGTTAACTGAAATGGTTCTTTAGCTAGAAACAGCATATTTCCTTTTTCCAAAAATATTCACAATAAAATATCTACAGAACAACATTACGTAACATCATTTTCCCAAGGTAACAGCCCTACACATGCACAGCGCATAACTCATACAAACTTACGATCTAGAACATTTGTACAGTACGCGCACATAACCACTACTCAATCACACAACATTTCCTTGCCCCACTAATCATAAACAAGCTTTCAGGGACAAAGTTTGTCTGAAATCCATGACACTGTGTAACCACCACCATCACCTTTGCGCCATTCATTATTTCAAGAAAGCCGTCGCTCCCATCATAAATAACATAGTAATTTATGTAGCCTCCCACATTCATGAATCTTGTGCATACTGCTGCATACAAACTCAATAAATCCATTCAGCGAAGAGGATCTGTGCGAGTTGTGACATACATGTAATAGCACACCATTCACTTTTCAATTTCTATAAGCGAAAACATTTCAACGTACATGGCAAAATCTGCTGACACATGGCTTCTTAAACTAAGTGCGTGCTGGGCACTACACTTCCCAATGTCCTAGAATCAAAACGCATTGAACAGATTGCATAACGATCACGAAATAGAATATTTAAACGACTGACGTCAGATGTTTGTGACCCAAGCAACACTACAACCCCCTGACGTCAGATGTTTGTGACCCAAGCAACACTACAACCCCCAACGAACACCCACAAGGGCTGGAAATAAACAACCGTCTGACAATTACAGCTGTCACTGCAAAACTTGGTCATAGGACAACACAGACGTAACTTCACCATCTTTGCACCTCCACAAGGCATGGAAGTTCAGAAGTCTGCCAACGACAAGTAAAAGGACAGGACAATAGGACAGTACGAAGCAGGACCTTTCACCTTGTGTTACAAGTGTGGACATCATCCACGTCTGCATAAACAACGAAATTTTTTTTTTAATCTTACATCCCCCCCCCCCCTCCCCCACCCACACACACACACAAAGGTTTTAGAACATGCGTCCACCTACAACGTTGGGATTTTGTCAGACTGACACATTAAAAGTTTGGTGGGTCGCCTGCACACCAAAGCGACTCTCGTCTGACGCTAAAGTCAGTAAGTTGTTGTAGATGTAAGTATTTAGAACTAAATTTGAGTCAACAAATAACCTAACATACAAGATATACGTGATCCACACGCAACAACAAAAAGAATCTGACCGTAGCTCTACAAAGGTGTCCACACACGCAGACACGTGCATACATAAAAGCACGTACACACAAACACACACAACAATCCACACATATATAGACAGACACGCACCAATACACGCAACTGAACGTGTGCCTCATTCAGTACCACGCAGATCCTGGCTAACCCGGCCAACCATGAATCGACTAATACACACACACACACACACACACACACACACACACACACACACACACACACACACACACACACACACACAAGAGAAACAGTTTTAAATCGAGACATTCCCCAAGCGCGTCTGTGATGTATGAACAAAAACGTACGCACACAGCTTGAAAAAAAGGATGTGCATAAATTTATCCAATCTATGAACACCATGAATATACAGGTATGGACAAATAACCATTACCCATACACTAGAACACATACACATGCGCGTACACAAACATACACACATGCATGCACGCAAGCACTGATGAACATATAATTTAGTATAAACGATTACATGGTGGTTGTTCATATTATTATTACTTAAATGAAAATGGACACAGGAAACGAACATATTGTCGACAAGCAGACAAGTAAAAACATGGACAACTGAAAATAACTAAAGAAACAAGCCTAAGCATGCTTACACAGCAAGTTTAACACGAACAAGGCAATACTACTACTATAGTACTAATATCATCATCATCGATAATAATAACAACAGGGAACATTTATGTGAATATAAATTTGATGGAATTTGAATAGAAGTGAATTACTGAAAACGATTAAATGAAAAATACGCAAATGCAGAAGGAGGAGAAAGTTTTCTCGTTTGAAAATATAGCATTAACTACAAGAAAGCAGCACGTAACAACAATACTAATATCAGTAGTAGTACTGCTACTACATCATGCAATAACTACTGTTACTAACACTATACTGTAACGGTAAACCACTACTACTAGTACTACTACA
>JAPXFY010000022.1:24608045-24640545 GCA_030674185.1 Monoplex corrugatus | reverse complement strand
TCATCAGGTAAATAAATATATTCAAGAAACTGTGACAAAAAATGACAAATGTAATGTCCTCGGTAATGTTTTTAGACGGCAGAGCTACAGCGCCTCCGACACTGTTCTTGGAAGCACTATTGTCCAGCATTATTCAGCATGTGATTACCTTAATATGGAATGCAAATCTTTAGATAGAGTTCAATTGCCCATATCAAGCCATGCAACTACATAAATGTATCAGACGCCTCAAATCAGTCTTTGATGGACTGAAGAAACGGAGTGGGATTTGACCCAGGGCAGAAGTTTAGCGTGCAGTTACACTAGTGTTGCGGTGGATCACCTTTGTATGTTTTTGACCGGGTGTGACCACTCCTATGATTCCCATCCCATGGAATGTCCCTGAACCTTCCAATGTTCTCAAGTTGTGGTCCACATTATCAGCAACAAACTGCACAAAACTGTTAGGACCCACACCAACAAGATCTGTGCCTTGACTATAGGTTGCACATTGTTCAAAGCGTTGGACCTCATGATACGACGAACAGAATCCAAGTTTGTTTAACAGTTCTACCAAAGACCGGGATCCATGAAGATGATGCACTTGCACACCAAGTCCCAATTGCAGAGGTGGTATTAAGGTATTTGGTCTGATGGCATGCATGATCGCTTGACCAATGGAAGCAGTTTTCAGTTTACATTCCCTTTTTTTCTGCATCAGTGTTTGTAGAAACAAACGCAGTGAATCTGGCAAATAATTATTGTTTGCTTCAACATCACTGACCTCTTTTCTTGCTGGATAGACATCCTTGGGATAATTCAGATCTTTGATGTCGGACAACAAGAGTTTGGCAGCAGTTTCAATTATTCTCATTTTGTCAGCCAATAAATCTTGTTCTTTCTCTGTCTTCCAGAAGCGGTCTAAGATTTTCTCCGCAGTCATCTGGAATGTGACAACATTTGCTTTCCCTTGTATGTTTGTGATAATGATGTCACTTCCAAGGGTTTTCAGTAGCTTTCTTTTCATGTGGTCTTTGGAGTAAGGTTCTTCATCTCCAAGATACTCGCGCGTTTTCAGGCACAGATCACCCACTGTTAACTGCTCATCGTCATTTTCCTGCAGGTAGGAAACTACTTTGGAAAATGCTGCAAGTCGAACTTCATCCTCTGGTCGCCCTTTTTTGTTGTCTGCCACTGTTATATTAGGCCGATAAGCTTGTGGAATATTTCGTCCAGTTCTAAAATTCACATTGCACTGTTGATGGTAAACAGCATCAGCAGCATGTAAATCCTGTGCATATTCAATCCGCCCCTTTACTATTTGGGCCCACTTGTCCCCCGGTCCTCGTTGCAAACATGCAAGTTCCAAAGTAGCTTGACAACTGGATGTGCGGATTTGGTACACAGAGACATCACCTTTCTTTGTTTGGCCCTTTACAGATGTCCCACAGAGGATACAGTCACTGGCGAAGTCAAATTTTGTTTGAGAAGAGCGAAGAGATAGATGTCTTTGACTTTGATGACTGCACTTGTCGAGCTTTTAAATCGCGCTGAATTATAAATTCAATACAGAGCTCATGTCGACAGATTTTGTGCAGAATCTGGCCAGGATAAAAATCCAGGCTAGTCTCCTCTCTCTTTCGACTTGCTTTCCGAAGACCAGCAACACCTTTTTCTGTTTGGGTGATTGTTTCTTGACCGTTCCTCAAGGACTGCTTGCATAAAATGCAAACATCTGTGTCCAACTGGTCTGAAACAATTCGAAAAAAAAAAATCTTAATAACAGAGAAGAACAACGAGCAGTTAAGATGAAAGAAAGAAACAAACAAAAAACAAAAAACCGCCCATAAAACAAAAATTAAAAAGGCATTCAAAAGAAAAGATAACGAAAAAGGAATGAAAACACGCTATTATCTATACAAGACTGCTAATTTCAATAGTATAAAAAGAGAGAAAGAGAGAATATGGGATATAACAGCAAAGCAAACGGCACAAACAATAATAATAGCAAATTAAATTTACTTTTTTTTTTTTTTTTTTTTTTAAAAAAGCCTTTAGCGGGAATCGAACCCGCGCTCCCCCCAAAAAAAATTCAAGTTAGAAGCAGAGTGCACTACCTCTTCGCCAGCATGGTCTACTAACAACACTGCGTAAATAAAACTTTATAAGGTGAACTTACTAATAAAGACAAAACGAAGGAAATACAGAGCTGTAATGATTAATACACGCCCTCCGATCCGTCACATCCCAGTTAGTCAACGATCGCGATAATAATCAGAAGGAGGAAAAATTAAGAGATAGATGGTGGAAGTTCTTACAATTGTTTTTTTCAACATGATATAAGTTAGAGTACTCACCTGGTAAGCCGCTTTCACAAGTTGTAGGATCTTTTTCCTCGTGGTTTATGGTCGACGCCATTGTTTGTTGATACAGAAATCAATGCGCAGCCTCATCACCACGCTAAAAAATGCGAAAGCGCGAAAGCGAAAGATTCCGCTATAATAAACGTATTTTTAAACATCTCGCGAAACTTACTTTTCCCTACTTTTTACATATGTTGTAAGGAATAGTGTAAGCAAATAAATGCACTGATTTCAAATTCTTTTGCAATTAATCCTATGTTGAAACATTCCTGGACTCCACTAAATGCGGAATGCCATGGAATGCTTGCAAACGCCACGAAGTCGTGATGCAAAATAACGATCTAGACTCTAGCATGTTTTGTTTAAAGTGGTAAGGCATCATCTTGTACCACACACTTTTCCCTGCAATTTTGGCGTAGTCTTTCTTGGTCAAACATTTTTTCCCCGTCTCGGTCAGTGGCAAAACCCGTCGCTGGTAATTTAGCACGGAACTGTTGCACACTCGCATTACTGAGTTGAGCAGAAATTGCAGGTCGCCTAGATCTAAAGTTCGTGTTTCCCGCCAGTTGGCGTGTTTATTATGGTCCGTTTCAACTTTCAACGCCATATGATGCGGTAGCCTTCAGCGTAGCAATGACGATAATCTGTACTTGATGATGGTTAACAAAATACACTTTGTGCATATTACGCGTGTTCGTCACAAAACTGTGGGCGGACTACACAAAAATTCCGTAAAGTACGCTTAACAAAAAAATGCGTAAACGCGAACCATTAAACTGAATATAACAAAACAAGACAGGCACAATTTTCGGCCTACTGGTCTTTGTCACTCGAACGCCAGTTGGCTAAGGATTTGTGCCTGTCATGTGTTGTTAAATCAAATACGCGTTCTCGTTCTATTTATTGTGTGTTTCTGGTTCCTGTTTGCTTGAATGCTGGCATTCTCATTTTGATTTAGATTTCTTGTTACCTTATTGACTACATTTTATTTGTAATACGTCATTTTTGTATTACGTTGTTTTTGCATGATGTAACGTTACGATGTGAAGTATTCATTTTTGTCTTGTGTCCTGGTGATTTTCTTCTTGCTAAGCGCAGCATCAGGTTAGTCGTCTACAGTGTGTGTTTGTGTGTGCGTGAATGTGTGTGCGTGCATGTGTGTGTGTGCGTAATGTAGTGTGTGTATGCGCGTGTGTGGAGTGTGTGTGTGAGTGCAAGCACGCGCGTGTGTGAGAAAGAGTGTGTAGTGTAGTATGTGCGTGTGTGGAGTGTGTGTGTGTGTGCGCGCGCACATGTGAGAGAGAGAGAGAGAGAGAGAGTGTGTGTGTGTGTGTGTGTGTGTGTGTGTGTGTGTGTGTGTGTGGAATGCATGGGTATCTGTGTGAGTTAGTTTGCTTTTAATCATTTTGCATTTGATTGAACCGTTGCATATGAAAAAAAAAAAAGTAAACTCAGTTCTCCAGTTGTTTTAATCCAAGCTCGTAAGGTTGTCCTTTTAATTATTTCCAAGTTGAATCATGTTTATTTTGACAATTCAATACAACATTCATGTCAGTCTCATATTCATGGTTATTAAAATGACTACACAATGCCATAAGATCAGTAGTTAAGAGTGAAAGTAATCTACATAGATGTACAATTATGATATCAACACTGGAAGGCACGTGCAAAAACAATTAAGTGCTTAACTGAAGTGCGAAAGAGTGGAAAGATCTCTCAGATACGACTCGGCGATATTAGTATGAAGTCTGACTGGATAGAAAGGGTGAGAGCAAGCAAGCGAGTGAACGAGAGAATCAGACAGATAAAGACCGACACTGGCACTGATAGTGATACTGTTTAACTGTGAAAGCCACCGACCAAAAAAAAGTTTAAAAGCCAAGGTAAGGCAAAAAGATAACACACACACACACACACACACACACACACACACACACACACCACACACACACACACGCACACACATACACACACACACACACACACACACACACACACACAACAACTCACGCACGCGCACACATCACATCACATCACATCACATCACATCACATTACATCATATCACATCACATCACATTACATTACATTACATCACATTACATCACATTACATCACATCACATCACATTACATCACATCACATTACATCACATCACATCACATTAATCACATCACATCACATCACATCACATTACATCACATTACATCACATTACATCATATCACATCACATTACATCACATTACATCACATCACATCACATTACATCACATTACATCACATCACATCACATTACATCACAGAATTATGAATAGGCATAATTATAATGAATTTGCATTAAACAAGCCCTTTCAACATTATTCTTTAGAAGAAGAAAAAACGCCCAACAACAGCAGAGTAACAATTAACTTTCAGTCACACGTACATAGTGCTCAAATTTTTTATTCAATTTAATTGGATGTAGATATATTATGTGTGGGCGTCTTCACGAAGATACAGCGAAACATTCGTGACACTGTGCACTGAAAACATTTATCCTTTTTACTGAGCCACAACTTCAGCATTAGTTTCTGAAAGCGAGATGTGTTTTGCAAAATGAATTATGTGTCGCTGTTCCAGCTCATCTTTAGAATCTTGTGACTGAAATGTTACTGGGACAGTTTGACTGATGTTTAAGAACTTATTGTATGAATGAGAAAAATAAAACTTTCCATCAACCAGAAACATGTGTGTATTAGCACTATTAACCTCAAGACGCCTACTTGACATCTCTAGCTCTCTTGGGCTTGCAGGCACTGGGATTTTGATTGAATAAATTTGGGTTTGGTGGCAAGCTGAACAGCGGGAATGAGTGGCGTGGGATCAACAGAATGAATCTCCGAAAATGACCCAGACATTGACTAACCTATCAATCAGTCACGTAGCGGCTAACCAACCAGTCAGCTTAATAACTAAACCAAATGAACACACCAACCAAACTGCAGGGGAAAGAAAATTAGACTGCCTATAGTAGTACTTGTACTTGCTTGCATTTGTCAGTGGCTGGTTAATGGAAACACTCCAGCATGCCAGCTACGGCAAATTTGGGGGAAAAAAGGCTTTCAGTGAACAACTTGTACTATAGGACTTATTAGATTCACTCTGCTTCCCTGAAGTATGTATGTACTTTTAACAACTTGTACCATAGGACTTATTAGATTCACTCTCCTTCCCTGAAGTATGTATGCACTTTTAACAACTTGTACCATAGGACCTATTAGATTCACTCTGCTTCCCTGAAGTATGTATGTACTTTTAACAACTTGTACCATAGGACTTATTAGATTCACTCTGTTTCACTGAAGTATGTATGTACTTTTAACAACTTTGTACCATAGGACTTATTAGATTCACTCTCCTTCCCTGAAGTATGTATGTACTTTTAACAACTTGTACCATAGGACTTATTAGATTCACTCTGCTTCACTGAAGTATGTATGTACTTTTAACAACTTTGTACCATAGGACTTATTAGATTCACTCTCCTTCCCTGAAGTGTATATGTACTAACCAATTCAAGATGGGTCTTTCTGTCTCCCTTTTTATGTAAAGTAAAATAGAAAATCCCAATTTTGTACTTCTCTTTGTCATCTTGACCTAAAAGTTTCGGTTGAGATAAAACTTAACATTCAACAAAGACAATGGAAAAATCTCACGACAGCAAAAACAGATAATTTAGTTATTGCCAGAAGTTTCTGAGAAAATGCTGTTTGCACACCTTTAAAATATTCCAATTTTAGGCGCTTTTGTGTGTATATGTGGTCACTATGACCTTGGTGCCATGGTTTCCAAATTTATGCATTTGTGGTTCCTTCGTGATCTACGCGTTTGAGCCAAATTTGGTAAAGATCCATTTAAAAACGGCAGACAACATTTGATAACAGTTTAACACGTTTTCTGTCACTGACAGAGAGCACACAACTAGACAGGCACACAGACGCACACTTCTTTCTTTTATTAATAAAAAAAATAATGAATAAATAAAAAGGGAGATTGAAAATACATGCAAACGATGTTGATAGATCCCAGATTATGTGTTGATGCGTTGTGGGCTACTGAAAGTTTAAACAAATAATTCCAAAAGGATCACAAACTACGTATGTGCTATTCAGTCGTCTTGAACAAAAGTGTACTTCAGTTTGCTGCCTTCCATTCTCTGCTTGTACACTTGGTCGAACTGTTCGTCCTGAGCCACTGTAAACCAGTTCTTCCAATCTCCAACCTGGCCTGAAAAAGCAAATAAGTAAATAGGTGAATACTAGTAGTATATGATTTTTGCATTGGCCTCTTTCTTCAGGTAAAGACTAGTAGTATATGATTTTGCATTGGCTACTTTCTTAAGGTAAAGACTAGTAGTATATGATTTTTGCATTGGCTACTTTCTTAAGGTGAATACTAGTAGTATATGATTTTTGCATTGGCCACTTTCTTAAGGTAAAGACTAGTAGTATATGATTTTGCATTGGCCACTTTCTCAAGGTAACGACTAGTAGTATATGATTTTTGCATTGGCTACTTTCTTAAGGTGAATACTAGTAGTATATGATTTTTGCATTGGCCACTTTCTTAAGGTAAAGACTAGTAGTATATGATTTTGCATTGGCCACTTTCTCAAGGTAACGACTAGTAGTATATGATTTTTGCATTGGCCACTTTCTTAAGGTGAATACTAGTAGTATATGATTTTTGCATTGGCCACTTTCTTAAGGTGAATACTAGTAGTATATGATTTTTGCATTGGCCACTTTCTTAAGGTGAATACTAGTAGTATATGATTTTTGCATTGGCCACTTTCTTAGGGTAAAGACTAGTAGTATATGATTTTGCATTGGCCACTTTCTCAAGGTAACGACTAGTAGTATATGATTTTTGCATTGGCCACTTTCTTAGGGTAAAGACTAGTAGTATATGATTTTTGCATTGGCCACTTTCTCAAGGTAACGACTAGTAGTATATGATTTTTGCATTGGCCGCTTTCTTAAGGTGAATACTAGTAGTATATGATTTTTGCATTGGCCACTTTCTTAGGGTAAAGACTAGTAGTATATGATTTTTGAATTGGCCACTTTCTCAAGGTGAATACTAGCAGTATATGATTTTTGCATTTGCTGCTTTCTTAAGGTGAATACTAGTAGTATATGATTTTGCAGAGATAAAACTATCTCAGATCATTTCAACCAGTCGGACCACTCAGTCACCAACGTACGAGTCAAAGGTCTGTGGCTTCTATACAGTTACAGCACCATAGACAGGAAAGACAGAGAATCCCATCTTATAGATAAACTTGGAATACGCAAGCCACATGGCTCAATGACAAACCATAAAGATTTCCTCTACAGAATTCAGTATCATGCCACTTCATGTACTTTTCTCTGGACATGGCTCTGTGTTCATGTACTTTTACTTTGGTGTGTGTGTGTGTGCGTGTGTATTCGCTCGAATGTATACAGGTATTAACATTCTTGTCCCTCATGTATAACTTATGTTTGTACTGCTTAGATGATTTTATGCATACAATCATCTTCTTTCAATATGCCCTTCAATCCATGTATGTTTTACCTCGATGATGATTTACTGAAATAGACCATATTATCACCGTTTTCCCATCCCAGTGAGGTCTTGGCTTTGCGGCTGCACATATGCCTTTTTTATTTTTGTTTTAAATTCAATCTGTATTAATTCTCCTTTCACAAGACAGACCCAGCCCCATCTGACTAAGGGTTTTTTCTCCGGGGAGTCTGGTTTTCCCTTCAGCCCCTTGGCTGTTGGTTTAGGATATTTTTCTTCCTATTCCAAGGTAAGACTGGATTCGTTGCACTAGGCACGATCCATTTACATCAGCCATACCTCTTGATTAAATATTTTCCCATTCAGTCGATCATATGCTTATATTTTCTCTTATGCATTATTTAATAATGGATTTTCTCTTACGCATTATTTGATAGTGGGATCCTTTACATTCCAAACACAACTCTTCGCTAGTGCATCATAGTTTTAATTTTAGCCCTGGACCCTCTTCAGGATAGAACAATATTAATATGTCATGACCACTTTTCAGAATTGCAGAATTCATTTCACTTCCTCTCTGACATCATACTTACTCAAAAGCACATTATAATGTCATTTTAGTCAGTATATTCCTTTTCTCACACTGGAAGGAGCAGCGGGGAAGTTTCAGTCCTATTCGTCTAATTTTTGTATCTGGTGTTTGTTTGTTTGTGATCTTACGCTTGACAAAGGCCAATTTGTGCCTATCTTGTCTTGTATTAAATACGCGTTCTTATTCTTTTTAGTGTATTAAAGTGTTTTAGTTCTGATTATTTCGTGGTTCTATGGGTGGTTTAGCTGCGTTTTGGATGCTCTTGAGTCATTTCAAATTGTTTTAAATTGTATATTATTTGTATTGTGGTCTTTTAGGGGGTGATTTAGATTGTTTCTGGGTATTGCTTGTTTTAAGGTGTTTATAGAGTATTTCTGCTGTGGTTTGGGGCGTTGTAGCAGAGTGGTATATAACACGGGTCTCCTCATGCCCCGGAAAGAGGATAACTGGGGTTCTCAGTTATCAGTGACATCAGACGAGATAGTGCGTTTTATAATCAGAAGACAGCGCGACGTTATAGATGACCGACGTCATAGATGATGCGACGTCAGAATTGAGCAGTTAAGCTGTTTTAAAGTTACGTGATTTTACAGAAAAATAACGACGGCCTCTCTCTCTCTCTCTCTCTCTCTCTCCTCTCTCTCTCTCTCTCTCTCTCTCTCTCTCTCTCTCTCTCTCTCTCTCCTCCTCTTCTCTGTATTTCCGTCTTTCTCTAATTTAGGGTCAGCATTTACTTCAGCATAAGCGGGTTTGTGTTCTCAGTGGAAATTCTCTTTCCTAGATTGATATTTTTGTTTTAAATCTTCTCAGATTGATTTTTTCATTTGAAACCTTTTTATGTGGTTGTCCTTGTGTCCTTCCTCTTCACTGGCATTTTTATCATGATATCCAAGTAAGGCAGTAGTGACTGGTCTATTGTGATGTCTTTTATTAATTGTGACCGTTATAGTGGATTCTACTACTCTCCATATAGATTTGATTTCAGGACATGCGAAAAAGAAGTGTTTGATGTAGTCCTCGTCTCCAGGATTACGTGTGCCACATCGAACACTTCTTTTTCGCATGTCCTGAAATCAAATCTGTATAGAGAGTAGTAGAATCCACAATAATGGTCACAATCAATAAATACGCCAGAATAAACCAATCACTGTCTTACTTAGATATCATGATAAAAATGCTGATGAAAAGGAAGGACACAAGGAGCTTTTTACATCCTAAGCCCAGTACATGTACATGCTGACAACTGACCATCAACTGGAAACACAGATACTGCTTCAATCTATTTCACAGTTTACGCCAGAGCTTCACCACGATCTATTCCTAAGCTATCCATGACATAAAGCTCAATATTACGGTCAGTATATATACCAGTATACAGTGAATCCTCCCCGACACTACCATCTTTGCAGGAGTTTCACCCTGCTCAATCACAGTCTACCTACAAAACATCTCATTTACACAGGCTTATCTGATACAGTGGGTGATATGTACATATAATGGCACGACATCGGATATGAACTTTGTGCCACATGTACAACCATCTTCAATCAATGTCGTCATATGCAGGCCTCCCTCGGTCATGGCTGACCATGGACAAAGTACATCCGTTCTAATGTCTAGATGGGCTGTCTGCTTGGTCCAAGCAGCGTCGCCTGTGACTGTACAGACCAATGCGAGAGAGGCAGTCTCTGTCGCAGCGGTCGCATGTGTATGCTGATGCTGGTCTGTTGGCTGTCATCCCTTTTCTGCGGACTCGCTTTTCTGCTGCAGCAGCTGACAGTTTGTCCTCACCAACCCTCAGTTGTTTCTTGATAGTGGTTCTCCACCTGTTGCGGTCGTCTGCGAGGTCCTCCCAGGACTCAGTGTTGATCTCCAGCGCCTTCATGTCACGTTTGCAAACGTCTTTGTATCTCAGCTGTGGGCGGCCAGTGTTTCTCTGCCCTGTGGCATACTGTCTACAATTATTGCTTGCTTCTTTTTCGTCAAATAGATACGTCACAAGCACATAAACTGACCCTGACTGATGCTCTGTCTAATACTAATACTTAGTAAGTGACAGTAAAGATCTGAGAATAATAAGGAAAATGTATTGGGAACAAAGAGGGCGCAAAGAAAGAAACTTTTCAAAATATCAAAAGAGTGGTTAAATAGGAATATGTTCTGTCACCAGATTTGTTTTCACCTTACAGCAAAACCGCCATAAGAATGCCCTGGGATAAAAGTTGGAAGAAAAATGATGATTTTCGTTATGCAGATGACACTGTTCTAATTGCAGAAAATAAAAAAGGCAAAATCTTGTGAACATAATTGCTTGAGTTCTCTGTGTTAAATTGTGTGTGATGTGGAGCGAATCCATGAGTTTTGACAAAAGCGCATTTTTAAATCTATGATGACCTTTCCGAAAGAAGCCGACGGCGTTTTCCTTGAACAGGGCTTTTTCTTGCATGTTTCTGTCTTTAAACCCCTTCAGCTTGGTGAAGTTACAGGCCGCTGCAATCTGCTCACACAGCTCTCTCCCCCTGTTGTAGCCCAGAAACTGGTCCAGCTTCATGATCTGACCCACAGGGTCCTGATGGACATGAGAAAGGAAAAACTTGATGGAAAAAGAAAACAATAGATGAAGAAGAAAAAAACGCAAAAATACACAGACGAACAAGATGGTCGTGCTATTTCAATCATTCTTCGTTTTCATTAAAAAAAAAAGTTATTACAGAAATTTCAAATTTTATACTTTTCAGCGTCACTGTGATTTTGAAGAAGCTTCTGCTCTAATCAGAACTTGACGTGCATCAATGCCAAGGACAGACTGTCACAAAAGTGGAAACAGAATGTAAGTATTGTAAAAAGATCCTGAGTTAATGCTGTTAACACACCTCCTTCTAAAAGTGCTGATTTCCTTGTGAAGGAAAAAAATCCGAAAAATTAGGTACAGGATGAATCGATGTTAAATTCTGCAGAAGGTTTTTCACTTACTCTCTTCAGATCTTCAAAGGAGCTGGTAAAAATGGGCAGCTCAGTCTGGGTCTCCATGAACCGCTCCCAATGCAACACGTAGTCAAACCAGTCCCCGTACCAGTCTGCAACAGGTGATAATAATAACTTCATGATAGTAATTGCAACACTACCTCTAATAATAAGAAGAAGAACAGCAACAACATTAATAATCTAAAAATGGTAATAATAACAATAATAATGATCATATACATTACTATTAGTTGAAAACTTCTGCCATTACTATCAGTTGAAAAGTTTTGCCCACACTGTGCAGGCGTTAAGTTGCTGCACAGTTTGCATGCTCCATCTTCAGTAGGCGTGCTCGCTGGGTATTTTTGTTTCTATATGGCACAAGACTAGTACTGACACGACATACAGGATCAATGCATATGTGATGTTCTGCGTGCTTATATTCACTAAGGGGGATTAGGCACTATCAAGTCTGTGCGTACGTTGACCTGGGCGATTGGAAAACTCTTCACCCTTTATCCACCAGGGAGCAGGTAATCAGACAGGATTGAACCCAGACCTTCTGATGGAAAGTCTGACGTCTTCCACACCTGACTACTGCGCCCATGTCTAATGATAGGAATGATAGTAGTAACGATAATGATAACAATAATAATATAATAATCATAACATAATAACAAACATATTCATAATGATAATAACAATCGAATAAATAGCATTCATTTATCTCAGGAGATCATGGAATAGTGTTTTTGATGTTCAACTCCAAGTTCAACACTGCTTCAGTGCACCAGCTTTTTGTTTGTTTGTTTTTTAAGGATCATTTCACTCAGGTAGGTTACCTTTGTGCTCACCTTTTTTTTTTTCGCCCCGTTTTCTACTCCTACTTAATGGCCACAGCCGCTGGAACAGTTTTTACAATGCGATGATGATGATGTCGATGAGGATGATAATCATGATGCTATGGAGTTCCATCTAGGATTAAGACCATGACAGGGCTGTTTTCTACGCTTACTATCATAATATATCCTGGCGTCAACCACGCGCGAGAGATACAGACACCTACGGTGCCAGTCAGACGTTTTGAGCAACACCCTCAATGACGCATCCGTGAAGTGGATGACACTCGACTGTGTTGGTCCCAATCTTCTCAATAAGCCCATGGCACGCCCATCTCTGGGTAGGACTTATTGGAGTTATTTCAAGAGGAATTCACCGAGCTCGGACAACTCCATATGCACTCCACCCAAATCTGCCAACAATTATCCGACAGGTCTCCGAAGCCTGCACAAAACCTTATGCGCTGGCAAGGTCTTGAAACGGGAAAAGGGGAGAAGGGACCTATAAAACACTAAGGTGACACCACCAGAACGATAGAAACATTTAGATGGGCAGAGCACAGGCCAGTTTTTTATGCTGTCGGCTGGGATTGAACTCAAGATACCAGACCTCGAGTCTATGGCTCTATCAACTAGCCCGCTTAAAAAATAGCAGAGCGTGGTTTCGATCCACGGACCTCTGGGTTATGGGCCCAGCACGCTTCCACTATGCCACTCTGGTTCTTAAAGGAGTATGAGCAGGTTAGAGCCAAAAATTCCCACAATGACTTTTGAAGGGACTAATGTGGATTCGAACCCACAATTTTCCAGTCGGTAGTCCGTTGCGCTAACCATTACGCCACGGCAACTGGTTCAGTGCGCAAGTATTGGCAGGGTTACATGGAAGATCAGCTCTTGCCCACGAAGCAGGTCTCCCCCTCTCCACAACGCTGATGAAGTCCAAGGGAAAGGCAAGAGTCAGTACAACGACAGTAACAACACTAATGACAACATTGATGATAATAATGAAAACGATGAAAGCATCAGCACTAGCAAAATCAGTGTTTAGGTGTGGCCCATCAGCTCAGCTGGTTTGAGTACCACGCGGATAAACGGGGGTCGTAGGTTCCATCCTTGGACTGGCCGAGAGTTTCTGTTTTTGTTTTTTTTTTTGTTTTTTTTTTTGTTTTAAATACATAGCTTGTCAGAAGAATGGATGACAAAAGTGAATGGCAGCGTATGATCAACTACATTCTAAGTGGGACACGCCGCGCATAAGAAGAAGACGAATATATTATTGGAAAACTCAGATGGAGCACATATGGCATTCTTCAAGAAACGTCATCTCCAACCACCAACTACTTGTCCAATGCAATCAAAGAAAGCATGGACACCATCATCACGAAAAGACAATGGAGATGGCTTGGGCACATCATCCGAAGACAGCAGGTTAACATCACCAGGACAGCCCTTCACTGAACACCAGAAGGAAGAGGTAAGGAAGAAAGACCCAAGAACACGTGGCGACGAGTATTTGTGAACATTTTAATTGTTGCTTTGAGAGTTTGTGTGCTTTAAGTTTTGTGCAAGTATTAACGTGCTGATCTTCACTGCAAAAAGGTATGTTGATTTTTGTCTCTGTGAATATAACCCTCCTTCCAGACAGAGGCCGTGGTTAGAATCTATATTACCTTTCGTCTGACTTTTCATGGGTTTGCTTATTTCAAAGTAATAATATACTGAATATGTGAGCAGTGAATACGTATCTTTTACCAGTAATGTGATTATTATGCATCATAATCCATTAATTGACTCAGTGTCCCTCATTCCTGATCTTGGAGAAGCAAAGGCCAAATTTGGGGAAAATAAAACAGCAAAATGTAGCTGAGTTAGTCCGGAAAATGGAAGAGAAAGTTTGTGGACATGATAATAGACAGCAGACAAATTTCGAAAGTTTTCTTGTACATGAGGGGCTTTACTTTTACAATGAACAGTGCTCCAATGTGCAAAAACATCAGAGAAATAATGATAAAACTGGAATCCTGTTTTAACTCTTTGACTCCCACACCCTGTCCACCAGCATCTTGCATTGCCAACCATGCTAGAAAAGCAAAATCTTTCTTCCAGCAAGAAGCTGGTGGATAGGGTTAGGGAGTCAAAGAGTTAAGTTTTTGCAGTTGGATAGGTGCCGGGAGTCGAAGGGTTAAAAAGGCCATGTTCTTGCATTTTTTGCCTAACGTTATCAACCTACAAACAAATACTGTCATTGTGAAGCTGCTTTTACCACAAACAATAACAGCAGTGCTTAGATTTGATTTTGTCAAGATTTTGCGCTATATAAATAAAATATATTATTATTATTATAAACAATAACAGCAGAAGACCCTACAGCCCAGAAACACCCCTGGTGTTCCACACAGAAACTTGTTAGTTATTGTTAGTGTTGTTTAAAGCCCAGCCGACTGCGTAGAGCCATATCAGGGCTATAACCGCTTCAAAACATAAAAAACTTCAAAAAGAAAAGAAAATTAAATACACATATCAATGCATTCGCGCACATAATCTAAGGACATGCCCCTGGCGTTGACCACTCTGTCCAATTTATCGCACAGGTAAGATTTAAAAAAACACACCTGAATACAAATATAAGCATACATAAGGACACAAAAACATATATAAAAACAAGCATAATTTATCTAAAATTGCTGCCACATATCTCACCTCCCTAGAACCAAAACTGCACTTAATACATGTACCCAATTATCAATCCTAAGAAAAAGTATACAAGACTTTATCGCACACATACAGGTGCATGGACCATTAAGGCAGAAAATGATAGGTAGAAATGACAGAAAACAAAGCAACAAGGCAGAAACAAAGAGAGTGACAGAAAAGATTAAATTTCTTGCACAGAATCATACAGAAACTGATCCAGTGCAAACAGGCGTGGACAATCTTCGTGCCTGCCCACCATGCCAATGGCACAATGAATAGTGAGCAAGCAAGTAAGCGTATGGCATTGTCTGAGTGCGATGAACCCCTCTTGAACACTGGATTTCAAACCAACTGGAGCAACAACCAAAAACAACAACAACAATGACCATCAAACACGTATGATTTTGCATCAGTCACTTTCTCCAGCTTAATGAAACATCAGGAAAGTGAGCTGATCTGTTGTTGTTTCTGTCCTAAGTTTGTTTCTCTGTTGTTTTCAATGTACGCTTGACAAAGTCCTGCTGTCCAAAAAATTGTACGCCTGTCTGGTTGTGTTGATCGATTAGATACGCCTTCTCATTCTATTATTATGTGTTTCAGGTCTCTTAATTAACAGTTATCATCATCATCAAAAATGTTGTTATCAAGCAAACTTCTTGGGAAACATTTCAGTGTGCTTCAACGCACACAGGCTGAGACGAGAAAGCGGAAAATGACTGGAGAAGGGACATGGTTTTGTTGAGCACGCACCATCTTTCAAACAAAGGTTAGCTCCCTTGGACTATCTTTTCTTTCATTTCGCAAGCGTTCGGACAGTGGTTCTACTGTTATTTCGCCATTTGTACTCGTTAATTTTTCACAATCTCTTATCGACCGGCAGTGTGAGAGACAGGAATAGTGAGAGAAAGAGAGAGAGAGAGAGTGTGTGTGTGTGTGTGTGTGTGTGTGTGTGTGTGTGTGTGTGTGTGTGTGTGTGTGTGTGTGTGTGTGTGTGTGTGTGCGTGCATGGGTGTTTCTGACTATTTCTCTGCCTGCCTGTCTGTCTGTCTGTCTGTCTACTACCGAATTTTTGTCAAAACTGTAAACTATTCGAGAGACGCAAAAACATAAATTTGGAAGGTACATCTCCAAGGTTAAGGTCACACATTTTCCATATGGAAGACAACCTGTATTATCAAGCAATCAGTTCTGCCTAAATGTACTTATTTAATTTATTTGTTTGTATATTTGTTTTATCTGTAGACGTCATATTCATTTGTCTGTCTGTCTGTTTGTTTTTCTTCCTTTCTGTCTGTCTTTTTTTTGTTTTCTTTTGTTTGTTCTTGCCAAGGAAGTAATCGCTAGTTTCACTCTCACTTGACTCAAATAATCTATTATTCTTACCAAAAAAAACTGGAAATGAATTGATGCTTGCTGTAAAACTGTTTGATGGTCAATTCAAGCTATTCTAATAATGTTCTTTTTTTTTCAATACAAGATTTTTTGTTTTACCATCAGAAAATCTAGATTTTATACATTTTAAGATAACTGACCTTGACCCAAAGATCTATCATGAAACACCTGAGAAAACCTTGTTAACACGTTCTTGTTACACACACACATACACACAACACACACACGCACACACGCACACACACATCTCTCTCCAGTCAATATGAAACAATCTTTATGGTCAAACTTACGGCCCAGAGACATCATGTGGTCGAAGAAGTCATTCCAGGAACCTTCATAGGCTAGCTTTCCATTGTGTCCATGTGCTTGGAGGTACATGGACACCCAGGTGTCCTTAGGATTCCGTTCCTTGTAGACCACCTTCACCTTCTTCTCCCACACCTAAAACAAACATCAAGAGTCTGGAGTTTGTTCAAGAGGAACTCATCGTACTCGGACACTTTTGCATGCGTTCCACTCAAATCTGAGGAGAAGAGTGGCAGAATGGTTCAGTCATTCGGCTGCCAATAACTAAACTCAAGTTTCGAGTTCCAGAAAGCGCTCCCCATTGAGACCTCAACTCTTCTCCTCAGTTTGCCTGGAAAATCACACTAAACGTCTAGTCCTTCGGAAGGGGACGAAAAACAAGTCAGACCTGTCTGCCTTCTGGCCTTCGCATGCTAAAGATCCCACGGCAGTTGAAAATTGTTCACAGTTGGGCATTGCCCCGCTACCTTGGTATAACACGGGCCATTTTTAATGTTGCAGGCTGGGGTTGAACTCGAATATCAGAGTTTGAGTCAGCGCCTCTATGAAAAGAACCAACCTGCAAAGAGAATAATATTAATTTATACTGCACCAGGAAAAACTGTTACTGTTACTGTTATTGTTGTTCAAAGCCCAGCCGACTACGTAGAGCCATATCAGGGCTATAACCCTCTCAAAACACACAATACGTCAACAAGGAAAAAGAGGAAAAGAAAATCAAGTGCATATATCAATGCATTCGCGCACAAAATCCAAGGACATGCCCCTGGCGTTGACCATTCCGTCCAATTTATCGCACAGGGTATTTAAAAAAAACATACCTGAATACAAATTTAAACATAACTAAGGACACTGAAACATATACAAAAACGAGCCTAAATTACCTAAAATTGCTTCTGCATATCTCGTTTGCCTAGAGCCAAAAATGCACCTAATACATTACCCATTTATCAATCCTAAGAGAAAGCATGCACACTTTATCGTACTTTATCGGTCATCTCACCAGACGGCAGACACACATCAGAAAAAGCCAGCAGAATCGGCCAAGCCGAAACAGCATTCAAGAAGATGAAAAGCTTTCTTACTGTTGTGTGGTTGTGAGGCGTGGACAAGCAACACGCAAAGTCAGAACAAAATTGAGGCAACTGAAATGTGGTTTCTAAGAAGAACGTTGAGAGTTCCATGGACAGTAAAGAAAACAAACGAGACAGTCTTAAAGGAGGCAGACACAAGAAGATTATTAATAAAAAAAAAATTAGAAAAAAACAAGCAACATTTATAGCACATTTTTGAGGAACGAGAAATTAGAGCACCTGGTCACAACTGGAAAGCTGGAGAAAAAGAGAACACCAGGTAGACCCAGGGAGAAAATACTGAACGGACTTGCAAGGGTGGCTGAGGACAGAGAGGGTGGGAGATGTACTTGCTGCGACAAGGGACAGATTCGTATGGAGGGAAATGATCGCCAACGCTATGCGGCTGGGCACATGATGAGTAGTAGTAGTAGTAACGGTAATATCATCATTGATATTGTTATATCATTATCATTACTGTTATTATTATTATTACTATTGTTTATCTATTTATTTATTCAGGGAAAAAACCGCTTCAAACGTAAATCTCTTGGCTTCTGTTCCTTCTCTATGGCTGCGAGCTCTGGAATTCCCTTCAAAGTTACAGCAGTCATTCTCCTTTTGTTTCATCTTTTAACTCCCACTTCAAATGTACATCTTAAGATAATATTTCCCGGTTAAAAATGTTAAATGTTTTGTAGCTTCTTTCTAACGTTTTATAACCTCTCCCTGTGTCCTTTGTATGACTGTGAATGGGGCTGTGACTGTGAGTACGTCTGAGAGAACGTGTCTTAGTAAGCGCCCGGATCCATACGTAAGGCGCTATATAAATATCAATTATTGTTATTATCATTATTATTGTCATTTTATCATTAGGATCATGAGCATCATTATCATCATTATCGTCATCATCACCATCATCATCACCACCACCACCACCATATCATCACCATCATCATCATCGCTATCGTCGTCGTCGTCATCATCACCATCATCATCACCACCACCACCACCACCACCACCATATCATCACCATCATCATCATCGCTATCGTCGTCGTCGTCATCATCATCATCATGACTATCGTCATCGACATTGTTATCATGACCAACATCATCTTCATCGTCGTCGTCGTTTACCTGTTTGGGCAGATGGTGGTACTTCAAGTGTGAGATTAAGAGACGAGGTTTGTCGCTGCTTCCCATGTTCTTCTCGGTGATAGGGGTCATGTCAAAAAAGAGTACACCCCGGTCTCCTTGTAGTATTCTGTGCTAGCATTCATCAACATGTGGATGATCTCGAAGTTCCAATGTGTCCCTGTGAAAAAAAAAAAGAAAGAAAAGTGAAAACAAAGAACGAAAGAAAAGTGAAAACAAAGAACGAAAGACAAATGAACAAAAAATGGACAGGTGGAAGAAGAAAGGAAAAAAAAGAACTAAAGACAGACAGAAGGAAGGAAGGGCAAAATAACAAAAGGATGATAGATGAAAGGAAGGACTGAAGAACAAAAGAAAGAAGGAAAAAGAGAAAAGAAAGGTGGAGAAAAGGACAAAAGAACACAAAAAAACGCAGAAGAAAGGAAGAAAGAACAAACCAGCGAAAGAATAATGCAAGGAAGGAAGACAGAGCAAAACAGCGAAAGAAAGCCGGAAGAAAGGAAGAAAAAACAAAATAGCGAAAGAGAGACGGAAGAAAGGAAGAAAGAATAAAACAGCGAAAGAAAAAATGATGGAAGGAAGAAAGGACAAAAGAAAGTAAAAACACACAGAAGGAAGGAAGGAAAGACAAAAGAGCAAACAAAAAATAAATAGAGAGATGGAAGGAAGAAAGGACAAAAGAGCACAAGAAAGACGACAGGAAGGAAGGAAGGACAAAAGAACGAAAGGCAGATGGAAGGAAGGAAGGACGAAAGAAGGAAAGAAAGGGGAAAGGAAGGGCAACAAAAAAACAACAACAACAACAACAAAGACAGAAGGACGAGAAAAAGAAAATCGAACAAAACAAAGAAAGAAGGACGGAAGAAAGGACAAACAAACGAAGAAAGACATAAGCAAAGACAGACAGAAGAACAAAGAAAGACGGAAGGAAGGAAGGAATGACAAAAGAACGAAAGAAATGAAGAAAAGAAAGAACAAGAGAAAGGACTGAAGGAATAAATTACAAAAAATAAAACGGCTCATTTACTTCTTAAAAATCGATTAGTGTCTTTTCATGTATAGTCTATTCAGTTTATTGTGTGTTCTTCCATTCTGGGCCTTTAGTGCACAGCTTCCTTATCCACATCAATTTCAATGTTCGCATAAAAACTTCAATGTCAGATATTCCTATTTCGCTGGTTTCTTTGTAAAGCACTGGGTGTTTCCTTTTTACTTTATTTTTTCATCCAAAACAAAATTCAAAGCAATGTTCTGTAGTCACACTCTTTTCTGTCTGCATGTATGTATGTTTACCTGTGGAAGTGGAATTATTTTACAGAATTTGCCAGGGGCAACTCTTACGTTGCAGTGGGATATTTTTAACGAGCGCTGAGTACGTCCTGCACACGTGACCTCAATTTATCGTCTCATCGGAGAGTCTAGCACCTAGACCACCACTTCAGACCTAATGGAGAGAAGGGACGGGAGAAAATAAGATTGCTGTGTGATTACTGATTTGAACCCGAGTTTCTCACTTCCTAGGCTAGCTTTTAACCGCTTGGCCACACACTCCACTGTAGGTCAAAACAACGTGCATGCACACATCTGAAACAACATTCCTGGGAACGAAGACGAAAAAGAACATATGACAGAGGGATTAACGAAACACTAAGCTGACACTACCACAATAGTGAAAGCATTAAGATGGGCAGCGATAATTCCAATTTCTAATGTTGCAGGCTGAGACTGAACTCAAGACACCATAACCTTCTAGTCCAAGGCTCTATTTGAAGAACAAACCAGCCTGTATAAAACATGGATTGCCCACAGGCTGAACCCACAACCTCTGAAGTGAGCATAATGCTCTAACAACTGAGCTAACGTAGCCACTATTGTTGTATCTGTTTAAAGCCCAGCCGACTGCGTAGAGCCATGTCAGAGGCATAACCATTGCAATACACAAACAATACTTTAACAGGAAAAAAAGGAAAAGAAAAAATGCATTCGCGCACATAATCTAAGGAGATGACCCTGGCGTTGAACCCTCCGTCCAATTTATCGCACAGGGTATTAAAAAAACATACCTAAATATAAATTGAAACATAAGGACACTAAAACATATATAAAAACGAGCCTAAATTATCTAAAATTGCTTCCGCATATCTCACTTCCCTAGACCCAAAAAATGCATTTGATATATGTACCCAGTTTTCAGTCCTAAGATAAAATACGTAAGACTTTATTGAACACATGCAGGTAAATGACCAGCGAGGCAAAAAATGACAGGAAGAAAAGACAGAAAGCAAAGGAGGAAGAAAGAAACAAAGAGCGACAGAAATGAGGAAATTTCTAGCAAACAAGTTCCAGAAGGTGGAGAAACTGTTTATATGAAAGAGTCCCTGGCATCCCTACGGGGGCATACAGCCAACAAAAAACATGGCCTAACCAAGGGATGAACCCACACGACCTGCGCCATGAGTGTGGCATTCAAAGAACTGAGCTAATGAGCTTGAGCACACACAACCTATACATCACCTGTCTTGAGAAAGCCCACGATGATAGAACAACACACAACCTATACATCACCTGTCTTGGAAAAGCCCACAATGATAGAACGACACACAGCCTTTACATCACCTGTCTTAAGAAAGTCCACAATGATAAACAACACACAATCTATACATCACCTGTCTTAAGAAAGTCCACAATGATAAACAACACACAACCTATACATCACCTGTCTTAAGAAAGTCCACAATGATAAACAACACACAATCTATACATCACCTGTCTTAAGAAAGTCCACAATGATAAACAACACACAACCTATACATCACCTGTCTTAAGAAAGTCCACAATGATAAACAACACACAATCTATACATCACCTGTCTTAAGAAAGTCCACAATGATAAACAACACACAATCTATACATCACCTGTCTTAAGAAAGTCCACAATGATAAACAACACACAATCTATACATCACCTGTCTGGGGAAAGACCACAATGTTAGAACAACGCACAACGTATACATTAGCTGTCTTGGAAAAGCCTACAATGATATAACAACACAACCTATACATCACCTGTCTGGGGAATGACCACAATGTTAGAACAACGCACAACGTATACATTAGCTGTCTTGGAAAAGCCTACAATGATATAACAACACAACCTATACATCACCTGTCCTAGGAAAGCCTACAATGATAGAACAACACATCACATGTTTTGGTAAAGCCTACAATGATAGAACAACACAACCTATACATTAGCTGTCTTGGAAAACCGCAAAAGAATAGAACAACACATAACCTATACATCACCTGTCTTGAGAAAGCCAACAATGATAAACAACACATAACCTATACATTACGTGTCTGGAGAAATCCTACAATGATAGAACGACACACAACCTATACATTACGTGTCTGGAGAAAGCCTACAATAATAAACAACACACAACCTATACAGCACCTGTCTTGATAAGCAACACACAACCTATACATCACATGTCTTGATAAGCAACACACAACCTATACATCACATGTCTTGATAAGCAACACACAACCTATACATCACCTGTCTTGATAAGCAACACACAACCTATACATCACATGTCTTGATAAGCAACACACAACCTATGCATCACATGTCTTGATAAGCAACACACAACCTATACATCACCTGTCTTGATAAGCAACATACAACCTATACATCACATGTCTTGATAAGCAACACACAACCTATACATCACATGTCTTGATAAGCAACACACAACCTATACATCACATGTCTGGAGAAAGCTTACAATGATAGACAACACACACAACCTATACATCACATGTCTGGAGAAAGCCTACAATGATAGACAACACACAACCTATACATCACATGTCTGGAGAAAGCTTACAATGATAGACAACACACAACCTATACATCACATGTCTGGGGAAAGCTTACAATGATAGACAACACACAACCTATACATCACATGTCTGGAGAAAGCTTACAATGATAGACAACACACAACCTATACATCACATGTCTGGGGAAAGCTTACAATGATAGACAACACACAACCTATACATCACATGTCTGGAGAAAGCTTACAATGATAGACAACACACAACCTATACATCACATGTCTGGGGAAAGCTTACAATGATAGACAACACACAACCTATACATCACATGTCTGGGGAAAGCTTACAATGATAGACAACACACAACCTATACATCACATGTCTGGGGAAAGCTTACAATGATAGACAACACACAACCTATACATCACATGTCTGGGGAAAGCTTACAATGATAGACAACACACAACCTATACATCACATGTTTGGAGAAAGCCTACAATGATAAACAACACACAACCTATATATCACCTGTCTTGGAAAAACCCACAGTGATAGAACAACACACAACGAAAACATCACCTGTCTTGAGAAACCCCAGAATAACAGGAAAACAACAACCTATACATCACCTGTCTTAAAAAAGCATACAATGATAGAACAACACACAAACTATACATCACCTGTCTTGATACACAACACAACCTATACATCATGTGTCTGGAGAAAGCCTACAATGATAGACAACACACATCACCTGTCTTGGAAAATCTTAAAATGACAGAACAACACACAGCCTATACATCACACGTCTTGGAAAATCCCAATGATAGAATACACAAACTATAAATCACATGTCTTTGGGAAAGCCCACGATGATAGAACAACACACAACCTATACATCACCTGTCTTGAGAAAGCCCACAATGATAGAACAACACACAACCTATACATCACCTGACTTGGGATAGCCCACAATGATAGAACAACACACAACCTATACATCACCTGACTTGGGATAGCCCACAATGATAGAACAACACACAACCTATACATCACCTGTCTTCGGATAGCCCACAATGATAACATCGTTGGGGTTGAGCTCCACGTTCCGGATATCCGAGCATGTCGGCGGAAGTCCTTTATCGTTGAAAAGGGCGGGATGAGAAGATCCCCGATCTGGCCATAATACAAGTCATTACCATGCTTGTCCTTCAGTTCTACGTAGGGGGATGTTGCCATAGTTCTGCTCGTGGCGATGATGGTGGTGTCTGATTTGGCGGTGGTGGTGTCACTATGGTGGTGGTTTTCTGTCAGATTCACCTGAAAATTAACCAGTTACAGATGTAATACAAATTTTGAATCAGCACGCTCAATAGTTAAGCAATTACTTCATCGGGATGGGGGCTACGTAGGCAGTGCCCTGTGTACTTGGATCACAACAGGCAAGTCAGAACTCACCCATGTGATTCAAGAGCAATGCAGGGTCTCCTTTTGGGGTAGCCCTACGGTAGCTTGACATCGCTGGTCTGCACGATCTTTCTAGCCCTGGGAATTCTACTGGATAAACTTTGGTTTCGTGCAGTGTTGAAGACCGGACTAAGTAACGCAGATGCTTTACTTTTAAAGCAGGTTAGAAAACGAGGCAGTAAAAGAAACGAACAATATGAAATAATCTCCTTAAAAAAAACAAGACGATTAAGCTATTCTAACAATCTTCCTATTATACATTGTTTTTAGAAAATCCAGACTTTTTTCTTCTCTAGGACACTGTGACATCGAAGAAGTATCCAACTAAAGAAACTTGACGTAAAGCGTGGACAACGGTTGACTGACACATTACTGATAAGACAATGTAAATATTGTCACAATCTCTTGAGAAAGTAGTGCTGTTTACAAACCTCTTTCAAACAGTTCTTATTTACGCACTGTGCAGGTCCGTGAGACCTTGACCGTCAAGATGTACCTTCCAAACATGTTCTGCCGATTACTCAATGGTACACACCTTTGATCAAAATTTGGACTGCTCCACCCATAAACATCTGAGAAAATCTTGTTCATACATCTCTTTCGCCCCCCCCCCCCCCTTTACACACACACATACACACACACACACATACACACGCACACACACACAGGTACGCACGCACGCACACATACACAGTCGATACGAAACACTCATTTTAGCAAAGAAATGGAGCTTTAGTATGCATACTTTTCCATTTCTTTATTCTGCAATGGAGCTTGGTCGTGCAAGAAAAGGTCAGTTTATGTCGACACGCAGAGGCAGGCCATGGGGACTGGTAATGGTATACCCGATGTTCTAAAGGGCTGACTCAGCACTGTGCAGGCAGTACAGACCCCTACTAACATGTAACCCAGCACTGTGCAGGCAGTACAGACCCCTACTAACATGTAACCCAGCACTGTGCAGGCAGTACAGACCCCTACTAACATGTAACCCAGCACTGTGCAGGTAGCACAGACCCTACTAACATGTAACCCAGCACTGTGCAGGTAGTACAGACCCCTACTAACATGTAACCCAGCACTGTGCAGGTAGCACAGACCCCTACTAACATGTAACCCAGCACTGTGCAGGCAGTACAGACCCCTACTAACATGTAACCCAGCACTGTGCAGGCAGTACAGACCCCTACTAACATGTAACCCAGCACTGTGCAGGCAGTACAGACCCCTACTAACATGTAACCCAGCACTGTGCAGGCAGTACAGACCCCTACTAACATGTAACCCAGCACTGTGCAGGCAGTACAGACCCCTACTAACATGTAACCCAGCACTGTGCAGGCAGTACAGACCCCTACTAACATGTAACCCAGCACTGTGCAGGTAGCACAGACCCCTACTAACATGTAACCCAGCACTGTGCAGGCAGTACAGACCCCTACTAACATGTAACCCAGCACTGTGCAGGTAGCACAGACCCCTACTAACATGTAACCCAGCACTGTGCAGGTAGCACAGACCCCTACTAACATGTAACCCAGCACTGTGCAGGTAGCACAGACCCCTACTAACATGTAACCCAGCACTGTGCAGGCAGCACAGACCCCTACTAACATGTAATTCAGCACTGTGCAGTGTAGCACAGACCCCTACTAACATGTAACCCAGCACTGTGCAGGCAGTACAGATGCCTAATCTAACATGTGATCAAGACAAAAAATGGTGAGCAGGGGAGGGGAGCGGTTGTACTTGTGACAGAAATACGAGTGCAGGTAAAATGAACAAACATGTATTTAAAACTATCCGCTCGCAGAGTCATCCGTGACAACATCCCACATAAAAGAAAAGGAGAAAAAAACAATGAAAGTAGATCACCAAGCGAACAGGATTACGCAGCAAAACTGGCTTGCATTACAAGCAAATACATATTCACACACACACACACACACATTCTCACACACACAAATACAAACTCACATATTCACAAACACGTACATATACCCATAAGCTAAGCATGCACAAGGGCTCTCACACAAACGCATGCTTGCACGTACGCACTCACACACAAACGCGAAAAAATACATATACACACTTGCACATACATCTATATGCATATACACACATGTACACTCTCTCTGTCTTTCTCTCTGTGTCTGTCTGTCTGTCTCTCTCTCTCTCTCTCTCTCTCTCTCTCTCTCTCTCTCTCTCATACACACACACACACGTGCGCGCACACACACATATACACACACATATTCGCACACACACATACCTAAGTAAGCAGAGACACATTCATACACTTTCGCACACACACGAGCGGTCTCTCTCTCTCTCTCTCTCTCTCTCTTTCACACACACACACACACACACACACACACACACACACACACACACACACACACACACACACACACACACACACACACACATACACACACACACATATTTCTGAAGAAAGCAAAACAAAGGGTTCAGTTTTTGCTCTACTAGCATGGTTTACAATGCAGGATGCTGGTGGACAGGGTGCGGGAGTCAAAGGGTTAAGAGCATAATGACCTTCCTTCTGAAAGACCTGATACTAGCAGAATACTGTAGGTGGGTCACTTTGCTTCCTAACCCCCAACATTTAAACTGTTTTCATTATAGCGTTGTCGTCATCGCACGTTTCACACCAGGTAATTTATTCTGACGAGTACAGTGTCCATTTTGTGAGCTAGGTGTGTTTTTTTGTTTTTTGTTTGTTTGGGTTTTTTTTTTTTTTTTTTTTTTTTTTTTGTCTGTCTGTTTGTTCTTGCCATTGCAAGATAAAAAAAACCCTACTCTCCTTCCCTTGGGGACGTAGCAACATACCTACATTTTCTCTACAACAACAGCCAAGTTCAGTAAAAGAGTCATATTAAGAATCGAACGGGACAATAACATTAAACGATACGGAAGTTTTTAATTTGAAAAAAAAACAAAAAACAATAGCTTACACCAAGTGTTTGATCGTCTTCTAAAGACAAACGCGAGAGCAGAAATCAAATACTGTGCACACTAACGAAATAAAATGCCATTTCCCTCCTTGTTTTGTTCTTTCTTTCCTGTGTGTGTGTGTTTGTTTACGTTCCGATTTTTCTCCGATGCGTCTATACACGGTGAACCGTTTACACTGTGCAGGCGATATGTTGCTGCACACACTGCATTACCCCACCATCGGTAGGCTTGCATACTGGGCGTTTTCCTATTTACACAAGCCACCCGACGCAGACACCACTTCAGGCTCTATAACACCCAGACTTTATGTTCTGCATGCGTATACAATCAAAGGGGGTTTAGGCACTGTCAGGTCTGCACACACGTTGACATGGGACGTCAAAAAGACTCCACCCTTTACTCACCAGGAGGAGGTGTCTAGGCGGATCGAACCCAGTACCCTCCGACTGGATGTTCGACGATTACCCACCTGCATTCGCTGTGTCTTGTGTCTGCCTCCATCAAGACTGTCTCATTTGTTTTCTTTGCTGTCCATGGAACTCTCAACATTCTTCTTAAAAACCACATCTCGGCTGCCTCAATTTTGTTCTGGCTTTGCTTGGTGACAATCCACACCTCACGACCGTATAACATGATCGGTTCTATATAACATCCAAGAACTCTCTTCCTGATGATAATTGATAGGCATTTGTTGGTAAGAATGATTTTCATCTTCTTGAATGATGTTTTGGCTTGGCCAATTCTGCTGGCTATTTCTGATATGCATCTGCCGTCTGGTGAAATGATCGTTCCCAGATGTTTAAACTTATCAACCTGTCTCAAGGTTGTGCTGTTTGCTGTTATTTTGCATGAGGGGATTTCATGTTTTTTATTGATCACCATGACTTCAGTCTTCTTGCTGTTTAGTTCCAGCCCCTTACCTTTGCTTTCTCACCCGTCTCACCCGTCGGCGTCACCGGGAACAGTGTTGGCCGCTGCACATGATGTCCTCACAAGCTGCCTCCAGCACTCTCGATCTTGGCTAAGTCTGACCACCTCCTGGAGTTTCTTGCCACTGATGTTTGTGATGTTTCTAGCAAGTGATGCAGGTGGCCGTCCTCTGTTTCTCTTTCCTTCCATTTTACCCTGGAGGACAGTGGACATCAAGTCTGTTCTCTCATTACGGATTGCGTGTCCAACATATTTCAGTTTCCTCCGTTGTATGAGTACTAGGAGCTTGCGTGTAGTACCCAACTCATTCAGTATGCTTTCATTTGAGCGCCTATCCGTCCATCTGACCCTCAGCAGTCTTCGGTAAAACCACAGCTCTGCTGCTTCCACTCGTCTTTCATCCTCTTTCTTCATTGTCCATGCCTCGCAGCCGTATAACATCACTGGCCAGACAAGACATTTTAAGAGTTTTATCTTAAGGTCTGCTGTTATGCTGTGGTCTTTCCAAATATTGTTCAATTGAACCATACTGTTCTTGGCCATTCCAATTCTCATCTTTATGTCTTTTGAGCATGTTCCATCGTGTGTCTTGACTGAACCTAAATATTTAAAGTCTTTGACATTTTCTAGAGGGACTTGGTTTAGCATGATCTGGTCCTGTCTAGTGTTATATTTGCCTGCAACATGCATAACCTTTGTCTTCTTTGAATTTAAGTCCAGCCCAGCTGCCTTTCCAACCCGGTCTACCCTGCTCAGGATCCTCCTAGAGCCTGTAATGTTGTCTGCCAGTAATCCTGTGTCATCTGCGTAGCGTAAATTTGACAGGTTTCTACCACCAATATTTACTCCCATGTCTTCTATGTCTGCTTCTCTCATGATATGTTCAGTGTATATGCTGAAGAGATGTGGAGACAGGATGCAACCCTGCCTTACCCCTTTAGTGATGTTAAAAAATTTGCAGTTTTGATTATTCCATCTGATTGTTGCTTTTTGATCATTATATAATGAAGCTATGAGGGAAACCAGATGTCTTGGAAAACCCATTTTGATCATGAAGTGGAAAAGACTTTGGTGAATCACGCTATCAAACGCTTTGCTGTAGTCAATGAAAACGATGAACATCTCTTGGTCTGTGTTTCTAATCTTTTCTATCAATATCTGGAGTACAAACAGCATATCTATTGTTCCCCTGTTTTTCCTATAGCCTGCCTGACAGTCGGATAGCTCTTCCTCTACTTTTGGCTTTAACCTGTTTAAAATTATTATCAGCAGTATTTTACTGGCATGACTGATCAGTGCAATTGTTCTATAATTGTTGCAGTCTTTGACATTTCCACTCTTATGTAACATGACAAATTCTTGGAGCTTCCAGTCTGTAGGCCATTGACAAGTCTTCCATATCTTGCAGCATAAGTGATGCATTACTTTGAGTCCACCATCACCTGAGTGTTTCAACAACTCTCCAGGAATATTGTCAAGACCAGGAGACTTTCTGCATTTTAGATCTTTAATGGCAGATTCAACTTCGCTGAGCAGAGGTTCAGGTTCCATATCTCCAGGGGTCAATTCCAAATTTGGCTCTAAATTATTTTCATGGCTGTCAGGCTTGCCAAAAAGTGATGTGCCATATTCGTTCCACCTATCCAAGACATCATCTGGTTCAGTCAGCTTTGCTTTCTATTTCTAGTATATTTACAAGCTTTTGTATGTCAAATGGCACAGGTGATGCGTCTAGTGTGTTGGCTAGTGGCTGCGTGCTTGTCACCTCTCACTTTCAGCCTGCACCACTGGCTAGCACTGCTGCTTGCAGGTATGCGAAAAGGAGAGCAGAATGCGTAAGTCTCTCTCTGTCAGCACACAGCCTCTCAATCAGCAAGCCCTAAGTTATGCCTCCCCGTGGCGACATGTGGTAACTGAGCATCTCACGGACTCAGGCTAAACTCGAGGGACTCGGAGGAGGTCTGGCCCCCAGACGTGCGGCACGCAGGCCCACCGGCTGTGTGGATATGCCCTGGTGCCCACGAACCAGACGCCCAGCTATGGGTAAATAGCTTCACTTCCTTGTGGACATCTCGGGGGAGAATAAGGCTAAGGGAGTAAACCCTGGAAAAAAAAATCACCCTACTACCTTGTAGGTTGTCGTGTGAACGACAAAGGCCAACGGAAAGACCGTACACAAACCGATGGAAGGCAACAGGAAACCACCATCGTACTTTCCCAAGATGAATCATGGCCAGACAAAACGCTGCATATAAAATTCAAATATCAAAGGAAACAATAATCTGATGGCAACTTCAGGTTTCTTAAACATTAAGGACTGAAATGTGCAAGGAACTGATGCACAGCCCGAGAAAAGACACAAAGAGGGAACAGGCTGGTATGCAGGCAGTAAAACGGACAGAAAAATCAAGACGGACACACGGACAGGTAGACAGGAAACACACAGACAGCAAGTCAAAGAGACAAAAATCAGACGGGCAGGCAGGCAGGCAGACAGGTGGACAGATATACAAGACAGGTAGGAAAACAGACAGACAAGTAGGCCTATAGCTGCAATATTAGAGGGAAAAAATAGTTACCTGAAAAGCCAGAAAGCTGGGCAAGCTCGGACCACGGAGTTACTACACTAGCTACGTTCTTGTTCTTGTTCTTGTTTTATATTATCATCGTCCCAGCGCGTTTTCACTAGGTACGGGCTTAAGTGTTTGCCCTGTGACATTTTGCTTTGTCACGCTGGGGCTAAATCACACACACACACATACTACGCACAAAAAGTTAAGGATCACTATGAGAAAACAAGTGCGTAATAAACTCAGTTCGCTACTGTTATTTATTTCTCAGTCCAGCCAAATTGTTATGAATTCTTGTTCAGCTGTAAGTGGGCGATGTTGTGTTAGTGCGAAAATTGCACGGGATTCTCTACTACTGAGCTTGGCCGCAAACGGAAAAGCGGAAACTTGCGAAAAAGGACCTTGTTTTGGACCGTTCTGCCTGAACACATTGCACAAGCCAGATGGAAAAACCATCATGCACGTGCAAGCACTGCTTTTTATGTGTGAGATGCTGTCTCTTGCTTGGCTTTATAAGAAGACATTCCACCAGTAGTAGGCCTGATCTGACAATGCCTCCACGACGAAAATTGAGCGAGTTTGAGAGGGGACGAGCTGTTGCATGGTTCCAAGATGGTGTTCCCAAGTGAGAAGTGGCCAGGCGACTTCAGGTGTCCATCTCGGTCATTGTCAGACTGATTCAACGCTTCACAGCCACTGGGAGGGTCCATGAAAGACGCAGATCTGGTCGACCGAAAAAGACAAACCCACGTGAAAATCGTCTCATTGAACGACAAGCCCTGCAGACAAGAACAGCCTCTTCCAGCATCATTCGAAGGCAGCTGAGGGTGGCTACTAACATCAGCATCAGCCAGCAGACCATACGGAACCGCCTTCATGGGTTTAACCTCCGTTCTCGTCGCCCAGCTGTACGGCCACGCTTAACTCCAGCCCATAGCCTTCTGCAGACGTCACGTGAGGTGGACACGTCAGCAATGGTCCCAGGCCCTATTCAGTGATGAATCACGCTTCACCATGAACCACAACAACGGCCGACTGAGGGTCTGGAGGCGCCCAGGGCAACGCTTTATTGACACCACTGTCCAAGAAAAGGTGGCCTTTGGTGGAGGTTCTGTAATGGTCTGGGGGGCCTTCAGCCTTCACCACAGAACACCCTTGTATCATGTACAGGGTAACCTGACTGGCCTCCGATACCGGGATGAGATCCTTCGACCGCTGGCTGTGCCTACACTGCAGCAGATGGGACCGATGGCTGTCTACCAGGATGACAACGCTCGCCCCCACAGGGCAAGGGTGGTCAACGACTTCCTGCAGCAGTCTGAAGTCAACAGAATGGAGTGGCCAGCATGCAGTCCCGATCTCAACCCGATTGAGAACCTCTGGGATGAGCTGGATCGCAAAGTGAGGAGCAACCACCCCCCTCCCAGGGATGCCCAACACCTCTACCAGATGCTGCAGGCTGAGTGGCAGGCGCTTCCACAGAGGATCTTCACCAACCTGGTCAACTTGATGAGGACTCGCTGCGTCGAGTGCCAGAACAGCCATGGCGGTTACACGCATTACTGAACTTTTGGGAGCATCAGAATGCCCTGTCTTGTGATTTCAATGACTTTGGGAAATCAAATTTAGATACGTACCCACTTTGATCAAATGTACACACCAAACGATTGCTCGAAATTGAAGGCAATTGTGTATCGTTATCACTAAAGCATGGAATTAAATGTTTGCCAAACTTCAACGCATTGGCTTTCTTATTTTGAAAGTTATGAATTTTTGTGCAAGTGATCCTTAACTTTTTTTGTGCG
>JAPXFY010000022.1:24595545-24603045 GCA_030674185.1 Monoplex corrugatus | reverse complement strand
AGTATCCTGCATTGTTAACCATGCTAGTAAAGCAGAAACAACCCTTTGATTCCCTCACCCTGCCCTGCAAGGAAGCTGGTGGATTGGGTGAGGGAATTAAAGGGTTCAATTTCTGCAGTGGTGGATAGGGTGCGAGAGTCAAAGGGTTAAGCCACTGAACACTGGCATGGCTTACCTGACTTTTAACGAGCGCATTTGATGGTCTACGTGCAAATGTGCATATGCACAGAAAGGGAGTTCAGACACTACTAGTACAGTGCATGTCTACTCTTACGGTACGTTGACCTGGTAGATTGTAAACACTTCACCCTTTACAAAACAAGCCTGGGAGATAGTAACACTTCTTCATCGAAGCCAGACAGACTTTCCAGTTGGAAGACATGTCCTAACCGGTTGTCGACTGCTGCCCCTCTCAGTAAGTCAGTCAGTAAACAAGTAAGAAAGGACAGCGGTTCAAGGTTGTGTGCCACACACACACACATATATACATATAATTGTGTGTGTGTGTGCGTGTGTGTGTGTAGAAAATTTATATTCGTGCAAACACACTCGCACACACGCGAATACGCACCCACATTAAACAAACGAAAACAGAACAAAACAAAACAGACGCTCAGTCAGGGTTATGGGACAACCTCCCCTCCCCCATGCATTTTCACCTTCCCCCATGTATAAATGCAAAGTTTTATAAAGTGATTTGTAATTATCATCAATAATTTTTTTAATCTGTTTAGACTATTTGCTGTACAAAAGCTGTGCAACAAATCATTCAAAAATAAAAAATTACTTTCAGTTATGCACCTAGCAGAAACAAAAAAACAAAACAAAAAAAACGTGCGCGCGCGCACATACACACACAACACACATATACGCACACAATCACAGACACGGGAATCGCAACAGGTCTTTCAAAAACGTGTAAAGCACCGATGTCCAGCAAAGTCGGCACGAAAACAACAAAAATGTGTGAATAAAAAAAATGTAAAAAATGCCAGCTTTTTAAATCTCACTCAGCTTTTTTGGACGGCTTAACGATGAGCAGTTATCTGACATGCCAGCTCAATCACAAGTGCACTCTCCGACAAGAGAAGGTCCCTCTATTATGCCTAACCGCATCGTATTATCCGCGTTGGCTGTCCGTTGGCTGTGTCCTTCCAGAACACACACACACACACACACACACACACACACACACACGAGAGAGAGAGACAGAGAGAGAGAGAGAATGAGAACGTATGTTTCACACACACACACACACACACACACACACACACACACACACACACACACACACACACAAGACAGGCGTAAATAGGCCTTTGTCGAGCGTATTCTGTGACGATAACCTACCGACCAGGACCAGACAACATTACTACAGAGATGATTGAAGCCCTGGAGGAATTGGGCATAGAAAAAATAACAGTCCTCCTAAATGAAATTTATGAGACTGGAAAAATCCCCAAAGATATGTCAAGATCAATTTTCATTGCACTTCCACAGAAGACAGGGGCTATAGAATGCGAACTCCATCGCACAATCAGTTTGATGAGTCATGTAACAAAAATCCTGTTAAGAATAATCATGATGAGGACAAGGAATAGAATCAAAAGAGAAATAGCAGAAGAACAGTGTGGATTTGTGGAGGGGAAAGGAATTATTAATGCCATATATATCCTAAGAACTATCATAGAGAGGTCAATTGAGATGAATAAGGATTTGTATTTATGCTTTGTTGACTATACCAAGGCTTTCGATCGGGTACGACATGAAGAATTGCTCAACCAACTGGAGAGACTCAATGTCGATGGAAAAGATCTACGAATAATCAGGAATATGTACTAGGAACAAACAGCTGCAATGAGAATAGAAAACAATATAAGCTCTTTTCAAAACATCAAAAGAGGAGTCAGACAGGGTTGTGTTTTGTCACCAGATCTGTTTTCACTATATAGCGAAAACATCATGAGAAACCTAGAAGAAGATCCTGGATTAAAGGTTGAAGGGAAAATGATAAACAACATTCGGTACGCAGATATCACCGTGCTAATTGCAGAAAATGAAAGGGACCTACAAACCCTTGTCAATATACTAGAAACAGAAAGCAAAGGTAAGGGGTTGGAACTAAACAGCAGGAAGACTGAAGTCATGGTGATTAGTAAAAAACATGAAATCCCCTCATGCAAAATAACAGCAAATGGCACAACCTTGACACAGGTTAATAAGTTCAAATACCTGGGAACGGTCATTTCATCAGACGGCAGATGCACATCGGAAATTGCTGGCAGAATCGGCCAAGCCAAAACAGCATTCAAGAAGATGACAAGCATTCTTACCAACAAATGCCTATCAATTAACATCAGAAAGAGAGTCCTTGAATGTTATATAGAACCAATACTTTTGTACGGATGCGAGGCGTGGACAGTCAGCAAGCAAAGACAGAGCAGGATCGAGGCAGCCGAGATGTGGTTTCTCAGAAGAATGTTGAGAGTACCATGGACAGCAAAGAAAACAAACGAGACAGTCTTGATGGAGGCAGACACAAGTAGATCACTCATAAGGAAGATTAGGAAAAGACAAGCAACATTTATAGGCCATTTTATGAGGAAGGGAGATTTGGAGCACCTGGTCACAACGGGAAAGCTGGAGGGAAAGTAAGCACCAGGTAGACCCAGGGAGAGAATGCTGGACGGACTTGCAGAGTGGCTGAGGATGAGGAGGGTGGGGGAGATGCTGGGGGCAACGAGAGATGGAGATGGTTGGAAGTCCATGGTCGCCAACGCCATGCGGCAGGGCACCTGATGATGATGATGAACCTACCGAAATCTCGCCATTCCTAGGATATGAATATTCATGAGATGACGTCTCAGTGTAAAGGTCGGACATGCGCAGTGAATCGACGCACGCACTTCCTACCAACAGAAAAACAGCAACGATCGTTCTTGTGATCATCTCCAGTTCTTATTCTACAATATCGTATGGACTCCTGAGTCGAGATACGATACATATACAAAAGACAACTGTGGTGATTTAGGGGGAGGAGGCAGAAGAGAGCATGAGAGAAAAGCACTTTCTAACAAAGCCCCCACCTTCTTTACAACTAAAGAACATGGTGAATTTGGTCGAATAACTTTGTGGTTTATTGGTGGATTTAGCTGACAGACTCTGGAACTATCATGTGTTTCTACAAAAACGGGGTGAGGGAAAAGGGGAGGTCACGTCTGAAATAGGACAGTGTCTAATAAACTGCTCTATAGTCCAATTTTGCAGTTCTTGGTGTCGCAACTATATTTCAAACAAAATGTCTGTCCGACACGATCCCCTTCCTCCATCCAGAGGATCTTGGAAGGTTTGATCTCGATGGCTTTTTACTCAACTCTCATTGGGATGACTTGGTTGTCTTGCCCTAAAGACAATCTTGTGCTGAATTAATGCACGGATCTAACGTTGCCAGTAGCGTCACTAATCTTCACATTTGTAGAGTTGATTGTGAGCGTTTGAAGCGGGTTAGAGAGAAGTGGGGGGGGGGGGGGGGGAATTGAGTAGGTATGGGAAAAGTCTTTTTCATGCCGGAGCGCTGTGATGATTGCTTGACCTCAGTAGTTGAAGATGTCTGGAGACAGGTAGAATAGTCAAAATTTGACTTGGTTCATCTCGATGTTAGATAGTATTTGGATTGAAGTGAAGAGGGCTGAAGAAACAGCTCCTCCTGGCGGATGATATAGATGGAGAGAGGGCTTAAAATACAGGGGGTGTAACTTCCATGATGTGAGACCCAGTTGACGACTATCCTCCAAATATGGAAAGACGATCGTCCCTCTACAGACATTTTTACGAATTATAATAAGATAGGTTCTACATGGACCCTTACTATCTTTACAACGTTTACCAGAATATGAACAATTTTAGATCTAAACGGTAGATCTAACGAATTTAACGAGGATGGACAATCTTTCATTTAACCCAAAACTAGGCCTATACTGTATACAATAACTCGAGGCAGCCTACAACTGACCCTATTATTAGTATTAGGGCCTATAGATTCATTATGCAAACATAACTGCCTCTGATTCTAACATGGTCTCAAATCAAGTGGAGTATCGATGAAATATGTCAATACAAAGAACATTATCAGAACGACATCATAAATATGGAACAACGTTCAAGAGACAGACATTAAAATTAAAAATAGTGTCCCATTTGTAGTATTTCTAATATTCACGTGAAAAGCTTAGAGACGTTGGGATCGCTTCGTCAATCTTGGTCGCCAAGACCGTTCTTTTTCAGAGCGAGGCTCGCGTGAGAGTTATGTCCCTTGAACTTGGCAGACGACGTTCGATGTCGAATGTAAACATACCACATCTCCCTTTTGAGTTTATTCCAACTTTTGGGTATGAATTCCTAAATGAACATTAATAACTAGAACAACTTTAAACAATATAACTTTTCCAATCTAACAAAAAACAATGTTGTAATGTTACTTTCTCTCCCTTCTCTTTGTCCATTAAATTGGTTCACAATTTTAATTTCACTGGCTTCACAATTCGTCGTCCGAATCGAGAAAATGTTTTTCTCTGACCCATAGGAGTTGTTGGAAGATCTTCAACTTGTCTTGATGGAGTTTGTTGATGAGCAGTTGAACGCAAACTGGACATACTAGGTGATGAACTTGGCGTTTCCAGTTCTATTCCTGGCTGAACTGTGGAAGGAGAACTTCTCTGTGGAGAATTTGGTTCTGTCATTTCGGTAGGTGGGTCAGCTGATGACGACGAAGCAGGAATGTGATCTTTCACGACTGGAGTGGCGATGATAGCACGTCTGTTGCGTCTGATGTTTCCCTGTGGTGTGTTGACGATGAAGGACCGGGGATTATTTGATGCTGAGATGACTTCCCCATGTCGTTTCATGTCACGAATCCAAACAGGGTCTCCAACTTTCAGTGGCGGAAGATTTCTTGCCGCATGCCTGTCATTGTAGTTTTCACGCTGCTTTTCTTTCATTAGAGCTTCTTTCTTAGCAACAAAGTCGTAATCCGGTGTTGATGGTTTCAAGAGTTTGGGGATGACTGGAACTTTGGTTTGTAATTTCCTTCCCATGAGGAGTTCAGCAGGTGAGAAGCCATTCCTAATTGGGGATGCTCTGTACATGAGCAGTGCCATGTAAGGATCCTTATTCTTTTTCAGGAGTTGTTTGAAGGTCCTGACTGCTCTCTCAGCTTCACCATTTGATTGTGGATATCTGGGTGAACTTGTGACGTGTGTGAACCCGTACTCTGTTACGAAGTCTAAGAATTCATAGCTGGCAAATTGGGGTCCATTGTCAGAGACGACGACATCGGGTATTCCTTGTGCAGCAAAGACAGATTTGACTTGCTGTATGACAGCAGTGCTGGTTAGTTTGCTAAGCAGCTTTACCTCGATCCATCTGGAGTAGTAATCCACAATGAGTAGATAGTCCTGTCCATACAGTTCCAAGAGTCCATTCCCAACCGTGACCATGGTCGAACAGGCAAGGATGATGGGAGAAGAGGTTCTTTTTGTTCTGGCTGGTGAATAGAACAGGTGTGACATTTTTTTGGTCATCTCCTCAATGTCTGAAGTGATGTTGGGCCACCAAACTGTTGAACGGGCTGATGAGCTGCATTTTGTGATGCCTAGATGTCCTTCATGGAGCCGGTTCAGAATGTCAATCCTCATCGATCTAGGAATGACCAGGCAGTCATCGAACAGCAGTAGGTCATCAATGATTGTGAAATGGTCTCTGTTTGTCCAGTATTGTTTAAGCATTGGGTTTTCAGGCATGTATGCTGGCCAACTGTTGACACAGTATTCTCGTACTTGTGGCAGGATGTCGTCAGCTTTTTGTTCTTCACAAATTTCCTGAAGTTTTTTAGTTGAAGCTGGCAAAACATCTATGCTTTGCTTGGCAAATTTGTTCACTTCATTGATCAGGTCCGGTCAGTAGAGTTGATGTTGCCAACTGGAGCTCTTGACAAAGCATCAGCAGTGATTTGAGTTTTGCCTTGCACGTATATGACTGTTGGGCTGTAGCGCATAAGTCTCAAGCGGAATCGTCGGATTCTTGGTGGCATCTTGCAGAATTCTGTAGTAGTCAGTAGTGGCACTAAAGGCTTATGGTCAGTTTCTACAGTGAACTGAAGGCCCGGAACATAGTCGTTGAATCGCTCACATGCCCATGTTGCTGCGAGAGCTTCCTTTTCGATCAACGCATATCTTTGTTCAGCATCACTGAGGGATACAGGTTTTCTTGTTCCATCTTCTTGAACCTGTGAGAGGACTGCTCCAATGCCATTGCTCGAGGCATCTGCAGCGACGATTGTTGTTTTTTGAGGGTCATAGTGTGCCAGTACAGGTGGGGATGTGAGTAGATCTTTGATTTGCTGAAATGCCGATTCTTGTGGTTCAAACCATGTCCAGGAGTTGTTCTTCCTAAGAAGTTGGCGCAGTGGTGTATTGACATCAGTAAGTTTCGGAATGTATTTTGCCAACTGATTCACCATCCCCATGAACCGCTGCAGCTCTGTGATGTTTGTTGGAGTGGGAAAATTTTTGATAGCTTTCACTTTATCAGGATCTGGATGAACTCCATTCTCATCGATGATATGTCCCAGGAATTTCACAGATTTTTGGGAGAATTCGCACTTTTCATTAAGTTTTAGTCCTGCATCTTGACATCTGTGCAAAACTTCTCTGGCAATTTTGTCATGAGTAGTTTGGTCCTTCGCATGGATAAGTATGTCATCCATGTGGCAAATGACACCCTCCAAGTCAATCAGGATTTCAGTCATCATTTTCTGGAAGAATTCTGGCGCAGAGCTGATGCCAAATGGGAGACGATTGAAACAAAAACGACCAAATGGTGTTATGAAAGTGGTGAGTAATCTTGATTCCGGGGACAAAGGGATTTGCCAGAATCCGCTCTTGCAATCAAGTTTCGTGAAAATTTTGCTTTTGACCTAAATTTGCCAGGCTTTCTTCAACTGAGAACATTGGGTAAATTGTAGCTTGAGAGCAAGCGGTAGGTATGTCATCGCGATCCATCCCGCCGCTGCCACCATGTAGTATTTCTAATATTCACGTGAAAAGCTTAGAGACGTTGGGATCGCTTCGTCAATCTCGGTCGCCAAGACCGTTCTTTTTCCGAGCGAGGCTCGCGTGAGAGTTATGTCCCTTGAACTTGGCAGACAACGTTCGATGTCGAATGTAAACATACCACACCATTCTCACGGGACTATCACAGAGCCCGTATTGTTAGACGGGTAAGTAAGGTTCGCGTAATGAAGATCACGCCATCCATGATTGGACTGGTTACTCAACATTTTCCACCGACCTAGTCCCCCTCAGACCGTATCGTTACACGGGTACGTAAGGATTGCGTAATGAAGATCACGCCATCCATGATTTAACTGGTTACTCGTCATTTTCCACCGACCTCTAAAGGAGGGGGGGAAGAATATTCAAGCCCTATCTTACACTGGTACGT
>JAPXFY010000022.1:24568045-24590545 GCA_030674185.1 Monoplex corrugatus | reverse complement strand
TTTGTTTTCTTTGCTGTCCATGGAGCTCTCGAACATTCTTCTTAGAAACCACATCTTGGTTACCTCAACCTTGTTCTGGCAGCCGAGACGTGGTTTCTAAGAAGCATAGCATTAGTTGTAGTATATAGTACACACATGCTACCCTCACAGCGGATTTGGAAGCACAAATTCAAGCCATGGATATCGAGATGTTAACACAAAATATTAAATCCAAAACAAGTGTGACTGCCCGCGTTCAAGCAAACAGGAACCAGAAAAAAAACAAGAAAGAAGAATATGAACGCGTATTTAATACAACAAAACAAGACAGAGGCAAATTTTCGGCCAACTGGCCTTTGTCAAGCGTAAGATTACAAACAAACAAACAAAAGACACAAACATACATACACACACACACACTATCTCTCTCTCAAAATACTAAATATCAGATACGTTGCTCATATCACCAATGAACAAGTGCACCAAACTATCAAGCAGCACATTAGACCTACCGGTATGAAAATATGCCGATTTCAGTTAAAAAAAAGAAAACTGGCTTGGTTGTTGGTTGGTGATTGGTTGGTTGGTTGTTTGTTGGTGGCTGTGATTGGTTGGTTTGTCGGTTTGTAGTAGACGATTGGTTGGTGATCGGTTGTTTGGTTGGTCGATTGATTGGTTGGTTGGTTGGTTGGTTGGTTAGTCGACAGTTTGGTTAAATGATAGGTTGAATTGTTGTTCGCTTAGTTGTTGATGTTGTTAGTTGATCAGCTGGTTGCTTGGACTGTTGGTGGTTGTTTTTAATCGATTAGCTGGTTGTCTGGTTGGTTGTTCGGTTGTTGGTTTTGTTTTTGCTTTTGTTGTTGTTATCGTTTTTGCTGTTGTTGTTGTTGTTGTTAAACCCCAAGACATGGCCACGTACAGTTGCTCTGTGTCATCCAGATGCCCTCAGACACGCCCCAAGCGATGGGCGCCAGGAAGATGAAAGGCACGTCCGTTTTGTCAGGCGTCCATAGATACATAACCACCATCAGGCCCAAATTGACCAGGCCCGCCAGCATGAACAGGGGATACCTGCAATCACATCATAGCTCAAGGCTTACCTCATTATTGTCCTGCCTGGGGGCTCTTTCAGTATAAATAGTATCCCCACCTTCTGGAAACTCTGTGCTAGAAATTTCCTCTCTTCTGTCACTCTCTTTGTTTCTTTCTTCCCTCCTTTGCTTTCTGTCATTTCTTCCTATCATTTTCTGCCTTGCTGGTCCATTCATCTGTAATGAGTTCGATAAAGTCTTACCTAATTTCTCTTAGGGTTGATAATTGGGTACGTGTTGAGTGCATTTTTGGCTTTAGAGATATGAGATATGCGGAAGCAATTTTAGGTAATTTAGGCCTGTTTTTAGATATGTTTTAGTGTCTTTATTTATGTTTAAATTTGTATTCAGGTATGTTTTATAAATCTCCATGTGCAAAAATTAGGACGGAATGGTCAACGCCAGGGACATCTCCTTAGATTATGTGCGCAAGTGCATTGATATATGTACTTATTTTTCTTTTCCTTTCTTTTCCTGTTGAAGTATTGTGTATGTTTTAAACTTGTTATAGCCCTGGTATGGCTCTATGCAGTAGGCTGGGTTTTTAACAGCAATAATAACAATAATCATCGTCCCGTGTCATAACTTCATTCAATATACTCGTCATACTGGCTATTTCCTTTGCTTTCCCTCTCCTGTCTTCCCCCTCCCAGTCTGCGTGTGCCTCAGGCCCTGGAGTTGCTGGGTAATTGCTTTGGTGAATGCTGAGAGTGCGTGCCTTGGTTTGATTCTTGAATGAAGATTTGGCGCCTTACGAATGTCATTATTATTGTCATTATCAATTCATCAGTAGTGTGGAGAAAGGAAATATATTTCGTGAGCAAGAGCTGGTTTTCCATGTACCATACACCCTTCCCTGACATGCGTATAGAATTTAAAATCAAGAGTTGTATCACGAACGCACCTCAGCGCGCAATTCCATTGTCTCTCAAGACAGATGAATGCTACTTAAATATATAGCCTAACAGGTGCAACAAAATTTCAGTCAAGTTTTAATACAGTCAAAAGGTGAAATAGAATTTAAGTTACGCTTACCCAAATTTATGTTGCAAGGGTGAATCAAACACATTCAGTTTGTCGAAGTGAGATCACCTTCCGTCTCATCAGGAAAAACAAATTTTTATTAAAATATGGTTGCTTAAACGTAAACTTTTTTTCTAAAAAGTTTGATATCTCACACCACTTCAAAGGGTGCAATTAATCTTCAAAACAGCATCACTTTGCGACAGAACCAGTCGCCGTGGTGTAGTGGTTAACGCAACGGACTACCGACTGGAAAGTCGTGGGTTCGAATCCCCATCAGTCCTTCAAAAATATGTCATTGTGGGGGGTTTTCAGCTCTAACCGGCTCCTACCCAGAGCTGAGCGTGCTATGGGCTCCTTGGGAAGACTGGGACTAAACAGTCGAGTCCCATCCACTTCACGGATGCGTAATTAAGAGTGTTGTTCAAATCTTCTGACCAGCACCGCAGGTGTCTGCATCTCTCGGGCCTGGTTGACGCCAGGATATATTATGATATTAAGCATAGAGTACAGCCCTGTCATGCAGTCTCAATTCTAGATGGAACTCCACATCATCATGATTATCATCCTAATCGACACCAAGCATTGTAAAAAACAAAAACAAACAAACAAAACTGTGCCAGCTTCTGTGGCAATTAAGGTGGCGTAGAAAAAATGGGACTAAAAAAACATCACTTGTGATTTATCATCTGCCTTTGAACTGAAGACCTAGGACGGCCGCCATGATTTTAATACATAATAGTCATTCTTTACGTCACATATGGCTGGGCTCGTCTTCATATATGCAGAACGAAAGTTGTTCTGGATCGTAATACCTAACTTTTCCCTTCAATGAGTTCTACTACGGTCGGGTGTGGAAGAAGTTCAAAACCACAATGTTGCTGTATCAGATGATACTCTTTTCGCTGCTGAGCCCAATTGTTGCACATCCATAGTGGCATATTCATCATCATCATCAAGTGCCCTGCCGCATGGCGTTGGTGATCATGGCCCTCCATAAGCATCTATCCCTTGTCGCCGCAAGCACATCTTCCACCCTCTCTGTCCTCAGCCACCCTGCAAGTCCGTCCAATATTTTCTCTCTGGATCTATCTGGTGTTCTCTTTCCCTTCAGCTTTCCTGCTGTGACCAGGAGCTCTAAGTCCCCTTTCCTCATAAAATGTCCTATAAATGTTGATTGTCTTTTCCTAATCTTCTTATGTCTGCTTCCATCAAGACTATCTCGTTTGTTTTCTTTGCTGCCCACGAAACTCTCAGCATTCTTCTTAGAAACCATATTTCAGCTCCTTCAATCTTGTTCTGGCTTTGCTTGTTGACTGTTGAGGCATATTAAAGAAGAAAATTAGATATAACTAAAGAACATATTTTGTTCTCAACCATGTATGGAAAGGCCATTCCTAATGCATATGTAATCATATCTGTTTCAGACAATATAATCATGAAATACACATGGTCTAAAATATAAATAACTTTGACCTCGAAAAGCTACATGTGAAATGACACTTGATGTGCATTGAGGACACTGGTAGACTGTCATAACTGCAAAAACATATTCTAAGTATTGTCTGAAGTTCCTGAGAAAGGGCTGTTCACGTACCTTCATCGAAAACTAACCATTTTAGGCGCTTTTTGAGATCCTAACCATGGTGCTTTACCTTTCAAACTTACCCTTTCGCGATTCCTTGACGGACCACTTCTTTGACCCAAATTTGGTAAAGACCCATTCACAAAGACCTGACAAACTCGTGTCCACGCGTTTTAGTCACACACCCCCTCTGGTCGATGTGAAAGCAGCTGTCTATTTTAAAAGGGGAGATTAAAAATCGTACAAATGAGTATATAGCCAAACTGAAAACTTTTCTCTCTCTCTCTCTCTCTCCTCTCTCTCTCTCTCTCTCTCTCTCTCTCCTCTCTCTCTCTTCATTCTGACCTGCCGGTATGTTTGACAACTCTGCTGAAGAGCCAGGTTGTCAATGGAGTGGTCAACCCGTGCGTGGCCATGACGAAACCCACCATGTGGATTCCCACAGGACAGCTAATGAAAGACTGCCGGCAAAAATATGACATTCATCATCATCAGCAGCAGCAGCAGCAGCAGCAGCAACAGCATCTATAAATCATCATCATCGTCGTGATGATGATGATGATGATGACGACGACGACGACGACGATGATGATAACGATGACAACAACAACAAGAACGACAACAACAATTATTGATGATGATGATGATGACGACAACGACGACGATAATGATGATAGATGGTAAATGATGATAATAGATGACGATGATGATGATAACAATGTGTTCATGATAACAATTAATTTTCTTATGATGCTATTCTCCAACCTCATTCGGATTCATCGAGCATTACACATTTTACAAGACACAAAGTGCAATACACGCAAAAGCACTGATATCACAAAACACACACACACACACACACACACACACACACACACACACACACACACACACACACACACACACACACACACATTATGACACACGCACAAACACGTGTGCACAAATGGATATATACACTAACAGGGTCTAACCATATGTATGGTCGATACATGAATAACTGCATGATGCCATATGATCGGTACTTAAAAAAGACAGTACATGTCAGGTGGCTGAGTAAATACACTTATAATAATAACATCAGAAGGCCTGAATAAATAAGTCTACTTTATCATGGTATTATCACATTATTATTGTTGTTGTTGTTTTGTTGTCATCAACATCATTATTATCATCATCATCATTATCATCATCATCATCAGTAGTAGTAGTAGTCGCACACGTAGTAGTAGTAGTAGTACTAGTAGTATCAGCAGCAGCAGAATCATAATCACTGTTATCAATGTTGCCCTTACTTAGTAGTAGTAGTAGTAGTAGTAGCAGCAGCAGCAACAGCAATAGTAGTAGAAGTAGTAGTAGTAGTATCAATATTACTATAATTGTTGTTATTGTTATTCTTGTCCTTGTCATTTATATAGTAGTAGCAGTAGTAGTAGTAGTAGCACCAGCACCAGCAGCAGTAGTAGCAGTAGCAGTAGTAGTAGTAGTAGTGTCATTATTACTGTATTTGTTGTTGTTCTTGTCCTTGTTATTACTATTATTATTAATACTGTTATCATTGTCATTTATTAGTATTATATATAGGCGTCCTTCAGTCTCGGAAGACTATGGAGTTGCGCTCTGAGTGTTTATTCTGGTGCAGCGTCGGGTGTGGCTGGCCAGTCCGACGCGGAAATGACAATCCCTGTGGCAGAGGGCACAGATGAAGTCTAACGCTGGTCTGTCTGCCTGGGCTGCAGCCTTTCTTCTCGTTCTCTTTTCCTCGTGCTGCTGAGCGAATGTCTCTTCGAACTTGGAGAGACCTTTCTGCACAGTCTGTCTCCAGGCTGACCGTTCGAGGGCTGTTGCTTCCCAGTTGTCCTTGTCGATGTTCAAGGCTTTTAGGTCCCTCTTGCACACGTCTTTGAATCGCAGCTGTGGTCTGCCTGTGGGACGTTTTCCCTGCACCAGTTCTCCGTAGAGGAGGTCTTTGGGGATCCGTCCGTCGTCCATGCGCACGGCATGGCCAAGCCAGCGCATGCGTCTCTGTTTCTGCAGCGTGTACATGCTGGTGCATCCAGCTCTTTCCAGGACAGTGTTGTTTGGGACCTTGTCCTGCCAGGTGATGTTTAGAATGCGTCGGAGGCTACGCATGTGAAAAGCATTGAGCTTTTGCTCTTGTCGGGCACGCAAAATCCAGGACTCGCTGCCATACAGGAGGGTGCTCACGACGCAGGCTCTGTAGATCTGGATTTTTGTGTGCTCAGTCAGCTTCCTGTTGTTCCATGCTTTCTTTGTCAGTCTGGTCATGGTGGTAGCTGCCTTGCCGATGCGCCTGTTGAGCTCTGTGTCAAGTGAGAGGGTGTCTGAGATTGTTGAGCCCAGATAAACAAACTCATGGACGACATCCAGTTCATGGTCATTGATGCTGATGGCTGGGGAGAGTCAACATCCTGTCCCATGACCTGTGTTTTCTTCAAGCTTATGGTAAGCCCGAAGTCTTGGCAGGCATCGCTGAAGCGAGTCATGAGCTGCTGTAGGTCCTCAGCTGAGTGGGCGGTTACTGCTGCGTCGTCTGCAAAGATGAAGTCACGCAGGCACCTCAGCTGGACTTTAGTCTTGGCTCTTAGTCTGGAGAGGTTGAAGAGCTTACCGTCTGTCCTGGTTCGGAGGTAGATACCTTCAACTGCAGGACCGAATGCATGTTTCAGCATCACAGCAAAGAAGATTCCAAACAGGGTGGGAGCCAGGACGCAGCCCTGTTTCACTCCGCTCCGTATGTTGAAGGCAGCTGATGTTGAGCTGTCAAAGACGACGGTGCCTTTCATGTCTTCGTGGAAGGATCTGATGATGCTGAGAAGTTTGGGTGGACATCCAATCTTGGGAAGGATTTTGAAGAGGCCATCCCTACTGACCAGATCGAAGGCCTTTGTGAGGTCTATGAAGGCAACAAAGAGTGGCTGCCTTTGCTCCCTACATTTCTCCTGAAGTTGTTTGAGGGAGAAGATCATGTCTATAGTGGATCTGTTGGCACGGAAACCGCACTGCGATTCAGGGTGGACTTGCTCTTCAGTACTACTCGTGCAGACTTTCCCAACGATACTGAGGAGGGATATGCCGCGATAATTATTGCAATCGCTTCTGTCACCTTTGTTTTTGTACAGTGTGACGACGTTAGCATCCCTCATGTCTTGTGGTACTTCGCCTTCCCTCCAACAGAGGCAGAGGATTTCATGCAACTCGGTGATGAGTGTCTCTTTGCAGCACTTCAGTACTTCGGCGGGAATACCGTCTTTCCCTGGTGCCTTGCCAGAGGCAAGAGAGTCCAGGGCTTCGCTGAGCTCATCTATGGTTGGTTCTCTGTCAAGCTCTTCCAGCTCTGGTAGGCACTCTATGGCATTCAGGGCGTCTTCTGAGACTACATTTTCCCTTGCATATAGCTCAGTGTAGTGTTCTACCCAGCGCTCCATCTGTTGTTCTCTGTCTTGAATCACCTCCCCTGTAGCTGATTTCAAAGGGGCAGTTTTCTTTTGCGTTGGGCCCAATGCCTGCTTGATGCCGTCATACATCGCCTTGATGTTGCCTGTGTCAGCCGCAGTCTGAATCTGGGAGCAGAGCTGAAGCCAATAGTCATTGGCGCATTGTCTGGCACACTGCTGGACTTTGCTGCGAGCAGCACGGAGAACCTGGAGGTTCTGCTCACTGGGATTGGTTTTGTATGCTGTCAAGGCATTTCTCTTGGCCTCGATGACTGGTGTCATTTCTTCTGAGTGGGCTTCGAACCAATCAGCTGACTTGCTGGTCTTTTTGCCAAATCTAGACATGGCGGCATTGTAGACAGCATCTCTGAAGTGTTCCCATCGGCCTTGGGCATTTGCAGTGGGTGGGCCAGGGAGAGAATCCTCCAACACACGCGCAAACTCCTCCACTTTTCTTTGATCGCGTGTTTTGCTGGTGTCGATGCGAGGTCGGCTCTCCTTTCTCGTACGGTGCAGTCTCTTCGCGCGGAGCTTCACACTGCTGCACACCAAAGAGTGGTCAGTGTCACAATCGGCGCTCTGGTAGCTGCGAGTGATCTTGATGCTGGAAAGGTTGACACGTCTGGTGAGGATTAGGTCGAGCTGGTGCCAGTGTTTGGATCGCGGGTGTCTCCAGGAGACTCGATGCTGAGGCTTCGTGTTGAAGAAGGTGTTACTGACGCACAACCCATGATGACAACAGAGCTCTAGCAGCCGCTGGCCATTCTCGTTCATTTTCCCAGTGCCGAACTGACCCAAGCAGGTGGGCCAGGAGTTGTGATCGACACCCACTCTGGCGTTGAAATCGCCGGCGATGAACAGTATTTCTCTGTCAGGAATTCTCCTTATAGCAGCACTGAGGTCGTCATAAAACTTGTCTTTTGCTTCTGCTGTGTATGCCAAAGTTGGTGCGTAGGCACTGATTAGGCTGACTGGTCCTGAGGATGTTTGGAGTCGGAGAGACAGGATTCGCTCTGTTCCTTCTGCTGGTGGGGTTATGGATCCCAATAATCTGTTTCTAACTGCGAATCCCACGCCGTGTTCTCTGACCTCGTCTGATGGTTTGCCCTGCCAGAACAGGGTGAAGTCTCTCTCCCTCACAGATCCTGTTTCTGTGAGCCTGGTTTCTTCAAGGGCGACGATGTCCATCTGCAGTCTGCTCAGTTCTCTGTCGATGACGGCTGTCTTGCGAGCATCATTTACTTCCTGCAGGTCGTCAGAAAAGCCTGGTGTCATTGTCCTCACGTTCCACGTGCCCAATTTCAGGGCGGGAGTTTTCATTTTTCTGTTGCCTGGTGCACAGTTGTCGATCCGCTTGTCGGTTTTCACCCTAAACCCCACGCACCCAGTGAGGCTAACGGACCGTGGCGGGGCAGCACCTTACTGGCTGGGGGCTGCCCAGCTTAAGGCGGGCGGTAGCTGCCCAGTGAGATGCGATGACCTCTCCCACCGTCGGAAGCAGCCCCTGGCGTCTGACTCTACGCCAATTGAGTATGCAGGCTTAAAACCGGTAGACTGCTACTTCCCGTGTTTTGTCGACGCTGCAAAGCGAAGCTGGAGTGACCTCTCCAGAGCGCAAGGCCTGGGTAAGTAAGTGTGGAGGGCAAGCTATTACCCAGGCAGCAGACCCCCCCCCCCCCCCCTCTCCACGTCGCTGGAATGGTCCATTGGAAAGGCAAGCGCCGATACACATGGTTCTAGTGCCGTCGCAGGAGTTGCCAGAACGTTGCTGTATACAGCCTCGGACTGCCTTGGGGACTCCGGCTCCGAATTTTTCCTCAGGGTTGACTCCCGAAGCCTTTCCTATGAGTGGGTATGGCCTCAAGGCAGCGGAGGTTTGAAATCAGAGTTTTCCTTCTCTTAGATGAGCTGTCTTCCCAGACTGATGAGCCCCATCTACCCAAAGCACTGGTTTTCAGGCGCCAGTAACCCGCCTTCACCCCTTCTCCTATCAGTAGTAGGGCAGTCCCGCCGGGCTTATATCTAAGCCACACGAGTTGTCAGAGGCTGTTGGAGACGCGCGCATGAGGGGCATTTTATAGACAATGGGAGCTTGTCCCCATTGCCACCCCTCGGCTATGACAACCTTGGACATTTATTAGTATTACTCTCATCAATATTACCATTATTACTGTCTTAACCATCGTCGACATCATCATCATCATCACCATCACCACCACATCACTGATATATTGTTGTTGTTCTTCTTTTCAAACTTATTCATTTTTACAACAAACAATATAGAGACATGACAGAAAACAATACCAACATCAACTAACATCACAGCACCAGAAACAAGTAGCCAGTAGGAAGCCACACAGTATCAATGCTATAAGGTTTTGTCGCTGTTTGTTTCGGCTTTGTAGTTGTTTTCGTTGTTGTTTATTGATTGTGTGTGTGTGTGTGTGTGTGTGTGTGTGTGTGTGTGTGTGTGTGTGTGTGTGTGTGTGTGTGTGTGTGTGTCTGTGTCTGTGTGTCTGTGTGTGTGGCTGTGTGTGTGTGTCTGTGTTTGTTGTTTGCGTTGTTGTTATTGAAGTATATGTGTGTTTGTGTTTGTGTTTGTGTTTGTGTGTGTGTGTGTGTGTGTGTCTGTCTGTCTGTCTGTCTGTCTGTCTGTCTGTCTGTCTGTGTCTGTGTGTTTGTTGTTTGCGTGTTGTTATTGATGTATATGTGTGTTTGTGTTTGTGTTTGTATGTGTGGTGTGTGTGAGTGTTTGAGTCTATGAGTATGTGTGTGGAGGGGGGTGAGTGTTTGCGTGCGTGCGTGCGTGTGTGTGTGTGTGTGTGTTTGTGTGTGTGTGTGTGTGTGTGTGTGTGTGTGTGTGTGTGTGTGTGTGTGTGTGTGTGTGTTTGCATGCGAGCGTGTGTGTGAGTATGTGAGAGAGAGTGTGTGTGTGTGTGCGCGCGCGCGCGTGTGTGTGTATGTGTGCTGTGTGCGTGTTTGTGTGCGTGTATGAGTATGTGAGGGGGTAGGTGTGACCGTCTGAGTATATGTTTGTGTGTGTGCATGTGTGTGCGTGTGTTTGTGTGTGTGTGAATGTGTATGTATATCTGAGTGAGTGTGTATGTGTGTATACGCGCGTGCGTGCGCGTATGTGTGTTTATTTGTGTGTAGGTGTGCTGAGAGGGAAGGGGAGTGTACGTGCGTGCCCATTTCCCCAATTCTCCGCTGTTCTTGTGTCATTACCTTCATGCCACCCATATCAATTCTCCAAACTCTCCAACACACCTCCGAACCCACCGAAGCTGAAATCATCACGACAGGGCATGAAAGGCCACAGAATCTGGGACGTTTGTTTAAATGTTATGATGATGAGACTCATCATTATGGTTCTTGAATGTTATATAGAACCGATCATGTTATACCATTGTGAGGCGTGGACAGTCAACAGCAAAGCCAGAACAAGATTGAGGCAGCCGAGATGTGGTTTCTTAGAAGAATGTTGAGAGTTCCATAGACAGTCTTGATGGAGGCAGACACAAGAGGATTACTGATAAGAAAGATTAGGAAAAGACAGGCAACATTTATAGGCCGTTTTATGAGGAAAGGGGAATTGGAGTACCTGGTCACAACAGGAAAGCTGGAGGGAAAGAGAGCACCAGGTAGACCCATGGAAAAAATATTGGACGGACTTGCAGAGTGGCTGAAGACAGAGAGGGTGGAAGATATGCTTGTGGCAACAAGGGATAGAAACATATGGAGGGCCATGATCGCCAACGCCATGTGACAAGGCTCTTGATGATGATGATGATGAGTCTGGGGCTGTTAGTGATGATGGTATGTTGTTTCGTTTCGGGTTGAGCAATAGCAACGTGTGACAGGGGCTGTTCTCTACGTGTGTTTTCTTATTATACGTGCTGAAGTCAACAAGGCCCGAGTGATTCAGACACATATGGTTGTCGGTCAGGACAGTTGAGCGACACCCTAAACGGCGCATTTGTGAAATGGTTGAGACTCGACTGTGTGTGTACCCAGTTTTCCCTGTGTGGCTAATAAGGGGGCCAAACCCATGAACCCCTAGTCATTAAACCATTACACTTATCATTTTGCCACATGAGTGGTATGTCAGCAGTTTTTCACTCAATGACTTACAAATGTGCATATTTCAGTAGTCAGTTACATTCAACAACCAAAAAGAAGTTTACATGAGATGTTTTGCACAGGAATTATTTCAAAATGCGACTGTCACATTTTAGTAGTAGCTGTTGCTACTGTAGTAGTACTAATACTACTACTAGTAGTACCACTACTACCGCTTATCTGTATCAGTTATTATCACTGTTACATTGGTAGTAGTAGTAGTAGTATTTTTAGCAATAGTAATAAATTAGTACTAGTATTAGTATCACAGATGTTAGTTGTAAAATTTACAGAAGCACAGAATTAGCACCGGTCCTAAATCTTTACGTTTTTTTTTTTCCCCGAGGACAATTTTAATATTTGTAATTCAACTCACACCCATACATACATACATACATACATACATACGTACATACATATGTAAATACATACATACATACATACATACAAACATATACACACGTGCGCGCACATACATACATACACACACACAAAACCACACACACACACACACACACACACACACTCACAACACACACACACACACACACACACACACACACAACACACACACAACACACACACACACACACACACACACACACACACACACACACACACACACACACACATACACACACACACACACACACACACACACACACACACACACACACACACACACACACACACACAACACACACACAACACACACACACAAAAGCGAGCGCGTGTCCACACTCGGCCAACACACAGTCAACACAGACTAAGGGAGATAACAGTTATTTTTGGTCGAATTTTTTGCACCAAAGTCTGCAACAAGAATACAAACCTAACGAGAATTTTCCTATCACTGTCAAATTAACGGTAATATTTTCTTAAATTTCATTGACGTGTCTTTGATATTAAGTTTACATTTGAAGAGCATGATATGTGAAGGACTAAGACTTCCAGCCGAAAGGTCTGTGTTCGATCCTTCCCAACGGCGAATTGTGGATAAAGGATTAAGAATTTTGCAATATCCCAGATTAACGTAATATACAGACCCGCTAGACCTGAACAGCTTTCGTGCATACACACAAGCACGACTTCAAATATGCACGTTAAACACTCTGTGAGTTAGGTCAGTGTTCTGTGACTAGAGAAAATACGAAAATAACAAGCATGCACATCCGCCAAAACTGAGAATGCAGACTGTGCAGATAGATGATGCCTGCATAGTGTGGCCAAGTGACGTGCATACACGCATTCGAAGAATCATTGCTCGGAACGAAAAAACAAGAAAACTAGCTTAGAGAAGATATTCATCCATTCATCCATTCATTCATTCATTCATTCATTCATTTATTTATTTACTTGATTATTTATTTGTTTGTTTGTTTATTTATCTGTTTATTTATTCAGAGATAGATAGGGTAAACAGATAGACCGACCGACAGACAGATAGACTGATTGATTGATTGATTGAGTTGATTGACTAATTGGTTGGTTGGTTGGTTGGTTGGTTGATTGATTGATTGATCGATCGATCGATCGATTCCATATAGATAAGATAGACAGATTGATGGACAGACAGAAGTAGGCAGGCAGGCAGACAGATAGATAGATAGATAGGTAGATAGATAGATAGACAGATAGATAGACAGACAGATAGATAGACACACAGACAGATAGACAGACAAACAGACAGAGAGAGAGAGAGATAGGTAGAGAGAGTGAGATAGATAGATAGATAGATACATACATACATACATACATACATACATACATACATAGACAGATAGACAAATAGATAGATAGATAGATAGATAGATAGATAGATAGATAGATAGATAGATAGATAGATAGATAGATAGATAGATAGATAGATAGATAGATATAGATAGAGAGATAGATAGATAGATAGATAGATAAAATATAATAAACCAACATGAAATGAAATAAAGACGAAGACATCTATAATGCGTAAATAACAAAGGAATTAAAATGACGTAAAATAAAATCGCATTCAATGTGACTGAAATACATTTCGGTTTAAACTGAGCTAAACAGATTTTCCTGATGCCCACTGTATTCTGGGAAACTTGGTGTACAAAGTTTGTTAATGGGTGTCTTAATAGGTCACCATAGGCATCTGACGTCCATAAATTTTGACGAAATTACAATTCAATTTAATCTCAATTTTAATCTACTATAGTGAATAAACGTTGGGACCAGCAAACCTATTTCGTTTTGTCTTATTATATTTTGATTTTTGTATGTTTTATTTCGTTTCATTTTAAATCTTTGATGTTCTCCTCACTATCATAAACTCGCTTTAGGAAATGGTTTGAAAAAAATAAACATGGGAGCCAATCTTCTTCTTCTCCTTCTTTTATCTGTCCACACTTTTCCCATCATGGGTGTCGCAGGGGAAAAGATTTGACAATCAGTGGTGAACTGAAATATCTGAGGTGAAAAAATTCCGTGTGACATTAAGGTCTTTCTCATGCCATCAGTCCAGATCTTCCTTGGTCTGTCTCTCACCTGAAGTCCATATAACTTTATCTTATGCTTGTCGAGCCAGCTGATGGGTTTACATTCTGATCAAAGGAACAAACCATTGATTCCTCTTTTGATGAATATGATTGTGGGTCGATTTTGTTCCCGCCATTTCCCTGACCTTGATGTTTTTGATCATATCCCGTCTGGTGTTGCTTGCAATAATAATAATAATTAGAGTATTTATTGGCGCCAAATCTTGATAATTCAAATTAAAGCGCACCCACGCACCAGGCATACGCTTGCAATCGACAAAAGACTACCTTACAATATTCAATTGAAAAAAAAAGTACACAAACTGAGAGAACGAAGTAGTTGTAGAGTTCATTGTTGGGAAAAGAGGTGAGATTTCAAATCAGATTTAAAAGCAGAAAGCGTAGGTGTTAGGCGAAGGCGGAGCGGAAGTCTATTCCAGTCTGACGGTCCTGAAACAGCAAAAGAAGGCTGGCCACCAGTTGATAGTTTAAATCTAGGGACCTGTAGGGAAAGAGATCTGAAGCTGAGCGCAAAGTGCGAGTTGGCATATAAACATTGATGTTGTCGCAAAGATATGGTGGAGCAGACTGGTGAATAGATTTGTAACACAAGGTATCCAGTTTATGTTAAATTCTTTTTAAGTTTTTTTTTGTTTACAGCTCTTTCCAGGCAACACATCTCATGAATGGTGACTCGATCTTCCTGGGGCTTGATCAGGGTCCAAGTCTGGCAGTGAGGATGAAAATGGAACTGATGAGTTTGGCCTTTGTTTCAGCAGGGATGTTGGGGTGTTTCAGGAGTGATGACCGATCATGAAGTGAAAGAAAACGAACTGAAATAAAATAGAATGAAATCTTTTACCATATGTTACATTAGGTTTGATAAACTAAATACAAATTTGTCCTGTTCTGCTTACCCTGGTAAACTCGCTATACAGAATGGCTTGCTGCATGCCTTGAAAAATAAACATGGGGACGAGCAGACCAATCATCGTTCGACGCAACGTCACGAAGAATGACGTCACTGTCTCTTTAGTGGATGTCTCTATACTCCAGTCACTCTTTGGCAAAGGCATGACAAACATGTACGTCATCAGCAAACCTGTAACATAATAACAAAATGTTTTCTTACTGCTTATCATGCCATTGGCAAGCAGGACAACAAAGAAGCTTCTTCGCTCTTGTCTGTTCTGTAAAAAGCTGTGTGCAGATGACGTCACTCTTCGCCGGGAGGAGTTATCTTTCCATTCCTACGGTATTCGTCGCGTCTGAGAGTGCGAAACGTTCCGAGTAGGTTCCATACTTCTGCTCGGTTGGAAAAAATTCATGAATGAAGAGTGGAAATTAAAAAGCTAGAAATGGTGAACAACTGTTGTGTGAAGGATGTCACAACAGACAAGATCAGGAAAAAGTTTCTTTTCGATGCATGCATAGTCTTGAGAGACAGATCTACTTTCGCTTTTGATCTCTTCCCCGCGAATCTTCTGTGTCGTCTGCTACAGATGGCTGGCTGCGGGCATAGCGTTTGAGATGTAAATGTGTTTATGTATCGTAGTTCCATCTTGTTTTCAGTCACTGATGAATGAAGGGGCGTGTAAATTACTGATTATGATATAAACAAAGAATTATTTTTATCTACGGATTTGCATCCTTGCTTTCAGTTGTTTGACTAGATGCTATTCTGTACACACAACACTGAACTATTTTGTTTCTATTTTAAGTGTGTTGTGTGTGTGTGTGTGTGTGTGTGTGTGTGTAAGTGTGGTGTGTGTTGGTTGTGTGTGTGTGTGTGTGTGTGTGTGTGTGTGTTTGTGTGCACGCTCGCATGTTTGTGTGCAAATGTTTGTATGTGTTTGTGAACTGAAATGTTTCCAGAGTTTCCAAGACCTGAAACTTGTTCCTCCTATCACTACCTATATCCCGCGCCTGCAAAATTCAATCACAATTTCCTGACTTTTTTCTCTCTCTATATTTTTTTTTTTTTTTTTTTTTGGGGGGGGGGGGGGGGGATCATTTGTACATTTGTGTGCTTAACTTGCAATCTTTCATTTGATCTAGAAATGGGTGAAAAATAATAACAATAAATCTAGTGATCCTAGTGTGTGTGTGTGTGTTGTGTGTGTGTGTGTGTGTGTGTGTGTGTGTGGCGTGTGTGTGTGCGTGCGTGTGTGTGTGTGTGTGTGTGTGTGTGTGTGTGTGTTATCAAGCAGCTTGCATACTCTTGCAGCTGTAGCAGCAATTAAACCTTAACATAACTGGAAACCAGTTATAAAATTTAGCTACAGCAAAACCACACACACACACACACACACACACACACACACACACACACACACACACACACACACACACACACACACATGGTTCACACATGTATGGAGTCTCTCTCTCTCTCTCTCTCGCTCTCTCTCTCTCTCTCTCTCTCTCTCTCTCACACACACACACACACACACACACACACACAACATATGACTTGTGGAGAAAACACCGAAAACAAAAATGAAAGGATGAACAGAGCTTGATAGTGTACAAACTGCATGAAGCATACCTTAGCTGAAACAACCACGTTCTGACATCCATCAGGTCTGTATGCCCAAATATCACGGACCCAGCCAGAAACGAACAGCCGATATGCTTTCAGACTTTTGTAAGCCCTGAATTCGTCCGTTGTGCAGGTGCTGGTCCCATAATCAAAATAATAACAATGCTGATATAGTTTACATCAGGGCGACTATCTGAATGCACAGACTACGATTGTTTTGGAATATCAAAGATCAACTCCATCTATATCCAGAATTTTTAAATGATACCTATGTTTCTCCTTTTCACTGAGTTTTTCTGCGTATTTCAATGCCGATGATGCTTGCATTCGCTCTGTGGCGTCCATGCATACAGCCGTCGCGTACCGTAGGGAAGGGAAGAAACTCCCGATAACATGTCAAACTGCACACAGCCCATAGTACCCAAGTGAGTTTCAGGCCCTTGAGGTCTCCTACCACCGTTCATCACTATCGTCTTCTTCTCTCTCGTCTTCCCTCTGGAGTCCAGTGAAGGACAGTCAGAGTGATGTCATCCTGCCGTCCTCAGATGATATGCCCAATCCATCTCCTGTGTGTTTTCATGATGATAGTCCCATACACAGATGTGGAGGACAGAAACCCAGACAGCAGTGTGGGCAGCCAACATTCCAAGGAGTGATGCTGTAAACTGAGACCGAGTCCCTTATTCTTTTGTCATCATCATCATCATCATAGGCCCTGCCGCATTACGTTGGCGATCATGGCCCTCCATACGATTCTATCCCTTGTCGCTGCAAGTACATCTCCCACCCTCTCTGTCCTCAGCCACCCTGCAAGTCCGTTCAATATTTTCTCCCTGGGTCTACCTGGTGTTCTCTTTCCTTCCCGCTTTCCTGACTGTATTAAGTAAGTAATTGTTGACTGGAGATGGCGTTGGGTAAAAAGGTTCGTATCATTATTTGCAGGCTCTCTGTGTGGTTTTCTGTCCTCTTCAAGTATTCTGAGCCGTAAAGTAAGGTAGAATGTAAACAGCTCTAGTACAGTCTGTTTGGCATCGATTAAATAGTGGAGGACATTTACACGTTGTTCAACATTCTGAGAATGTTTCTGGCTTTGCTGAGACGACCTGCCTCTCCGTCCTGTCTGACAGTGCTGCCTGTCTAAGTAGTTGAACTCTTCAGTTGTTGGTATGTCTGTTTCAGCTACTCGGAACGGGATGTTCAGTGTCATTATGTCTTCCTCTGGCTTATCTATAGGCCTACTTGCTCTGCGAACATGTTGAGAAGGGACGTTTTCTCCTGCACCAACTATTACTACCAATAACGGTAACAAATCCCCAAATAGTGCTAATCATGAATATATATTGTTTTATCTAATGTAATTGTCGTCAAGTTATGTCTATGACGTGTTGTTTGTGTGTCTGCGTGCGTGCGTGCTCCTGTGTGTGTATGAGTGTATGTGTGTGTGTGTGCGTGTGTGAGTGTGTGTCTGTGTGTGTGTGTTTGTGTGTGTGTGTGTGTGTGTGTGTGTGTGTGTGTGTGTGTGTGTGTGTGTGTGTGTGTGTGTGTGTGTGTTTTACGTGTGTGTGTGCTTGTGCGTGTGAATGTGTTACGTGTACGTATTGTGCAAGAGCGAAGGAGAAATGTATTCTTTGTTTTTGTACTTTTAATGGCTTTTTTTCTTCCTTTCCTTTCGTTTGGGGTTTTCTTGTTGTTATTTTTTTGTTTTGTTTTGTAGTTGTTTTTTTGGTATGGCTAACTGACATACAGAAGTTGACATTGTATGTATTACAGTTCATCTGTTTTCAATCACTGCGGTAGATCTTCACTTCTATATACTTTTTACGTCTCTGCCTTTATCTTTCATGCTCTTGTAAAGTGATTAAGGCTCTTGAGAGGAAAAGCTATACATGTAATCATCAGTAGTAGTAATATCCTCCAGCTTGGGGGACTGGGCACATGGCTAACTACCCAATTCCAGAGTGGGGTAGGGGAACCTTGTTACAGATCAACAACAGAAGCAATTAACCAACACTTCTGTGCGGGACGGGTTCCCAAATGTCACCAGAAAACACATGAATGACAGCGATGAAAAACAAAGAGGAAGCCATTGACAGAAAGATAGAAATCCTGAACGCCAAATGCAAAACTGGGAAAGGGCTGGCCTAAAGCAGGCTAGAGTGGAGGAACATCGTTACATCCCTGCTTGACAGTGGCATAATGGAGAGCCAGAATGTCTATAACGGTGTTCTGTGGCATGAAAATCATCATCACCATCATGTTCCCTGCTGCATAGCGTTGACGATCATAGCCCTCCATATGTATCTATCCCTTGTCGTCGCACTCTGTCCACCCTGTCTGTCCTCAGCCATCCTGCAAGTCCGTCCGATATTTTCTCCCTGGGTCTACCTGGTGTTCTCTTTCCCTCCAAGCTTTCCTGTAGTGACCAGGTGCTCCAATTCCCCTTTCCTCATAAAATGGCCTATAAATGTTGTTGTCTTTTCCTAATCTTCCTTGTCATAGATCCTCTTGTGTCTGCCTCCATCAAGACTGTCTCGTTTGTTTTCTTTGCTGTCCATGGAACTTTCAACATTTTTCTTAGAAACCACACCCCGGCTACCTCAATCTTGTTCTGGCTTTGCGTGTTGACGGCATGAAAATGCTCTTGTGAAATGTATCATTTTGTTTGAAAAGAAGAGAACCGTCTTTGCATGAGAACAGAAACGGGTTGTCAATCTGCTTTGTCTTACACAATGACACTAGAGCTAGTAATGTGTAAGCACATGCTTCAGTGACTCCACTGCTATACATGCGACTACATCTTTAACCAGTGATTGGTTGATATTTTGATTGATGCAGCAGACATTTTGCTTATGCATATGTATCAACCATGACCTGAAGGAACAGAGTAGCGAGATCGAAAGAGGCATGTTTAACTCTTCTTTATCGTCACTCTGGACAAAACTGCTGAAGAAATAGTTGGAAAAATAAACGCGGGATAGATCTTGACGTCTGAACAACCGAACGCAATCACGCGGGAAAGATGCGTTTCCAGACTTACCAGGAGATGCGACAGAATATGTACACATTCGAGATATGATGCCATGCACGTCGTGGATACTAGTTTTAGGTTGTCGATTATGTGACTCCGTTCTCTCAGGTCATAGTTCATACACATGCATATGCAAGATGTCTGCCGTCTTGTCGAAAATATCAACCAATCATTGGCCGTTTCGGTTTGAGATGTAGTCACATGTCTCCACTATTGTTTATGCTATGATGATGATGGCGACGACGACCAAAATGACAGAAACCACGGGGGGTGGGGGTGGAGAGGGGGTGTGGGTGGGTAGGGATAACTATGACGTAGCAAAAAGAAAACTGACGTTACCTATGACGCCGAAAGCAACGTAAACGCCCAGCAAGACGTCAATGACCCAGTCCTCGGGTTCTTCGAAGTCCGTGGCATTGTCAGCAGTTGGGCAGTCCCCTCTCCCACACTGTTGGAAGATTATCTCATCCGATCTGTTGCCTACTCCGTTCCGTAGTACTAGTGAAGATATTAGATTTCCTATAGACAAAAGGAAAGAAAGTATGACTCTAATTTGGTAAAGATCCATTCATAAATTTCTGTTTCATCGTTTTTTGTTTTTTTTTTTTGTTTTTCAAATTAGCGTTTCTGTGTTCGTGATAAATTCCATACGCAATGACTCCACAAATGTGATGTGAAGCCCGAAACAAGTGAGAAAATCTCGTGCACACAATAACAAAACACTTATAATGAAAGTTATTAATTTTGGGAAAGCATTTGATCTGGAAAACTGTTTACGATTATGAAATCATGCTGTACCAGTGTCATCCAAGAAATAGCAAGAATGTCCTAATAACTTATAAAGTGACTGTTGCAGCACTTTGAATCTTCACACACACACACCGATGTCATGATAACTTATAAAGTATTGTTGTAGCGCACTGAAACTTCACACACACACAATGTCCTAATAACTTATAAAGTGATTGTTGCAGCGCTTTGAAATTTCACACACACACACACACACACACACACACACACACACACACACACACACACACACAACACACACACACACACACACACAATGTCTTAATAACTTATAAAGTGACTGTTGCAGCGCTTTGAAATTTCACACACACACACACACACACACACAATGTCCTAATAACTTATAAAGTGATTGTTGCAGCGCTTTGAAATTTCACACACACACACACACAATGTCCTAATAACTTATAAAGTGACTGTTGCAGCGCCTTGAAATTTCACACACACACACACACACACAATGTCCTAATAACATAAAGTGACTGTTGCAGCGCTTTCAAACTTCACACACACACACACAATGTCCTAATAACTTATAAAGTGACTGTTGCAGACACAGACATGTATACGCACACACACACACACACACACATGCACACACGCACGCACACACACACACATGTACGCACACACACCACGCGCGCGGGCGCGCGCGCACACACACACACACGAGGCTTGCTTCTTTCCATCGCTCATCCGAGGTGGCGGTATCGCCATCCTCTACAATGACTCACTCCATTCCCGCCTATCTTTCTCGCAGTCTCTACCTTTCTCCCATCCTTCTTTCGAGCACGTTGAAGTATCCTTCCAGTCCAACCCTCACCCCATCACCTTCTCCTGTGTCTATCGACCCCCACCTAGCTCTGCCAACAAACTCACCACATCCACGTTTCTCTCTGACTTTGACCAATTGCTTGACCACTACTGCCTCTTACCTGGAAATCTCATCATTCTAGGTGACATCAATGTCCACTATGACAACACTCACCGTTATGACACAAGACATATCATCAACTCTCTGTCCAATCACAATATGACTCAACACATTTCTGAACCAACCCATCAAAAAGGTCACATTCTTGACTGGATCATTTCTCGTGATCACCACAATTCCGCTACTGACAACTGCTTAGTTCTTTCTACCCGTCTAACTTCAGCCCTTCCATCTGACCACTCTGCAATTCTCTGTTCTCTCGACATTTCTCCTCCTTCCCGTACCATGCGCACAGTGACTCGACGCAATCTCAAATCTATCGACCTCTCCACATTTTCATCTGATGCCTCCCGTCTCCTTTCTGAAAAGTCACATAACCTTGCCGATGAATTCTATACTACTCTCCACCATCTTCTGGACACTCATGCTCCAGCCACAACCCGTCTTTTACCTGACCGCCCCCCTACCCCCTGGCTCACTCATGAGATTGCCTGTGCAAAACGTGCCCGCCACAGAGCAGAGCGCCGTTGGCACAAATCCAAACTCACTGTACACAGGCAACTTTTCCAAGCCTCTAAAACAAAAGTATCCACCCTCATTGCATCAGCAAAAACAAGCTATTTCCAAACCAAAATCCTGAATGCCTCTTCTTCAAAAGAACTCTTTACAACCATGAATCATCTCCTTGGCACACGAAAAGATTTACCTCTCCCAACAAAACATACAAATGAAGAACTCCCATCTGTATTCTCCAAGTATTTCACCACCAAAATACAAACTCTTCGTGACAGGCTTGACAGGACACCCTGTCAACCATGCCCACCTGACCCTTCCTTCTCTGGCACACCTCTTACTACTTTTACCCCAGTCTCACAAGAAGAAATTTTCAACACAATCAGATCCATGTCGTTCAAAACCTGCGAACTGGATCCTCTTCCAGGTTCTCTCTACTCCGACTGTCTCCCTACTCTCCTCCCATTCATCACTGACATCATCAACACTTCTCTTCAAACTGGAACTGTCCTAGATTCTTTCAAGTCTGCTATTGTTCACCCTCTCCTCAAGAAACACAATTTAGACCCAAATGAACTGAAAAATTATCGGCCTATCTCTAATCTCTCTTTCTTGTCGAAACTCCTTGAAAAAGTCGTCCTCAACCAGCTGAACTCTCACCTGTCTGCCAACAATCTCCTCAATCCTTTCCAGTCAGCCTACCGCCAGTGCCATAGCACTGAAACTGCCCTACTACACATTCTCAACAATCTCCTCCTTGCAACTGATACTGGCAAAGTCTCTCCTCACACTCCTTGATCTGTCTGCAGCCTTTGACACCACTGATCATGGTATTCCCCTTTCTAGACTTCATCATACTTTTGGCATCTCTGACATTGCTCTGTCCTGGTTCACTTCATACC
>JAPXFY010000022.1:24545545-24565545 GCA_030674185.1 Monoplex corrugatus | reverse complement strand
AAAACAAGACTGGCGCGAACGTTCAGCCAACTAACACCTTTGTCAAGTGTACACAAAGGACCACAAATCCCAAACAAATTCACGAGATTTAAGACAAAATGCAAACAGCAACAGAATAGCTTTTTCTTTTTTTCTTTTTTTTCTTTTTTTTTTTTTTTTATGTTTCGATGAAATGAAGAAAAATTTTACTACCGCCGAAACTTGGTCAAAATATGTACTTTGTAACCCTAGGATGGACTGACCTTTAGTGGTGAAAAATCGAAGAGCGGTGGGGGTGAGAAAGCCGGAGAACACCCAGGCCCCGTGCAGCACTCCCAGTGAGGTGACTCCCAGGCCGTTCTCCTCGTTCAGGCTGCTCTGTAGGTTCTGAATCGACCTGTCGTTTACGTAATGTATTATATAAACAGTGGCTTCCGCCCCCCACCCCCGGGGATGCTGGGGGGGGGGGATCTTTCGGTGTAAATAGTATCCCCCACCTTCTGGAAATTCTATCCTAAAAATTTCCTCTTTACTGTTACTCTCGTCGTTTTTGCCTTGTTCCATTGGGTTCGTTCGTTTGTTTGTTTGTTTGTTTGTTTGTTTGTTTGTTTGTTTGTTTGTTTGTTGTTTGTTTGTTTTGTGTGGGGTTTTTGTTTGTTTGTTTGTTTGTTTGTTTGTTTGTTTGTTTGTTTGTTTGTTTTGGGTTGTTTGTTTTGTGTGGGGTTTTCTTTGTTTGTTTGTTTGTTTGTTGTTGTTGTTTGGGGGGAGTCATGTTGTCCTATCATTTTCTGCCTTGTTGGCCAATTCACCTGTATGTGTTCGATAAAGTCTAACGTACTTTTTCTTAGGACTGATTATTGCACACATGTATTATGCGCATTTTTGGCTCTGGGGAAATGTGATATGCGGAAGCAATTTTAGGTAATTTAGTCCCGTTTTTATATATGTTTTAGAGTTCTTAGTTGTATTTACGTATGTTTTTTTTAAATCCTTCGTGTGATAAATTGGACGGAGTGGTCAATGCGAGGGGCATCTCCTTAGATTTGTGCCCAAATGCATTGAAATGTGTATTCAATTTTCTTTTCCTTTTATTTTCCTATTGAAGTATTGTGTATTATTTGAAGCGGCTATAGCCCTGATGTGGCTCTACCCGGGAAAACTGAGGCCTAGACAAAGAAGAACCTTCTCCGTCAGGCCTTTATTCTGATTTTCTGGGACCCGTATGTACACACTGTTTTTGCCCGCATTGTGCAGGCAATATGTTGTTGCACAGTCTTTACATCCGTCGTCGGTGGGTGTGCTTGCAGGGTGTTTTTGTTTTGTTTTGTGTTGCTTTGCTTTGGTTTTGTTTTCGGTTTTGTTTTGTTTTGTTTTGTTTCGTTTTGTTTTTAGTATTTCGATAAGCCACCGGACACTGACATGACCTACAGGATCGTTGTGCAAAAGTTGATGTTCTGCCGGCGTATACACACGAAAGCGTTTAAGCACTAAAAAGCCTGCATACGTGTTGACGTTGGAGATCGTAAAATCCCCATCCCATATTCACCAGGCAGAAAGTACCCAGGCAGGACTGAAACTAAGTCTTTTGATTTGTGGTCCGGTGTCTTACCCTCTTGACAATCGCACCCATCGCAGGCCTATGGAAAACTGCAAAAACAGACATACATACATGACTACGCTCTGTACTCATAACTCACAGGACCTCCAACATGCATAACTGATGTTTTACGTGCATGAACAAACGAAAAGTGTTCTGGAAGCGAAAATAGTTCAGATGAAAAAATTCAGCAGAGCAAGTCTCACCTGTCGGCGTCACCGGGTTCGGTGTTGGCCGCTGCACATTTTGACATCACCATCTCCCTCCAGGCCGCTCTGTCTTGACTTTTGTGGACAATTTCTTGAATATTTAGGAGGCTGATGTTGGTTATGTTCTCGATGTATGAGATTGGAGGTCTGCCTTTCTTCCTTTTTGTCACTGTTTTTCCTTGAAAGATGGTTGCCATGAGGTCCGTTGTTCTTGCTGTGTGACACATGGCCAATGTATTTTAGTCTTCTCTTGTTGATGTCTGATAGTAGATTTCTGGTGGTATCAGGTTCTTCCAGGACACTTTCAATAGTTCTTCTATCTGTCCATTTGACACGTAGTAGTCTCCGATAAAACCACATGACACTGACATAACCTACAGAATGTTTAACATATATATCTGATGTTCTGCGTGCGTATACAAGAGCAAGACAAACACAAAACTATAGAGAAAGACACATAAAGAAAGAGAATTGGAAAAAAACCAACTTACCTGTATCCAGTAAACACCATCTGGAAGGAAACAGCGACGAAGACGACAGTTCTCAACTCATGGCCTTCCAGACTTCCAGGTGCCAGAGGTGTGACCAATCTCCGCATCAGCTCTTTGGAGATGGAAGGCATCCTGGTTTTTAGTCAATTAGTTGTTTCTTTTTTCTGCAGTTTATTCTTCCCGCAAAGCCGCTGTGGATTTTCACCTGCCCTTTGAGTAAGGTTTAATAATAACAACGATAATAATTACTACTTGTACAGCTCCTCATCTTGAAGAGGCCAAACGCTTCACAAAAGCATAAGTGACAGTACGACTTGGACACGGTCCAGGCACCTACAGCCGGTTCTGGGTAATCTGAACACCAGTAAGAATGTTCTGTATAGCGTACACATTCGATGATAGAACTGTCTTCAAAATTTCAGTACCCATCATTTCAATACAGTTTGCTGGATATTTCCGTATTTTCTATTTTTTACTACAAAGGATTTATTAAGATAAATATTTACTTCTTCTTACTTGTCAATCTACTACGCATTTAAGTTTCAATTTCACCTTCAGTTTTTCAACATGGCTTCTCCACACTCGAACGAATTCCATATGCATTGACACCGCTGATGCCATGTGGTGGACAAGATCCAAAATGATCATGGCATATGACATAAACCATAAACTTGCACATAAGCCCTATGTAAGCCTTGCTTTACAATAGCTCTTCAAATATTTTATCTCGTCAACGACGAGGCTCCAAAAGAAGAATGTTGTTTTCACAATCCTTGGTTTCCGTCCGATATAGATTTTTTGTAATACTCTTCCACCCTTTCAGTATTTTAGTGGAATTTTCTAACCTGGTACAGTCAGTTAAAACTACTTGGATGTGGTTACTACTTCAGACAGACCAGTCATACCATATTGTCAGTGTTGTCATTCAGTTTGTTTGTCGACACAGTGCATGTATTCTTTTCTGTCAAAGACGCTCCCAGGACTCGTTCGGTCAGTACTTGTGCTGAGATTTTGTTACTGCACCTTACGATGTCCCACGTCCTTCTCTGAAACAAACAAACAACACACGTTAAAACGAGAAGATCAAACCATACTGAAAATCTTCCTTTCTTAAATCAGATCAGACTAACGCACGCGCGCACAAACAGATGCATACATGTTTGTACTACACACAGATGTACACAGACACACAGCACACTGACACACACATGCCCACGCACACACGCACGCACACATGCACACCGCACACATACCTAATCTGAAACACATTAGTCTGAAACACACATACACGTCCATTAATTAAACAGCGACAGACAGATACACAGAGAAAGACAGACACATCAACAGAAAGGTAGAGAGCCAATCTGATAATTATTTTGGATGATTCAGTGTCTTTCAAAGCAATCAGCCAATTGAAAACGGGGGGGGGGGGCGATTCAACACGAACAACAGTTTACACTGGAAATAACAAACATTAGCAGCAGACATCGTTACACTAATTTAGGACTGTTAACACCATAACATAAGTTAAACACTGATCACGCTGCATATTCAGTTTATCAAATTCGATATACTCGTATATTCTTAAGCACGCCTGTAAACAAAAAACACCCAAGGATGGCGGATATGACCCAGAGCAACAATGCCTCAACACTTATCGAACAATCACCACCCAGCTCCCGACGTCCCATGATAGTAATTTCGCCAAGCAAAGGGAGTGGGGCAGGTGGGGGGGGGGGGAAAGGGGTGTCCATGCGCTCCATGACCCACCCGGACCCAGTCATCAGTTACCTTGTTTACAAATTGAATGGCAAGGTGGGAAGATGACGAACTCAGGTACACAGCCAAACAACGCACACACCAGCCAGGTAGCAGCCCAGCTACCGGTCTAAGAGAGAATGAAAAGGCCCTCCTTTACCTTTCTCCGGGCCTTCAGATATCACACAGACGCACACACACACAGAGACAGAGATAGAGTCACAGACAGACAGACAGACAGAAGACAGACAGACAGAAGACAGACAACAGACAGACAATAGACAGACAGACAGATAGACAGACAGAAGACAGACAGACAGACGACAACAGACAAAGACAACGAAAGAAGTACGACGACAAAGACAAGAGAGAAGAAAGACGCACGAGGGGGGTGGGGGGGGGGAGTCAGAGATAAGGACAGAGTGTGAGATAAGAAACAGATAACAGAGAGCAGACAGACAGACAAACAGACAGACAGAGAGAAAGATGAGAGGTAGACAGACACAATGACAACAACATTGATATTTTATTTTTCTAACGATAGAAGTTATTGGCTAAACCGCATTTTACAAACTTGCCATTGTTAACCTACATATCTGCCCAGAGCAGAAAATACTGGGGGGTAAATACACCTATAGATCTATAACATAAGACACTATATGCAACGAAATCAAAGAGTAACAAACAGCACTTGTCGTTTGAGAGAGACGTAAATAGGAAACCAGTAATTAATGTGTGTGAGTGTGCATGTGTGTGTGCGTGCGTGCGTCCGCGTGCGTGAGAGAGATAGAAGGGGGGGGGGGGGAGAAAACGTGTGTATAAGACAGAGTGAAAAACAGAGACAGAGAGAGAAAGACAGTATCGGAGACGGGCAGACAGACAGAATGTGAAAGCTTTCCCATCACCATTGAAATAAATTTGTTAACTTGAACAACAAGATAAACAAGTTGATAAATACTGTGAAAATATGCTAACATGAGAAAGTCTACACTCTTAAAGTCGTCGTATCAATCAGCTTTGGCTGCGTGCTCATAATCATTATCCTTGTGAAGACGTGGATGAGTTGTTAAAGAAAGAGTTTCGAATGTTCGCGAATTTTAATACATAATATGAATCCAGCGCACAATGCACACAGAGAGAGAGACAGACACACAGACAGACACACAGACAGATAAATTGACAGACAGACAGAGAGAGATGTGCGTGTGTGTAAAGGGTGGGGGGGGGGGGGCATGAAAGAAGAAATGCTATGGCGCTATGGTAGTGAAGATGGTGACCATCACCACATTTTGGGTCAACGACTTTTTTGAAGTCACTTATATCAGAACATGTCTTACTACTTTCTTCCTGACACTGGTTTCCTATCACTGACGGAATCCATCGCAAATGGCCGCTCAGTTGCTACGTATCGTATCTCTTTTTCACCACTCTCATACTCTGTTATCTGTCCAACTTTTTATTTAACATCGTTATCATGTCTATAGCAGCTGACAACTCACTTGTCTAGGGTCCCATCTTTTCGACAAAGTACAGATAGTGAACGACTTTGTTTTTATCGTTCTCGTCGTGTTTAACCGTACAAGTGTAGTTTCTCTTTCAGATGTTTTAGCCTGGATAAAAAAAAAATTTAAAAAACGAAAGAAAGAAAACAGCCGCATCTCTTCCGCTTCTTAACCTCTTTTGGTCTTTATCTACAATGTGCGCACCTACATATAAGAGAGGAGAGGAGAGAGAGTGGGAGAGAGAGAATTGGGAGAGACAGAGAGTGTGTGTGTAGACAGACAGACAGACAAGCTGGGCAGGAGAGTCGAGAGAGAGAGGACAGCAGACGGAGACAGACAGAAGGAGAGAGGAAAAAGGGAGGAGGAGGGGGGGAGGGAGGGAGAGGGAGGGGAGGAGAGGGAGAGTAGAAAAGAGATGTCCAATAGAAAAGACTACTGACCTCTTTCCAACTGTACAAGATTATAGAAAGCCATCTTCAAATTTGACAATGAATAAAGGAAACAAGTCAACATTTTTATAAAAGAATATTAGGAAATCAAGGAGAAAAGCATTTGTGAGGAGAGAGAGAAGGGGTGGGGTGAGCCAGAAAACATTAGGTTGAGGAGACAGGGGATGACAGAACTCAGCCAATAATGTATTGCACATATACAAGGCCATAGAGAGGAAGCAGTACAAACAACGAAATCGCACAGTACAACAATACGTTTCGTTGTTCAAGAATGATCATAATTGCTTCAAAAGACTTGTAAAAAACCTAAGTGTTAAACTTTTCATCTGAGTCGTGATTCTTCCATCAGGTCCCTGCCCGCTTGGCGTTAGCGATAATGGAACTTCACATTGTTTCTATCTTGTTGCCCTAGCATCTCCCCCTACCCTTCGTCCAGCCACCTAACAGCCCACATTTGTCCCTGGGTCTACCGGGTGATCTCTTTTTCCAGCTTTCCTGTTGTGACCATGCTCCAATCCTTCCTTCCTCATAAATGACTATAATGGTGGTCTTTTTAAACTCCAAGCATGATGCAAAATCTGGTTCGCATCAAAACTGTAGAATTTTTTCTTCCTCCCTCCTCAATCTACACTTTTGTAATCGAATACTTCGGTGCTCAACTTACTGGTTCTAGTGCGTATGATTCCACGCCTTCGATCCCGCACAAGTTGGTTCTGTAAACATTCAAGAACTCTTTCCTGATGTTGATTGACAATGATTTGGTTAAATGCTTGCAATCTTTTTGAATGCTGTTTTGGACTTAGACAGATTATGCCTCTTTTTGATGTTTGGGTCTTGCCCTTGAGACAAATCTCTTACCCAAGATAATAATTAAATTTACAAAAAAGATTTGGTTGTGCCATTTGCTGTTTTTTGCATGAGGGATTTCATGTAAGTTATGTAATCCATGCATTAGTCTTTCGTATTTAGTTCCAGCCCCTTATTTTGTTTCTATTTCTATGATATTTCACAAGGTTTTGTGGTTTCTTTTCATTTTCTGCAATTTAGCACTGTTTGTGCATTGTTCGTATTTCGTGTTTGTTTCATTTTCCCTCCACCTTTATCAGGTCTTTGTTGTTTTCATAATGTCCCTGTAAAGTGAACAACAGACTGATGACGATTAAAAAACCCGTTGATCTCTTTTGTACTTTTGGAAAGAGCTACATTGTTCTTGACTATTCAAGAAGCTTTTGTTCCAGGAATTTTGACATGCTAAGCATTTTGTCATCAATATGGTCTTTGAGAAGTAGAGAAAGATAGGGGATGACCTCGAGACTTCAGCCTATGAACTGGAGACCATATAGCAAATGCCCAAAAGAAGGGAGGCGGAAATCAAGCGAAATCGCACAGTCAACAAGTTTTGCAAAAAGAGATCAGGACATATCGTCCTCAGACAACTGACTTAAAACCTAAGTAACTCCTTATCCTGAGAATGTGATCATTATTTGGTAAAAAGAACCTTTGATAAAAAGACGAGACACTTTTGCCTAAAGATTTTGCTTTTGGAGTCGTGGTGTCCTTGCCCTGCAGCACCCCTCCCCCTCCCTTCCGACCGTTAAAAAAAAAAAGCACTAATATATGTAGAAACTGTGGCTGCCTGTATTACACAGGGTGTGGTTTTTGTGGTTAAAACGCCAACCTATGACGCAAGAAATCCGGGTTCGAATCACACTTTGTACAGGAAATTTTCTTTCCCTCCCCCCCCCCCCCCCCCCCCCACTGCTACGCTTGAAGTGGTGGCTTTGTGGTTAAAACGCCAACCCATGATGCAAGAAATTTTCTTCTCCCCCTCCCTCCTCCACTACTACACTTTAAGTTGTAATTTAGGTGCTAGTCGTTTGGGTGAGACGATAAATTGAGGTCCTAAGTGCAGTATGCATTCAGCGCATATTAAAGATCGCACGGCAACAAAGGAGCTGTCCTGGTAGCATCCAAGTCCTATTAAATAACATGTGGGCGGACAGTTGACTTACTGACGTTCAATTTCAGCCAAGCAGACGAAACTATCTGAATCAAAGAACGAAAAAAGAAAAAAATCTCTTTGTTATTAAGAATTGTTTGGCTCTTGTCCCAACTTGCAGACACTCCTTACAAAAAAATAAATAAATTTTTTAAAAAATTTAAAAGATTATTGGTATGGCTTGCCACCCTGATTGATCGTGTCTTGATGAGAGATGATAACAGGAATATCTGTGAATGCATCCACTGCAAATTATCAGTCATTATCACGTGAACTGGATTTTGTGGCGTGATGACCATATTTGATAGGTAGTGGTTTCTTTTGTTTTGTTTTTTTTGTTTTGTTTTGTTTTTGCTTAGTAGGTTGTTGGTCTTTTTGTTCGTTTGTTCGTTCGTTCGTTCACTCGTTTGTTTTGTTTTTGTATGTTTGCTTGTCAACACACAAAGCCACAACAAGATTGAGGCAACTGAATTGTGGTTTCTAAGAAGAATGTTGAGACTTCCATGGACAGCAAATAAAACAAACGAGATAGTCTTGAAGGAGGCAGATACAAGAAGAACATTTATGGTGATTAGGAAAAGACAAGCAACATTTGTAGGACATTTTATGAGGCAAGAGAAATTAGAGCACATAGTCACAACAGGAAAGCTGGAGGGAAAGAAAACACCTGGCAGACCCAGGCAGAAAATATTGGGAGAAAATATTGGACGGACTTGCAGGGTGGCTGAAGACAGATGGTGGAAGATGTACTTGCAGCAACAGGGGATAGATTCGTGTGGAGGACCATGATCGCCAACGCCATGCGGCAGGGCACACTATGATGATGATGCTTGCTTGTTGGTTGCTTGTTTAATTTTGAGACTACCGAGCCGGTATCTCTACTTTTGAATGAAAAAAATACAACCCTTTGACTTTATTCTCATACTTTTCAAAAGCACAGTTTTACGAGTGACGCTTTCGCCAACCTGCTGCCCCTGACCTCATAAACACCAAACAGCTGAATACATATTTCAGGGATGTCGCCCTCTTCATATCAAATGCAGACATGGGCGACTACAACTCCTTTGACCACCCAGCTCCATGGCTGCTGGCAGAAACTTGTTAAAAAAAATGAAAAATAAAAAAACGGCCACATTCATCGCCATATATGATTTGACCATGAAGTCGGCGAAGGAAACAAGAAGGAGAAGTAGTTTGGAGGCCGTTTAAAAATTATTCATCGAACTTGGTCAATTCCATATACGCTTCATCCGAATCTGCCAGCAATTATCTGGCAGACTCCCTGAGCCTGTGCAAAATCCTATGCGCTGGCAAGGTCTTGAAAAGAGAACAGGGACCTAAAAAACACTAAGCTGACACCACCAGAACGATTGGAAACATTCAGATGGGCAGCAAACATGTCAGTTTTTTAATGTTGCGAGCTGGGATTAATTCTATATATCAGATCTCGAGTTCACGGCTCTATCAAAAGAACCAACCAACCTGCATTTGAAAAAAGAAGAATGCGTTATTTGGTATCGTTTCTGTAAACAAACAAGTAAGACAATGGTTGTCGTAGAGAGAGAGCTCCCACTTTCCGTCATAATGCAGGGTCTGTACAAGTTATTGTTATTGTTGTTTAAAGCCCAGCTGACTGCATAAGTCATTGTCACATGGTAAAGAGGTATGTAGGTGACTGGCAGTGTCTTGCAGTTTATGCAGGTTCGTGAAGATCTAGCAGTCGATCATTCTTCTCAAAGACAAGATACACCAGTCCAGGTTAAACGAAAATGATCCTTTATTTGAAGAACGAATGAAACACAACAGGAACTGGGTAAAAACTTCACACATCCAATGCACCACTCCTAGTTTGCAGAATTATTCTTCTTCAGTCCTCGATTCTACACACAGCAACTCCACGAATCTACAACAACTTCTCTATCTCTGACAGCAGGCTTACACTTCAACTCCTTTCCATCGCTCTCTCTCTCTCCGACCCACAGTCACGCTTTATTTATAACATCATGGAAAGTTCCCGAATATTCTCGGCTTTTCCCTAGATTTTCAGCCAATCATAGTCACATTCTCGAGCCTTCCTTTCTAGAATATTCTGTAGTTCTAGCCAATCACTGTACAGATTAAATTTGTTTACAATTTCCGGAACCTTCTCGAAAGATATAAGGTATTCTGCGTTTTTCTTGTCATTTCTAGATTGTTCCGAAGCATTCTACACATTTCCATACAACGAAATCAAACTTAAACATATATTTTTAGTGTTAGCATAAACCAAAACAAACATTCTCGATTCATTATTGAGTGAAACACAAACCAATCTTCAAGAACGAACAGCGGAGAATATCTGAATCGGCAGACACATTTTGACGTCACGCTTCTCTTATCGGCCTTCGCACTTTCACATTGAGTTTCTCTTTTTGGGATGTAACAATCATATCAGAGTTGTAATCAGTTCAATCCATACACAATACTTCAACAGGGCAAAAAAAAAAAGGGGGGGGGGGGAAGTTAAGTACACATATCAATGCATTCGCGCACATAATCTAAGGACATGCCCCCGACGTTGACCACTCCGTCCAATTTATCGCACAGGGGATATTTAAAAAACATACCTGAATACAAATATAGGCATACATAAGGACACCAAAATATATATAAAAATAGGCATAAATTACCTAAATTTGCTTCCGCATATCTCACCTCCCTAGAGCCAAAAATGCATTTAATACATGTACCCAATTATCAATCTCAGAAAAAGTACATAAGACTTTATCGAACAAATACAGGTGAATGGACCATTAAGGCAGAAAATGATAGGTAGAAATGACAGAAAGCAAAGCAATCAAGGTAGAAACAAACAAAGAGAATGACAGAAAAGAGGAAATTTCTAGCACAGAATTTCCAGAAGGTGGGGATACTATTTATACTGAAAGAGCCCCCGGCATCCCCACGGAGGGTGGGGGTCTGTGCGAGTGAGACTCTGTCCCAAGAAAAGTGCTCTACATGTGGCCTCCAGTCCATCCAGCTGCGAGTCCTGTTCAGACTTTGGGGTAGGTAAAAGCAATGAGACCATTTGCAAAGGCCCACGTTTTTGCACACAACTGACAGAGCAGGAGAAATCTGGTAAACAGTTCTTTATTAAATGCGGCGCTCCACAGGCTCTTCACGTAGTTAAGGAAGAAGAAGAAAAAAAAGGAGAAAGCAGTGAGAGGGGTGAGATGTACACCCCCCTCATAACGCTGGCCCAGACAGAAATTCAGACCTTCACCACCTCACTTAGGATAATGTTTATATTTTAGCCTGGTCAGAACCTTTAACAACACGAGGATCAGAATATAAACCAAAATTAAGTTGATCACCAGTCGCCGTGGTGTAGTGGTTATGGCAAAGGACTACGGACTGGAAGGTTGTCGGTTCGAATCCCCATCAGCCCCTTTAAAAATCATTGTGGGATTTTTCGGTTCTAACCGGCTCCTACCCTGAGTTGGGCGTGCTATGGGTTCATTGGGAAGACTAAGACCACACAGTCGAGTCTCATCCACTTCACGGATGTGTCATTCAGGGTGTTGCTCAAATCTTCTGAGCAGCCCCGCAGGTGTCTGTAATTCTCGGGCCTGGTTCACACCAGGATATATTATGATAGTCAGCGTAGAGTACAGCCCTGTCACGTAGTCTCAGTCTCAATCCTAGATGGAACTCCATAGCATAATGATTATCATCCTCATCGACATCATCATCATGGCATTACAAAAACTGTTCCAGCCTCTGTGGCCATTAATGTGGCGTAGAAAATAGGACGAAAAAAAATTTTTTTTTTAAATAATAAAGAAGGTGAGCACAAAAGTCACCTCCTTGAGTGCCATGATCCTTAAAAAATAAAAAAATAACTAAATTTTAAAAAAGTTAAGTTATTCTCTTTACGTGAAATTTTACTTTGTGACAGCTTAAAATCTGCATTAATTTGCCGTGAAATATCAACAAGTTGTATCGAAATAAGAAGACTTGCTACAGTAATGAACAAATATACTTTACCAAGTTAGACATAGTGATTATTTCATTCGTCTCTCTGTCATCATTAGAAGCAGAATTATCGGTAACAGTGGTGATAGTAATGAAAGTATCAGACGTAGTAACTAAATGTGTAATTATGCTATTTTGAAGTCATGGTTAGCTATGTTGAATGTTCTTGCCACCAAGTATTTAAAACATCTTATTTAATACACGAATATTGACACAGTGTACCTGATCACATGCTTTCATTAAATATAAATGATGTATATGTACATGTAAACATGATTGTAATCATGGGTCCAGTTCTGGTGGTGCTGTAGCGGCGGTGAGTCTGGAGATGGCTACGTAGGTCTATGCATGTGTGTGTGTGTGTGTGTGTGTGTGTGTGTGTGTGTGTGTGTGCGTGTGTGTGTCTGTATGTAGTATGTATGTTGCATGTATGTATGTATGTATGTATGTATGTATGCATGTATGTATGTATGTATGTATGTGTGTATTATGTATGTATGTATGTGTGTATTATGTATGTATGTATGTATGTATGTATGTATGTATGTATGTATGGGTGCATGGGTGCGTGCGTGCGTGCGTGTTGTATGTATGTATGTATGTATGTATTGTGTGTTTGTTATATATGTACACATGTATATGTATACATGTATGTGTCTATGTTTGTGGCATCTATACTAACCATGTATGCATGTATATGTATGTATATGGACGTGTACGGGTATGATTTTTATGTAACTTTCAAACTTAACTGATGCCAACAAAATCACAAAAATAATTAAAAATAAGAAATTTGCTGTACAATAATGACTACCTAGCTGAACCTGTCTCTCAGTGACAATAACTTTCAAATACATTTAAGTACAGTGTACATTCAGATGATAAGGCTATAAAGTGTTCGCGTTGTTCAGTTTGACTTTGGTTTTTCTTGATAAGAATTCATGTCAACTGACTTTTTTATCTTTTCTTCAAATATGTTCAAACCACTCTTTTTATATTTTAAGTATGACAGGTGAAATTCTTTATCTGCCCAGTGATAGAAGTACGCCATTTTTCGGAAACGGAGACAATGCAAAGCTTGTGGTCACATCACCAGCCGGCTTCAATATCCACAATATCCAATTCGTTATTTTGTTATTTTTGTTTAAAGCCCAGCCGACTGCGCAAGCCATATCAGGGCTTTTGTCGTTTCTAAACATACACAATACTTCAACAGGGAATATAAAAGAAAAGAAAATTGAGTACACACATCAATACAATAGCGTACGTAATCCGTGGAGATGCCCCTGGCGTTGACCGTTCCCTCCTGTTTATCAAAATAGGGGATTTATAAAAACTACCTGAACACAAATTTAAACAGAACTAAAGACAATAAAACATACATAAAAACAGGCCTAATTACCTAAAATTGCGTCCGCACATCATTTTTCTAGAGCCAAAAATGCACTTAATACATGTACCCAATTATCAATCTTAAGAAAAGAACGTAAGATTTTATCGAACATATACAGGCGAATGGACCAGCAAGGCTGAAAGTGACAGGAAAAGATGACGGAAAACAAAGGAACAAGGCAGAGACAGAGTGACAGAAAAGAGGAAATTTCTAGCACAGAATTTCCAGGTGGGGATACTGTTTATACTCAAAGAGCCCGCGGCATCCCCACGGGGAGGAGGGGGGGGGGGGGGGGAAACAATATTCACTGATTTGTCCACAGAATACTTTCAAGAAATTTCATAGTAAATGCCGGTGCGTGTTCTCAGCCCTAAGAGCGGGAGTTTCGAATTTATAATTAGTTCAATAGGGATTAATCACACTCGGACAAGTTCATATGCGCTCCATCTAAATCTGCTGGTAAGTGTCTGGCTGACTCCCTGATCCTGCGCAAAACCCTATGCACTGGCAAGGTCTTGAAATGGGGAGGGAAGGGGAGGGGAGAGAGGGACCTAGGAAATATCAAACTGCCCCACCAGAATGATGGACACATTAAGATGGACAGCGAACAGGCCAGCTTTTAATGTTGCGGGCTGGGATTAAACTCGAGATTTCAGTTTTCGAGTCCACGGCTCTATTAAAAGAACCAGCTAACCCCCCCCCCCCCCAACTAGCCAAATAGAAGGAAAGTAGGCTTGTCTCCCTTGCAATGGTTATAACAAGCAGAAAGAGAGGCCAAGACAAGTAGATTCAGAAACTTTGGAAACTTCTTAAATGAACAATGTTCTTTCTTCTTTGACATGCAATTCAATGAAAATATTGTCTTCTTTGAAGCAGACGTTGGTTGCAAGACGGACACCGTTCTTTTTATCCCAGCAGTTAGGCAGTTTTCTTTGTGCTCATATTTTTGGAGGTGTGTGAGTGGGGAGGGGGGCTTCCCATTTTCTATGCCACCTTAATGGCTACAGACGCTGGAACAGTTTCTACAATGCTATTATGATGGTGGCAATGAGAATAATAACCATGCTTTTAGTTTTATGAAGTTCCATTTAAGATTGAGACTGCGTGACAGTACTGTACTCAATGCTTACTATTATAATATATCCTGGTGTCAACCAGGCCAGAGAGATACAGGCACCCGCGGTGTTGGTCAGATGATTTGAGCAACACCCTCAATGACACATCCATGAAGTGGATGAGACTCGACTATGCGATTCCAGGTTTCCCAAAGAACCGATAACACGCTCAGTTCTGGGTATGAGGCATTTGGGACCGAACTGATTCTGAAAGGACAGATGGGGATTTGAGCCATAACAGTCCAGGCGGTGGTCCGTTGCGCTTACCACTACACCATGGTAAGACAGTCTTGTTTGGCTGGGAAAGACGAGATTATCTGGGGTCCCAAGAGAGGTCCAGTGCTATTGTATGCATACTCATAACTGTTCTCCCCCGTCCCGGTACAAATCTAAGAAATCTCCAAATCACTAAAACTTAAATGGGCAAAGAATGCAATGCTAAGTAAAAAAAAAATTATTGATCACACACACACAGACACATACGCTTACATATATGCGTTCCCTCTCTCTCTCTCTCTCTCTCTCTCTCTCTTTCTCTTTCTTTCTTTCTTTTCTCTCCCTCTCTCTCTTTCTTTCTTTCTTTCTCTCTCTTCCTCTCTCTCTCTCTCTCTCAATCTCTCTCTCTCTCTCTCTCTTTCTTTCTTTCTTTCTCTCTCTTCTCTCTCTCTCTCTCTCTCTCAATCTCTCTCTCCCTCTCTCTCAATCTCTCACACGCACAAACACACACACACATACACACACACACACACACACACACACACACACACACACACACACACACACACACACACACACACAACGCACGCACGCACGCACACACACACGCGCACACACACACACACTACATAAATGAAAAATCAATTTAAACACAATAAAACGTACAACGAAAAATACTTACTTCACAATGTTCATCACACAGAAGAAGAATGTAACGAAAAAGAAAACACAGACGATAAATGAAATACACTTTTCTCTTCTGGTCACTTACATCCTCACCACCGTCCACTATTTCTTTTCTTTCCAGACATAATTAATCCACAACAACCACTCCCTTTTTGCGCACTGCTGACTATTACTCAGAGACTGTCTTCCACTGAGACCGTCAGTGAGTCCTCGTAGTGGCTACGACGGTCCTTCATAGAAACTGTCAATCTTTGTTTTTTCACCCGTCTTTCACGGGGACCGTCAGTCTTTGTCTGTTTTTTCAACTGTCTTTCACACAAACTGTCAATCTTCGTCTATTTCTTCAACTGTCTTTCACACAAACTGTCAATCTTCGTCTATTTCTTCAACTGTCTTTCACACAAACTGTCAATCTTCGTCTATTTCTTCAACTGTCTTTCACACAAACTGTCAATCTTCGTCTATTTCTTCAACTGTCTTTCACACAAACTGTCAATCTTCGTCTATTTCTTCAACTGTCTTTCACACAAACTGTCAATCTTCGTCTATTTCTTCAACTGTCTTTCACACAAACTGTCAATCTTAATTTAGTTTTTCAAATGTCTTTCATAGAAACTGTTAATTTTTGTTTATCTCTTCGACTGTCTTTCACAGGGACTGTCAATCTTCGTCTATTCCTTCAACTGTCTTTCACAGAAACTGTCAAACTTCGTCTATTTCTTCAACTGACTTTCACAGAAACTGTCAAACTTCGTCTATTTCTTCAACTGTCTTTCACAGAAACTGTCATTCTTCGTCTATTTCTTCAACTGTCTTTCACAGAGACTGTCAAACTTCGTCTATTTCTTCAACTGACTTTCACAGAAACTGTCAAACTTCGTCTATTTCTTCAACTGACTTTCACAGAAACTGTCAAACTTCGTCTATTTCTTCAACTGTCTTTCACAGAAACTGTCATTCTTCGTCTATTTCTTCAACTGTCTTTCACAGAGACTGTCAAACTTCGTCTATTTCTTCAACTGACTTTCACAGAAACTGTCAAACTTTGTTTATTTCTTCAACTGACTTTCACAGAAACTGTCAAACTTTGTTTATTTCTTCAACTGCCTTTCACAGTGTCATTCTTCGTCTATTTCTTCAACTGTCTTTCAAAGAGACTGTCAATTTTTGGTTTATTCCTTCAACTGTCTTTCAAAGAGACTGTCAATTTTTGGTTTATTCCTTCAACTGTCTTTCACAGAAACTGTCAATCAGTCCTCGTACCGGCGTCAGCTGTCTTTCACAGAAACTATCATCAATCTTTGCTCTTTCTTTGACTTTCACACAAACTGTCAATCTTCGTCTATTTCTTCAACCATCTTTCACAAAAACTGTCAAATTTCGTCTTTGTTTGCTCCATCAACTTTCAAAGAAACTGTCAAGTCAATCGTTGAAGCCCTGTGTAGTGTTAAACTGTCTTTCGCAGAGAGTCTTTTGGTGTATGAGCTCTCGTAACTTACGTATCGCTGTCAACCCTTACGCTGATTGGCGGTTGACCCTCCAGATCGAGGACTTCCTCATACCCATCCAGAAAGCAGCTATGGGACCTCTGTGTCTAAGATTCTATGAGTTTGAGTTTGAAGTTTGAAATTTGAAGTTTGCAGTTTGAGTTTGAGTTTGAGTTTGATTTTGGTTTGAGTTTGAGTTTGAGTTTGAGTTTGAGTTTGAGTTTGAGTTTGAGTTTGAGTTTGAGTTTGAGTTTGAGTTTGAGCTGAGCTGAGCTGAGCTGAGCTGAGCTGAGCTGAGCTGAGCTGAGCTGAGCTGAGCTGAGCTGAGCTGAGCTGAGCTGAGCTGAGCTGAGCTGAGCTGAGCTGAGCTGAGCTGAGGTGAGGTGAGGTGAGTTGAGTTGAGTTGAGTTGAGTTGAGTTGAGTTGAGTTGAGTTGAGTTGAGTTGAGTTGAGTTGAGTTGAGTTGAGTTGAGTTGAGTTGAGTTGAGTTGAGTTGAGTTGAGTTGAGTTGAGTTGAGTTGAGTTGAGTTGAGTTGAGTTGAGTGAGTTGCGTTGCGTTGCGTTGCGTTGCGTTGCGTTGCGTTGCGTTGCGTTGCGTTGCGTTGCGTTGCGTTGCGTTGCGTTGCGTTGACGTTTTTTGTTTGTGTGTTAATTTGTTTCAGCGTTCTGATTTTTCTCGGATGCGTGTATGGACGTTGTTTTACCCACACTGTGCAAGCAATTTGTTGCTATGTAGTCTGCACACTCCTGTCCTTGGTTAGCGTGCATGTTGGCTGTTTTCACGTTTCTATAAGCCATCAAATACTGACATGACTTACATGATCTTCAACGTCCATATTTGATTTTGTGCGTGCACATACGTATGAAGAGGGTTTAGGCACTGGCAGGTCTGCACACATGTTGAGCTGGGTAATCGGTAGAAATCTCCCCGTTTACCTTTCAGGCGGGAGATACCCGGCCAGGATCGAACTCCAAACCTTCCCACTGGAAATGTGTAGTATCACCCACCTGACTGCCTTGCCTGTCTGTATTGGAGTTATTGGAGTTATTTCAAGAGGGATTCACCGCGCTCAGACAACTCCATATGCGCTCCACCCAAATCTGCCAGCAATTATCTAACATATTTCTTCAACCAGCACAAAAGCCTATGCGCAAGGTCTTGAAACGGGCAAAGGGGAGAAGGGACCTATCAAACACTAAGCTGACACCACCAGAATGATGGAAACATTAATTAACCCTTTGACTCCCGCATCCTGTCCACCAGTATCCTGCATTGTCAACCATGCTAGCAATGCAAAAAACTTAACCATCTGATTTTCTCTCCCTATCCACCTGCTTCTGCAGGAAGCTGGTAGACAGGGTGAAGGAGTCAGGTGGTCAAGTTTTTGCAGCTGGAGGATACGGTGCGGGAGTCAAAGGGTTCAGATGGGCAGCGAACAAGCCAGATTGTAATGTTGCAAGTGGGGATTGAATTCAAGATAACAGATCTTGAGTCCATGGCTCTACCAACTAGCCCATCTTTCATCATCATCATGTGCCCTGCCACATGGCGTTGGCGATCATGGCCCTCCATATGTATTTATCCTTTGTTGCTGCAAGCACATCTTCCACCCTCTCTGTCCTCAGCCACTCTGCAAGTCCGTCCAATATTTTCTCCCTGGGTCTACGTGGTGTTCTCTTTCCCTCCAGCTTTCCCGTTGTGACCTGGTCTCTCTAATTCCACTTTCCTCATAAAATGGCCCATAAATGTTGCCTGTATTTTCCTAATCTTCCTTATGAATGATCTTCTTGTGTCTGCCTCCATCAAGACTGTCTCGTTTGTTTTCTTTGCTGTCCATGGAACTCTCAACATTCTTCTTAGAAACCATATCTCGGCTGCCTCAATCTTGTTCCGGCTTTGCGTGTTGACTGTCCACGCCTCACAACCGTATAATATTATCGGTTCTACACTACGCACAAAAAGTTAAGGATCACTTGCACAAAAATTCATAACTTTCAAAATAAGAAAGCCAATGCGTTGAAGTTTGGCAAACATTTAATTCCATGCTTTAGTGATAACGATACACAATTGCCTTCAATTTCGAGCAATCGTTTGGTATGTACATTTGATCAAATTGGGTACGTATCGAAATTTGATTTCCCAAAGTCATTGAAATCACAAGACAGGGCATTCTGATGCTCCCAAAAGTTCAGTAATGCGTGTAACCGCCATGGCTGTTCTGGCACTCGACGCAGCGAGTCCTCATCGAGTTGACCAGGTTGGTGAAGATCCTGTGTGAAAGCGCCTGCCACTCAGCCTGCAGCATCTGGTAGAGGTGTTGGGCATCCCTGGGAGGGGGGTGGTTGCTCCTCACTTTGCGATCCAGCTCATCCCAGAGGTTCTCAATCGGGTTGAGATCGGGACTGCATGCTGGCCACTCCATTCTGTTGACTCCAGACTTCTGCAGGAAGTCGTTGACAACCCTTGCCCTGTGGGGGCGAGCGTTGTCATCCTGGTAGACAGCCGTCGGTCCCATCTGCTGCAGTGTAGGCACAGCCAGCGGTCGAAGGATCTCATCCCGGTATCAGAGGCCAGTCAGGTTACCCTGTACATGATACAAGGGTGTTCTGTGGTGAAGGCTGAAGGCCCCCCAGACCATTACAGAACCTCCACCAAAGGCCACCTTTTCTTGGACAGTGGTGTCAATAAAGCGTTGCCCTGGGCGCCTCCAGACCCTCAGTCGGCCGTCGTTGTGGTTCATGGTGAAGCGTGATTCATCACTGAACAGGACCTGGAACCATTGCTGACGTGTCCACCTCACGTGACGTCTGCAGAAGGCGCGGCGTGCTGCCCTATGGGCTGGAGTTAAGCATGGCCGTACAGCTGGGCGACGAGAACGGAGGTTAAACTCATGAAGGCGGTTCCGTATGGTCTGCTGGCTGATGTTGATGTTAGTAGCCACCCTCAGCTGCCTTCGAATGATGCTGGAAGAGGCTGTTCTTGTCTGCAGGGCTTGTCGTTCAATGAGACGATCTTCACGTGGGTTTGTCTTCTTCGGTCGACCAGATCTGCGTCTTTCATGGACCCTCCCAGTGGCTGTGAAGCGTTGAATCAGTCTGACAAT
>JAPXFY010000022.1:24535545-24540545 GCA_030674185.1 Monoplex corrugatus | reverse complement strand
AACCGGAAAAAGCAAAAAAACCGAGTTACAAAAGCACACACCTCCTCGGAATGTGTATTTGAAGTCAGGAGGTTGAAATGGACAATTCACAAACATGGCTCTGACATGAAAGTTCATTCAATATCGGGTATGACCACCTCTTGCAGCGAGACAGGCTGTGCAACGGCGACGCATGGACCGAATGAGGTTGCGGAGAGTCGCTTGAGGGATGGCGGCCCATTCCTGCTGCAGGAACTGGACCAGCTCTTGTTGATTGGCTGCAGGAGGATGGTTGCGTCGGACAGCCCGTCCCAACACATCCCAGAGGTGTTCAATGGGTGATAGGTCGGGCGAGTTGGCTGGCCACGGCAACTGACGACACCCTGCTGTTGGAGAAGTTGGTTGACGACAGCAGCACGATGTGGACGAGCATTATCGTCCTGCAGAACAGCGCCGTTACCAATGGCTTGCAGGGTTGGTAGTGCCACAGGGTTCAGAATTTCATCCCTGTAGCGATGCCCTGTCAGATTGCCGGGGACGTGGTACAGGAGAGTGCGGTGGTTGAAACTGATGCCTCCCCACATCATGACAGACCCACCACCATATCGGTCATGCTCTCTGACAGTGGCATCTGTGAATCGTTCGCCAACACGTCTCCAGACGCGCACCCTGCCGTCATTGAACCTCACGGTGAATCGGGATTCATCTGTGAAGAGGACGTTGGACCATTGCCTCACAGTCCACCTCACATGCTGTGTGCACCAGGCTGTACGGGCCACCCTGTGGCGTGGCAGGAGTGTCGTACGAACAGCAGCAGCCCTTGACGCAAGATTTGCCGCACGCAAACGATTCCGAATTGTCTGGTCGCTGACATTCGTGTTGCTTGCTGCTCTGAGTTGGTCTCTCAGCCCGCTGGCGGTGGAAGTCCGATCGCGCAGAGCCTGCGTCACAATGTATCGGTCCTGCCGTCTTGTCGTTGAACTGGGTCTGCCAGTACGGTGCCGTTCTGCCACCTGTCCAGTTGCATGGACACGGTCTCGTAGTCTCTGTATCACGGAGTGGCTCACTCCGACTCTTCTTGCCACTTCCCGTGTAGCAATTCCATCCTGGATCCATGCCAGCGCTCGTCCTCGGTTTGTGTCACTCAATTTTCGTCTTGGTGGCATGGTTATTTGTGCGGCTGGTTAGCCCCTTTAAATACGCACTGGCAGCCTAAGAGGTGGTGAACGCGTTCATCAGTAGTGCGCCGTGCACGTGCAACCCATTTCTCTCGCATGCTGTTCCTGTCCAGTACTAGGGGGTACAGCGAAAACACAACAATTTTCCATGACTTTCGCGTTTCTCGTGTTGCTCAGCATGAACCTGGTGTCAAGCGGATTTTTTCACATGCTTCAATCTGACATATGCACTGCTTCAGCAATACAGCAACACAAGTTAATTTGTACGATTTCATCAACTCGCGTCAATACACCGAGTTGTCGACACCAGGTGAAGATCGGAGGGTGGCCCTTAACTTGTTTTGAGTAGTATATTTTTAAAAAATGACTGCATTTACCGATCGGCGATCTTTCTTTTTGGTCGAACAGTTGTAAGCTTTTAATTAAATACGGAAACCAGAGAAAATGATGCAACATATATCTTATCGTGGTCAAGGACGGGGAGGGGAAGAGAACGTGTGTGCTATTGGCAAGGAAATCCGAGAGACAAATGAAGAGTAAATTACTCTCTAATTTACACAGAAAATCCGTATAACTTTGAGACCAATCATCTGTTGCATCTTCATGTTATTACTAGGCCTTCCATTTTCACATCTCCCCAACATCCTCACGAAAATAGACTCCAGAAGAAGGTTTGACCATCTTTGTTGTAACAATAGCTTATTCTGCTGAATATTTTCAGACATCAGCATAAAAGGAATTTTACTATATTTACGGGCAACATGTCGGACTAATGATAAATACATAGGCCTACGGGTTAGTAGATCTTAGATCCTTTAGCCCATCAGGCAGTTGAAAATTTTAGTCTTCTACAGGCCTGCAACGGTGATGCTCTCACACACACACACACACACACACACACACACACACACACACACACACACACACACACACACACACACACACACACACACACACACACACACAGTGGGCATATTACAATACAACTGGAGTTAGAAGAATCACGATAGCATTAATTTATGATTTTTGTAAGAGACGTGTTTTGAGGTGCTTTTTAAAAGTAAGCAGACAACTGCTTTATCCTAAAGGTACTGGGAGCGAATTCTATGTTGTTGGGCCAGAAACAGAGAAAGATTTCTTTCCGCAAGTTGTTCGTGAGAATCAAGGTACAGTTTAAAGAAACTTTCTGACACTTGAGAGTTTTGGAATGTTTGGACGGCAGGAGTTTTGATATAGGCCTATATATGTTAGCATTGTCTTCGAACTCAGACACTGAAAGCAGAGTGTGGCAATTGTATACTCAGTTCTTGCTTTGACTGGTAATCAGTGTAATTTTTATAAGATTGCTTTTGTGTTGCTCCGTTTGCTCTCCTGTAGGATAAATCAAACTACACTTATTTAGATTCATTGGGGTTTGGATAGCTTATCATCAGAAAGTCCAGCTAAGACAGTTACAGTAGTCCAGTGTGGATAGAACGATAGACACACACAGCTTGTTATGACATCATTAGAAGAAAATGGGTGGATTTTGTTTATTCTGGTTAGTTGGAAATACAACATTTTGCTCAGGTAGTTAACATGAGCTTCCATGGATAGGGATTCATCAAGAAAAGCACCAAGATTCCTTGCAGATTTCCTGAAGACTACATAATATAATCCAGAATAACTATGGTCTTTCAGGGTATTTTTTCTTTAAATTTGATTTTGTACCGATAAGTATGATTTGTACCAATGTACAGTAGTTGTTTTTTCTTCATTCGTTCTTACTTTGTTTGCTTTCATCCAGCAGCTACAATTTCAACAGTATTTTGAATTTATCTAACTGTGTGGAGATGTCTTTCAGAACAGCAGAGCAGGACAATATTGGTCATTGGCAAAGAAATGGTATAACGCTCCTGACTGATAACAGAGCTAAGTGTGTTATATGGTAATCGGCAAAGAACTGGTTTACGCTCCTGACTGATAACAGAGCTAAGTGATTGTAAATAGTTAAATACATAATGAAAAGAACAGAGCCCAGAACAGAACCTGTGGCACACACATATTTCAGAAAGATGGAGCTGACCTAAGGTCATTGGCAACAACAGAATTTGACAAGAAAGATATGACTAGAACCACTCTGGAACAGTTTCAATGGAGCCAAATGTGGATGACAATCTTGAGATCATGATGTCAAGGTCAGTAGTAGTATCAAATGCTGCTGAAAAATCTAACAGTGGCAGAATGAATAGGGCCTACTTTACCATTATCAGAAACCTGCAGAATGTCATTTACTTGCTATTCCATGGGGGTAATTACATATACACACACTGACAATAATCACACACATACACACACACGCACACATACACACACACCCACACATACATGCAGAAACAGCAGGCTTTTTGTCATCTGTAATCAGTCTGTAGTATTATGTTTGCTTGCTTTGCTTTGGTTCCAGAACACACACACACACACACACACACACACACACACACACACACACACACCCACACACACGCACACACACACACACACAGAGACACACACACACTCCCCACCTTCATTTACTCATGAGGAGACAGATAACAGAGAGAGAGAGAAAATGCACACTTATTCGAAGTTAATTTCAATTTTATTTGTCCAACTTCATATTTATTACACATCATAACAAAATAACGGAGAAAATTCAGTACTGACAATACAAATACGAGGTTCGGCCGTACAACTCTTATCCAATCCAGTTTGATTGAAATGTTTTGCTTCATCATGCGATCATAGCCTGGGTCAAGATCATATATGTGTTCTTGGAGCTATACAATCATAAACACAACAGCAAAACTCATTTGCTCTCTGTGCCGACAGTTCATGGTTTACACTAAAAGACTGCTGAGATTCTGGTATAGTGAGTGCATGTGCTTTTGTGTGTGTGTGTGTGTGTGTGTGTGTGTGTGTGTGTGTGTGTGTGTGCGTGTGTGTGTGCGTGTGCGTGGTGTGTGTGTGTGTGTGCTTGTATGTGTATGTATGTGTGTGTGCACGCACTCGTGCATGCACGCATGTATGTGTAGGTGTGGATGTGTACATTGTGTGTGTGCTTATGTAAGGGTATTGTGCCGGTATATATGTGTGTGTGCATGTGTATGTGTGTGTGTGTGTGTGTATGAGCACATGCACATGTACACAAGCACAAGAACAGCTGTGCGTGCATGCATTATCCGTGTCTTTGTTTATATATGGGTCATTCTTCTGAAGACTGGTCAGTTGAGACCACTGCTTTCAAAAGCCAATATAAAATGTTTTTTGAAAAAGAATCTTACGATATTGTTATATTTCATTTCTAAAATGTTCCAGTAATTGAAGAAAATAAATTTTTAAAAAAAAGGATGTGCATTTCGTATTCTTTACTCTACAGCACATTTTGTTGGAAAAATGAGCGATTTCTGTAGCTAGATTTGTGACATGTGTTCAGACTGGTAGATCGATCATAATTATTCCTTACATACATTGCCAAAATCAATACAACCTGTTTCGATGGTGAAGAAAGAATGTAAATGTGTCTCTGACATCACTGTTTACTGCATTGTATCCATGGATGATCAATATATGCTCGGAGATCAATCAGTGTCCCGAACGTTTCATACGGTGTCTTCACTGTAGCGATAACTTAAGTAAGTTGTGCCTTTAAAAAAGAAGGCATTGGGAATTTCCGATGTGATTCATTAAAAACACAAACATTTTTCATAATGATTCATGTCAATAAATGATATGAGAGAGAAGAGGAGACTGAGAAATAATCACTTGATTACGAATTGTGGGCATGGTGTCTTCAAAACCATGAAACGCTCAAGACAAACAGAGACA
>JAPXFY010000022.1:24518045-24530545 GCA_030674185.1 Monoplex corrugatus | reverse complement strand
GCATAAGGATACTCCATTCATATGTGTGTGTGTGTGTGTGTGTGTGTGTGTGTGTGAGTGTTGTGTGTGCGTCGTGGTGGTGCGTGCGTGCGTGCGTGCGTGCGTGCGTGCGTGCGTGCGTGTTACTTTCTATCTCAACAACCTTGTATGTTTTCCCTTGTGTACAAACTACTGCCACAAAGAAAATAGGTCATAAATCTGTCCAACTCTATGCATAAATACAATTCTGCTTAAATATGTATGATTGATCTAAATTTGTTAAGGCTCTTTAATTTACACACAGCACAAAAGTCCTTGTTTACAAATATCACTCACTCACACACACACACACACACACACACACACACACACACACACACACACACACACACAGGACACCACCTCACCTCTCTCACTCAGGCTCTCTCTGCGCTCTCCTCTCTCTCTCTCTCTTCTTTTCTCTCTCTCTCTCTCTCTCTCTCTCTCTCTCTCTCTCTCTCTCTCTCTCTCTCTCTCTCTCTCCACACCATGCATAAGGAGACATCACACTGACTACAAACCATTCTCCACATTTTCAATTGGGGGGGAGGGGGGGCAGGTAAAGTGACGAAAAATCAAATGAAACATCTGGTCATCACAGTTACTGCACACACAAATTGTACAACTCCAGCTGCAGTTGAGCAATTGAAAACTGAATTTCTGGTGTATTCTCTGTCAATATGTCACAACAATTATGATCAGCACAGTTGTGGTTTTAACACGTTTTAATCATTAAATTCAGTTAGTTTTGTCACACTTCCATATAATCGTAGCACCGCACACTCTGTTGTATTTCATCTCAGCAGCATCAGTTTTCAAATCACCAAATTTTGGCAAACATAATTCCCCATTTTTATGTCAAAGCCAACGGCGCTATTTTTCTATGGTTGCAGGCTGGCTGACGATGTTGAAAGAGCCATGGACTCGAGATCAGATATTCGGGTCAGATGTTCCGAGTTCAATCCTGGGCTGCAACATAAAAACTGCCTGGTTGCTGCCCGGCTTAATGCTCTGACCGTTCTAGTGGTATCACTATCAGCTTAGCATTTCAATCTGCAAGTTGGCATGATCTGCAAATTGTCTAAGATGATTTAACTGTACTCAAGACAATTCCACACACCCAAATCTCCCAGCAACAAACGCAGTGCAAAAGGGTAAAGACATCACAAGCTGTGATCTTTGTACGATACAATATGATATGGTAAATCCTTATTTCAGATGAATAGAAGATATTCAGAATCTGAATCACCCTGTGGTTACCCCTACAGAAAATCATTTGGCCTCTGGAAGACCACACTTCCACACCACTCTCCTCCAACACATCTCCAAACCCACTGGGGTCACCATGACAGCAGGCCATAAACTGATAAAGGGCCACAATTTTTCACTATGCATTGATGATGAGAATGGGGATGATGCTACAGAAGTCCATTTTGGACAATGATTGCATGACAAGACCATACTCTCAGTTTACTGAGATGTCAACCATGCCTGAAAGATACAAGTACCTGCAGCACTGACCAGGAAATCTGAGCAACATCTTCAATGACACATCTGTAAATGGGATGGAACTCGTCACTGTGGTCTCAGTCTTCTCACAGCAAGCTCAACTGTGGGTAGGGTCTAATCAAGAACAAAAAATCTAGTATAATTATTTTTTGACATGATACTCAAACCCACGACCTCCCAGTCAGCAGTCCATTGCCCTAAGCACTTCACAAAGTACAAAGGATGCATTTCTGAGTATCTTCTATTCATTAGCTATACACATCCAAGATAGTAACCAATATCCACAATGAAAATACTGTCCCACCTTAACATTCCATGCATGATGCAGATGCATTGTGCAAAAACACTGCTCACAAAACGGACAATTCGCATCCAACCACAGGAAGATCAGTTTCCTGTTATGTTCAAAATTCACCAGCTCTATAGCCACGAAAGAGGTGATTCAGTGGCCCAGTTGCACAGCTTAGATCAATGAAACAGACAAAAGGTCTGGTTTTCATTCATTTAACTGTAAGAAGTTCTCTGATGTGAGTACATGATCCACAATTCCTATAAAATAAAACGACAAGTAAGCTTTTGTGTGAATGGCCTGGTTTTTTTTAACCCCACCATTTAAGGCAGTAATGTTCCATTTTCAGGGAGGAATAGTCAGTGCCAACCACAGGAAGTTCCATACCAAGACTAGGAATTGAACCAGAGAATTTAAATTTGTATGCATATATATCAATGCTTTCCCAACTGAGCTCTTTCGGCTGATAAAAAACATATGTCCAATTAGTTGTGATGTAAGCAATCAAACATCAATATGTCAAGCTGGAAAAGAATAGGTCAAGCTGGAAAATAAATCTGTTGGCTAAATAAAAGCACTGGAGTAAAACTGTACAGTAAAATTGCATTTGAACATATTTTTAAACAAAAAAATAACATAGCAAGAGTTTCTGATGGCGTCTGTTTCAGGTTCAAGTAATTAAGAATAATATGTTAAGCTGACTGTACAACTGTGAGTTCCATCTAAGAACTGAAGCAAAGAAAGGCCTCTATATAACAATCTGCACCATATAATTTAGCTTAAATTATGTACCACATATAAAAACTTAATCACACATGACAAGTTAAAAGAAGTAACAAATGAACATTTTTTTTACAAGTGAAAAATATCTTAAGTATTCTAACACAGCATCACTGTTAAGCAAACATCAAACAGCAAAAATTACATTATAATAACGTAAGCAAATAATGTGAATTAAGTACAGCTATTAAAAATAATAAATTGTGGCATCATGATCATCAAAAATACTTGTGTGCTTACTGCAAGCTTATTCAGCTCTGTGTTCATCTCTGATGACAAAATGTTTCTCTTGTCCAATAGAGGGTCAGTTTGTCAATCTCTTGTTTACCATGTTACTTTGGGTGATACCTTCTTAACATTACCATTAAAATACAAGCAAAATACCTTGGGTCATATGCCTTCTATTAATTCTACTTGGGTTTTTTGTTTTGTTTTGTTTTTCTTTTGGTAGTGGATGATTTTTTTCCATCTGAACTCCATTTGCATTAACTTTCAGTGGCATTTTAATATCATTTCATGATTTATGTACCTGTCAATGATTTTCATTTTTAATATGATTTTTATTTTGTTGTTACTATTGTTGTAGTAGTTATTTCATCAGTAGTGTTTAAAAAAAACTGAGAACAGCCTTGATGTTAAACAAATACGTCCTGCTTCAACTGCATGCATGCTAAATTCAAAAAGTAATTAAGATAAAACTGTTGTGCACCCCGCCCAGCCTTTTTTTGATGCTCCTTAAATGAAGATAAAACTGTTGTCTACCCCCCACCCACCCTCTGCTCAGCCATTTTTTCTCAGATGCTCCTTTCTTTTTCTCAAATGCATACATGTATGCATGTTGCTTTACCAGCACCGTACACCCACCAACCCTGAGTTCATTAACCCTTTAACTCCCGCACCATATCCACTAACTGAAAAAAAATTAACCCTCTCTCCCTCACCCAATCCACCAGCTTCCTGCAGGAAGCTGGTGGATAGGGTGAGGGAGCCATAGGGTTAAGATTTTGCTTTACTGGCATGGTTGACAATTGCAGGATGCTGGTGGACAGGAAGCTGGAGTCAAAGGGTTAAGTCAATGTCTCAATGCCAGTAACCCAACAAGACTCAAGAGATGTGAAGCTGCCATGGGGCCAATATCCAGGAGACTGTACCTCTGCTGGGTCACTGTGGTGGAGTTCAGCAGTGCCTGTTCTCATCCAACACACTAAGGACACTGTCTAGTACGCCCCCTAATAACTATAATCGCTCAATTGCAGAGCCAAACTGATTACAGACCCCCTAGGAAGTAGACCACTATCATGGCCCTTCAACACAGCCCTTGAACCACTGACACCAGTCCTACTAACTTTGAATTAACCTCAAGCCTGGAAGCAGTAAAGAACACCGAAAACTGAGGTCACCAAGAGATCAAGGCATGAAGGTCTACAGAATCTGAAACAATAATCAAGATGCTAAATGATCGGTCAGTTGCAGAGCCAAACTGACTTACAGACCCCCTAGGAAGAAGACCACTACCATACCGTGGCCCTTCAACACAGCCCCCTTGAACCACTGACACCAGTCTTAACTCTGAATTAACCTCAAGCCTGGAAGCAGTAGAGAACCCCAAAACTGAGGTCATCGTGAGATCAAGGCATGAAGGTCTACAGAATCTGGAACAATATTTATGATGCTATAACAATCTTTCATTTAATGATAATGGGGATAACAATCAGGATGCTACAGAGTTCCATCTGGGATTGAAACTGAACATGGCTGTACTCTATGCTTGTACAAAAACATATCCTGGCATAACCAGGCCCAACAGATACAAACATCTGCAGTGGTGGTCAGGAAACTGGAGCAACACTCTCAATGACATGTCTCTAAAGTGGGGAGAACTGACTGTATGGTCCCAGTCTTCTCAAGGCATGCTTGTGCAACTCTGGGCAAAAGCTGGTCAGGGCAGAAAAATTCCAACAACATATTTTCTTTTAACCAACAGAGGTTATAAATTCAGTAATCTGTTGCCTAACCCCTTCATCAAGGTGGCCAGTTGCTTCTTTCCTTATTTACTTAGACACGACATATCACTGACTAAAACAAGAATGAATTATTACACAAAAATCAAAATAGTAACAAAGATGAGATACATATTAAAATCAGGCTGTTTAAATTTTTGTTTGGGAAACATCGATTAACAGTTTCCAAGATTAGGTACACTAGGAACAAGATTTAAATTTTTCTAATCATCAGTGCTTGGGACTGAATGTACATTCTCTCTCTATCTCTGTCTCTCTCTCTCTCTCACTCACACACACACACACACACACACACACACACACACACACACACACACACACACACACACAGAGTGACCGACAACACACACACACACACACAAACACACACACACACACACACACACACACACACAACACACACACACACACACACACACACACACACACACACACACACACACAGTGACCGACAAATATTTAATCCTGATCCAAACATGATGTTCTTGATTTTCTAGATTATCATTACAAAGAATGTAACTTTTTTTCATTCAATGCCATCGTAATGAGAAAAATACACAACACAAAAGGGGTGATAACAAAGACAGAATTCCACAGTAAATTTCCATCACTGCCAAAGTTATTGTTACACATCCACTCAGACTTTTACTTTGTGCCACTGTGGAATTGTCTTTGATGTTTGCATTGTATAATAATTGCTCCTCTCCTCTCTCTCTCTCTCTCTCTCTCTCTCTCTCTCTCTCTCTCTCTCTCTCTCTCTCTCTCTCTCTCTCTCTCTCTCTCTCTCTCTCCTCTCATGCATGCATCTTGCAAGCAAGCAGGTCTAAAATCATTTGTCATTCACCCCTATGATAGAAAATCTGTCTGTCTTTCCTATAGTATTTACACACACACACACACACACACACACACACACACACACACACAAACCTCACACACACACACACACACACACACACACACACACACACACACACACACACACACACACACACACACACACACACACACACACACACACACACACAAGGTCATTCAGATCCCAGCCATATTGACGTGCACACGTGCGATGCATACTTTCGTACAAATACACCACAGTGAACACAACTAAACCCCAAACAACACACACACACACACACACACACACACACACACACACACACACACACACACACACATGAAATTGGTCCAAGAAAGAAATTATTACATCAAATGGTCAACGACCCAGCAAACACCCAAATCATACAGAAAGGGATGAAAAACATTCACTTTCATACTCACCAAAACATCACTCCAAATCTTTTTTTATATCTTGGACCAAAAAATATATTTTTTAACAACATCTCACTAAAAAAAAAGTCAGCCTTTTCTTTTTATAGATTAAATGAACAGACTCTACCCCTTCTTAAAAAGATAGTAGCCTTCTCTGAAGACATAAGACACAAGAGTTCTAGGATAGTGTCTTCATCACTCAAACAAGTAGTGGTCCATCTGTCAGGCCATGATATTCGATAGACTCTCCTGTTAGTGTCAGGGTTGCCAACATTCATTTTTTTGTTGTAGTTGGCTTTTTTTCTTGGATTAACTCTGCCTCTAACTACTCCTTGAGGAAAAGAGAGAGAACAGCGTGTTAAAAGAGGCTACTTCTTCTACTTCTTCTTCTTCGTCTTCTTCTTCTACTTCTTCCAGCCTGTTAACCCTTTGACTCCCACACTCTGTCCACCAGCATCCTGCATTGTCAGTCATGCTATGGAAACAAAAACTTAACCCTTCAACTCCCTCATCCTTTCCACCAGCTTCCTGCAGGAAGCTGGTGGAAAGGGTGAGGGAGTCAAAGTTTTTGTAGTTGGTGGATAGGATGCAGGAGTCAAAGGGTTAAAAGAGGCTACCTCTTCTTCTTCTTCTTCTTAGCATACAAGCAATGCAACTTCGCGAAAACATGTTTAGCTGAAAACTGCTATCCTTGGAAAATGAAGTTATCATTAACATTATCTTCTATCATTCGCCACTATATGGTTAGGTCACATCTGGTGATGAGTGCCGCCAAACAAAGAAATATCCTGTCTTTCGGCCGATTTAACAGAACAAAAGTGGTTTGTGCTCCAGAAAAAAAAAATGCACAGACATTCACTAAAGTAGCTTTGTTCTGTTGACAAGCTGCACAAATGCACAAGAGTGAAGAGATATTGGATGGGTCAGTCATAAAACTCATTAAAGGAGTATTTACACTCTAGACATGTTGCACACATGAGATATTGGCTGATCTGGTAGAAGTAGCTTACGCCTGAGAGGACAAGCACAATGGATATTGGCTGGTACGGTTAAAGGTGAGTAATTTGTGCTGCAGAAAAGTTGCACAGACGCACACAAGATATCAGATGGTTTAATCATCTAATAACATTAGTTTGGAGTCTCAAGTAGCAGCACAGACACAAACGAGATACTGACTGGTTTGGCAAATCAGTAGTTTGTGCTCTAAAGAAATTGTCCATCTTCTTTTTAGAAGGAAACAAATGGGCATTTTGTGCCCTGGAGTTGTCTCCTCTTCAGGAATCATCTGCCCTCCAATCTCTTTTTAGACAGAAGAACACCTCGTGATGTCCAACTTAATTCAGTGTGGCCAGAATTACTTCCCTTTTCAGACAAACCCAAAATCATAACAAACAGCTCGTGTATCATACACTTGGTCCCATAATGACTGTTCACAGCTCTCATTCTTAATCAAAAATGTTTAAGATCTCAATGACAACCCCTTTCAGAAAAACACGTATTGGATATGGACAGCTCATGCCCCACGCTGTTGGTCCCCTAATAATTGTTCATGCACAATATCAATACAAAACACTCAAGATCTTACTCATCTCCCACTTTCAGACAAACGAATAGTGGTTATCAACAGCTCGCGTCCCATGCTGTTGGCCCCCTGAGGACTGTTCACGCACCACATTCTCAATTGAAGATGTTCGAGATCGTACTGAACCACTCACAACTACCACGTCACGATTTTCAATTCCATGATGCGAAGGGAATGAACTGCGAATCCCTCCACCATTTCCTCGCGATAAGTTGCGGGGGAGTGAAGAGGGGGTGTGAGGCGCCTCCATGGCGACTATGTAATCGGTGAGAGTGACATCAGAGGTGCCTCCAGATTCCAGAGGGATGGGATGTGTGCGGAAGTGTTCCAGCATATCGAAGATGGTTTCAAACCACAAGTGTTGAACCCGGCACTTGCGGTCGCTGTTGATGTTCATCCGTAAGTGCTGTGGAAATGAAAGAAATGATAAGAGGTTACAATATTACATGAGAAAAAGAGGTGGGTGTGCATGTTGTGTGCGTTTGTGTGGATGTGTGGGGGTACATGGGTGGCTGAGTGAGTGAGTGAGTGAGTGTGTGCGTGTGTGCGTGTGTGCGTGCGTGCGTGTGTGTGTGTGTGTAAGTGTGTGTAAATATGTATACATATCTGTATGTGTACCAACATTCTAAGACTTTTCCCCCTTTTGGGGTAAGTGGATGATGGATGAATAGAAGCCCTTTTTTTCCTGGTAGCCCAAAAAAATTCACACAGATGCAAGCATCTCTCTCTCCCTCTCTCTTCCTCCCCCCCATTTAAATTCAGCCTTTTTGAAAAGATCAATAAAAGTGACCAGGTGATTTCTCTTTTTTGACTAACACTGACTGATAATCAAATGAACTGAACTTTGTTCAGTTGTGAAATTCAATGACAAAGTTTATATTATTGTTCCATTTCATCATCACTCAATGTCGTTATCTTCATCACTGCCAATTTCTCTCATATAGAAATGGAATCCGTACTGATTCAGTAAGTTCCCTAGTCCATACAGAATGTTGATTCCTCTCAGCTGGTCGACCACCTGAAAGGTTCGGCAGCTGTTTGTCTTCTTCTTCAGAATCAGATGCTTCCTCCCAGCTGGCAGCTTTTCCAGTGTTACCTTGATCCTGCACTTCTTGCTCTATGGCCAGCATCTCTTCCAGCTGTCTCTTCTGTAGGTGTCATGTTCATTTTTGGGGCCTGTGCTTCCATCAGCATTCTGCACAGTTTTCACACTTTGTGTGGCATGTGTAGTTTTCATGTCCAGCACAAAGCCTTGCACATTTTCCTGCATCTTCAAATTTTCATGTTTTGTTATGGCATCAAGCTTAAAAGACTTGCAACCTTTAACAAATTCACTTGTGTTTGCAATAGAAAGAATAATACATGCTGTTAGCCTCCTTGTTGTAGACCAGTCAGTCACAATTCTTACCATTCTCCTCAACTTCTATTTCTGTAGAAATGATCTTTGTCACAATGATCATTATCACTTTTTTCATATTCTTCGTTAGAGTTTTTTTGCTTTTTCCTCTACTCCTTCAATAAATTGCTTCATGATTCTCGATCTATGTCATAATAATATAATAATTACAATATTTATATAGCGCAAAATCTTGATAAAATCAAATCTAAGCGCTGAAGCAGACACACACGCAGGCACGCACGCCCGCACACACACGCACGCACACACACAGACACACACACACACACACACACACACACCCACACACACGCATGGCTATAAATGGGGAGAAAGAATAAAAGCAATAAAAGCAAGAATAAAAGCAATGGAAAATTATAGAGAGCATAGCATACAATTATATATTATAACCATGTGATTCCCTCCGAGCGGAGACAGGCTGCAGAGGGGAGGGTTGAGTGAGGTTAGGATTTTATGCAGGAGAGAAAAGGTGAGTTTTGAGAGCGGACTTGAAGGAGACAAAAGTAGGTTGCTGACGGACTGAGAGAGGAAGTTTGTTCCAGGAGAGTGGACCAGAAACAGAGAAGGCTCGTGGACCATAGGTATTGAGCTTAGTGCGTGGAAAGCGAAGAGTCAGAGGATCAGAGGCAGAGCGGAGGGTACGTGAGGGAACATAGATCTCAAGTAGGCTTGACAGGTAATCGGGGGCTGCGTTATTGAGGCTTTTGTAGCACATGGTGTCTAGTTTGTACTGTATGCGCTTTGATACAGGGAGCCAGTGAAGTTGTGCCAGGAGAGGAGATATGTGGTCAGCTTTTTTCTTTTTGAGTACAAGGCGTGCAGCATTGTTTTGAATGCGCTGTAGGATGTGAATGGTGGAGGCAGGAAGACCAGACAGGAGTGAATTGCAATAGTCAATGCGAGACATTATGAAGGAGAGAACGAGTTTTGCAGTTGTTTCGACAGAGAGATACTTCCTGATCAGCTTTATACGATGGAGATGATAGTAGCAGGATCTGGCAGTTTGAGAAACAAAGTTGTTCATGGAGAGGGTAGAGTCAATGCAGACACCAAGGTTTTTAGCTGAATCAGAAATTGGGACTGATGTGTTACATAATGGGAGAGAAAGAGGAGGCAGCTGAGAAAGTTTCTGACGGGTGCCAATGAGGACAGCTTCTGTTTTGTCGTCATTAAGCTGAAGTCTATTGTGTGTCATCCAGTTCTTAATGTCCGAGTAACACTCAGTGGTGCGAGTCAACAGGCGCTGTATATTATCAGGTGAGTCACTGTCTTGAAGTTGGGTGTCATCAGCATAGAAGTGGTGTTTTATAGAATGGGAGTTGGTGATGGTGGACAGGGGGGAGGTGTAAAGAGTGAAAAGAACAGGGCCAAGGACAGATCCTTGTGGAACACCACAGGTCAGGTATGCAGGTTGAGAGTAAGTGCCATTGATGAGAACGGTTTGTTTTCTGTTTGATAGGTATGAAGTGAACCAAGACAGAGCAATGTCAGAGATGCCAAAAGTATGATGAAGTCTAGAAAGGAGAATACCATGATCAATGGTATCAAAGGCTGCAGACAGATCAAGGAGTGTGAGGAGAGAGACTTTGCCAGTATCAGTTGCAAGGAGGAGATTGTTGAGAATGTGTAGTAGGGCAGTTTCAGTGCTATGGCACTGGCGGTAGGCTGACTGGAAAGGATTGAGGAGATTGTTGGCAGACAGGTGAGAGTTCAGCTGGTTGAGGACGGCTTTTTCAAGGAGTTTTGACAAGAAAGAGAGATTAGAGATAGGCCGGTAATTTTTCAGTTCATTTGGATCTAAATTGTGTTTCTTGAGGAGAGGGTGAACAATAGCAGACTTGAAAGAATCTGGGACAGTTCCAGTTTGAAGAGAAGTGTTGATGATGTCAGTGATGAATGGGAGGAGAGTAGGGAGACAGTCGGCGTAGACAGAACCTGGAAGAGGATCCAGTTCGCAGGTTTTGAACGACATGGATCTGATTGTGTTGAGAATTTCTTCTTGTGAGACTGGGGTAAAAGTAGTAAGAGGTGTGCCAGAGAAGGAAGGGTCAGGTGGGCATGGTTGACAGGGTGTCCTGTCAAGCCTGTCACGAAGAGTTTGTATTTTGGTGGTGAAATAGTTGGAGAATACAGATGGGAGTTCTTCATTTGTATGTTTTGTTGGGAGAGGTAAATCTTTTCGTGTGCCAAGGAGATGATTCATGGTTGTAAAGAGTTCTTTTGAAGAAGAGGCATTCAGGATTTTGGTTTGGAAATAGCTTGTTTTTGCTGATGCAATGAGGGTGGATACTTTTGTTTTAGAGGCTTGGAAAAGTTGCCTGTGTACAGTGAGTTTGGATTTGCGCCAGCGGCGCTCTGCTCTGCGGCGGGCACGTTTTGCACAGGCGATCTCATGAGTGAGCCAGGGGGTAGGGGGGCGGTCAGGTAAAAGACGGGTTGTGGCTGGAGCATGAGTGTCCAGAAGATGGTGGAGAGTAGTATAGAATTCATCGGCAAGGTTATGTGACTTTTCAGAAAGGAGACGGGAGGCATCAGATGAAAATGTGGAGAGGTCGATAGATTTGAGATTGCGTCGAGTCACTGTGCGCATGGTACGGGAAGGAGGAGAAATGTCGAGAGAACAGAGAATTGCAGAGTGGTCAGATGGAAGGGCTGAAGTTAGACGGGTAGAAAGAACTAAGCAGTTGTCAGTAGCGGAATTGTGATGATCACGAGAAATGATCCAGTCAAGAATGTGACCTTTTTGATGGGTTGGTTCAGAAATGTGTTGAGTCATATTATGATTGGACAGAGAGTTGATGATATGTCTTGTGTCATAACGGTGAGTGTTGTCATAGTGGACATTGATATCACCTAGAATGATGAGATTTCCAGGTAAGAGGCAGTAGTGGTCAAGCAATTGGTCAAAGTCAGAGAGAAACATGGATGTGGTGAGTTTGTTGGCAGAGCTAGGTGGGGGTCGATAGACACAGGAGAAGGTGATGGGGTGAGGGGTGGATTGGAAGGATACTTCAACGTGCTCGAAAGAAGGATGGGAGAAAGGCAGAGACTGCGAGAAAGATAGGCGGGAATGGAGTGAGTCGTTGTAGAGGATGGCGATACCGCCACCTCGGGATGAGCGATGTCAAGTAAAAGCTAATGTTATTATCGACACGTTGCAAAGCTGAGGTCATTTTTGCCAGTACATGCGCAGTAGACAACTGAAGACAGCAGGTGATGTCAAACTGCTGGTGCTGCAGAGTATTTTCTTCTTCAGAATTTTCACCCGCCTTTTGGGCTAAACAAAGTGAGATTTCCGCTTGCCTGACGACAAATCTGGTCACATCTGGCATTGTTTGCGTGCTTCTGATCCTCCTTGTAGATAGACAGATAGACAGACAGATAGACAGACAGATAAGATAGATAAGATAGACAGACAGATAAGATAGACGGATAAGACAGACAGATAAGACAGATAAGACAGATAAGATAGACAGATAAGATGGATAGAAAGACAGACGGACAGACAGACACAGACAGACAGACAGACACTGAGACAGATAGACAGATAGATAGATAGATAGATAGATAGATAGATAGAGATATAGACAGAGAGAGATAGACAGACAGACA
>JAPXFY010000022.1:24503045-24515545 GCA_030674185.1 Monoplex corrugatus | reverse complement strand
TCGTACAGCCACTATTACTTGTCAGATGAGTTAGTGCAATAAGAACTGAACGGAAGGAAATGACCTCAACATCTTTCCCAACATTCTTGTGTTGCTCCAGTTTGCTCCATACTCAAAACTATATTAGTGATTCAGCTGGCTGGGCAGTATGTGATAACAGGCCCACTGTCAAAAAGTAACAAACTTTTGTTAATACTATCAGCAAAAACAAAAACAAAAAAAAACACCAAACATATACAAACCACCACCAGTTAGGCAAATGAAGCAGATGTATAATAAAACTAAGTAAGAACGGCCACATTTTACACAGACAGCTGAACTTTTCCTTCTACATGCCTGTCTGTCATCACTCAAAGCTTAAAAGGAGATATTTATGTTAGCAATTTAACAAAAGAGTTTGTTTTGGGTTCATTATACTATTTTCATATTAAAAAAACAATTCCTATAACTACCAATAACAAAAAATCAAAACGTATACATGCAGCCTAACTGGTGAATGAAGCAGTTGTACAGAAACACTAATTAAGACAGGCCACATTTCATACAGATAGTTGAACTGTTCCTTCTATATGCCTATCTATAATCACACAATACAGATAGTTGAACTGTTCCTTCTATATGCCTGTCTATAATCACACAATACAGAGTAACTTCTTCACTGCCTTCTATAACACACAATCAGATATTGCTTTAATCCCAATACAGATAGTGAACTGTCCTTTAATGCCTGTCTATAATCACACAATACAGATAGCTGAATGTCCTTCATATGCCTGTCTATAATCACACAATACAGAAGTTAACGTTCTTATATGCGTATAACAACAATGATATTAACTTTCCTTCTATATGCCTGTCTATAATCACACAATACAGATAGTTGAACTGTTCCTTCTATATGCCTGTCTAATACACATACAGATATGACTGTCCTCTATAGCCTGTTATAATCAACAATAAGATAGTTGAACTGTTCCTTCTATATGCCTGTCTATAATCACACAATACAGATAGTTGAACTGTTCCTTCTATATGCCTGTCTATAATCACACAATACAGATAGTTGAACTGTTCCTTCTATATGCCTGTCTATAATCACACAATACAGATAGTTGAACTGTTCCCTTCTATATGCCTGTCTATAATCACACAATACAGATAGTTGAACTGTCTTCTATTGCTGTCTATAATCACACTACAGATAGTGACTTCCTTATTGTGTCATATCACACAATACAGATTTGAACGTTCATCATATGCTGTCATTATCAACATACAGATAGTTGACTTTCTTCTATATGCCTGTCTATAATCACACAATACAGATAGTTGAACTGTTCTTTCTACATGCCTGTCTATAATCACACAATACAGATAGTTGAACTGTTCCTTCTATATGCCTGTCTATAATCACACAATACAGATAGTAATATTAGCAATGCCGCATGAAAAATTGAAATTGGGTTTTGAGTTAAAAAATTTATATGGTTTTGAAGATATTGTTATTCTGAGTAAAAAGCAGTTTAAATTTTTCAAATCGGACTAATAGTTCATGAGATATTCCAATTTGAAGCGTCAAAAATTTCTTAAATTTTGGTACCAGGTTTTAGTGGGACAAAGAAGGACAAGTGTCACAGAACAAACTCATCAAATGGCATGGTATGCTGATTTTGCTGGAAATGACATTTATTTTGTAATTGTGAGAGACAGACCGGATCAAAAGTCATGAAATTTTGGTCGTTGATGTATTTTGGCGTGCCGAATTGAATAAAACCATTATTGGAACTCTGTGACGAGCCATTTTGGTCTTATTACAGGAAACATGTGATATTTTGGATGTTTTATCAGTGTTTCATTAATAATTGCCCATATTGTATTAATAACAGACAAAAATGAAGCTAGAAACAAAACAATCATTTCAAGAGATAGATATAAAATCATTTTGCTCATCATTCAAGTGTCTTATTACTGCAAATTAAACCAAAAAAGTCATGACTCGCTACTTCAGTAGTCTTTTGAATAACTTTTAATATTTCATCAGTTTCTGTACATATAAAAGGACATCTGAGAATCAATGACTTCTGGAATCACTTAAATAATTGAAATATTAAAAATTACTGCATGCTTTTATGCTGCAGTCTGTCCAAAAATATCATCCGATCAAAATTCTACTAAAAACTAAACACACACACATACACATGCACACACACATAACACACATACACATATATACACACACAGAGAAAAACATAACAGACAAGATTTATGTACGTTAAATTTGATTTTTATTTTATACATCAGTCTAAAAAATAGACTAAATTGTCTGTGGATGAGTCAAGTCCCCGAACACTTAGCACAGCCAGCATCCAAAGAAAACTTCAGGAAGGATATGGGACCACTCACCATTCAGGAACAGATCACTTAACTCCTACAATAGAGAAATATATGAATTTCTGCATAATATATACTATTCATAGAGAGACTGGAAAGGAAAGGAAACCATAATGCATAGTCTTCACATTAACATTACTTTAACATTAAGCCCAAACTCGCGACTTTGATTTTTAGCATATTACTTGTAAAAATCCACCAAAGCAGAGCAATCCTGCTAAGTATTTCCGGTGTACTCTTCCCCCTTAATACAAATCAATAACAACAGGCTACTATTAAATAAGATGCAATCTTCCCTTTAAAACAAATTAATGACAATGGGCCTATCCTTTTCAGATATTGACTACAAATTGAAACAACTACATAAGCTAATGGATGGCCTACTTTACAAATAATACAACTCATAGCCTTCTATTCAGTTTCAAAACCTAAATCATAATGAAGAATATTATAACAATGAACAGATTTTGTTTTGTGACATTCTAAATCTCTGTGTTTGTTAGTGTGTGTGCGTGTTGTCAGAGAGAGAGAGAGTGTGTGTGTTGTCAGAGAGAGAGAGAGAGAGAGATGGAGAGAGAGAGAGAGAGGATGGAGAGAGAGAGAGGATGGAGAGAGAGAGAGAGAGAGAGAGAGAGAGAGAGAGAGAGAGAGAGAGAGGATCATGCCTGTTAACAACTTGGATATGAATGTATTGTGGCTTATTTACTTATTTATTCATTTCTTGTTCTCTGAGAGAGAGAGAGAGAGAGAGAGAGAGAGAGAGAGAGAGAGAGAGAGAAGAGAGAGAGAGAGAGAGAGAGAGGAGGAGAGAGAGAGAGAGAAATTCATGTCAAGGAAAGTACAATAACTTGCATAGAATTGTTTGTTGATTTGAAAAAAAAAATATTTAGACTTATTCATTCATTCATTTATTTGAGAGAGAGAGAGAAGAGAGAGAGAGAGAGAGAGAGGAGAGAGAGAGAGAGAGAGAGAGAGAGAGAGAGAGAGAGAGAGAGAGAGAGAGAGATTCATGTCAAGGAAAGTACAATAACTTGCACAGAATTGTTTGTTGATTTGAAAAAAAAAATATTTAGACTTATTCATTCATTCATTTATTTGAGAGAGAGAGAGAGAAGAGAGAGAGAGAGAGAGAGAGAGAGATTGAGAGAGAGAGAGAGATTCATGTCAAGGAAAGTACAATAACTTGCACAGAATTGTTTGTTGATTTGAAAAAAAAAATATTTAGACTTATTCATTCATTCATTTATTTGAAGAGAGAGAGAGAGAGAGAGGGAGAGGTTGGGGAGGCGGGTATGCGCACCCCTCTGTTTGGGCAAACCCATTTTCCACGGCCCGGCGAAGCACGTCGAGCACATAGTATTTTTAGTAGTAAGCTCGCCCGTCGTGGGGTGAGCAGATCTACACTGCGACATGCAAATAGCATGATCTCGGGGAGGGCTGACAAAGCTTCCGAACTGAATCAAGTTTAAACGCAGTTGTCCTTTTCTTCAAAAATACAATGTCACAGATAAAACAGAACTTGATCTGTTGATTGCTAGATCTAGTCTTTGTCCGACAACGTAAAACTTGCCGAGCTGAAACTTGTACAGCGTTCTGTTACGCCGGTAGTCGGCCTATGGCGTCGGCACATTCCGACGTTGTTTTGCTACTGATCTGGAACAGATCCTCATGTAAAAAGTTGCGTACGGCCGTATTTTACATCAAATTGATTTCATATTACACATGCACATAGAAAAAAGTATGCAAAATCGAATCCCGCCGAACGAGAAGTTCCAAAAATGGCGACTTGCCTGCAAACTTTTCCGATGAAAAAAAGCAAAACTTTGGAAGCGTCGATCTCGATTCGAAACTGGCACACATAGCTCTCGTCGGATATATCATTTTGTTACATTGATTCTCATTGGTTGCAAAATTACAATGTGATTGGTTCACAAATATAGCCGTACCAACCGAAATAGTGAAGCACCCCAAACAAACTTCGATTCTAAACGCATACCATATCCGCGATTACGCCCGAAACGCGGATTTTCGACTTTCTCATCAAATAACTAATTCCATTTTCGCTGTAAGTACATAAAATGGCAATCATTCAAATCTTTATTCATTTCTGATTCATATAAGAAAAAAAATAAGGATGAAACACCGCTTAAAGAGGCAGTAATACTTGATTGAACTGAAGACCCCCCCAGTTTTGCGGCCGGCCCCCGTTTTTGCCCAGTTTTTGGTACCACAAATTTGACGTCGCGTTTCGGTTCGCACGGCATTGCTAATAGTATGCCTGTCTATAATCACACAATACAGATAGTTGAACTGTTCCTTCTATATGCCTGTCTATAATCACACAAAACTTGGAAGGAAATATTGCTCATGTTCAAAAACATGTTGCTTATTGCCCAGCCGACCTCTAGAGCCATATGAAGGCTGACACCATGTTAACCCCCTCGGCACGATACATAATTAAAAGAATACTGAAAGACAATGGCATAAAATTATGGGAGCCAACTTGCCTATGGTACTAATTGTTTTTAATTTTTGCTGCTCTCATGTAAAAAATTTCCTAGAAAAGTATACATATATTGAGAAAGGAGAAATCCTGAACTGCATAATAAAAGTAAAATAAATGCCTGTTTGCAGAAGAAAGTGAAATTACAGAGTGTTAGATTAAAAACCACATCCGCGCAACTGCGAAGAGAAGTACAATGCAAACAAATCAAACTTAATGACAACTCGCATTCCATCAATGACTGATGTGCTAAAAATATCCCTTCATCATATGCTCGAACCTCTCTTGTTCATTTAGAGCCAAAAACAAAGCCATAATTACCCATAATCATCACCAGAGTTACTGTCAGCAAAAGTCCCAACTTGTCAACCTCGCGGTCAGTCCCAATCTCATTTATTTTTGTGCAAAGACTTATAGAAATCAATTGAAGAACAGCAAAATGGTAACCATGTGAAAGGCAGAGGCAATGTAAAAGAAGCCTTCTGATTGGCCAATTTGTATTCACTTTACAGATCAGACAGTATTCAGCAGAGATACGGTAAAGCCATGACTGTGCATCATTGTGCTCAGGGGGTTAAAAACAATTCCAAATTCAATTAAAAAGACAACAGTTAAAAACCAAACTCATAAATAACCAAATTCACAACCATCCTTTCAAGTCTAAAATGCATTTAAAAATCTTTCCCATCTGTGACAAAAGATGAAGTCTATTCATCTGTCATACAAATTTGACATTCGCTTCTGAAGGAACATCTCTGAACAGGTTCATTATGGAAACTGCTGTATAGTGCTTATGTCTCACATTGTACTAGTCCAAGCAGTCAATAAGAAAGTATTTGAGTAACTCATCACACAGTATGTACCATAGTGATTCATTTTTTTTATGAGTGTGTGCAGAATGTGTGACCCATGTGTAACCTGAATTGACTGCATTGCAGGGAAGTTTCAGTTTTTTCCTCCTAATTTTTGCATTTTGTGTTTGTTTGTTTGTGATCTTACACTTGACAAAGAGTCGGCCGAAAATTTGCACCTGTCTTGTCTGGTTGAATTGAATACATGTCCATATTCTTTTTTCATCTTTTTTCTGGTTCCTGTTTGCTTGAACGTGGGCAGTCACGTTTGTTTGGGATTCTGCATTACACTGTCTCGAATATGAATTTCAGCAACTTCATTTTGTTTTTTGATTCCTTAATTTCAGTAACTTCATTTTCTTCTCTCCCCCCCCCCCCCCCCTTTTTTTTTCTGTTTTTTAATGGGAGTGATGTTTTGAGTATTAACTCCTTAGTCCTTGCTAATGTGCTGAATATCTGTTGGTTGGCAGACTGGTTAGTTAGTTAGTTGGCTGGTATTTCCAGAGATGTAGTGAATGGTGTATACCTACTGCTTGGTCTTTGTCAATAGACTCGACTGCCTCCTATTTATCAAATTTATTCCAATTTAAAAAAGACACTTCGACAAAAATATGTGCCAGTCCATTCTATGCGAAATATATTTGCTTTCTCAATGTGCCATAATTTTTCTGAGCAGACAAAATTTTCACTCAATTCTCTCTTTACTCTCTCTCTCGCTCCGCTCCCCCCCCCCCCCCCCCCCCCCCATCTCCTGTGTTTCAACGCACCAATTCACACAACTCACCAAAGCTACTGTCTAGTCGTGCAGCAACATCAGGATTGCTGTGTTATGTGAGGACAGAAGGTCATGGGGGTGGCCGACACTCCAGGGGCGAGGGGTGGTACGAGGGGGGACATCAGGAGTGGAGCTTCCTAGGCTGCCTTGTGAGGAACTCCGCTGAGCCGGGGTGATCTGACTGGAATCTGTGACACAAAGGTGTAGAACATGTGGAGACAACTTGATACACTGACACTGGTCAGTCATAACAGAGACTTATAAAGAAATCAAGCATATAAACTGATCTGTCAATGATGATTAGATCAGAAAACACACACACACACACACACACACACACACACACACACACACACACAACACACACACACACTCCACGCACCACCACGCACACACTACGCACGCACGCACGCACCACACACACACACACACACACACACACACACACACACACAACACACACACACACACACAGCGCACACATACACACACAGCGTGCACATGCGCGCACACACACATCCGCGCGCAGCACACACACACACACATGCAAAGAACACACACATACACATGCAAAGAGCACATACACACACGCACACACACGCGCGTGCGCACACCACACACATTATTTCATGGGTGGGTTGGTTGGCTGGTTTTTTTTTTGGTTGGGGTTTTTTTCCCTTTTATGAGGGGAGTGGGGTTTGTGCATTTTGGGAGGTGGTTGTTGTTGCTGCTGCTGTTTTTACCTTGCATAATACTGTACAATATACAAATACTGAACACCAAACTGACGTTTCCTTAAAAATGACATATACTAATGCTATTTGTAGTTCTATTCAATACAAACATAAACATTTTTCGTTGCTACAAACTTTCACAAAGTACTCAAAAAAATAATGCTGATTCTAACATCAAAAAGCACAACATCTGACATTTGAAAGAAGCCTGCGCTAATCAGCAGGAAAGACACATCAGACTTCCAAATTGAACTTTAGGTCTATCCCAATTAGGTACCCAATCTAAGCATCTGTTCTCCCAGGTCAACATGTGCACAGAGGTACTTACGCCTAAACTTCTTCATGTGAATATGCACACAAATCATACAATTAACATGTTAAAGATCCTGTAAGTCATGTCATGTGTGGTGGCGTATGGAAACAAAAAATGACCAAGCAACCCCAACCCACAGTGACAGGGTTATTGTTTACTGTTAATGTTGTTTAAAGACCAGCCGACTGCGAGAACCATATCTGGGATATACCCATTCAAAACACACACAATACTTCAACAGGAAAAAAAGAAAAAAAATTAAGCACACATATCAATGCATCGTGCACATAATCTAAGGAGATGCCCTGGGTTGACCAGTCGTCCAATTATCGAAAGGGATTAAATAACATACTGATACAAATTTAAACATAACTAAGGACACTAAAACATGTAAAAACGGGCCTTAATTGCTTCCACATATCTCATATCCCTAGAGCCAAAAATGCACTTAACAAATGTACCCAAGTATCAATCCTAAGAGAAAATATGTAAGACTTTATCGAACATAAACAGGTAAATGGGCAAGGAAGGCAGAAAATGATAGGAAGAAATGACAGAAAGCAAAGGAGGAAGAAAGAAACAAAGAGAGTGACAGGAATGAGGAAATTTCTAGCAAAGAATTTCCAGAAGATGGGGATACTATTCATACTGAAAGAGATCCTGGCATAACCAGGGGGGTTCATTTATGACAGAAAAGAGGAAATTTCTGGCACAGAATTTCCAGAAGTGAACACAGGGTAAACAGACTGTGCAGTAACATACTACCTGAACAGACTGTGGATAGAACATGTAAACATGCACCAAAGAAAACTGAATGTAAAACAAACATATAAGAAAATACTGACCTTTTCTCTCTATGGATCCTGATGGAGCCGTGGGTAACCTAGGACGACTGTAACACACACATATATACACACACAAACACGCAAGCATGCAAGCACACACACATGCAAGCGCAGCACATGTACACACACACACACACACACACAACACACAACACACACACACACACACACACACACACACACACACACACACACACACACACACACACACACACACACACACACACACACACACACACACACACGTTTAGAAAATATACATAATGACAATGACACGTGGTGATATTTGACTCAGGAAGAACCACTTGTGATGCTGTAAAAATCAAGTACAGAATGTGATGATGCAACAGACATGAAGCCAAGATTACTTCTCTTGGCAGCTAGTGAAATGAAGGAAGCTGGGATTTTACTCTAACATATTTCTACATAAACATTACATCATTCATATTTTCTTATGAGTATCACATTGCTCAACAGACTGTATCTAGTGTCTTGAGTAAAACTTTGGAATCTTTCACATTGGTTTATTTTTTTCTTCTTAGTTGCAGCTTTTTTGTTGCCATTGTTGTTATTGCATACTATACTGTCATTTACTTGCATACCGCTTTTTATGTCCTGCAACAAACATATATGACTTTCTATTATTTTGCAACAGCTATAACTTGACATTCAAACATTCTGGAGAAAATAAGGCAGGACTTTTGACATTCTTTCTTTGTTACGACGCCTGAAAAATTTCCTTAACAAGATTCAGTGGAAACCATTTATAACAGGACCGGTTATAACAGGAATCCGGATATAACAGGACTTTTTTCAATCCCCATTTTTTCTTCCTCTTTGTCTCTATTAAAACTTATCGGCAATAACAGGGAGACAAGAGGGCTCGATCGGTTATAGCAGGGATGCCGAGACGGGCTCTGCAGCAGAAAGGCCTAGGCCTAGACTCAGCACGCCACGCAGTAGGCCTAGATCTAGATCTAGGCTAGCCTTGGTATACTGTGTACTGTACACTGAAAGAACTGCTTCGCAATGCCAGCGTGATGCGCGCGCAAGCGTGTAGGCCTGAGGCCACTGAGTCAGTGACTGACTGCGCCATCATTCAGTTTGTAAGCTTACTGCACACTTACACCAGACCAGATCTAGGCCTAGATCTACTGTTTATCTTTCCATGATTTACAAAAGTCAAGAGTTAGTTGATCAGTCCTTATTTCCCTTGATATCTGATTATAACAGGGATTTTGATTTGGTCCCATCATCCCTGTTATATCAGGTTTCCACTGTATTTAACTGCACACAATATGGCACAAGAAACCTGGTTGGCGCAGAGCTGATATCTCGCCATCTCACCTCAATAACTGCACAAGTTTGAGTCTTCTTGTTGTTATTGTTGTTTAAAGCCCAGCCGACTGCGTAGAGCGATATCAGAGCTATAACCGCTTCACGGCGCACAAATCCGAGATACTTTAGTTGGCCACTTTCTGCCGGCTATTAATAGCGCGCCCCTTCCCTTCCACTCCCCACACCCTTTTCACCCGTCCCTTTATCACTAGTGCGGGAGCACAAAGACGCGCTACACTGACGGACTTTGGTCGACCCTGCCTGGCTAAAAATAGTACACGCAGGCGACGCCGACCCCGCTCGCAACTAAAGGGTGGCAGAATGGCTGGGAAAATGCAGCCGTGGCTTCAAAACACAAAACTTCAACAGGAAAAAAAAAGAAAAGAAAATTAAGTACACATATCAATGCATTTGCATACAAAACCTAAGGACATGCCCTGGTGTTGACCATTCCATCCAATTTATTGAACAGGGGATTTAAAAAACACACCTGAATACATATTTAAGCATAGCTAAGGACACCAAAATATATATATAAAAACAGGCCTAAATTACCTAAAAAATTGCTTCGCATATCTCACCTCCCTAGATCCAAAAATGCACTTAATACATGTAGGCCTACCCAGTTATCAATCTTAAGAGAAAGTATGTAAGACTTTATCGAACACATACAGGAAAATGGACCGTTAAGGCAGAAAATCATAGGAAGAAATGATAGAATGCAAAGGAACAAGGCAGGAACAAAGAGAGTGACAGAATAGAGGAAATTTCCAGCAAAGAATTTCCAGAAGGTGGGGATACTATTTATGCTGAAAGAGCCCCTGGCATCCCCATGGGGGAGACTTGAAAACCTGCCATAACAAGATTTTTAACTGTACACAATATGGCACAAGAAACCTAGTTGGACCAGAGCTTGGTATCTTGACATCTCATCTCAACAGCTGCACAGGTTTGAGTCTGACTCAAGAAAACTTTGTGCATGAGGTCTCCACTCCTCGAGTTGTGAAAGGGTACCTGACCCTCCTCAGGGCCAGGGAATGTAAAGCAATGAGTGAAAGGTGATGGGCACAGTCCTCAAAATGCTAGCCGCAAAAATGGCTGGTCTCTACCTTATCATTCCCTTAACCTTAACCCATTCACTGACATGCCCATTTTACGCTCAGTGACTACTATTTGTCGTGGAGAGTAATAATTTTCAAAAAATTCAAGCATGCAAACTACTGAAAAAAAAATGTATAACCTATACTTTTCTTAAAGGAAAATGAACTCTACACTCCTACAACAATTTCACAAAAATTTAATCATTTTGCTGCAGTATATAATGAAAAAAAAAAAACTCCATTCCCTTCTTCCTCATCCAGTGAATCATCAGAAATATTTTATCACAGAGAGCACTGTAAAACTTTGTCAACATTGCTTGTCACAAAATCGCAGAAGTCTTTGGCTACACGCTTTCTTTTGATCCCGCTCAGGCCGATCCCGTCAGCCAGACTGCTGCTGATCGTCTGCCATTTTGACTTCGGTTCATAACAGGCGGGTCACAATGAGGGTTAACATGTCAAAGTAGAACTGTGATCGTCTGCCATTTTGACTTCGTCATAACAGGGTCACAATGAAGGGTTACATGTCAAAAGGTCATGACTGACCACTGTGTGATGTGACTGGACTCTTTGTTTATGAATAATTCATGCAGACACATCAAGCTTTCTGACTGGTGTGTTATGGGATTCCATGACCTATGCCTGGAGTTAGGAAAATTCCTACAATAACGCGAACGGGAATTTCCATCCTGGGGCATTTTTCTGTGCCTCTGAGCAAGACAGAAATTTCCGTCCAGGGGCACTCAAGAGGTTAAGGTTATGGGAAAACTACCATAAAAAAAACAACGCAGATCTAAATTACACTCTCCACAATCCAACCCAACTTACACAGCCCCTTCCTCTGATGATAGGGATTCTGGAGCTGGATTGATACATTGATGGATGGCATGGATCCATAAGCGCAATTCTGTGGAGTCCGCAGCCTCGATGACATACTCCAAAGGCCCGTTACCCTTCAGAACCAATGTGTTTTCACGGTCAGGCATCTCCAGTGCAGTGGTCTCCCTCACCTCTTTGATCAACATGCACAGCAGTCCACTTCGAGGCTTGACTGACTGAAAAAACAAAAATGTATTTCTTGTATGTTCCTTTCCCTCTTTCTTCATTTTCATGTTCAACCTGTTTGATCGTTTGTTTGTTCATTGTCATTTTTACTTTCATTCTCATCAACAGATCAACTGTCATCTAATATACGCATGCATGCACGCATGCACACAACACAACACATTGGTAATAATAAAACAAACACACCAACTTGGAAATAAAATTGAAAAAATTTACACCAAATGCTTCTTACGATGTACACTTATGAGTCACACCAATGATATACATAACATAACTGATATATCATTTTAACCCTTTGACTCCTGCACCCTATATACCAACTGCAGAAACGTAACCCTTTGATGCCTGTAGGAAGCTGGTGGATAGGGTAAGGGAGTAAAAAGGTTAAGTATATGCTTTGCTAGCATGGTTGGCAATGCAGGACGCTGGTGGACAGGGTGCAGGAGTCAAATGGTTAAGTGTGGAAAAACAACAAATCACCAAGATTAAAGAGTACAGAGTCTGTATACTGAGTACCCTCCTCTATGTCAGTGAGAGCTGGACATCCTACAAGCACCATGAGTACTGATTCAAAGTTCAATAGCT
>JAPXFY010000022.1:24493045-24498045 GCA_030674185.1 Monoplex corrugatus | reverse complement strand
CTATGACTACCGCACCCTGTCCACCAGCTTCAAAAACTTAACCCTTTGACTCACTTGCCCTATCCACCAGCTTCCTGGACAGGGAGTCAAAGGATTAAAGCAATAACATGAGTAAGGAAATTACTTTTTAAAGCAATATCCTGAGTAGGAAACAGTTTTTCTTTAAATACAGTGTCAGCAATTGTAAAGTTTCAGTATCAAGAACTGATAAACGCATATTTTGTTTTTTGAACATTGTGTAAATAATTGTATTAATTCATCACAATGATTGAACATGCTTCTCCTCACTCCATCCCCAAAAAATAATAAAATCAAACAAACATAAGCAAGAAGAGAAATGGGGAAGAAAGACAAGAGAAATGACTGACAGAGCGAGATGGAGATATAGATTATTAACTCTTTAAAGTTTAATAACATAGTAACAATCTGTTGTCAACGCAACGCATATCAATTTCCTGCCGACATGGGAATGACCTATCATCAAAAGGTATAGGAGTTTTTTACAATTAGATTGGTCAAAGGGGAAACAAGTACGGTATAACTAGACAGCTTACAAAGCAAATGGGCTTTTAAGAGGTTTGCTCGATTTCCTTTTTACTTTTACCACCTTTGTAAAGCTTTTTTTTTTTTCAGCTCAGTTTGGTTGTAAACAACACAGCTGCATCCAGGTAACATGTTTTACCACTGCATTATCTTTTTTTTTTTTTTTTTTTTTTTAGCCCAAATGGATTACTTCTAGATCAGTATACGATTTAAACACAGAAGAAGAAAAAAACTTGAAGTTACACATGTGTTCCTGAGTGTAATGTATTATATAAAAAGAGCTTCAGGGGGAAAAAAGGACCTGACAATTTTTGTCAGTGATTATAATACTAATAATGGGTAATTCCTATGAATATGATTTAAACTTACATTGTACTTAGAAAATAGAAAACAATATTCTTTGTGATTTCAGAAAACATGGAAGATGGTATATTCCCTCCCTCTCTTTCTGCACTCTCTCCCCCTACCCTACTTTCAATAAACTATCTATCTTCGATATGCCCTCTCTCTCTCTCTCTCTCTCCTCTCTCTCTCTCTCTCTCTCTCTCTCTCTCTCTCTCTCTCTCTCTCTCTCTCCCCTCCCTCCCTTCCTTCCTCCTTCCCCGGCTCTCTCCCCCCTCCACCTTTTTCCCTGCAGTCACTAATTAAGCACTATTAGTGCATCTTGAGTCTCTCTCTCTCCCTCCCTCCCTCCACCTCTTTATCCCCACCCCTCCTTTCCACTTTCAAGATGCACAAGTTTTTGTATACAAACTAAGTTCAATTCAACAAGAGAGGATATGCAATTTTCTATCATACACATTCAAATTCATAATAATTACAATATTTATATAGCGCAAAATCTTGATAAAATCAAATCTAAGCGCTGAAACAGACACACACGCACGCACGCACACGCACTGCACGCACGCACGCACGCACGCACGCACGCACACACACACACACACACACACACACACACACACACACACACAACACATACACACACACGCATGGCTATAAATGGGGAGAAAGAATAAAAGCAATAAAAGCAAGAATAAAAGCAATGGAAAATTACAGAGAGCATATCATACACAACCACATATTATAACAATGTGATTCCCCTCCGAGCGGAGACAGGCTGCAGAGGGGGGTTGAGTGAGGTTAGGATTTTATGCAGAGGAGAAAAGGTGAGTTTGAGAGGAGACAAAAGTAGGTTGCTGACAGACTGAGAGAGGAAGTTTGTTCCAGGAGAGTGGACCAGAAACAGAGAAGGCTCGTGGACCATAGGTATTGAGCTTAATGCGTGGAAAGCGAAAAGTCAGAGGATCGGAGGCAGAGCGGAGGGTACGTGAGGGAACATAGATCTCAAGTAGGCTTGACTGGTAATCGGGGGCTGCGTTACTGAGGCTTTTGTAGCACATGGTGTCTAGTTTGTACTGTATGCGCTTTGATACAGGGAGCCAGTGAAGTTGTGCTAGGAGAGAAGATATGTGGTCAGCTTTTTTCTTTTTGAGTACAAGGTGTACAGCATTGTTTTGAATGCGCTGTAGGATGTGAATGGTGGAGGCAGGAAGACCAGACAGGAGTGAATTGCAATAGTCAATGCGAGACATTATGAAGGAGAGAACGAGTTTTGCAGTTGTTTCGACAGAGAGATACTTCCTGATTAGGCTTATACGATGGAGATGATAGTAGCAAGATCTGGCAGTTTGAGAAACAAAGTTGTTCATGGAGAGGGTAGAGTCACATGGAAGGGCTGAAGTTAGACGGTAGAAAGAACTAAGCAGTTGTCAGTAGCTGAATTGTGGTGATCACGAGAAATGATCCAGTCAAGAATGTGACCTTTTTGATGGGTTGGTTCAGAAATGTGTTGAGTCATATTGTGATTGGACAGAGAGTTGATGATATGTCTTGTGTCATAACGGTGAGTGTTGTCATAGTGGACATTGATGTCACCTAGAATGATGAGATTTCCAGGTAAGAGGCAGTAGTGGTCAAGCAGTTGGTCAAAGTCAGAGAGAAACGTGGATGTGGTGAGTTTGTTGGCAGAGCTAGGTGGAGGTCGATAGACACAGGAGAAGGTGATGGGGTGAGGGTGGATTGGAAGGATACTTCAACGTGCTCGAAAGAAGGATGGGAGAAAGGCAGAGACTGCGAGAAAGATAGGCGGGAATGGAGTGAGTCGTTGTAGAGGATGGCAATACCGCCACCTCGGGATGAGCGATGGAAAGAAGCAAGCCTGTAACCACTCGGAGTGAGGCTAGCATGTATAGGTTCATGACCAAGGGGTTAAGCCATGTCTCTGTGATAAAAGCAATGTCAACATGCTCATCTGCAATAAAGTCAGCAATGACTTCGGCTTTGCCATCCTTGCATGTTGACTGAGTGTTAAAAAGGCATACTATGAAGCCACTTATTCCATAATTCAATTCCATGTACACGGTACTCCTTTATTTTTATATAGTGATGTAAATCACGCAATTTGCAATAACACAATGTACATAACAGTACAAAAGAATACAAGAAATATCCATCCAAAAGGGTCTAGGTGGTTAGCAAATCAGACCAATGGCAGAACATAGGTGGTTTTCACCCTCACAGACTCATCCAAAAATACATGCATAGGATTTCTGTATCCTCAGTAACTTAATCCAAATTTACGTACATAGAACTTTTTTCTTTCATTCTGGGTTTGTTTGGGGGGGGGGGGGGGGGTTTGTTTTTTTATTTTTTCTTAATCACTTATTTTCCAGATTTGACTGTGAACGTCATATGGGTTCAGCTAGGACAACCTGAACCATTCCATAAGTGTCAAGGACCCACTTCATGGATCTATTAATTGTAATTTAGTCTTTGAAATTTCTTGTTTACATTTTCTGACTAACACCAATGGCGGCAAAAATTCCTGAGCACTGCCCAATCTGCATGAGGGCCATATCAGGAACAGGTGATGCTAGAATACTGTAATACTTTTGATAATAAATACAGATTTGATGGCTTAGTCAGTTAGTGTATGGTCTCATGGATAACATACCCAGCTAAGGAAGCAAAGGGTCTGAGAACACAGAGGATCGACACTCAACCAGTCAGATTTCTCCCCACTCCACTAAAGTGGGGTCTGAGTGCTCCTCTTTCAGATGAAATTATAAAACACAATCCTTGCAGCATGCACTCAGCACATGCGCACACAGAAGATTCAGATGAAATTATAAAACACAATCCCATGCAGCATGCACTTAGCACATGCGCACATAGAAGATCCAATGACAATATGAAGAGTTGTTCCTGGAATAATTATAATAAAAAATCGACTTTCACAAAGGAAAAGAAAGATGCATGCATACAGCAAAAGAAACCAATGGGAGGTGTCGAGCTCGGGGCAACGTGCTTTCCCCAAGGACAGCAACCCCACATTTCATGTCATACAACATGGAAAAGATTTCCCTTGTGAAAAAACATTTATTCAGTCCAATCAAAAAGCCTCAGACGATAACCAAACCAAAAATGAAACTGTCACACTCACAGTGAAATCATCCTCAACCCCAACCTCAATCATCATCAGGGCACTGTGAAAATTCATTCTGGCTGAGTGATTCATACCTCCTTTAACCCTTTGACTCCTGCCCCCGAACATCAGCATCCTGCATTGTCAAACCATGCTAGCAAAGCAAAAACTTAACCCTTTGACTCCTTCATCCTGTCCACCAGCTTCCTGTTACAGGAAGCTGGTGAATAGGGTGAGAGTCAAAGGGTTACGTTTTTGTACTTGGTGGATATGGTGCGGGAGGCAAAGGGTTAAAGATTTTGGTTTCAGTTTCAATACTAGGTCTAGGATAAGTTCATATCATGATTTTACCCTGTTCATGGGGCTGTTACTTGATGGGCATAGGGGTGCTCTAAACGCCATGACTCAGGCATGAGAGAGAGGGTCACTCACAGAGTCACACTGATATAAAAAACAAAACAAAAAGAGACAACTCAGCAAATGTGTGGCCTTTGACTTGAGTATCTGCATCAATTCATATTTAAATTTTTTCTTTTGTCATTGTCTATGATTTGAAATGATGATGAGTTAAAGAGTGTGTTTTAGTAAAGAATATATTTTCTTTATGTAGTGATGGTTGGTTCTATTTGTATAATACTGACCAGGACAATTACTCATTTACTGATTTAGGGTGATTTTTTTTTTTTTCATCGAAAAAACTGAGCAAGTTACCTTTGCTCTCACCTCCACCCCACCCCCACCCCAACCCCCAATTCCTATTTTCTATGGGATACTGAGGATGATAATCTGATGCTAGTATTGCTACGGAGCTGCATCTAGGATTGAGACTGTGTGACAGGACTGTAACTTCTCACTGTCATAACATACCCTGGTGTCAACCAGGCCTGAGAGATTCAGAAACTGAGGTGTTGGTCAGAAAAACTGAACATCATTCTCAATGATGAATGATGCATCTGTGAAGTGGATGATA
>JAPXFY010000022.1:24353045-24488045 GCA_030674185.1 Monoplex corrugatus | reverse complement strand
TTTAGTGCTTATGTCTCATGGAGCCTCGTGTATTGTTATGTCTCACATCACACAAGTCCAAGCATTCAGTAAGAAGATGCCTGATGTTAAGTGACTCATCACATGGTTATTATGATGGTATGCACCATGGTGCTGAACATCATTATATATTTTAAAGGTACAATTGAGTAAAATGTGTGACCAATGTGTCACATGCTACAATTTTCCTTTCTGCTGTTCCCATGAACATACAGAAGGAACTCTTTTAAGGTCAGGATGAATTTCGAAAAATCTGCTGTCTGTTTGGTTGTTCCAATCCTCTTGCCTGAGTTTTTTCATAAAAGGTTTATACTCTGGGTTTTAAATCTGTGTACAAAAGAATGAAACATTTTGACATCCCTTCCAGTTCCACTGTGGCATTCTTGACAGGGCAGTCAGCTGTTTCATTACTTCAAATGCCAACATGGCCTGGAATCCAGTCAAGAACTCTGTTGTAATTGTCAGTTTTTTTAGAATGGAAATGTGTGGGTGAGACACTGAGATCACAGCAATGAAGCAAAATAATAAAGCAAAGCAAGTTTCAGAATACAGGCCTAACACTAGTAACAGTCAACATACACTGATAGTGATACAGTTCTGTTTTCATGCACAGGTTTTTAGACAAGCATATCAAACAGATCTAGATCTAGGCCTAAAGCCTATACATTATTTTATATATTATTACCTTTGGAGGGGTAAAGAATTCCAAGAGATAACCCCCTGTGGCTTTCACAAGCACCAAACGGGTCTTCTCCCATTTGGATCTCCCTTTTGAATCCTCTCCAGGCTGAAGAATATGGACAATTCCCTCTCTCTTCACATTTCCCTCATCCCTACTGTTCATGTGCTTTCCTTTACTCTTCTTATCTTTGTATTTGGTCGACTTTCGGTGGTGATTGTTGTTGTGGTGATGGTGAGGATCACCACTGCCCCCTCCACCCTCCACGTCCTCAGATGTCTGCTTGAACAGTCTGGACTTGCGAATGTTTTTGAACGAAAGGCGGCGTAAAATACTTTTTTGGTTTTTGCGACCTGGGCTGACCCCACGATCTGAACTGCTCTCGTGGTCAGCGTAGTCGTCGGTTTCTCCATTAGGAGCTCTCCGGGTTCGTGTGACCTCATGATGATCGGTCAAGTTGGTCGTTTCACGCGGGTTGGGGTTATTTACTTCCGCGAACGATGATCGTTTCAGTTCATAGTCGAAATGGCGAAGAAAGAATTCTGTGAACTTCTTGGCATAATCGTAAGGATCCCGTGATCTGCCAGCAGAAGGGGTATTTCGATCGAAGGCCATAAAATGTCGAACAAAACTCTGAGCTGAGCTCGAAGCGTGTCGTTCGCAAAAATCCGTCGTGGCGATCTCACCCTCTCCTTCTCCGTTTACAATGGTGGCCATTGAGAAAAGTCGACTTCTGTCACATGTTCTCACCTTTCCCTTGATTATAAACAGATGATGTCAATGATTATCAACAAGAGAAGACAATGTCGACCATTCGTTGAACGTCGGCTTCAACTCATCGTGGGCGCGTGTGATCTGTTGCTCAAGCAACGCCGCTGCATACGCACGACATGCAACACCGTGTAGCAGCCGACATGAGGATGCCTCTCTCCCACACAAACAACACAACCACAGTGTCCTGCAAAATAAGCAGAATGATCGCGCATGCGTGCTTCCTTTCAGTTCCGCCTTCGCATTCCATTCATTCACAGGTGTTCGGAGTAAATTATTCTTTTTTTTTAATTATGCGTTTCGAATGGTTGCGTATGAAATTTACAAATGTATATTTGTTAATACAGTTTATGCTTTTAAGCCATTTTCATTGTTTATATGTGTACCGACACATAGCATTTTATTCATTGTAAATACAAGTTTCAGTTTCAGTTTCTCAAGATGTCATCTCCGCACTCAGAATGAATTCCATATACACTGAGACCATTGGTGCCATCGATGGAGAAGATCGTAAATGTTAACAGATCATTGCCTATTGTAGCTATTGTTATTATGCACATTTGCAATTTGCCTGTATAAACTGAAAAATGCACTAAACCAAATGTGTTGTATTAATGTTGACAAACAACAATAAAGAAATAAATGAGTTAATAAACGATTCTTGCAAAACAGCAGTTAGGCCTACTGGTATTCTCTGCCGTTTTAATGTTTTAATCATTCTACTGGAGTCAGCTTAGTGTTTCATAGGTCTCTTCTTTCCATCCCCCCTCACCCCAAGGCTCCCCGTTTCAAAACTTTAGACAGCACATAGGGTTATGTGCAGGCTTAGGGAATCTGTCAGGTTATTGCTGGCATATTTCGCCTAGATAGTATTTGCCTGGGTGTACCAGACTTCAGCCTATTGGAGTGATCCTGTTTCATCTTTCTTTGCAGGCAGAATCTGAGTATATTTTTCGCTCATGTTTATTGCTAAATGGCTTTTGCTGCTTCTCTTGACAGTTTTTGTTTGGTTGCAATAATTGTGTGTATAGTGAGATAGAAGACTTCGCAGCTTGATTATCTAGTGGAGATCAGTCCTGTGGTCTTCTTCATGGCCCGTTGAAGGGACTGTATGGTTTTCATTCCACCTGTGATGAGTCTCATTCAAGTGTTCTGGATCTTGGAAAATTTCTTTGTTTGTGTCGTAGCAGTAGTAGCTCAGGCAGTTGATCCGTATTCCATCACAAACCTGACAGAAATGGAAAGACTTAACATCAATATTCTAGGACTAGGGGAGGTGAGGTGGAAGGCATAACGCCAGGCAAGCGTAAAATTATATATTCTGTTGGGGACACACACAAAAGAGGGGTAGGCATCATGATGAACAATGACAAGTCAAAGTTTATCAAGGGATGCTGGGGTATATCGGACCGAGTTTTATCAGTTAGGTTGGAGGGCAAACCCTTTGACATTAACATCATCCAAGTACATATCTGTGTGAACATCTTGCCATTGGCGCCTCACTTGGTGTATGCCAGCTTCTCTGAGGCTTTCTACTTCAGATCTCTGACGTGTGGATTATAAGTTTCTTGCTTTTACGCTTATCAATAGTGATTCTGGATCCGTGTAGGATCACATCAGTTGAAATACATTAGTTGCCTACAATCCCACGTCTTTTCGGTTTCACAGGAGGGCTATAAATCTAACAGTTAACAAGGCTTTTATAGATTGATCCAGAATGTAGAGATCATAATGTGTAGGCCTATGTTTCTGTCCATGGTACTCATCTTCGGTTGGTTTTTGTTTTGTTTTGTTTTGTTTTTCTTGTATGTTTTTTTTAAGAGAGAGAGACAAAGGGTTATGCTGAAAAACTGGATGAAGACTGATATCAAAACAGTAACAACAATAAAAGCAGAACTTGGAATATCCATGAACAAGTCTTACACAGTTCATCATCACAATTACACAGATTAAAGCTGGTAAGCGTTCCATGCGAAATGCCTAGGGATTTATTGAGGCAATTCACTGAGGAACTGTCAGAAACCCAAAACCACTGAACCAATCAGTTTCAGTTTCAGTTTTTCAAGATGACGACTCCGCGCTCGGAACGAATTCCATATGCACTAACGCCACAGGTGCTATGTGTATGGTGATCATGGCACAAGCCAGGTTCTGAGGCCCTACCTAGACTATATTTTACCTAGTCTATATTTTATACTGGTATTTTATCAACCAACCCGCAGCCAACCAAATCGAAAATAAACGTACGACTAGTTCAACATACAGAGCCAATCCCATAATGGCAACTAAATGATGCAGGCGTAATTCCAATACGCAGGTTGTTTTTTTTTTTGTTGTTTTTTTTTGTTTTTTTTTAAAGCCTTCCAAGCAATGATAGTTCTTAGATGTGTGTATGCATGTTGCTTTGTCCGCATGCCGAAGTATTTTACTCAGAGACATCTCCAGGTCTTCAGTGGGCACGTATGCTGATCGCGAGTCATGTTTTGACGTTTTTGTAAGCCACCAGGCACAAGTTATACGGTTCACAGGATCTGTAATGTACATATCTGAGTTCTGTGTGTCATAAGGCTGGTGTGACGCGTCTAGTGTGTTGGCTAGTGACTGCGTGCTTGTCACCTCGCGCTTTCAGCTCGCGCTGCTGGCTAGCACGGCTGCTTGCAGCTCTGAGGAAAAGAGAGCATAGTCCGTAAATCTGTCTCTGTCAGTACATGGTCTCTCCATCAGCACGCCCTATGTAGTGCCTCCTTGTGGTGACACGCTGTAACTGAACACCTTACAGATTCAGGCTAAACTGCCTCGTTGTGGTGACACACTGTAACTAAGCACCTTACAGACTCAGGCTAAACTCGAGAACGACTTGGAGGAGATCTGGCCCCACAACATGCTGCACGCAGGCCCACCAGCGTGTGGACATGCCCTGGTGCCCGTGAACCAGATACCCAGCTTTGGATAACAAGCACTACTGTCTTCCGGGTGCCTCGAGAGAGACCAAGGCTAAGGGAGTGAACCTTGACAGAAAATTACCCCCACTGCCTTGTCGTTGTCTCGGGGGAGACCAAGACTGACGGAGTAAACTCTGACATAAAATTACCCCCACTACCTTGTGGATAGTCATAAGAACGATAAAAACTAACAGATGGAAGGCAACAGTAAACCAGCGTCGTATCCTCCAATATATATCATGGCCAAACACACGAAAACAAACGTATGCGACGTAAACAGGGGCTCCACTAGAGCACGTTTATCCGGGAGGGAATGTCATGATGACACCTGACTGTCATCAAGTTACTGAGATCAGATTTAAAAAATGGAAACATGGAAACTTGGAATGTTGGGAATGCCCCAAAAAGAAAAATTAGAAAATGTCAAAACAGGAATGGAAAGACTTAACATCAATATTTTACGACTAGGGGAGCTGAGGTGGAAGGCATGATAACACCAGGCAAGCATAAAATTGTGTTTTGTCACCAGATCTGTTTTCACTTTACAGCGAAAACATCATGAGAAACCTAGAAGAAGACCCTGGATTAAAGATTGGAGGGAATATGATAAACAACATTCGATACGCAGATGACAACGTGCTAATTGCAGAAAATGAAAGGGACCTACAAAACCTTGTGAATATACTAGAAATAGAAAGCAAAGGTAAGGGGTTGGAACTAAACAGCAGGAAGACTGAAGTCATGGTGATCAGTAAAAAACATGAAATCCCCTCATGCAAAATAACAGCAAATGGCACAACCTTGACACAGGTTAATAAGTTTAAATACCTGGGAACGATCATTTCATCAGACGGCAGATGCGCATCAGAAATAGCCAGTAGAATCGGCCAAGCCAAAACAGCATTCAAGAAGATGACAAGCATTCTTACCAACAAATGCCTATCAATTAACATCAGGAAGAGAGTTCTTGAGTGTTATATAGAACCAATACTGTTGTACGGATGTGAGGCGTGGACAGTCAACAAGCAAAGCCAGAACAAGATTGAGGCAGCCGAGATGCGGTTTCTGGGAGGAGTGTTGAGAGTTCCATGGACAGCAAAGAAAACAAACGAGACAGTCTTGATGGAGGCAGACACAAGTAGATCATTCATAAGGAAGATTAGGAAAAGACAGGCAACATTTATAGGTCATTTTATGAGGAAGGGGGATTTGGAGCACCTGGTCACAACGGGAAAGCTGGAGGGAAAGAGAGCACCAGGTAGACCCAGGGAGAAAATGCTAGACGGACTTGCGGAGTGGCTGAAGACGAGGATGGTGGAGGAGATGCTTGGGACAACAAGAGATAGAGACAGATAGAAGTCCATGATCGCCAACGCCATGCGGCAGGGCACCTGATGATGATGATGAAGCATAAAATTATATATTCTGGTAGGGACACGCACAAAAGAGGGGTAGGCATCATAATGAACAATGATAAGTCAAAGTCTATCAAAGGATACTGGGGTATATCAGATCGAATTATATCAATTAGAATGGAAGGCAAGCCATTTGATATCAAAATCATCCAAATATACACGCCATCCTCCACAGGTACTGAGGAAGAAACTGACAACTTCTATGTAGAATTAAAGACAGCCAAGGCTCAGTGTAAATCACAACAAAACATTACAGTAATAAAAGGGATACTTTAACGCTAAAGTACGACAGGAAAAGACATATAGCATAGTTGGACTTAGTAAATTACAAGACATTACAGTAATAAAGGGATATGTTAACCCTCCAGCGCCAACCACTACAGATATGATAAATCCAAAATCAAGATCCTGTAGCGCATACTTTAGTGATACCTGATGCATTCGCCTGGGATATCCGGTTTCAGACAGGCAAGAACTACACTAACACCATGCCACCACACCCTGGCGCCGTGTCTGTTATTCCTCACACTTCCTTTTCTACACTGACCGCTAGCAGTTACCAGCTTCCTTACAGTCCTCTGTTTTTGAGCCTCTGGTACACAAACATGTGAGTACACATTTATTTTTAACTGGGCTTAATAAATGCACAGTAGTATGTAGATTTCAAGCATGTAATCATTTTGTATGAAGCAGATTAATGTTAGTCATAAAAATGACATAAAAACGGTTTATCATATGTGATAAGAACGGCCTTTGTGGAAACTTCAGGAAAAGACAACTCGTCCGCCATTTATCAGAAATGATAAGAGTGGCGTTGAAGGTCGCAAGTGCCCTTTTCTAGCTGTAGAAAAGCTAACTTTGATTGTTGCTTGGAATGATCCCTTTGATTTAGAAATGATTCTTTTAGTGTTTGTTTGTTTGAATGTTGCAGATTATATGTAATCTGTAAAGAAAAGTCAGTAAAGTTTGGATCTTTTATCTGTTTTCAGCATGACAACATGAGTTCCAGTGACAAACGTTTGCCGGTTTGTTGCTGGTGATCAGAGTGATTTTGACCCTTCTGACAGCAGTGGAGATGAGTGGAGGCCAGGAGATGACTTTGAGGTTTATCAAGGATCAGTGAATGGACAGAGAAGAACGCCTGGAGGTCTTGGTCTTGGAGGGGAAGTAGTCATGAAGATGACACGAGGTCTTCAGAGAGATTTAAACTGTAAAGTCTTTGCTGACAACTTCTTTTCCAACTTGCCTCTCATTCAAGCCTTGAAAGCCAAATCCATCTACTTTGTTGGAACCTTTCGAGCCAACATGTTCAAAGGCCTCAGCCTGAAGTCTGAGAAGGAGCTGAAGCAGGAAGGAAGGGGAGCCTGTGATGTCAAGGTAGAACTGATGTCGAATGTTGTAGCTGTGCGCTGGTTTGACAACAAGACTGTGGACACTGTCTCTACTTATGTGGGTGTGGAACCTCAAGGTGAGGCATCACGATATGACAAAAAGCAGAAGCAGGAAGTCACCATTCCCCAGCCTGCCATCATCAAAGAGTACAACAAATTTATGGGTGGGGTGGATTTGCTTGACAACCTCACAAGCCTCTACAAGTTCCTGCTAAAGTCGAGGCGTTTCTACATGTACATTTTCTATCACACCATTACAGTTGCTGTTGTTAACAGCTGGCTGTGGTACAAGAGGCACTGCACGCTGCTGAACCTCAAGCCAGTAAAGCTCAGCATCTTTCAGAGCCAGATTGCTGATGCCCTGGTGCTGATGAAGAATGCAGTTGGTCGCCCGAGCGGCTGTGTGACGTCACCACCTCCAGCCAAGATTGCCAGTATGTTCCCACCCCTGATGTCCGTCTGGATGGTGTTGCCCACCTGCCCCAATGGAACAGCGCCAGGACATCGTGCAAAAACAGGAACTGCCAGAGCCTGACCTACGTCTTCTGCCCAAAGTGCAAAGTGAACCTTTGCTTCAACAAGGACAGAAACTGCTTTGCGGAGTTCCATCTGCTCAAATAACTATGAAATCTCACAAAAAAACGCTTGAACAGAAATGAACTGCATTGATTAGAAATTTGAAAACAGTTAGCTGAATAAACATGCAATGAACTGCTGTTCCAGAAACAATTTATCATATATGATAAGATCGTCTTGGTACCGCAAAAGTCTTTCTTATCATATGTGATAATTTTTTCTAACTTTCTCATTTTTTCACTTTAATTAAAAATAACACCGAAAATGTGTTTCTTTGTTGTATTTAATGTTGTTGTTTTTTCATAAGAAATAATTTTCCCTGGTCTAGAAGTACTTTCAGGCTCTAGAGGGTTAATGCTAAAGTACGACAGGAAAAGACAGATGGCATAGTTGGACTTGGTAAATTACAAGACATTACAGTAATAAAGGGATATTTTAATGCTAAAGTACGACAGGAAAAGACATATGGCATAGTTGGACTTGGTAAATTACAAGACATTACAGTAATAAAGGGATATTTTAATGCTAAAGTACGACAGGAAAAGACATATGGCATAGTTGGACTTGGTAAATTACAAGACATTACAGTAATAAAGGGATATTTTAATGCTAAAGTACGACAGGAAAAGACATATGGCATAGTTGGACTTCGTGGCCTAGGCGTGCTAAATGAAAGTGGGGATCAACTTGCTGAGTGGGCACAAGTGAATTTATAATAGGAAACGGTTTGAGCAGCCCAACAGAAAAAAAACGGACATGGATGGATCCAGGAGACAGCACTAGAAATGAAATTGATTACATCCTGATAAATAAAAGATTCAGAAAGTCTGTACTAATAGCAGAAATATTACCAGGCGCAGATTGCAACAGCAACCACAATCTTGTAGTGGGAAGATTTAGGCTGAAGCTAAAGAACAACAAATAATATCAGACAAAATCTTGGACTCTAAAAGACAGAAGAATCAACTCGTGCAAAATTTATTGTATATGTTCAAAAACAAATTCAGTGTTCTGGAAGACGTTGGTGACAACGAGGAATAATGGACAAATTTGAGAAACTCACTAACTGAAGTTTGTGAATAAATCATAGAGTTGAAAGAAAAGCACAAAAGAACTGGAATAATGGACAAATTTGAGAAACTCACTAAATGAAGTTTGTAAAGAAATCCTGTAGTTGAAAGAAAAGTACAGAAGAACTGAACGACAAAAGAAATTTTAGGCTTGATGGACGAACGGAGGAAAATAAAGGAAAAAGAGGAAGAATACAAAAACAAACAAACAAACAAAAATTCAGGAAACCAAAAACAGGTGCAATGAAGCTAAGGAATTTGGCTGGAAACAAAACGCAAAGAAATAGAAGACCAACACAAAACAGACTCTAAGTTTATGTACAGAAACAGAAGAAATTGCATACAGGAAAAAGACGTGCACGTCAACTGGTTGCTTAAAACCTAACGATGGTACGATTATTCTGGAAAAAGACGAAATATTAGGTAGATGGGAGAGTACATTGAAGACTATTTTGACGATAATAGAAATGACAGAAAAGAAGAATTGAAGAACCACCAGTGATAAAAGATGAAGTCAGAGCAGCGTTGAAAAAGATGAAACCGAGAAAAGCCCCAGGACCAGACAATATTACTATAGAAATGATTGGGTCGTAGATGAAATCAGTATTGAAAAAATAACAGCTCTCATAAATGAAACATAACATCACTTCAAATTTTAGACATATTGTATTGGACAGGAAACAGAAAGGCTGTTTAAATGTCCTGATATAGCTGCAACTTTGGTTTCATATTTTCTTATTTTTAGGGGAGGGATGGGAGCGAGGGAGGGTTTACACAGACAACATATCAATTCTCAAAATTTTTTCCATATGTAACCAAATTTTCCCATTGAGAATTTTAAATCCGTAACAATGTTTATTTGTATTAATTGTATTTCCTTTTAACAAAATATGGTACCTTCCGAACGTTTTTGACAAAATAAACAGACAATCAAATATATATTTGATTTTCGTGTTTAAGATGGCTGAGGGGTTAACGCTGGGCATACCTCCTCACATTGTTTTCTTAACATACCCAGACAGCCACAGCCTACTAAACAATACAGAAATTAATTTTTGATAAAAACAGATAATAAATTGGAATTATCTGGAAGAGGATAAAGCAATTACAGTAGCATCAATTGACTGCTTATGCACTCAGACCAGTACGCTGACTACTACGCTGATACATCAAACGCAGTTCCTTTTCCCGTTATAGTTATGGCAATCGCGCTTTCTGCGACGTAAATATCAAAATCAGGAAAAAATACATTAATCGAACACACAGTATCCGAAGAACAAACGAGGAAACAAGCAAGACATGCAAACAAAACGAATTAGAAAATGAACAGATCGAGGCTAAAACTCGGTGTCTTTTTTTGTTAATTGAAATTGCAAAATAACAAATATGCACTCTAGAAACATGGGGAAAAAAACAAAACAAAAATATAAGCAAACAACAACAACAACAACAAAAATAAACAAACAAACAAAAACCCAACAACAACAACAAAAGAAAAAAAATGTGTTTGGCTAATTTCTCGATCTGTTGTTGGAAAATAAAGTATTATTATCATTATCAATAACAGTTTCGCCACTTTTGCGCTTACAGAGCCCTGCACACAGATGAGTCGTTCATTCTCTGGTCTGTCTTTGTCTCGTTCACGCCCACATTTCAACTACTTAAACAACAGAAAATATCCAAAACAAGTGCGACTGCCTGCGTCAAGCAAACAGGAACCAGAACAAACACGAAAATAGAATCAGAATGTGTATCTAATATAACCAGACAAGACAGGTGCAAATTTTCAGCCAACTGGCCTTTCTCAAGAGTAAATGTAAGATCACAAACGAACAAACACCAAATATAGAAATTAGGAGAAAAAGACTGAAGCTCCCCTGCTGCTTCGTCCAGTGGGAGAAAAGGACTAAATTTAAATCATAATGCATTTGTGAGTAATAGTAAGAAATGGGAAAAGGGAGACAAATATTATGTCAGAGGGGAAGTGGGATGAATTCTGCAATTTGAAAAGTGGTCATACCATATATTACATTATTTTATCCTGAGGAGGGTCCAAGGCTAAAACTATGAAAACTATGATGCACTAGCTAAGAGCAGTTTTTGGAATGTGAAATATCTTACTATTAAATAATGCATAAATATACATAGGCCTACAAATTCATACATACACACACATATATCAATACATACATTCATACATACGTACATATACATATATATATATATATCTGCATACATATATATATATATATATATATATATATATATATATATATATATATATATATATATATATATATACAGCACCCTGAAGAAAGCAGGTCTGCGGGTCAAAATCTTCGCCATAGAGGTCGGGGCAAGAGGGTTTGTGGGCACCTCCGCTTATGATCTCATGAAACAACTCGCCATTTCTGGGAAGAAGAGGACTAGAGCCCTTAAAGCGATGGCAGAGGCAGCAGAAAGGAGCTCAAGCTGGATCTGGGCAAGGAGGAACCAAAAAAGTGAACTTCATAAGGATTAAATTCCCTACAGATGATGTGTGCCCCGTTAGCACATTGGTAAAACCGCGTACCGCAGTTCTGAAGCGCAGAATCGCCCAGGTTCGATCCCCGGCGTGGGAAAAAAAAAAAAAAAAAAAAAAATAGACAACAGCAGAAGGGCATCCAGGAGTCATGACCTGGATGTGGCCCGGCCCCCCGAGAGTGTAAGGAATTCAGGGCCGAAACACTTGTCTAAAGGGGGTTACTTCTCTGAAGACCTTCTGTTGTCTAGCTCTCCCTAGAGTTTCTTTCTACCTATACACACATGCATACACATGGATACACATACATCCCTACATAAATATAAAAACAAGAGAAAATATAAGGATATGATAGAATGAATGGAAAAATATATAACAAAGAGATATGGCTGATGTAAATGGATCGCACCTTGTGCAACGAATCCAGTCTGACCTTGGAATAGAAACAAAAATATCCTAAACCAACAGGCAAGGGGCTGAAGGGATTGCCAGAGTCCCCGAAAAAAAAACCAACCCCTTAGTCTGAGGCTGGGCCTGTTTTGTGAAACAAGAATTAAAACAGAATACCCCCCGAACAAACAAACAAACAAAAAACAATAACAACACCCCCCCCAAAAAAAACAAAAAAAACAACAAAAAAACAACCAAACAAGCAACAACAACAACAAACAAACAAAGAAACCCCCAAAACAAGCAAGCAAACAAACAAATAAAAAACGTCTGTGCAGCCACAAAGCCAAGGCCTCACTGCGATGGGAAAATGGGGATAATAATTTATGGTCTATTTCAGTAAGATAAGATATAGAGAGGGAGGAAAGAAAGTATCGCAAATCATCATGTGAGGTAAAATATATATGGACCCATTGAAAGAAGATTGTATGCATAAATTCATCCAAGCAGTGTAAACATAAACTATACACGAACGACAAGGAAGTAAATACTTATACATTCGAGCGGACACACACGCAAGCACATACACACAAAGGTAAAAGTATATGCACAAAGAGCCATGTCTGGATAAAAGTACACGAAGTGGCGTTATATTGAATTCTGTTGAGGAAATCTTTATGGAACCAGATAAAACACGAAAGAAGAATAAGAGCGTGTATCTAATACAACACGCATTTAATGCGCCTGTCTTGTCTTGTTGTATTAAAGCGCATGTCTTGTCTTGTATTAAAAGCGCCTGTCTTGTCTTGTTATGTTAAATACGCGTTCTTATTATTCTTTCGTGTTTTTTTCTGGTTCCTGTTTGCTTGAACGCGGGCAGTCAAACTTGTTTTGGAAATCTTTATGGTTTGTCATTGAGACCATGTGGCTTGAGTGATCCAAGTTTATCAATGAGATGGGATTCTCTGTTTTTCCTGTCTATATTATAAAAATATCAGAGAATTCTCTATAATTCTTCTCATGGTTACCCCTCTCCCCCGCAAACACACACAGAGACACACATGCATATGACGTCATCACCATCACCATCTTGTCAATGGAATACATACGTGTATGAGCACGAAACAGAGTGGCCTACTTTCACTTTTAAGTATCGGTGCAAGGCATGTGTGCGTGTAGTTTTATGAAAGCTACAGTTCCGCAGCCTGTGTCCCGTTACAGCACAAAGGAAACAGCTTTTATTGTATATATGTTGTTTTCTGATTAAATTTTAGTCAATGCTTCATTCTTCATATCGACAATTTATGCCGATAATGCTTGCTGCGACGTGCATAGTATCAAGATGAAGTTAAAACCGAAAATATATCGGTACGTCCGCCATTAGGTCCAACAAGCGCGCACCACACAGGCTCACTGATTGGTTAACCTGTGCTGTCAAAAATAGACGGCGCGAGTCACGAAACCGGTTTGGCAGGGTATCGCACATGGTTGTATGCGAGAAAACGGGGAAACGGTACACATGGGCCACAGAATAGCGAGGTTGTGGTTAAAAGTGTACAGCGGACGAGCTGTATTATGGCTGCAAGTTTCGAGGTGTCTGGCATTGTGAAGAAAGCAGTGTGCCTATTTTTAGCGAGAAGGCCTGTTCTTCCACAAAATGTGAACACACTAACACACCAAAAAGAAAAGGGTGGTTGGGTGTCGTCTCTCATTTACTGTTGTCGTCCAATCTCCTTTGCCAAGTGTGTGTGGCAAAGAGAGGTCGAGAATCATTGATCTTGGATTATCCATCTTCTAAGGTAAGTAATGTTTGCGGGTGTGTTGGTCAGTGCATACGAAAGTCTGTTAATCAAACGAAAGTGGGTGGGGAGTCAATGTAAAAATAAAGAAATGGCTGACCATGGGCATAATATGATAATGAATATATATGAGTTATGACTCCTACATCAGTGCATGTTGACTAGAGTAACTATTGCCGGTGATTGCACGTTTTTTACTTCATCAGTATATTCAACAATGATAACTATCTTACGGAATTATTTTTGGAGCCTGTTTGGTTGGAAACTAATTGCAAATACAAAATATTGATCGCATTTATGCGGTAAACATGTAGGCCTATAGAACTTCCGTACATAAAAGCCATCACTTGTGAAAAGCAAAAGGCTGAGATTGCAATGATGAACATGACTTCATACCTTGCATATTTCCACACCCATTTCACGCCGCGTATATTTATCAGTGGTAATGTATTACTGTATTACATAGTGTAGAATCTACTAAATGGAAATTGGTAGAGTTGATTTCTTTATTGCATACTGATGGGTTCTTTTGATGGAGCCATGGATTCAAGATCTGCTATCCTGAGTTCAAAACCCAACACGCAACATGAAATTGAAAAGTGGGCTGTTCACTGCCCATCATCGTGTTTCGATCATGCAGGAAAAAATCCTTTCATGGGTGAAAGAGAAATATCTGCATATATGTGCAGAAAAAACAATGGGTGGCACTGTATTGGGCAAGGAACCTCCCCCCAACCTTTTTTTTTAAGTGGTGGTCTGGTGCTAGTTTTTCAGATGAGATGGCGAATCAAGGTTTCTTTGTGCACACTAAAGATCCCACAGCAACGAAGGAGTCATCCCTGGCAAAGTTATTGGATTAAAAAAGTCCACTTCATCGAGTAAACAGAAACAACTATTATATACGTGCATCCATTCATAACCTCAACCCCAAAAAACAAAAAAACAAAAAACAAACAAAAAAGAAACAAAGACAAATGGATAGTGCTGCACTGTGGCAGTGCACTCTCTTACCGTTATGAGTGGCCCAAATTTCATATGGTAAATCCATTGTGAAAAATTAGAAATAAATATTGTATGCATGAGTGTGGTTATATGTATATATATAAACCTTTTCTGTGCACATGCTGCTTCAATTATATATATATATGTATATATATATATATGTATGTACATACATATGTATACACACACATATAATATATGTATAAAACATATATATGTGTTATGTACGGTTATATGCGTAACCTCCTCATGCCATCCTGCCTTCCAATCCCTCCTGACCCTGATGCCGGCTGTTTCAAGTGTTCAGCTAAACAGTGCATCATTTGTGAACAGCACTTGATTGAAGGTGTAACTTTCAGCAGTTTCAACACGAGTGAAACTTTCCAAATAAGGCACAAACTGACATGTACATCTACCAGTGTAGTGTATCTCCTCCACTGCTATATCTGCCCTAAAACTCAATACATAGGACAAACGAAAAATTCTCTCAAAACCAGATTCTACCAACACTGATGAAACAAAAAAAACAAAAAAACAAAAAAAAAAAAAAAAAAAACAGGCACTCAGGTCACCAAACACTTCAACCAAACTGGCCATTCACTTCAAAATTTAAAATGTATCGCAGTGGAGAAGATGCACTCTGAGAACCTGGACACCAGACTGAGGAGGGAGTCTTTTTGGATGAACAAAATGAAAACCATATTTCCTCTTGGCCTGAACTCTGTCAATTGAACGTCATAACATATCGAGTCAAAACTATGTAATGTAGCCTACATAAAATATTCTGATGTGTTTGTGTAGCATATCAAAATCAATGACTAAAGTCCCCTTGAGGGGGGCGGGTGTACTGCCGAAAATTTGGGAAAATTTTACATAGATTTGTTGCCTTTTCTGTGCACATGCTGCTTCAATTATATATATATGTATGTATATATATATGTATGTACATACATATGTATACACACACATATAATGTATGTATAACTATAAAACATGCTCTCACACTCATAATCATATACTTTGTCAATGCTTTTGTCAGTCACATGTATCATACTAAACCAGTTCATGCCTTTAGAAGTGTGAAGCATACATTTCAATTTGATACTGAAAGCTAGTATGATAATAATGTTTATATACATGTCTGACAATGTCTGACATTGAAATTAGTTATCTCCTTGTCTCCCGCACTCTGTCCAACAGCATCCTGCATTGTCAACCATGCTAGCAGAGCAAAAATTTAACCCTTTGACTTCCTCACCCTGTCCACCAGCTTCCTGCAGGAAGCTGGTTGATATGGCGAGGGAATCAAAAGATCAAGTTTTTGCAGTTGGTAGATAGGGTGTGGGAGTCAAAGGGTTAATTTCTTTTAATGGCACAGATGCATTTGTGACCTCCCACCACCAATTTAGTCTTACCTCGCAGTCAATCGAACAGCACTAGGAGCTGAAAAAGTGACTGAGGGTCTATCTGGGGTGTTTTGACTTTTTCTCAAAATTGATTTCTGTGGACTATAATCTATCACCCACAGAATTTTTTGCCTTGAAAAAATATCACTAATCAATTGAAAATGGTATTTATTGTAGCAGAAAGAATGCAATTTCTTACCAAAAGTACCTATTTTTGTCTCATATTGCGAACCATAACCTGTACAGAACCCCCACATGTAATATACTGACAGAAACCTCTTTGGTTCACCTTTTGGATAATGACAGCTAAATTAGAAACAAACCGGGTCAATTCACCAAATAAAGAAATTTAAGGAAAATGTGTAGGAGAGTACATAAAAACTTTAGAAGTTGTTTTCTCAAAATGGCCGTCATACAACTGAATGACTCTAAACATACATAATGTCTACATTTTTTTGAGTACAGGCTTTATTCAAGTACCAAAATAATCAGCAGAGTGTACACTTTCCAGTGATATATCTCTCAAAATACCCAAAATGTTAGTTAAGACTGATTTTGTGCTGGGAGGTCACATTTGTGAAAGTTGATGTCAGAAAGATCTGACATGATATCTATCAGAAAGCAGCTATACGTTTTGTTTGTTGTCATTATGAAGATATATAACATTGAAAACTAAGTTATGAACAAAGATTCTCCTCCTTCCCCACCACCACCTCCTCATTGTCATCACATTTGCCTATAGCACAATCATTCCATATCAAATACATACTCATTGAATATTGAATATTCTATGATACAAATGGCATCCACCTATCTTGAGAAATCATGGAATTATACATTGAGATGGGTCCGAGGCAAACTCCTGATTTTGCATGAGCTAGTCTGGGCAAGGTGGATACCAGCTCTGGCCTTCAAAGTAGGTCTCTTATCTCTACACTACTGAGAAGGTAGAACCAGTACTGCTTGGCATCAGGAATTTTGCAGAGTTGCTGGACACAAGGCTGAGAACAGCAGTGAACCACCTTAGGGACTACATCTTTGTATTTCTATCAGGTTGACTCTTTAGCCCCAACCCCCTTTGGAAGATTTACTGAAGCTGAAAGGCAGTAAGGTTTTGTGGGTGATGGTTGACTCTAGCTTAGCTTGTGTTCATCTGCTCTTTGATGTACAGAAACTGAAATAAAACTGAAGATTTTAATGTCGCAGATGCAATCACAGTGGTTGTTATTGCTAGTGGTCTTCCTGGCTGGCACACAGTTTGGGTCCAGCTTAGTGCCAGCAACATGCCCCAATCTGCTGACCAACGTCTGTTACTTCACCGGTGTTGCCAAGCTCCAACCCTTGGCAAACACCCGGTATTTTGCTGTTGGAGGCCTCTTTGATATCCATGAGCGAGGAGCCAGTGCCTTTAGTTGTGGGTCTAAGATCGACCCTTATGGCATTTTACTGTCGCAGGTGAGTGGACGTGCTTGGACAGAGTTAGGAATCTGTAAGTTTGGGTTTTTTGTGCACATTATTATGACTATAGGCCTAACTATGTAGACAGACAGACAGACAGAAATAATAGTCAGAGAGAATAATAAGTTGAGATAGGTTGGTTAGTAGATAGATGGATAGATAGATAGATAGATGGACAGATAGACAGATAGATGGGTAGTAGATAGATTGATAGATAGATAGATTGATAGATAGATCTATATCTATAGATAGATACTAGATAGAAGATAGATAGATATGTGTGCAGATAGAATAATAAGTTGAGATAGGGTGGTTAGTAGATAGGTGGATAGATAGATAGTTAGCTAGCTAGCTAGCTAACTAGATCGATAGATATGTGTATTTGTTGTCAGATTGATGCTCAAATAAGAATCATATTTTCATAACTTGGAACTAATTCTTCAAAATAATTATGAGCATATTTCAAAATATGAAATGAGTCGCCATGGTACTGTGGTTAATGCAAGAGAGAATCGACTGGAGGGTTGTTGGTGTGAATCCCATTACTCCTGTCAACATTTTTGTGGGGCTTATGGCTTATGCTATGATCATTTTGGATCTTTTCCATCACATGGCATCTGTGATGTCCATGCGCATAGAGTTTATTTTGAGTGTGGAGAAGTTCTCCTGAGAAATGAAAAGTAATGGCAATGTTAATCATCTTTGTGAAACTGGTAATCTTGATCCTTTTGTATATGTTGTGCAGGCATTTTTGTGGTCCTTGGATTACTGGCATAAAAAGATCAACGGCAGTGTGTCAATTGGTGGTGTTGTTTTTGACAGCTGCAACAGTCAAGACCAGATGATACACAATCTTCTAGGTTTTGAACAGGTAACTGGTATTATGAGAGTATGTGTGTCTTTATGTGTGTTTCTGTTTGTGTGTGTGTGTATTTACTTCATTATTTATGTGTTAATTTGTGTGTGTATGTGTCAGGTACAGTTTGTGTTTGCATGTACACATACAATGTATGTGTTTCTATGTTAACCCTTTGATTCCCACATCATATCCACCAGTTGCACAAACTTGGCCCTTGCAGGAAGCTGGTGGAGAGCATGAGGGAGTCAAATGGTTGAATTTTTGCTTTGCTATCACTGATAATGATGCAGGATGCCACTGGATAGGGTGAGGGAATCAAATGATTAAATTATAATATTTCTAGTACTAAATGATATAGTGAGTTGTGAATGGGTTTTCTAATACACAAAGAAATAGGGGGTAAACTTGCACTTTTGCATAAGCTTATCTGATCCCTACCCCTTTTCCCCTCCCTCCCTCTCTTCTACACTACTATTTTCTTGGTAATCCCCTTTCCATCTCTCACCCATATGACCACTCCTTCAAATTCTTTTTTGTTATTTTTTTAGGCTCATCTGGTTAAAGACATGCATGTGTGCCTGTCTATAGCCCAATACTCAAGCCTGTGTCGGTTTATATGAAATATCAGGTGGCCATTTTGTCTTTAATTACCACCCCCCCCCCCCTGTCCTAGTTGTTGTTGTTGTTTTTGTGTGCTTTTCTTTTGTTTGTTTGTTTGCAATTTTTTTTAAATGTATGTGTCCAGTTTTTATTAATGCATTTATTTTTCATTTTTGTATGCTTATAGAACAGCAATGACTTAATGTTAAAAAAAAGACAGATCTGAAGCAAACCATGTCTTGGAAGGTACCAAGGGCTGATGGTATTCTTGCAGATACCTACAGGAATGGGGGCCAAGATGCTTTTGAGAAGCTTATGACTGTGGTATAAGAAAGAGGTTCATTTAACATGCTATGATTATTTGCATTTACCATTGCCGGGAAGGTCCTTACCAGAATGATCTTTTCGGTCATCACCCATGTAGCCAGGCCCATCATCTTTGAGTCTCTGTGCGGCTTTTGTGATGGAAGAGGCATGAGTAACAAGGTGTTTGCCATATGGGCCAATGTCAAAAGGTGCTGTTTGATCACCTTCAAAACCAAAGTATATTCTAAGCTAAATAAAATGCATTTTGATTTTTCTTTAACATTCAGTTAACTGCTTTTAAAAGGCAGAAGGAAAAAAATTCAGCCAGTTTTGAGAAATTAAGTTTTGAAATCAAGGTCTGATCCATGTCTCTTGTGACATGTGACGACATAAACACACAATTTTTTTCCAATGTTTTGGTGGAAATCACTCTGACTGAACATGTATACAAGAGCAAAACTGTAATGGACTTTGAATAAGATCAGACAGCCCCTTGAAAAGGTTTATTACAATTAAATAATACCATTTCAGTTGTCACAGTCACAAAAGACATTCACACTCTCACAGACATTCTGTCTTGGGCACAAGGCACACCAGTCATTGTGAAATAATTTTATTTCTCCAAATAGAAGCATGAAATTATTGCTATGAGAAGCAACAACAAGTTGTCAGTTTTTGTATCTGATCAAACTTTGCATAATATATGTCTTTTGTGACACAAACCCTGTGACGACATTGTGTCTCTTGTGACATAGTTATAGTAATGATTTGATAGTGACTAACATTACCCAACCTTTAAAAGCTAATTTAATACAAACAACAACTGCTCTGAAGTGGTGCTATTAAGTTCTGGGTAACTGAAAAACCAGTAACCTTGTTGTAGTGGTTAGCACCACGGACTGCCGACTGGAAGATTGCGGGTTCAAATCCCCATCGTATTCGCAGTGCGATTTTTCGGCTCCAACCGGCTCCTGCCCAGAGTGGGCGTGCTATGGTCTCATTGGGAAGACTGGGACCACACAGTCGAGTCTCATCCACTTTACGGATGCGAAAGAGGGTGTTGCTTAAATCTTCTGACCAACACCGCAGGTGTCTGTATCTCTCGGGCCAGGATATATTATGGTAGTAAGCGTAGAGTACAGCCCTGTCACGCAGTCTTTCTCTAGTCTTAGATGGAACTCCATGGCATCATAGTTATCATCCTCATCACCTGATTCATGAATAAAGAAAGCAAAACAGGGACTGAGCAGTGAGCACAAAAGGAAGGAAACTTGACTTGGTGCGATGATCTCCCCCCCACCAAAAGTTCTGGGTAACTAATGAGGAAGATTAGATCTAGTCAACAGTGAAAAACTGCTTCCTCTGTGTGGAGTGATCCATGTTCAGTGACAGCTTCAGAGGCGGACCGGTGAAGAGTTCTGCTGGCTCCCATGATTCGTCTGGTTTGACTGGCCAAGTGAAAAACTGTCCAACTTGAACCATGAAGTGGACTTGCACCAGTCTTCAATGGCTTTTGTGATGCTAATTTCTTTCAAGTGCCCCAACAGTTGCTCCATCACAGTCTTTTCAAAGGCTGCATCGTGGCGCAGATCATCAGAAATAAACACAATGTACTCAGTGACGGCTTCATCGCACCCTTCATCCTGACATTTGTACTGAAGTACACAGGGGTGTATGCTGATCTGGTTATAGCTCCAATGTGAGCTCTGCACTTCATTTTGAAATTTACAAGTATAATTTTCCGCAAAGTCACTGGTGATAACTGCTGTTCTGTATGGCAAGCTGCTTAACAGATTTTGATACTGCTGTCTCTGCCATTTTGCTGTTTTCAAATGTTTTGCAAGATCCTTCATCTCCGCCTGGAGTTCTTTGATCAAGTCTTCAAGGCTGCCATCTTTTTCCACAAGGGTTTTCCCTGACTTTCCTGACTGCTCCCACCGTGTCCATTTGACCTGATCCTGCAGCTTTCCTTCTAACTCCAGTTTCCATCCAGTAATCACCTTCTCCACTCCACAGGCATCACATTTTCTGTCAACACAGTTTCTGTGAAATTCTTTGTATCCACAAAGAGTCTGTTCAACTAAGTGACCCACCTGTCTTATTTTCACCTTCAGATATACGTTCAGAACCTTTGTCTTCAGCATTGGGTTTTCACATTTCTCGCACAGACACTGGAGAAACGCTCTGCTATTTGAAAGCAATATGTGTGATGGCCGCCATCTGGCAAAAGTGGTCAAAGAAATCTTGAATGATGGATTTTTGTTTCGAAAGTCTACATACAGATCTTCAATCCGCCTTGTCAGCACTTTCTTTTGTTTCATGCTGTCTTCTTGCCTGGCAAATCTATTGCTTCTTTCTCACAAAAGTCTTCAATGGTCCGATCACTGACTTTCTGGCGTTTGTAGTATTGCGTTTTTGCCCATGACATCACCTGCGATTTCTTAAGAATTTCTTTGATTGCAGCTAACTTGGTAAGCGACTGCTTGTCTCTTTTCTTGGAAAGGTTCTTCAAAGACTTCTTGTTCAAGGTCATTAGATAGCCTGTGTTCCTTCTGTCACCTTTGCTCACGTCTGTAAAGGCTTTTACCCTTGACAGTTTTTCATTCTCTTTCTTTTTATAATATCTGTCCATGCGTTTCTTGTTGTCAGAAGCTTTTTTCTTGATTGACCTGTTTGCCCTGCTCTTGCTCTTTCGTTCTCTTGCTTTCCTTCTCTCCTCTTCCTTCTTTTCTGTGTCTGCTCTTGTCTTTGGCCTGCTTGCCTCTGCAGCCTTCATCTGTACGCCCGTCTTCTGTCCTTTGATGACACCTTGAAAGCAAGATTGATGTCCACTGTTCTTTTTCGCCTGCTCCTTTTGTCGTGCTCTAGAACAACAACAATAAAATCATAAAATGAATACATTGTGAAGCAAAACACACACACATGTACACACAATTTATGTCTTCCTGCACTAATTAGCTGATGTCACCCTGTTTTTCCAAGGCTGAAATAAACCCCCTGAGTTCAAAAAGGTTCTTTGAATCTTTTACTTAATGACTTCACACCCGGATAAGGGCACAAAAGCTACAGAACACCCTAAACACAGTAGTAGCCCATAGTGAAGCAAATAGACTCTCTTTGAATGTCAACAAAACTAAATCAGTAAATGTATGACATTCTAAGAAACCACATCCCCCACCATTTGAGTTTGTATCACCACATGCAACAACACGAGAATCAAGCAAGTGAATCAATTCAAATGGCTTGGTTTCACAATAACATCAAATGGTAGATGCGAATGAGAAATAGACGAATTGCCATATCAAAAGACAGCTTCAACAAAAATGAGCCCTATTCTCAGAAATAGGAATATCTCACCCGACACTAAACTCAAGAGTCCTCAAGACATATGTATAGTCTGTCTTGCTTTATGGATGTGAATGCTGGACTTTAAACAATCAGCAATTAAGAAAATTGGAGGTAACCGAAATGTGGTTCTTAAGAAGGATATTCCACATATGGACAGAAAAGAAAACAAATGAAGTATTAGAGCTGGCAAAAACAAAAAGATCTCTAACTGCAACAATTAGAGAGAGACAGCTGAAATTCCTTGGGCATATCATCAGAAAAAAAAGCTTACAAAAACTGATGTTAATGGGAAAATTACAAGGCAAGAAAGCCCGTGGTAGACAGCGAACAACATACATCAGCAGCCTACAAAATTTTGTCGGAAAAAACATCAGCAACACAGACCCTATTCACAAAGCAGACGACAGAAGTCTGGAGAACCCTGATCATCAGTGTCTGCAAACAGACCTGATACTCCAAGAATGACTTCACAATAATGTGATATTAGAATTTATGCTTTGATGCTCAACAAGGCATGACACCCATCCTGGTGGAGTCAGCAGCTGAAGTGTAACTGAAAATCGAGAGTGAGAACCAGTCTGAACATCATACCTGCTTAACTGTTTCCTGATTCTTGCTGCTTCTCTGTCTTCCATTTTTTTCTCTTCAGTCCGCCGAGCGCGCCAAGACTGGGCCAAGGCTTTCGGCTTCTTCAGATACATGTCGTATTTATCTTGATCCTTTTTGAGTCTCTGCTTATATTCAGCACACCGCTGGGCATTGGTCCTTGTGGGTTTTGGAGCCTTTGGCTTTAGTGAGCGAAGTCCTGTGGAAACAATTGTTCAGTGTTGATTTCTCATTCTATCTCAATGTCGTCACATGCCAAACCAGTCACTAAAGACATTAAAATGACAAATCTTACCCTGTAACTTGATGGATGCTCAATATAATTTCTTTTCAGCAACAGGCCAGTAAATAAACATTGCATGATTTGTCATTTCAAATTGTTTCATGAACTAATAGAACTGTCCTAAATGGCCTTCTTGTCTATTGTGACAGTGACAACACTTCTCCTTCCGTCACAAAACTAAAAAAAAAAAAAATTTTTTTACAGTTTTTTTCCAATATGATTGCATGTCCCTTTGTATTCTTCGTACTGGAATACAAGCACAGCTGAACCACAGACCAAAGTATTAGATTTTCCCTAATTTCCTCCAAATGCAAAGTCTAACATGACCACTTTCTCATGTGTTGTCACAGTCACAAAAAACAGAGAGCCACACAGATTACCATCCAGTTCTGTGTCCAGTATAATTAAGAAAATTTAAGTTTATCAACAACAACAAAATATTAACTAAAGTAATATTTTGATAATACACTAGTACGTTTTGATGCTGTTAATCGGATTCAATGATGTCTTTAGTGACCTGTGACATCATATGTCTTCTGTGACCTGCGACTTGTGACTATCAGACGCTAAGTCTATTGTGACGTGTGACAACAACCCTGGTTGTGTCACAAAGTACACGATGTTTTGTATTTTCGCCTCTGTGGGTAGCAGCGACGATGTCGCAACCAAATTTGAGGTTCCGATACTTATTCAAACGTATACAAGCAAGAAAAGTAATAAACAATGAGTGAAAAGTTTGGAGAATGAACAAGTTGTTGTCTAGTGTGACTTTCGTGTCTTTTATGACAAGACACAGTACCCGTGACAGGGAAAGAAACTCACCTTCGCGCCGTCTCTCCATCTTGGTTTGTAGAAAACACACACATAGCCCATGCGCACACAGCTTCCGGTTGTTAAAAAGCGAAGAATGAACGGCGCCTGACCGAAGATTTTCCGACAAGGGTCGAGTGGATCTAACGTGACATGTGACACAAAAACTTCAGCAAGCCAGAACACAAAAATTTCTTCACACCGAGCAGTTACTTCCCGTCCTATGAGAGCTGCAACCGCTGCACTGGCGTAAACGTCAGTTTGTTCCCTTGGCGACAGTTTGTGTAAACACAACTGTCGTCGGAAAGCCGATCTTACTGTGACATCAAGAGTCACATTAGACTTGCAATTTTCGAACTTTGATTTTTCACCAACAAAACGCTTTAAAGTACAACAAACAACACAGAATAGTGTATCTATCCTTTAATAAACAATGTATGTCAAATTTACTGTTTGGAGAGGGTTTGGGGGTTGGTGTCTGTTGAGTCAATTGGGTGCACTGTTGTACCACTACAAAATACATCGCTAAAAAGCAGCATTTTTTTTTCAAAGCTGTTTATTTATTTAAATCACAGAGAACGTGTGCCTCTGATTTTTCTCAATGTTCATCTTTATTTATTCAACAGTCAAAAGAAACACAAATCTGTCCAAAATGCAATTTTTGTAACTAGTTACATAACTTGCTGCAACCCGGAAGTGACTTGGGCACCTTTTGACATCGGCCCATATGCCAGCTGCAAGAGGAGTGTCATGAACAAAACCGAAAGATCCACATGGTTTTGATAGATACGATCAAAGCATTTGACATATTTAACTGGAAAGGGCTGTGGGAGATACTGTGAAAATTCAGTTGCTCTCAGAAGCTTGTCTCACTGATTGCATTCTCCCACAGTGGTATATTTTCCAAGGCACAGAAAAATGTAGGAAGCGTCTGCACTTTTTCCTGTTCAGAACAGAGTGAAAGGGATGCGTTCTAGTGCCCACACTATTCTTCATCCTTGTTACGGTACTGCTGACTGATGTATCAAGAGATTTTTGACATATCAAGTGCCATTCAAATGGAAATCTCAACCTGTGGAGACTCAGCCAAAACCATTTCCAACAACACATGCATGATGTTAGTAAATCAGTCATTGGATGGTTGCTTCATTGTATTTTCCTCTTTGTAGACTTATTGTACACCTTCAAACTATTCTTGACATTAATGGAACTTTAAACGTATAGTACACTGGGTATCAGCAAAGATACATGAGCTAAAATTGATTGAATTGGACATGTTGTTGATGTTGTATTGAGTTGATTTTTTCCCCTAGTATGTTATTGTTATAGAATGGGTAGTACCCTTTGATGTAAGGGCTCAAGCTGTTATGCATTTTTCATTGTTTTAGTAAGATTGTGCTTCATTGCGTTATATGTACTTACAAGTGTAAAGGATGGTATATGTTTTTGTTTTATCTTTTTTGTTGGTGTTATTTTGTTATTTGTTGCTGGGAAAGACTGCAAACTTGAGATCCCATTCAGGGCATATCAGACCTTGCTGTACAGCAAAATGGGCTTTGTCTGGATCATCATGCCTGGCCACTTTTGTGGCTGTTAAACACCCCCTGTGGTTGAAGCGAGGCAATGGAGGCTTCCGACTGCTAACTGTTGAGACTATAGTAAGGGGGAAGGAGCTGGCAGCTATGCGAACTGGTGGCAAGATGGGCTTCCCAAAAGAGAGATGGAAGACCAGAGTAGGGTGAGAGAGGGCTCTTTCATTCTCTTTTGGTCTGGAGGCTGGGTGAGACCTGGTTGGTGCGCATTGTGTGGCTATGTCCCGTGGTTTGTCATCTGCCCACCTTGCCATTCAATTTGTAAACAAAGTAACTGATGACTGGGTCTGAATGGGTCATGCAGCACATGGACAGCCCCCCTTTGCTTGATGAAATAAACTATCAAGTGGCATCGGGAGCTTGAGACGTGATTGTCCGGAGAGTGGCAAGGCATTGGTGCTTCGGGTCCCATCTGCACCCTTGTGATGTTTCTTGTTAACTGTTGTGGTAGTTATTTTTTCTTCTTCTTCTTTTTATCATTTTTGTTGTTGTTGCTGTTTTCTAAGACTTTTATTAAGGCCTTTTAGTCCAAAATAAGATGTGAAATTGGTATGTTTCAGTGTAACGTAAGAATTGAAGGCATTGACCGACACAACTTGGTGGGGTTTGTCGGCACCTCCAACATGGATGCAGTAGCTGCTGCCAGCTTGACAGCTGACATGGATCTCACCTTGATCTCACCCATGGCTGACAGCATAGCACTTAGCGACCACACAAAGTACCCATACTTTCTGCGTACTGTGCCCAGCCTTCAGACAGATATTGACATCATGGCGGATGTGTTGGATCATGTGGAAACGAAATATGTGGCTGCCATCTATCAACAGGTAATGAAAGTTTTTTATTCTGCCCCATCTCCTGTATCATTTTGTTGTCACTACCCACACACCACTCATTTCAGCTCTTTATCACATCTCCAGACTCCTTGAAACTGACATCATCATGAGAGCAGGACATGAAGGGCAGCAGAATCTGGAGTTATTTTTGACAATGCTTTGATATAGAGATTGGGGATATGCTATGGAGTTCCGTTTTGGATTGAAACTGCTCAATGGGGCTGTACTGTTCATTTTTCATAATATATACTGGCATCAGCCAGATCTGAGAGATACAGACATTTGTGATGTTGGTCAAGAAGTTTGAACAACACCCTCAGTGATACATCTGTAAAAGTGGATGAAACTCAACTGTGTAGTCACCCCCATAGGGATGCCGGGAGCTCTTTCAGTATGAATAGTATCCCACCTTGTAGAAACTCTGTGCTAGAAATTTCTGCTTTTCTGTCACTCTCTTTGTTTGTTTCTTTCTCCTTTGCTTTCTGTCATTTCTTCCTTTCATTTTCTGCCTTGCTGGTCCATTTACCTGTATGCGTTCGATAAAGTCTTACGTACTTTCTCTTAGGATTGATAATTGGGTACATGTGTTAAGTGCATTTTTTTATCTGGGGATATGAGATACGCAGAAGCAATTTTAGGTAATTTAGGCCTGTTTTTATATGTTTTAGTGTCCTTACTTATGTTTAAATTTGTATTCAGGTGTGCTTTTTAAATCCCCATGTGCAATAAATTGGACGGAGTGGTCAATGCCAGGGGCATGTCCTTAGATTATGTGCATGAATGCATTGATATGTGTACTTAATTTTCTTTTTCTTTTTTGTCCTGTTGAAGTGTTGTGTATGTTTTGAACTAGTTATAGTTCTGATGTGGCTCAATGCAGTCGGCTGGTCTTTAAACAACAATAACAAGACAAGACAACTGTGTAGTCCCTCTCTTTCCAGCAAGTCCATAGCACTTTCAGCTCTGGGTAGGAGCCAGTTAAGGCTGAAAAATAACAGTAACTTTTTTTTTGTATATACTACCCACTTTGCCATGTTGGCTGGTAGGTAGGTGGGTAAACGTTGGCTGTTTGTAAACTGATTCAGAAGAATTCATGTTTATGGCTGATTTTGTGTGTGTGTGTGTGTGTGTGTGTGGTGGTGTTGTTGGTTGTTGGTTGGTTTGGTTGTTGGTTGGTTGGTTGGTTGGTTGGTTGGTTGGTTGGTTGGTTGGTTGGTTGGTTGTGTTGGTTGGTTGGTTGTTGGTTGGTTGGGTGGTTGGTTGGTTGGTTTATGTGTTGTTGGTTATTCACATTTTTTTCACATTAAATTTGTTGGTTTTGCCACCTAAAAGAAGAAGACAGGTTTTAGTTTGCATGAAAAAGAACCTCTGTTTCATGATTTAAAAAGATATAATTCAAAATTAATTATAATCAATGTAAGACAGAATGGGGACCTCAAAGAGAACTGATTCAACCAATTTGTGGCTTGTATTGTTGGTCTTTTAGTTTTGGAAAGAATGCATCACTGAAACAATTGTGCAGAAAGGGTCAGGATTTATGTTTGGTTTCTGTCAGTTGGTCTGTCTCAAAACGTAATTTATGGTCATTTATGTTGATATGTCTTCAGGTTATGAACAACTTTGATATTGTAATTTTTGCGCATGCGCATGCACGCCATGCGCATGAAAATGGCAATATCAAAGTGTGCGTGCTCACGTATAAGAGACAGACACGTAATTTTATTGTACAGAACACATCTGGGATTTCTTCCATCAGTTGCAATACTTATTTATTATCAGTTACAGTTTGGCCAAGCATAACTCATATTCTGTGAGATTTTGTCTATTGCTCTTCAAGTTCTTTTGTTTTTTTAGTGCTCTTAATTTTCTCGTACTTAGGTATGCACATTGTTTTGCTCTCATTGTGCAGGCTGTATGTAGTTGCACAGTCAACACACTTGGTTTTTGGTGGGTATGCATATGGGTGTTTTCATGTGTTCATAAACCACTGGACACTGACATGACTTACAGGATCTTTAACATGCATATTTGATGTTTTGCATGCATACACATCAGGGGCGTTTAGGTGCTAACAGGTGTGCATACATGTTGACCTGGAAGATAGGAAAAACCTCAGTCTTTTACCCACCAGGTAGGGGGTATCCATCCAGAATCGAACTCAGACCTTCTGACTGGATGTCTGATGACTTACCCAATTATCTATCATGCCATTTGATTGATTGTTAAGAAATACGATTTTGAGAAACACTAAGATGACCAAGATGAGATGGAAAATTTGTAATTACTGCTCAGTTGTGTTCATTCTTGTAATGGGAAAAAAGGAAGAAAAAAGTTTTGTGTCTGCTCTAATTAACATTCAATTTGTTTCAGTTTCAGATACAATGTTGTATCTATTTCTTTCATGTTCCAGAGCGAAATGGCAGCTTTCAAAGCCTTCGAGATGAAGATGGCAGCTGAAAATATTTGCATCACCGCAAGTTTCCCCATGATGGGAGATGAGTCTGATGACACCCTTAGAAATTTCGTCTCAACAAGCCTGGCCTCTGTAGAGAAAACCAAATTTGTTGCCCTTTTCTTGACTGAGGAGTTTGTCGCGAGTTTTATGAAGCAAGTGACAGCTGTGGATGATGTCAGAACCATGAACATCATTTTCCTCATTATGTCCACAGTTCATCACAGTTCAGCTTTATTTGATAGTGAGTAAGGAGTGGGGGAGAAGTGGGAGTGTGCATGTATTGGGCAAGGTGTTGTGTGGTCTGCAATCTATCCAAGTTCAGCTTTGTTTTATGATGATTCTGTTAGAGAGAGTGAAGGTCAGGGGGTGTGTGTGTGGTGTGTGTGTGTGTGTGCGTGTGTGCGTGCGTGCGTCGCGTGTGCACGTGCGTGCGTTGTGTGCGCGTGTGTGTGCGCGCGCGTGTGTGCGCGTGCGTGCGTGCCAATATTATGAGCATGTATGTGTTCTGTGTATGCATGACAGAAAGTGTGAATCTGTATGTAGATCTATATGAAAGAGAATAACGTGCGTGCATGTGTTTGTATGCGTGAGTTTGCAAATGTTTATGTGAGCAGGAATGTATGAGTGCAGAAGAGATGATGTTTGTAAATGTGTGTGTGTGTGTGTGTGTGTGTGTGAGTAAATGTGTGTGTTTGTGTTTGTGTTTGTGTGTGTGTGTGTGTGTGTGTGTGTGTGTGTGTGTGTGTGTGTGTGTGTGTGTGTGTGTGTGTGTGTGTGTGTGTGCCCCCTTTGTTTGTGTGTTTGTATTTTTGTTCTGAGTAGCGTTTCCTCAGATGCCTGTGTGTCTGTTGTTTGGCTCGCACTTTACAGGCATTAAATTGCTGCACAGTCTGCATGCTTCATCTTTGGTGGACATGCATGCTGGGTGTTTATGTATTACATTCAGCTGCTATATGCTGATACGGCTTACAAGACCTTTTAACATGTGTATTTGATGTTTAGTATACATGAAGGGCCACAGAAACAGGGACAATTATCACAATGCTGTAATGATTGATAATTTCATGTACTGGGGATGATGGGGGAGTTCCATCTAGGATTGAGACTGCATGACAGGGCTGTGCTCTACACTTTACAGTCATAAGATATTCTGGCATGAACCAGGCCTTTCTCCCCATTTTCTCTGTTTCTCTCTCATACAGTTCACTTGTAATGATGTATCTGTCACTTGTCATAATGTCAGAACCTGACCAGGAATATGCATAATGTTTTGATCTCACAGACACGAATACTGTGGCAGCCAATAACGCCATCATCTTGGAGCGAAAACATCCTGCCAGCTTGCAGCCAGCAGTGGCAGCATTCCAGCAGTACTGGAATCAGGTGGTTCAGAAAACAGCACAGAACAGTCGAATCTCCAGCCCTTTTGTTACAGAGTACCTGAACAATATTACAAGTTCTTCACAGTGAGTGTGCTGTCCATATGTTGAATTTCTCTTTTTTCTTTTTATCTTTTTCAGCTCTATTGGTTAGAATGCCATGGTGATAATACAAGTCAAAGGTTCGGTCCTTAGGTGGGTACAATGATTTTATGTTAGTGGTATCGTTGGCGTGGTTAGAGTGCCATGCTGATAATGTAGGGATTGTGGGTTTGACCCTGAGATGGCCACAGTTTCATCATCTGGGTCAGCTTGCTCAGTTGATATAGTTGTGTGCTCAGAATCTGATGTTTTCAAGTTTATTCTCAGCTTTTCTGTGCCTGAGGTAAATTCAGATTGGGATGTAGGGTGTCACTGGTTCCTGGGAGCTGCCATTGGAGGACCCTGGTGGTAGTCTTCTAACCTAGGGTCTTTCACTCTGGCTGAATGAACCTGTTACATATGACAATCACTCAGCTAAAGAGCTGAGTGATTGTCATATGTAACAGGTTCATTTGGTAATGTCGTTAGTAAGTTGAATCACAAGAGATACTTCAAACCCACTGAATTTACCCATCTGCAGTGCAGAGTCTTCTTTTGTGAATTGCCTTATGGCAGCTTGACATCGCCAACTCACATTGCCAACTCACATTGCCAGCTCCCATGGTTTTCTGTCATTGGAACTTCAGCCGAATAACCCTAGGGCTGGTGGTTTGTTGTGGATCCAGAATGAGCAGCATGGGGATCAACGCCTATGAGGTAGTGCAGAAATTGGGAGTGCTAGAAAAAAGTTGTATTACATTATGCTGTGTTGTGTTGTATTGTGTTACACTGCATTTTGTGGTTTTTGTATTTCAAGGATTTGAATTGTGATATATTTCGTTGTGCTGTGATCTGTTCAGTTTCTATGCACTGTGTTTCCCCAAGAGGATGCCAGGGGCTCTTTCAGTAGAAACAGAATCTCCACTGTCTGGAAATTATGCGTTCTGCCATGTTCCTTTGCTTTCTGTCACCTCTTCCTGTCATTTTCTGCCTTGCTGGTCTATTCACCTGTATGTGTTCCAGAAAGTCTTACATACTTTGTATGAAGATTGATAATTGGCTGCAATTTTGACTTGAAGAAAATGTGATGTGCAGAGGCAATATTAGGTAAATTAGGCCAGCTCTTGATATATGTTTCAGTGTACTTAAATATGTTCATGTATTTGTATCCAGGTTTGTTTTCTTAAACTCCATGATGACAAATTGGGTGGAATGGTCAGTGCTAGAGGCATACCCTTAGACTATGTGCACAAATTATGCATTTATATGTATACTTTTCTTTTCCTTTTTTTTTTCGGGATCAATGAGGTGTTTGTTTTGAGATGGTCATAGCCCTTGCTGGCTGTTAAATATCGATAACAGTAATGATAAGGTGCCATGTTGCATTATGTAGTTCTGTTTCATTATATGGGATTATTTGGTATTGCTTTTAGGTGTATTGCATTTCGCTTGCATTATTTGACATTGTGTGGGATTGCATTGCTGTGTATATTACATATCATACTGCATTAAACTGGTCAGTTATAGTGTGCGTTCTGCCTTGTGTTGTATCTGCAGAGATCTGTGAACCCTGAGCCACACTAATTATACATGGTCTCTATCTCCACAGAGCTCCCACAATGCACTGGGCACTGAGCAATACCATCATGGCAACCAAAGCATTTGTGGAGGGCACACAGCAGGCTGGCATCAACATCTGTCTCAACAACAACAGCTATCTCTGCTCCGCCTTTTTTGATGTCCAGGCCAGGGGTTCGAACATCAACCAGAAGATTCGCAGCAAAAGCAACTACTTTACCCCACTCAGCAACAACAGATACCAGGATGGCGATCTGAATGCTAATCTCATCAACTACAAAGTTTTGCGTTACAATCTTGATGGAAGTTTTACAGAGGTGAGTGACTTCCCTTTACATTAATCTTCTTTTTTCCCCATGCCTCCCTTTAGACCTTTTCACTACTCTGTTGACATGAGATGTATGTCATCACTTCATGATCACCAGTGGACTGTTTATTTAGACCGCTCTTCAGATAGCATTGTGTTAATGTTTCATTCAGTTTTGTGTAGAAATGCAGACTAGTAAGAACATTAAGCTCTCCTGAAAGTTCGTTCTTTCCTGAAAATGACAAGCTCAGATGTTTTGCCATTTTTGGCGTTATTTGTGAAACTTTACTCAGTTGTACTGTTTGGTAGCAGTTTCTAGCAGAGCAAAAGAAAACATCTACACATAAGGAAATATTTGAAGTAGTGTTCACGATGCTAACAATGATGAAGATTTTGGTCCTGATGAAGTTGAATTTTGTAAATTTGATGCCAGTGGCCCAGATTTTGATCTGGAAGCAGCACAGCTGAACTACATCATCTTGAAAACTCAAAAAGAAACTGAATGATGAAGATTATCAGCCTCTGCCATGTGCTTATGTGGAAACATGGTTTCAATATCTGTAAATAGTATTATTTCAGAAAGTATTTGCAGTCATTTCTGTTTTATGTGCTGCAGCTTTTATGCTGTTTGCAAGTAAATTTGACACAAGCTTCACTTTAAAACTTTGAACATTATGACCGTGATAGGTCACAATGACCTATTCACTGCCTGAAATCGTCAACAGTGATGTGACAATTTCCCCATAATTTTCTTCTTCTTTTTTTAATTTTTTTTACTTATTCCATCTTTTTTATGGGTATGAATGCAACAAAATATCAGTGTCTAGAAAATATACTACTGACAGTTTTTTTTTTGTAGCTGCGCCATTTTAGTTTCTCTAGCTGAATGGAGATTTGCGATGAGAAATGTGTGTGTTAAAAACAAATGTTTTGTTTTCAATAATTTTTTCATAAACAGGGAGATTATTTAAAGAATATATCAGCTTCTAGAAAATGTCATAATACTGGTGATTTTGGATAGCTGTGCTTTTGTAGTTTCTCAGCTGCTTGGAGATTGGCAATGAGAGATGAATGTGTTAGAAACAAATGTTACAAACGAGTGTTTGTTTTGTTTTTATTAATTTTTGTATAAATGGGGAAGTTATAAAATGACTTGGCTGTTTTATTTATTTATTTTTCTTTTCATTTATTTATTCATGGTTTATTTATCTGTTTATTGCAGGTTGCGGACTACATGAACAGCCGGCTAACCTTCAGTGTGGCTATCAAAGGGTTGGGCCCTTATAACCCTGGCCGGTGCCAGGACTCCCCCTGCCTGCAGTGTGGGGAACTCCCCACCACTACCACCACCACCACCCAGTCCACCACCACTGATGTCCAGCAGTGCAAGCCTGAGAATAACGGGAACTTCTCCATTGTCTATTACCCACCAGACCAAGAGATCACTGGCGCCTACATGGAGAACAAACGGATGGGTTCCGAATTTGCTACTCGCTTTGAGATTGGGCAGCGGTGGATTATTGCACTTGGTAAGAAAGTGTGTGTGTGTGTGTGTGCGTGCGTGCGTGCGTGCGTGCGTGCGTGCATGTACATGTGCATGCACATATGTGAATGCATTGTATATGTGCATTTACACATTTTGTGATTATGCATATTTGCGCTTATGCTTGTATGGTAATGTTACTCATGCCTGCTTACTTGAACTTATCTTCAGATGTGTATTTTGCTGTATGAGTATCTGCCACCATTCTCCCCTATCTGATTTCAGTCTGGTTTGTGGATTGTTTGGTTTATGCTTTTGGTTGATTGGTGGGTGTTTTTTCCCCCGTGGTAATGCCGGGGGCTCTTTCAGTATAAACAGAATCCCCACCTTCTGGAAATTCTGTGCTAGAAGTTTCCTCTTTTCTGTCACACTCTTTGTTTCTCCCTTATTCCTTTGCTTTCTGTCTTTTCTTCCTATCATTTTCTGCCTTGCTGGTTCATTCACTTGTATGTGTTTGATAAAGTCAGTACGTTCTCTTGGATTTGAAAATTGGTACATGTATTAAGTGCATTTTTGGCTCTAGGGAACAAGACATGCGAAAGTAATATTAGGTATTTAGGCCCGTTTTTATACATGCTTTAGTGTCCTTAGTTATGTTTAAATTTGTATTCAGGTATGTTTTTTTTAAATCCCCTGTGTGAAAAATGGGACGGAGTGATCGACACCAGGGTCATCTCCTGAGATTATGTATGCAAATACATTGATATGTGTAATTAATTTTCTTTTCTCTTTTTCCCCCCCGTTGAAGTATTATGTATGTTTTGAAACGGTTATAGCCCTGATATGACTCTGTGCGGTCAGCTGGGCTTTAAACAAAAATAACAATAACAGAATTAACAGGTGGGTTTTCCCAGTCGGATTTTCTTGCAGTGTCAGGGTCATGGGTTTTTTTTTCTTTCCCAGGTGTGCTAGCGGGTTTGGGTATCCTTGCTGTCATTATCTTCGAGATCTGCATTCTGTACAAACTGTTGGGGACCCGCATGGGTCACAAATGGCGTACCATGTGGCTGGGTCAGCTCCTGCTCTTTGGCATCTTCCTCTGTTACCTGACTCTCTTTGCTTACCTACCTGTGAGTATGTTTGTCACATTGTGAGAATTTTTTCTTCACTTGTTTGTTAGATTGTATTTCTGTGCTGTCTTTGTTTCAGTGGCATTGCTCCTACACCACTTAGTTCAGTTCCCGAGAATAACACACAATTCATTCATTCAGTCAACAATCTGTTCTTTTGTAGTCTTTATACCAGGAAATCAACCGGAGTTGTGAGTATTAACCCATTCACTCCCGCACCCTATCCAACAATCGTAAAACCTGAACCCTATGAGGGAGTCAAAGGGTTAAGTTTTTGCTTTGCTAGCATGATTGACAATGCGGGATGCTGGTGGATAGGGTGTGGGAATCAAAGGGTTAACTTAGTGGCCCCTTGAGCCAAATCATTAACTCGTGCATCATAGAACCATAAAACATGCCTGTGTCTGAGCAGTGCCAAAATTCAATCCTTTCATCAGATTTTTCTTACCTTTTAAACTACACATAAGCAATTAATAACTCATGCTGACTTCCTTTGTTTATCTTCCAGCAAAGAAAAAGTGATAATAGAGTGATAGGAGAAAAATGGCGGAATGGTTCAGACGTTCGCCTGTCAGTTACTAAACATGAAGTTCCAGGGTTTGCTCCCCATTGAGGCCTTGACTTTTCTGCTCAGTTTGACCGGAAAATTGAACTGATTGGAAGGGGACAATAAAAAAGAGTTGGTTCCGTGTGCCTTCTGAACTATGCATACTACAGATTCCATGGCATTTGAAAATCATGAAAGAGCAGGGCATTGCCTGGCTGCCTTGGTATAAAACATTGGAGAGAGAGGTTGATTTCCTAGGCCCCTACCTTTGAAGACCAGTTAGCCTTCTTGCATTTCTGAAGTCTTGGTCAAAAAACAAAAAACAACAACAACAACAACAAAAGATGGCGCTTCACAGGGAGAAAAATTCTGCTTGATTGTTGGTGTTGATTCGCAAGGTAGACAGTGGTTTCATGTTTCTGCCATTGAGGCAAAGGCTTTGGATAGAAAACCCTTGGCAGAGAATCATTTATAAATTTATGTTAAGAGATCCATTATGCATAAATTCTTTTGTAGGTGTTCGTCATCTTTTGATTTTAATTCTATACATTTTTAATAATGTAAGTGGGATTTACTTGCATGATTTCTAGTTTCAGTTCGTGATATACTCCCCTTTGTATGTAATGTGCAGCCCTGACATATAGAATAGGCCATACAGAAATATTTTCACCAAATGGAATAAGATTAAATCAGGCGCAATACTCTGTGAATTCAATGATTTCCAGTGAATTTACACTTTTAACTACCTGTAAATTTCACAGAAGTACCAGAAAGCTTATTGAAATATGAACTTGTCTCTTAAGAGTGGAAGAGTGCACAAAGTAATAATTATTGATAAAAACATATTTTTAATGACTTCCTTAAAAAGATGAATATCATGTATAGTCCATTTTTGCAGATCCCCACCAAAGCGACATGTGGAATCACAAGGTTTGGTGTGGGAGTATCTTATTCCATCTGTTTTGCCGTACTTTTGGTGAAGTTGATGGTCATCCTTACCTCCAAGAGCTCAGAGAGCTCTCTGTTGCCTGGCGACGTAGAAAGTCCAAACTACCTGAAGGGCATCTACCAGTTCCTCATGTTCATCTTCGTGGTCGGTGTGCAGGTATGTTTATGTTGATGTGGTGTTACTTGACATGTAATAGTGTGTGCTGTTCTTGTAGTCTTTGTTTTGAGCTTAATTTTTTTTGGAAGTGGCAGAAAATCTGCAAAAGTCCTTCAGTTAGCTCTCATTCTATCTTCTTCTCCATCCTAGCATATCCGTGGTAGATCTGGATCCTGACCAAACCTTTGAAACATAGAAATTTCTGCTTGTGAAATGTGTTGTTTGAGAAGCATGTCAACAAGACAGATGTGAGATGATCAGAAATAGCAAGACCATAGAGAATGCGGGAGCAAAACCAGTCCACCATTGTATTCATCAGCAGAGAATAAAGTGATTTGATCATCTGACCAGAATGCTGCCTCACCAAGCTGGCTCAGCAAGCATACCACAAAAGCTTTGTGGATTTAAATTGTGGGGCAGACCAAGGAAGTTCTGGATTGGTGGTGTGAAGAAACTTTGACCTCACACAACCTTACACTTCAGGCTTTTAATCTTGCTGCTGACCACTGGCTCTATCTCACTTTGATACCCAAGATGATACAAGAGGACAAATAAAAAAAAAACTTCTAGCTCCCAGATCCCCTGGAGGCTGTGCTTGTTGATACACCATGGGACTTGTGAAACTCCATAGAATCTCGGCATGTTTCACCTGAAACCCATTGAATAAGGGTACTTTCTTTGCATATTAAAGTGGACAACATGCTTGTTTCTTTAGATTGTTTTGTATACATAAACCATTGTATGTAGAAACTGTTATTTACTGTCTCATATGAAGGACTAGCATCAAGACAACCATTTTAGGTTTAGCACTGTTGAACTCCACCACAGTGACTTGGCAGTAGTGCAGGGTCTCCCGTGGTGGGTGGTCCCATGGTGGCTTGAGATCTCTGGCTCTCATGGGTTTCCTGGAACTGGGCCTTAGACTGTCTGTTGTGGAGCTGGACTGAACAGCATGGGATCGAAGTCACTGAGGCAGTGCAGAGGCTGGGACAGGAAAAAAGTATGACCAAGAAATACTCACGAGACCACTTGGCTGGTTTTGGCCCATATGAACATGACCCCCTGTGGGGGTGCCGAGGGCTCTTTCAGTATAAACAGTATCCCCACTTTCTTGAAATTCTGTGCAAGAAATTTCCTGTCATTTCTTCCTTCATTTTCTGCCTTAATGGTCCATTCATCTGTATGTGTTCGATAAAGCTTTGCATACTTTTTCTTAGGATTGATAATTGGATACATGTATTTAATGTATTTTTGGCTCTAGGGAGGTGAGATATGCAGAAGCAGTTTTAGGTAATTTATGCCCGTTTTTATATATATTTTGGTGTCCCTAGGTATGCTTAAATTTGTATTCAGGTGTTTTTTAAGTTCCCTGTGTGATAAATTGGACAGAGTAGTCAACAACGGGGGCATGTCCTTAGATTATGTGCTCGAATGCATTGATATGTGTTCTTAATTTTCTTTTCTTTTTTTTCCCAGTTGAAGTTTTGTATGTTTTAAAGCGCTTATAGCCATGATATGGCTCTACACAGTCGGCTGGGCTTTAAACAACAGTAACAATAACAATTTGAACATGAGCAGTCTTTGGATTACTGGCCGTTTGTTGGCCATTTTAACCCTTAGACTGCCATCGGACGGAAATTTCCGTTCTGCACCTATGGTCTAAAAAGTGCCATAGAACGGCTATCTCCGTTCGCGTCAGTAGTGGAATTTTCCTATCTCCACAGTAAGACCAGAGGTTCCCAATTCACTCCAATCACAGCGTTTAGTGTGTCTGCAATGAATATGTATAAGTAGAAGGATCCAATGAGATTTCAAGGAGTCAGTCTGGGCTCTTTCCCAAACCACCCCCTGCAACTTTCGAACCCACTGATCAACATGGCGGATGACGAAACTCAACCTGGCCGAAGTGGCGTGAAATGAAAGCGAACATCAAAAGATTACAGTGATTTTGTTACCACTGATGATGAGAAAGTTCTACAATTGATAGAGGACGACGAATTCAGTGGTTATGACGAAACTGCTACGTCAAATGAGGAGGAAAATGTCGAAACAGCAGTCCAGTGGAGCGGAGGGGGCGTGTTGACATCGCAGTTACGAGAATAGACCAGCAAGAGGAGAGAGAACCGAGTTTGGAGGCTGTAACTGACCCAGATTTTGAAGAGGGTGAAGGCCAGGCAAGGAACAATGGCTCAGAGAGGGGGAGGGGAGGGAGTGAAACTGGACACCTAGTACAAGCGTCGTCTGCTACACAGCTAACACCGGAACTGACACGGTGGAGCAGCCTGCTCGTGGTCAAGCGAGCTTGCGTCAGTCACAGACGGTCAGGCGTTGGCAGAAGCGTAGGTAAGACCCATTGTTATTGTCTGGTGTCAGTGTGTTGATAAACGGAGTGTTATCACGGAGCAGTGACTGCAAAAGAGAAGACTTTGCTGAATGAGTGTGTGGGCGTGGCACTGACTGACTGAGTGTGTTTGTATCATCACTGTACTTGTGTGTGTGTGTGTGTGTGTTTGTGTTTGTAGCTGTGTGTGTCTGTATGTGTGTGTAGCTGTGTGTGTGCGTGTATCTGTGTGTGAGTTGTGTGTATATGGTTGCATGTAGTTGTGTGTGTGTGTGTGTGTGTGTGTGTGTGTGTGTGTGTGTGTGTGTGTGTGTGTGTGTGTGTGTATGTGTGTGTGTGTGTGTGCTTGAAACAAGACTGAGTGAGAACTAGTGTTGCAATGGTGCATGTGTCAGTGTAGTTGTGTGTGTGTGTGTGTGTGTGTGTGTGTGTGTGTGTGTGTGTGTGTGTGTGTGTGTGTGTGTGTGTATGTGTGTGTATGTGTGTGTGTGTGTGTGTGTGTGTGTGTGTGTGTGTGTGTGTGTGTGTGTGTGTGTGTGTGTGTGTGTGTTGTTTTCCATGCACAAGGATGTGAACAGGATTTTTTTATATTCACAGGTGGTACCAGAGGCCATGGGACCAGAGGCAGGGGACAGGGAGCTACTCAGCAGAGAGGGAGAGGAGACCCTTGTGCCACCCAACAACACCCAGCCAGATATTCCACAGTTCACAGGGGAACCTGGCCTGAAGATTCAGCCTGATGGGGACAGGCCTGTGGACTACTACCGGCTCTTCCTCAATGAGATACTAGACAAACTTCCCTACCACCCTGGAGAAGACTGTCAGAAAGCTTTCCTCTGGCAGGAGGTGCAAGGTGTACAGCAAGAGGGGCATCAGGAAAGAAACCAACTTTGTGTGTGGACAGTGTCCTTCAAACCCATCTCTTTGTGTGCAACCTTGCTTCGTGGCGTACCACACCAAGAAAAACTACTAGTTGCTGACTGATACCCTGTACATAGATCTATGTAGACACAGTATGTGTATGTATTTTTCAACTCTGTGTGTGTGTTGTGTGATGTACTATTGCAAAATTTGTATAAAAAAAAAAAAGGAAGGAAAAAAAAAACAGTGACAACGGAAAATTCTTTCGAGTCCCAAAGAAAGCGTGTGTAGATATGGTGATTGTGAAAACTCTTCTTGGACAGAAGGTAAGGAAATACATTTTTCATTATAATTCTTTTGCTTTCTGATAATAATTCAGTTTTATTATTCACTGTTTTTCACTTTGTTTTATGTTTATATGACATCATGTCTAGAATAGTGTAAAAAAAAAAAATCTTGTTTCATTGGACATAAACTTTCATCTGTCCTGTTGAATGGATGTGTAATTATGATCAGTGTATAGAGGATTCACTTACCTTTCAGAAAAGTATTAGTTTTATGGACTTTTATTGAGTAGTTTTTTTGTCAGAATTTTTTTTTAATTATTACCCTCCGCGATGTAATATGGCTTGGCAAACGGTGGCACAGAGCTAAAAAAACGAGTGGCAGTGTAAGGGTTAAATGTAAAAGGAGTTAATGAAACGGTTTACATACCATAAATGATATCTGCTATCTTCTGCTGTTCAGGTGGTGATTGACACCCAGTGGCTGATCACTGTGCCTCCCGAGGCCGTCAAGGTCACAACCAACAATGGAGAAGAGGCGTGGATCTGCAACCATTATACCTTCCGTGCCTCCGGCTCCATGTCGGCCATGACGGACATGTCCAGCTTTGTGCGCAACGAGTTTGAGAATCACGTGTTGTCGCTGGTGTACATCATGTTCCTTATCATCATCACCACCATTCTTGCCCTCAATGCTCATGGCATCATCACCAACCATCGTGAGAGTGTCTTCATCGGCATCGCCGCTGGTTTCAGGTAAAGAGTACGGTGGGGTGAGGGAAGAGATTAAGATGTAATGGCGTTTTGTTTTTATAAGAACATGAGAAATGTGGTGTTTGTCATGTTTTTGGTTTGTTTTATTATGTTTTTAGAGTGATACCTAATAAAGATTTTCTGTTTGAAATTGAAATTCTCTGTGTCAAAATAAAACCATGTCTCATGTTACATTTGATTCAAGTATTTTTTTAAAAGATATTCTTGGAACATAAAAAGAACTTTTTTTGTTTTGTTGTTTTGTTTAAAGTCCAGCTGCTTGGAGCCATATCCTTAGTTATGTTTAAATTTGTATTCATGTATGTTTTTTAAATCCCCTGTGTGATAAATTGGATGGAGTGGTCAACACTAGGGGCATCTTCTTAGATTATGTACATGAATGCATTGAAATGTGGTACTTAGTTTCTTTTTTGTTTTCCAGTTGAAGTATTGTGTATGTTTTGAGAAAGGTTATAGCCCTGATATGGCTCTACGCAGTCAGCTGGTCTTTAAACAAAAATAACAGTAACAGTGACAGAGAGCATGCCATAAATTGTCATTCCCGTTCTCACATCAGGTCATAATTAAAGGCTTGTTTGTTCACCCAGGCCTTCCATTACAGTATCATAATTATTCCTCCACCAGTATGTTCTTCTGTTTCCAAATTTTGATCATGTGGCATTGCGTAATCATTCATATATGTTTGTATATGACCATACGTATGCGTAAAATAGCTATGGTTCGACTGTACATGTTCATTTGTGTATATGTATTCATGAGTGTGTGTAGTTTGGTGTGTATGTGTCTGTATGTGTTAAGCTTTGTGTCTTGCAAATGTGTATTGCAAGGTGAGTCCAAATGAGTTTGGAGAATAGAAGTATGTGAGAATATGTTATTATTATCATTATTATTAAAAATCAACAAATGCATCTTTTACTATGAGTCCAAATGAGTTTGGAGAATATTATTATTATTATACCAAAATGTAACTTTCCCGTGTGCTGTTTGTTACCCAGCATTCCAGTGTGGCTGGCATGGACACTGGTAGGAGGATTGAACAAGGATATTGACTACGCTCAAGAGTTTGGCGACGCTTGCATCGCTTTTGGCCTTTTCCTCACGGCCACCCTCATCCTCTTCGCCATGTTCTTGCCCAAGGTGAGTGACACATGATGTAATGGTGTGTTGCTAGATTGTGTTGCATTGTAATTTTCATCATAACAGAATTTGTAAGATTTGTTTAAAATGTAAGCTGCCACGAGTCAGCTAAGCAAAGTGGTTAGTGCAATGGAATACTGACTGGGAGGTCATTGCTTCGAATCCCATCCATGCAGAAAGTTTCTGTGGGATTTTTTGGCTCACACCAGATCTGATTATAATGCTAAAATGCAAAATTGACAAATGTGTTCTGAACATACCTACTTTAAAAAAAAAACTACTAATCTTGATGTTCACTTTGAAACTTCCTGAGTATGAAATACTGTTAATGTTTTCTGTAGGTTGTATGTTGTCAGCTGTTCACAATGCTGCTCCTATGTATATGAATTTGTATTATTTTTTGTTACTACATTTTATGTTGATATCTGTGTATTGTAAAACAAAAAATGAATAAAAAAAAGGTAAAAAAAAAAAGAAACCAAGTTGAACATGGTAAAGCCTATGTGAAAAAAAGAAATCAGTGTGAATAAGAATAATGAAAAAAACAAACATTTGTACTTACAATATTCAAATCAAAACATACATAAAATCATCATCCCTAGCTCCTCATCCTCTGTGTTGTGTGTGTGTGTGTGTTTTTTTTTTATTACTTTGTGTGTGTACATGCGTGTGTGTGTGGTGTGTGTGTGTGTGTGTGTTTGTGTGTGTGTGTGTGTGTGTTGTGTGTGTGTGTGTGTGTGTGTGTGTGTGTGTGGTATGTGTGTGTGTGTGTGTGTGTGTGTGTGTGTGTGTGTGTGTGTGTGTGTGTGTGTGTTTGTTTCTTGATTTAACGTCTTTTCACTATAAGTGATATTAGACGGGTAAAAATGGCATGGAGGATGATTTTTTTTGGGGGGGGGGGGGGGGGGGGGGGGGGGAGGAGGGAGGGGAAGGGAACAGAGTAAAAGACGGAAAAAAAATTAAAAGGAATTGGCAAGGTCTTTAGAAAAAGGATATGGATGAACAGAGAAATGAAACTAGAACAACGCTAACATCAAATGTAAAAGAAAAATCGTCATAAAAAGCAAAACAAAACAAAATAAGATAATGATAACTAAAATGATAACCTTAAAGTAACGCATTAACAGGACTGTGAACCAATGATTCTGAAATTTTAACTAACAGAACTTGATCTGATATTACTTCTTTAAAATGCTTTTCAAGATAGTTTCCTTGTATAAACATTTTTGGTAAAAAATAACGAAGCTTTCTGCAGTAAAACAAACAGTGATACAATGTGAATTGTTCACCACAAATACATAAAACGTTTTTACAATATTTTGTTTTCAAAGCGTTCAGTTGAATACGAAAATATGTGGTAACAAAAATTATTAATCTCAAGTGATATAACGAAGAATACTGCATTTTTTTACAGATATTTTGAACTGAAAGTTTGATTCTTTTTTGAGACACAAATTTTTCATTTAAATGTTCATGAAATCGAATCCACGATGCTAATTCTAGCTAGTTGTAAGCTTCTTTTACTGAGGTGTTAACATGTAATTCTATGGAATTTTCAGAACGGAGTGCACCGGATTTAGCTGCTCTGTCAACTACGTTGTTGCCGTGAAGACCAACGTGAGAAGGCACCCAGCATAAACTGATTTCCGAGCCATTTATCTTTAAACAGTGTATTAGATGATTTGCCTCAATTATTAAATCAGGTCTTGTGTCTGTATCAAAAGACTGTAAGGCATATAATACAGATTTTGAATCAACAAACAGTAAGTACCAGGGATGAGTAAGTATTCAACCATTTATCTTTAAACAGTAAGTACCAGGGATGAGTAAGTATTCAGCCATTTATCTTTAAACAGTGTATTAAACTGTTTAAAGATAAATGGCTCGGAAATAGTTTATGCTGGGTGCCTTCTCACGTTGGTCTTCACGGCAACAACGTAGTTGACAGAGCAGCTAAATCCGGTGCACTTACAACTCGCTAGAATTAGCACATGGATTCGATTTCATGAACATTTTTCTGTTCAGTTGAATACTTGAACAGTTTTTTTCTCTGTGTGTGTGCACGCATTGTTCTATTCCTGTAAAGTGCAACGAGCATGCTTTTGACATGGACTATTTGCGCTCTATAAATGAAATTATTATTATTGTTATTATTATTGTTATTATTATTATTATTATTATTATCATTGTTGTTGTTATTATCTGCATGTTGTTCCTCACTGGTCTGGCCTCGTCTGTCTGCTGACCGTCCTAATACTTGAATATTGAATCATATGCTGAGTGTGTGTGTGTGTGTGTGTGTGTGCGTGTGTGCGTGCGTGCGTGCGTGCGTGTGTGTTTAGAGATACAAGATGTCAGCTGGGGTCATTAGGTGTGTGTTTAGAGATACAAGATGTCAACTGGGGTCATTAGGTGTGTGTTTAGAGATACAAGATGTCAACTGGGGTCATTAGGTGTGTGTTTAGAGATACAAGATGTCAACTGGGGTCATTAGGTGTGTGTTTAGAGATACAAGATGTCAACTGGGGTCATTAGGTGTGTGTTTAGAGATACAAGATGTCAACTGGGGTCATTAGGTGTGTGTTTAGAGATACAAGATGTCAGTTGGGGTCATTAGGTGTGTGTTTAGAGATACAAGATGTCAACTGGGGTCATTAGGTGTGTGTTTAGAGATACAAGATGTCAACTGGGGTCATTAGGTGTGTGTTTAGAGATACAAGATGTCAACTGGGGTCATTAGGTGTGTGTTTAGAGATACAAGATGTCAGTTGGGGTCATTAGGTGTGTGTTTAGAGATACAAGATGTCAGTTGGGGTCATTAGGTGTGTGTTTAGAGATACAAGATGTCAGTTGGGGTCATTAGGTGTGTGTTTAGAGATACAAGATGTCAACTGGGGTCATTAGGTGTGTGTTTAGAGATACAAGATGTCAACTGGGGTCATTAGGTGTGTGTTTAGAGATACAAGATGTCAGTTGGGGTCATTAGGTGTGTGTTTAGAGATACAAGATGTCAACTGGGGTCATTAGGTGTGTGTTTAGAGATACAAGATGTCAACTGGGGTCATTAGGTGTGTGTTTAGAGATACAAGATGTCAACTGGGGTCATTAGGTGTGTGTTTAGAGATACAAGATGTCAGTTGGGGTCATTAGGTGTGTGTTTAGAGATACAAGATGTCAACTGGGGTCATTAGCATATCCTAGCTCAGCATCTTTTCTCTGTGTGTGTGCACGCATTGTTCTATTCCTGTAAAGTGCAACGAGCATGCTTTTGACATGGACTATTTGCGCTCTATAAATGAAATTATTATTATTGTTATTATTATTGTTATTATTATTATTATCATTATTATCATTGTTGTTGTTATTATCTGCATGTTCTTCCTCACTGTACTGGCCTCATCTTTCTGCTGACCGTCCTAATACTTGAATATTGAATCATATGCTCAGTGATGCTGAGTGTGTGTGTGTGTGTGTGTGTGTGTGTGTGTGTGTGTGTGTGTGTGTGTGTGTGTGTGTGTGTGTGTGTGTTTAGAGATACAAGATGTCAGCTGGGGTCTTTAGCATATCCTAGCTCAGCATCTTTTCTCTGTGTGTGTGCACGCATTGTTCTATTCCTTTAAAGTGCAATGAGCATGCTTTTGACATGGACTATTTGCGCTCTATAAATGAAATTATTATTATTGTTATTATTATTATTGTTATTATTATTATTATTATTATCATTATTATTATCATTATTATTGTTGTTGTTATTATCTGCATGTTCTTCCTCACTGTACTGGCCTCATCTTTCTGCTGACCGTCCTAATACTTGATTATTGAATCATATGCTCAGTGATGCTCACTGTTAATGAAAATTCAGGTCAAAACCTGAGTTGAACGATGTCACATTTTCAGGCATTAGGAACTCCCATCCCTGGTACTTACTGTAATCACTGATTATACTACAGGTTCGTCAACTGGTCAGCATGGGGGTGGAAGGGATCTACTTTGAGGATGATCGCGATACTGTGTATGCTGGTTCGGTCATCATGGCACCCCCTAGCTACAAGTCACGCCCCAACTCTGTCATCTATGTCAACAACCAAGGCATCTACTCAGAGCCCATAGTTGTGGGTAATGGAGACACTTGTAAGTAGAAAACTTTGATGCACTGTTTCTTCAAAATGTAGCTGTGTGCTATGAATAAAGCCAAGTAAGGCACGTAGTAGACGTCTTTATCTCAGGCGAGCGTGATTACAGTTACCTCCCTTGGCCCAGCAATTCCTAAAATATCAGAAGGAAATTGTAATATTTTAAGCCTCTAAAAGCTAGGAAATTAGTAATTTATGTAGTGTCTTTTGCAGAAAAATATGTATTTCCTAGTAGAAATGTCCTCGAGGTGAAATTTCCCTTGTTTTCCTTAAATCAATAATTTTGTTTTTGTTTGTTCATTCGGTAGGCCTACTGTTCATATTTCCAACCAGTGAGTTGTGACAGTAATTGAAAATAAATTATGGAAATTTTAAAATCACAATTAGAATATGGGTATTCTAACCTTTCATTTGAACCACACCACATCTTTATTAGATATTGAGCTGGCATCAAAACAAGTTTAGGCCAAGTCATGGCGTGACAAACCACCAAAATGACACCATTTGTCAGGAATATGGAACCAAATTCTTAATGTTGAAAGTCTGACTTAAAATACACAGTTTCATTTATATTCTTGTTTCTTTTGTAAATAGAACTGATACTGCAATATACTGTTGCCAAGTAGTAAAGTATTAGAAAACATTCTTGCATCTACGTTTGTGATCTGTGTGAATGATGCAAAAATTTGTGTAACTATACTTTGTCCAAGGATTTCCTTATTTAGTTCGTGAAAGGGGGTGTTAGAGCTGATAGGTCTGTTCTCTGTCTTTCCACTCTAGTTCAAGCCTTAGCGAGCTTGACATATGGCCAACGGGGATAACCATTCCAGGGAAGTGAGGGAAAGGGGACTTATCTAATCCTATACTGACACCACTTGAACAACAATGATAAGATGAGACAGTGAGAAGGCCAGTTTTAATGTAGCGCACCCCAGGATTTGAACCCACAACCATTAGCATGTGAACATTACAGTTGTAGAGTGTATATGTGTATATGTGTATGGGGGATGGCAAATGATGCAAAAGAAATGAAGAAAAACAGGTTGGGGAGAGGGAGGGGGGAGAAAAAAGATAAACCATTCAGTGCTTTATGAAACTCAATTGTTTTCACACATGCTTTGTGTAGCTAACCATCTTCGCCACCCTGGTTCCGGAAATATCACACCTGGCAGTACCTACAGTGCTCCCCCTACCTACCTCAAGAAAGGAGGCGACTCCACTATCCGGGGTGGGAGCATACTACGTGTGACCGATGATCTCAGTGGCCGGCGACCCCTAGAGAAGAAACGACCCATGTCAGAAGTGGCGTACGGAACAACTGGCAGACCTCGCTCTCACAAGGGCACCCTTCCTCGTGAGTTGTCTTGAGTTTACATGTATTTTCAGTCTCTCTGTCATCAGATGACCAGGCATAACAGTCGGGTAGTTAGGACACTGGTCCTCCAGCTGTGAGGTCTGGGTTCAAGCCTGCTTATATACTGCCTGTTGGATAATGGGTGGAGAGTTTTCTGACTTCCAGGTCAGCATGTGTGCAGACCCAGTAGTGCCCAAACCCCCTTTGTGTGTACATGCAGGCAGAACATCAAGTCTCGCCTGTCAGCGTCACTGAGTTTGGTGTTGGCCGCTGCACATCTGGACACAACCATCTCCCTCCAGGCTTCTATGTCTTGACTTTAGTGGACAATTTCTTGAATATTTGGGCCACTGATGTTATGTTCTGGATGTATGAGATTGGAGGTCTGCCTTTCTTCCTTTTTGCCACTGTTTTTCCTTGAAATATGGTTGCCATGAGGTCCGTGTTCTTGTTGCATGACACGTGGCCAATGTATTTTATTCTCTTGTTGATGTCTGCTAGTAGTTTTCTGGTGGTATCAAGTTCTTCCAGGACACTTTCATTAGTTCTTCTGTCTGTCCATTTGACACATAGTAGTTTCCGATAAAACCACATCTCTGCTGCCTCAATTCTTCTGCAGCCATAAATCATGACTGGCCAGATCAAACATTTTAAAAGTCTAACTTTCAGAGCATCAAATATGCACATTAAATATCATGTAAGTCATGTCAGTATCCAGTGGCTTTTGGAAACATAAAAACACCCAGCGTGCATACCCACTGATGATGAAGCATGTCGACTGTGCAGCAACATACTGCCTGCACAGTTTGGGCAAAGCAAGATGCATACATGCATTGAAGAAAAAGAAACTATCACAATTTTAAAAAGAAAAGAAAATTAGAAAATAAGGACCTTTATAGAGCGCTCAATCAGATTTGAGTTTTTACAAACAGAAATAATTACATGATTGCCAAAGTAAATGACAACTGTTTTGCTGTGTGAAGAGCTCATTAAGTTTGTTGCTCAACTGTGGCATTGCACTTTAGTTCTTTTTGTTGTTAGGGGAAGGGGAAGTTGGGTTTATTTGTTTTGTTTTTGTGCTGTCATTGTTTTCCTCTAAAAGTGCTTTATCTATCTTTTCTTAATCATCACCAGAAAGTAACATTTACACTTTTGTGCTGTCATTGTTTACCTCTAGAAGTTTGCTTTATCTATCTTTTTTTATCACTGCCAGAAAGGAACACTTACACAAGTTTGACCTGCGCAGTCTATCCAAAGCATGCTTGTTGCACTTTCTGATCTTCCAGGTCAACATGTGTGCAGACCCATTAGCGCCTAAACCCCTTTGATGTGTATGCGCACACAGAACATCATTAAACATCTCTGACTGATCTCATCATTAAACATCTCATTGATATCATTAAACATCTCTGATTGATCTCAGTTTTATTGAAAATGTGAATCTGAATCTTAGGCATTAGAAATGCAGAATTGATAAGAGCCCCAGAAAGAGTGACTGTTAATGAATTATGTTACAGGTTCCCGCTCTCACACCAACCTAGGAGCTCTGTAAAAAAGAGAAAAGACGCCGTCTCTGTGCCACATGGTTTGCTCTGCAGATCTAACCCGTGCTTTGCCCTAGACGGACAAAGGCAGCACGCATTACAGCAGTCTGTACTACAATGAAAAATATTTGATTACTAGTAGGGTTTGAGCGTGACTGAAGAATTTTGTGTGTTCAGTTCTGAGAAATCTCTTGAGGAAAATTGATGTTTTAGGTCATAATATGATTCGGGAAATGATGTGTTCAGTTTCATTTAATGGGCAGGTGAATCTATTGTTTTTGTTGGTTTGGGGCAGGGGAAAAGTTGATACATGGGTGAGTTTGCGCAGGTTGAAATAATTAGAAAATGATTATCGTTCATTTTAGGATCATGATCAAGTTTGTCAACAAAATGATACTTTGCTTGGAGAAAAAAGTTTGTCATTCGGCAGACTGAATTATGCGTGTAAAAAATGTGTTCTCAGTTGTTTAAGCTGTAATGATTACTCCAAACCCCCTCCCCCCCCCCCCCAAAAAAAAAGTTGTACTGTCTTTCATTAAGGTCAAAATTGATTGTAAAGTCAGTGCACTGTAGAACTGCTGGTTATTTTCTTAAGAATGCTTGGTAGAGTATGGTATTGTGCATGCTTACACATGTGTGTGAATAGAAAAGACAAAAAAGTACACACTGGCACACACACATGCACTTAAAAACATTCATGTTCATACATTGTATATAGATAGGATGTATCTGTTCAGATCTGATATTGAAGTGAACATGTATCTGTTTGGGTTTGATATTGAAGTGAATGTTTTGATACTGGGTGAATGTAGATCTGGCGATGAAATACTAAAATGGGATAGATGTAGATGACCTGGACGACATACTGTTAAGAGATGTTGAATGCTTTATTAAATCTGGTGATGTGTTGGTCATTGTCACAGAATATTTGCAAAGTACTTTGTCTTGTGTATGTTTGTTGTCTTGATCCCACCCCCACCCCACTTTTGTTTCTTTCAATATACTCCCATTATAACTTGAACATTCCTTTTTGCCCCTCCTACCCCACCCCCCAAATTTTTGTTGACACCTAAAGCATTTTCCACTGTCATTTTTTGAATACTATTTTCATCATGTATTATTCGTTTTTCTCACAATTCTTTCATAGGTTACCTTCAATCTTTCATATTCTTTGTCATTTCTAGTTATTTTAGACTAAAATATCCTCCCCCCTCCCGTTTTTTTGTTTGTTTGTTTCCTTTGCTTTTTCATTTCATTACCCTTGTTTGTTTGTTTATCCTTAAGTGTCGAGCTACATCTTGATGCTAAAATTCTTTTGGTCAAGATGGATGTATATAAGATTATACTTATTAGGTGCTTGCCTGTTTGAAAAAAATATCATTTTATATACACGCACATACATATATATATATATAATGTATGAAAACAACATTCTTTCCATTGACTTTCAAATTTCAGGTAGGTGTTTGGTTTCTAAAAAGCTTGGTTGTGATTAATTAAACGTCTCATTTTCAGAAGTGTTGCTATAAACTTTATGTATTGTGACCTGTGGACAGAATTTCAATGGACTGACTTTTCAAAATCTGCCTTCCAGCTGGTTTTCTTCTGTGATGTTATTGTTTTTGATAGTCTTTATTTTTAATCTTCCAACTCATTTCTTTATTGTGATTTTGTCTTCAAATGAATGTCTTTGTTGTGTATTTCAAGAAATTATCAGTCTTTCAGTATTTATACTGACACAAAAGATATTTTGCTTTGTTGTTGAGCACTTTACCTGGTAAATAGGTCCTACTGAGGTACAAACTGTTGAGATCCCTTGTTATACAAATTAATGTGGTGATGATGATGATGATTGTATTTCAGTGAGGTAATATGCTATATAATCTACAAATTGTAAAATCAACTATTGTATTTCAGTGAGTAATGCTATATATCTACAAAGATTGTATAGATAATCAACTAATTATGATTGTCATCATTATCATTTGAGTTGTTTAAATGATTTTTTCATATGGTTGACATAAACTTGTTCATTGAAAGTCAAGTTAGTTTAATACACTGAGCTGGCCAGGTAATCAGATCTCAGTACCAGGTTGAAGAGAGAATAGATAAACACTACACCTCTTCTCATATTCCAGTTCGGTTAAAAAATGTGATAATTTCAATAGCTTGCATGTATGATATCAAAGTATTTGGATGGCATTCCTGTTCAATGTTTCCCATTATTTTTAAAAATGCATGTTAGAACAGTTTATATTCCTGGTATTGATAATAGTTTTTCTAGTTTCTTGACTTAAGCACTTGTCTTTAGAAAAAACAAGCATCATATAAACGTGCAACAAATAGAAGAAAAAGTGAAATTAGGCCTATTGAAGAACAAAACCTATGCATGTCTTTCACAATTTGGTAGACAAAATGTCAAGTTATGGACATTATCTGTCAAAAACAAACAAAAAAACACACACAAAAAAACACCAAAAAAAACCGTAACTGATATTCTCATGTGTCATAACCACTTGTTCTGAGTTCATTTGTAGATGAATCAGTTGTGATTTCTGGAATATAAGGGAATTTAAGAGTACAGATAAGTTCTTGACTTTGCCATAATGTGAATTTCAAATGAATACATCAGATATCAAATTAAGTGTTTTTTCTAGTTTCGTTGGCTTTCAGTCCTGTCCTGGAGGTGGGACTAAGCTGTAGTTGGTTTTGGCTTGTGAGTGCAAGGTGTGAGTGCTGTTGAAAAACAAGACATAGTCCAACTTGGTTGGAATGATGGGCTCTTTTCCATGAACGAAAACTGTGCCAAGCTTGTGGTGGTCCCTGTTAGCTCATTTGAACAGTGTACCATGCTGATAATGCAGGAGTTAGGGATTCGACCCTCAACTGAGCCACATTTTATCATGCTGGTTGGCTTTTTTAATAGAGCTAGTGACTCAAGATCTGACTTTCCCTCTGCTCACTCCACCTCCCAGTGCCAATGAAAAAATCTCTGAAAATGTAGGGGGGGGGGGGGGGCGGCAGGGCGATGTTTACCGGGAAAGTTTTTTGAACATAGATGCAAAATAATGCAATCTGACGCTTTTTTGGCACAACTTTAGGTTTTTTATGATCCTTGGTACTAAAGCAAACATTAGATCTAAACAACTAGACTGAACAGCTTCAAGGTTCTTTGCAGTTTTCTGCCTCATCTGATTTCTTCTTTTGATTTGACATGGTCTGAAAGTTTGCGGATACCTGCTCAACTATAGTTATTTTAATTGACTTCACAACGGCACAAGACACAGTAGCCCGAGAAGGCGATGCCAACCGCTGCTAATTTTGAAAGCTATGTCTTCATTTCCACATCAATTTTTCGTGAAATTCACTCCCAAGACCACTTTTTTCAATCTTTGTCAAACGTTTTTGCTGTGGCAGGCCCTCTCTCCAGAACATCAACTCGAGATATGGTCACACTCTTACAAAATTTTGCAATTGGCTCTGAAGACAGGCCGTGCCGGACAAACCGGAAGTGACTAGCGGAAAACACGGAAATAGAGACCGGATTTATCCCCTTCCCGAAGTTTCGTCGTCTGCTACGAAAGATCAACAGACTGACAAACAGCCAACTGTTTCGCAGAAGAAACAATCATCAGTCGAATTTTTTAATTTTCTCGGAAAGTACATTTTTTTCTCCAAAGCAGGTTGTAGATTTTCTTGGAATTCCGAGAAAAATCGGAAAATTGGGAGCCCTGCCACTTTTTTCCCACCTGCCACATTTTTCCATTATACCAGTGGATAGGATATTGCACAGGCTTATGGACCGGCCAAATAACAAGAGTGGGTGAAACATACATAAATATAGAAGTGTCTGAAGGTGAAGAGTTCCCCTTGAATGAACTTCAACTGGGTGAAGCACATATGGAATTGTCTGTGTGTCAGGAATCTCTCTTGAAAAAATATCTCCAGACTTAGAACAGAGCTTTTTGTCTGATGATGGTTCCAAGACATAACTGAAAAATTCATTCCCAACTAGCAAAAAATATGCTGAAATTGTAATGTCATTTCAAGTTTATCGAAAACTTGTTTTTCCCAGATTTGTGTTTTATGTATCTTTCTTTTGGTTGGATCTTCGTGCTGTTGGTAATGGTAGTGACACATGTTGTAGATATCTGACAAATTTGTGTAACATTTTTCTGATGTGTATCTGCTGACTTTCATCTTCCTAATTTTGCATTATTGTAGAAAACTTTCTGTCCTCTGCCATTTGCAGTACCATCATTTACTATGGTGAACAAATTAAATTATATTTACATTGATATCTGTGTGTGTGTGTTGCTTGTGTGCATGTGAGTGAATCTGATTTACTTTAAAACATTTTGTGAGATATGTGGAAGTAATTTTATGTATTTTAGGCCTGGTGTTATGTATGTTTTAGTGTCCTTATCATGTTTGAATTTGGAGTCAGGTATGTTTTTTAAATCCCCTGTGTGATATATTGGACAGAGTGGTCAATGTCAGGGGCATCTCCTTAAATTATGCATGTGACTGCAGTGATATGTGCATGTAATTTTCTTTTCCTTTTTTTGTCGTTGTTGTCCTGTTGAAGTATTGTACGTGTTATGGTTATAGCCTGATATGGCTGTACGCAGTTGGCTGGGCTGTAAACAAAATAGCAAATGACATGGAGGTCATGGGTTCAATCCCCTACTGATCCCCTACCCCCCAAAAAAGAGAGAGACTGCCACCCAGACTGAGCATGCTAATGGGTTCAAAGGCAAGACTGGGAGCACTGCATCTCACCCACTGTATGGAGGTGTCTTTGTTCAGATTTTCTGACCAACACTGCAACTATATCATGATACTAAGCAGTGCACAGCCCTGTCATGCAGTCTTAATCTTACATGGAACTCCACAGCAACATGATCATCATCCCCATGATCACGGAATCATCAATTAAGGGCATCATAAAACTGTCCCAAATTCTGTGGTCCTTGATGCCCTGATCTCATGGTGACTGCAATTTCTGTGGTACTTCACTCCCTGATCTCATGGTGACTGCAATTTCTGTGATACTTCATGCCCTGATCTCATGGTGACTACAAATTCTGTTGTCCTTCACTCCCTAATCTCGTGGTGACTACAATTTCTGTGGTTCTTCACGCCCTAATCTCCTGGTGACTGCATTTTCTGTGGTCCTTCGTGTCCTGATCTCGTGGTGACTGCAATTTCTGCGGTCCTTCATGCCCTGATCTCATGGTGAATGCAATTTCTGTGGTCCTTCACACCCTGATCTCGTGGTGACTACAATTTCTGTGGTCCTTCACCCCCTGATCTCGTGGTGATCTGCAATTTCTGTGGTCCTTCACGCCCTGATCTCGAGGTGACTGCAATTTCTGTGGTCCTTGATGCCCTGATCTCGTGGTGACTGCAATTTCTGTGGTCCTTGATACCCTGATCTCGTGGTGACTGCAATTTCTGTGGTCCTTGATGCCCTGATCTCGTGGTGACGCATTTCTGTGGTCCTCCACGCCTTGATCTCTGATGAGTGCAATTTCTGTGGAATTCACACCCTGACTCGTGGCGACTGCAATTTCTAGGTCCTTCACGCCCTGATCTCGTGGTGACTGCAGTTTATGTGGTCCTTAATGCCCTGATCTCGTGGTGACTACATTTCTGTGGTCCTTCACGCCTGATCTCGTGGTGACTTAATTTCTGTGGTCCTTCACGCCTTGATCTCGTGGTGACTACAATTTCTGTGATCCTTCACGCCTGATCTCGTGGTCACTGCAATTTCTGTGGTCCTTCACACCCTGACTTCGTGGTGACTGCAATTTCTGTGGTCCTTCACACCGTGATCTCGTGGTGACCGTAATTTCTCTTTCTTTAAATGCTTCCATAACCGAGGTGTGTTCGAGTTGGGTCTTTGGTGTTGGAGGTTCATGATGCTGTTGCTAGAGGCCCATGAACATGGTAGTCTTACGAGCAAGTCTCTCACTCTGTCTTGCTCCACAACTGAGTGATTACTGTCATTTGCAGGGGGCATAGAAGGCAGTGTCCTAAGCAAATGGTGGTGTCCTAAGCAATTGGATCCGAATAGACACAGTTGAAATCCATCAAAGTAACCCAGCTACTGTGCAGGATCTTCTCTGGTGAGTGACCTCAGGGCAGCTTGACATCTCTGGCTCCCATGGGCTTCCAAGAACTGGACTTGGGGTTGGTGGTGTGTTGTGGAAGTGCAATGAGCAACATGGAATCGATGCCACTGACGCAGTGATAAGTTGTGATGGCCAAAAACCTAACCTGCCCCCAAACAAAACAAAACAAACAAAAGCAATTATTTTCACTTTCACAACACACCAGGTTCACAAGCATCAGAACGGTCACAGGAACAAGAATTTGTGAAAACATAATATGGCTATATTTGTCACGATTAAATTGCCGTCATGAAAACAATTTTTCTTAAGCATCACAAAAGTCTGACACTCCCATACCCCTAGACAGAACAGTCTTTCTCCTCTAAGTTCTACATTAAAACAATCTTTCTCCACTATCCAGTACCTCTGATGCACAATCAGCATTTTTCAAAATGAACTGCTGAATGGAATGGACACAAAACGGGAAGAGGTTAATAAAATGTTAATAAATAAACTTCAATTTTTATTTACAGTACAACAATTGAAACTTAATTAAAATTTAACTAAAATTTATGTAAAAAATCATATTAGTCTGAAATCACATAGAGTCAAGCACGCATTTCAATGGCATTTTTCTTCACTTTTGTTTTCGTTGTAATTATTTAGATATATACCTTGAAACATTGAAGCATCATCTTTTCTCTGTGTTAGGGCAGACTTCCAGACACAAATGCAGCATAGAAAATCATCATAATTAAGAAGGAAACAAAAATGCATACAAGGTGAAGAAATCTGAACTGAACACAGATATCTGTATAGTGATAATGCTAATGGCATTATTTTCCTATGGTGGAAGTTGATAGCTTCATGACATTTTTCTAAAACTTGCCATTGCTGGCATGTTTGGTGTTTTCATGTTTCCATAAGCTAGCTACCGACATGACCTATATAATCTTCAGTATGTATCTTTGATATTCTGCATGTGTATATACACATAAGCACTGACAGGTCTGCCCACATGTTGACCTAGGAGATGGGGAAAAGTCTTCAACCTTCACTCACCAGGCAGAAGTGTCTGGGCGGATTGTGTCAGAATCTTCAGACTGAAAGCCTGACATTTACCCAACTGACCACTGCAACTGTTGAGTTTATTCAACCCTTTGACTCTAGCACCCTATCTACCAACTACAAAAACTTAACCTTTTGATTTCCTCACCCTACCCACCAGCTTTCTGCAGGAAGCTGGAGGATAGGTTGAGGGAGTCAAAGAGTTAGGTTTTTGCTTTGTTAGCATAGTTAGCAATGCGGGATGCTGGTGGGTAGGATGTGGGAGTCAAAGGGTTAACTTAAATGGATTCATAGCACTCTCAAGAATTCCACCCACATGCATGGCACCAAAAATCTACGAGCAGGTATATGGCAACCTCCATTAGCCTTTGTAAAATACAGTGCACTGGCAAGGTCTTGAAAAGGGGAGAAGGGCTGGAGTACTAAGATGGGAAGAAAACAAATCATCTTTAATGTGTTGGGGTGGAACTGAACTTTAGACGTAAACTCTTTGAGTCCACAGCCCTTTCAATTTTATAAAATCCAAAACAAGTGTGACTGCCCGCGTTCAAGCAAACAGAAATCAGAAAAAAACATGAAAAAAGAATCAGAACGCGTATTGAATACAAGCAGACAAGACAAGCGCAAATTTTCAGCCCACTGGCCTTTGTCAAGAAGAAGATCACGAAACAAACAAACACTAAATACAAAAATTAGGAAAAAAAAAAAGACTGAAACATCCACGCTGCTTCGTCCAGTGTGAGAAAAGAGTTGGTATTTGTTTGTGATCTTACGCTTGACAAAGGTCAGTAGGCCGAAAATTTGCACTTGTCTTGTCTGGTTGTATTAAATACGTGTTCTGAATCTTTTTTTGAGTTTTTTTTTTCTTTTTTGGTTCCTATCAATTTTGTAGTCGGCACACCCGTGGAATTCAATGCAGGTTCAGCAGGATGATGACTTTGTTTTCATAAAGGGAAAACAACTCTTTGGAAAGTGAGATGTTAAAAGCCACGTCTCACCTTGGGATCCGCATTAGGAGTACTGCCCAACCCTCCTCTCTCTCATCGCTTTTGTCTTTTTTCTGTCCAACTCTCCTCTCTCTCAATGCTTTATCTTTTTCTGTCCAACCATCCTCTCTCTCTCTCTCTGTCTCACTGCTTTATCTTCCTCATCTATAGAGGGTTCGATGATCCTTTAGATAGAACAAGTGGACTCAAGATCTTATATCCCAGTTTAATCTCAGTCCATATCATCAAAAACTGCGTCTTAATGTTCCACTCTGATGGTGTCAGCTTGGTGTTTCATATGTCCTTTCCTCCCCTCTCTTCCCCCCCCCCCCCCCCTCACCATTTCAAGACCTTGCCAGCACATAGTTTTGAAACTGTCAGATAACTGCTGGCAGAATCATCACATCTGGACAATTCTATACACAAAGATACTATCTTAGGGCAGATAATCATGAGATGCACTTTCAATGAGAATTCATCAAGACATAGTTGAAATGGAGATCTCAGAATATATGAGAAATGGCAGGCCACACCTTTAGAAAACCTTCAGACAACATTGCCTGAACAAGCCCTAACTGAAACCAGCGACTGAAGTTGAAAAAATGGTAGGCCTATCATAAAAATCTGCCCATACAACTTAAGACACACACCAGAAAGGCAGTCCACATCTGAGAAAATCATACAAATGTGGAGCACATGGACGGCTGACATTGACAGCCAATGCTCCAGAGACAGAACAGCACAAGTAAATAAGCACATCCCATACGTATTCAATGCATCCCCCCCCCCCCCTACTTAATTCTAACTTCAAACACACAAATACAGTATTGTCAGAAACTTTAAAAGCTTGCATATTTTACTGTAGGGGCTTTAATAAACATACAAACAAGATATAGTTGACTTAGTAAATACCTGACTCTGACTTAGTAAACAAATGATTGTTTTCTACTAAGAGAATATTTGGTTGAAAAAAAAAGTGATCCAACACATAAACCATTACATATTTTGGTAGTAAAGGAACTGTTTAGGGTTATCTTTTGGGACTAGGTTAATGTATCTAATGTAATATGCAACTTGCCCTCTGATTCAACTGTTACTGTTTTGACAAGTTTTGGAATTCAAAAGCATAAATGCAATGTTTACATTTTACAAAATGTTTGATAGAGTGCTTTTCTGACTTCTCAGTACAGACCCTCCACTTTGAGATTGTTAAATAAATAAACAACAAACAAAAACAATTACTGATGACTAGTGACCAGATACATATTAACTTTTTCACTGGCATAATGGTCAGTCCATTATTGACTGTGTGACTGTGGTACTGGGTGACTGTGGTTTTCAAATCCAATCAATACAGATTATTATCAATGGTATGAGAATTGGTTTTTGCTTCTACCAACTCCTATGCAGTCATGACAGTAGAAAATGTGGCAACATGCGGTTAAGACTCGGCAATATTTGACCACAATACAAGAGGCATATCAGAACTGTTACATATATACTGATGACTGTCTGAATGACTGATTGGCTGACTGACTGACTAACCGACTGACTGCCCACTACACCACTGTTACAAGTATGTAAGGTAGCAACAAAGATACTATATGGTTACACAGGACTACATAACATCATGAGAGCCATCTAATACAAGAATATCCTGTTATTGTTATTGTTGTTTAAAGCCCAGCTGACTGCGCAGAGCCATATCAGGGCTATGACCACTTGAAAACATATACAAAACTTCAACAGGCAAAAAAAAAAAAAAAAAAAATTATGCACACATATCAAAGCATTAGCGCACAAAATCTAAGGACATGCCAAATAACTTCAAAGGTCACTGTTTGTAATGAAAATACTAACACCCTACAGCCTGAAAGAAATGCAAAACACTGCTAACCCTTTGACTCCTGGACCCTGTCCGATGGCATCCTGCAGTGCCAACCATGTTACCAAAGCAAAAACTTAACCCTTTGACTGCCTCACTCTTTCCAGGAAGCTGGTGGAAAGGGTGAGGGAGTCAATGATTTAAGTTTTTTGCAGTTGGTGGATAGGGTGCAGGAGTCAAAGGAGTAAATGGCTCACCACAGATATTACATGGCAAAGCATCTTGCCACAAAGTAGAGAAGGTAACATCACTTACAAAGTCATATCATGGGACACTCTGCCGTACCCCACTTATTCTCCAGGTATCCCACATTTTCTCTGGATACATGTCCCCAGTGTTTGAACTATTCTCTAAATTGAAAGAACCCCTACATGATGTACATTTCTACGACTTAAATGATTTGCAAGTGGCTGTGGCTGAGCAAGTACCACTGTATCAACTCTAGTTACTGCTTAGCAACAGATGTTCCCAACTGATGGGAATCTGTTATCCAGGAGAAGGGATATACATGGAAGGAAGAGAGAAAGTACTGATAACTGCAGGCCACAGTAGTTCAGTTGGTTGAGTATCGGATTCACATGTTAATGGTTGTGGGTTCGAATCCTGGGGTGCGCTACATTAAAACTGACCTTCTCACTGTCCCATCTTAATATCATTGTTGTTCTGGTGGTGTCAGTATAGGATTAGATAAGTCTCTCTTTCCCCCACTTCCCTGGGACAGTTATCCCTGTTGTCCATATCATCAGAGGTGGGTGTACATGTAAAAACTGCACCACATCAATCATCAAAGTACTGATAACTACCTTGTTCCTTTTACACTTTTAAAGACATATTCTACTTATTGAATGACCTTTATAGATTCAAGCCCCCACTATATACACCCAGCTTAACATGATTCATTGTGTTACAGAATGGTGCATGCTCAGTTCTTTCTTCCAAAGACAAGCCTCAGCAAGGTTATTTGAACAAATTTTGTAACAGGAAAACAGTAAAATAATTCTTTCAGATCTACCACTGTTTATGAATGTGTTTACATTTGGATTTTTCACAAACAAAAACAACAAATATTCTGCACAAAAATATCCAAACACAATCTGTCGGTGTGTGTGTGTGTGTGTGTGTGTGTGTGTGTGTGTGGTGTCGTGGTGTGTGTGTGCGCGCGAGCGTGCGTCCATGTGTGTGTTCCCTTTTTCCATATTGCATATTGTCATAAGACAAAACATCAAAGCCAAAATTCCTTCTTTGTAATTTTGATTTGTGCATGACGCTTGTATACATACAAGTATGTGTGTGTATGCATGTGTATGTGTCTGTGTGCATGTCTGTGTGTATGTATGTAAGTGTGTGTGACTTTAATGGGTGTGGGTGTGTGTGTGAGTGTGTGCTTTCTATGTGTGTGTGCTTGTGGGCATGAGCGTAAACTGACAACAGGCAATACTTTCATACATCCTCACAGTTAAAAAGGATTTTATTCTAGCCAAACACAATCAAAGTTCATCAGAAGACAATACACTACAAACATATATTCCTCCATCCATACGCATCAGTCTACACAGTCTGATGTATGTCCACTGTTCAAAACAGGCTGCTTTTATAAATCTTGCTTAATACGAAGCACACACCCACCAATGCACACTGACCTATCGTTGAGTACTACTGAAACATTTACAGCAGCATGCATAAACACAGCACGAACCCTCCGACTACTGCACCCTGTCCACCAACTGCAAAAACTTAATTCTTTGATTCCCACACCCTATCCACCAGCTCCATACAGGAAGCTGGTGGATAGGGTGGGGATATCAAAGGATTAAGTTTTTGCTTCTCTTGTATGGATGACAATGGAGGAAGCTGGTAGACAGAGTGCAGGAGTCAAAGAGTTAATCTAACCACCCTGAACAGACTCCTCAGTTCTGCACAGTTGGCCAGGCTTGCCACACACTCTGATGAAGCCATTTTACAACTTTCTGAAAGGCATACTTCATGTTTTCTTAGACAAAAACACACACCAATCATTATCATAGATGGAAATATGCATAACAATTAATCATTCAGTAACTGCTGAGCATTCAGATTATATGAACTTATTCTGAAATGAATCAATTGAACTGTAAAATTTCCATATCGGGAAATCCAGCGAAGGTCCAGTATAAGTTAAAAGCAATGGAAGCATACACACACATATAAGACCATTTCTTTTCTTTTTTCTTTATTGATAAAAAAAATAAGCCAAGTAAACAAACCGACAAACAGTACTAAGTTAATAGTAACTAAATATCTCTGTCATGTAAAAAGACAGTTCAAAAAAAGAACAATACACCTCTTTATCAAGAGTCTGTTATGCTCAGTATATGGATAGTATTATAACAGACATATCACATAAGTAATGAAGCTGATAAAAAAAAAAACAAAAAAACCCCAACTAATACATAAAAAAAAACTTCAATCAGGGAGCATGCTTTTTATAACACAACAGAATTCGAGGAGAAATCTCAACTTACGAAAAATATCCCAACAATGACACAAACAACATACAAAAACATTTTTACTCAAAAATAAAGATAAGATTATTTTTCTCTGCTCAAATTTAAATTCCAGATTATGTTTCTTTGTTCAAAATCTCTGATGTTACGTAAAATCTCCATGTAAGGTCCTTGCTTGCTTTCATCACTTTCTCCCCCTTCAGCAAATACACAATAAAAATTAACTTTCATTCAGTTTTAGTTTCAAAATATAATTGCTTCTTTTGATATGATACACAGCTCAATATTTTACAAATACTGTGAAAAATTAAACCTTTCACTCCATATCCAATCCACCAGCTCTAAAAACTTGATTCTTTCACTCCATCATCCTATCCACCAGCTACTTAACCCTTTTGCTCCCTCACCCTATCCACCAGCTGGATAAGGTGAGGGAGTGAAAGGGTTAAGTTTCTGCTTTGCTGCCATGGCTGATAATGCAGGATACTGGCAGATATGGTGAGGGAGTCAAAGGGTTAAGGAAAACCCAGCTGAAATATGCATATAAAAGCTCCAAATACTGAGTTAGGAGTGTGGAGTCTGTGCATGATGTATTCTTAGCATTTGGACAATTCCAGATGTGTGTCAACAAAATCTACCAGCAAGTAGTTGGCACACTCCTTGAACCTGTGCAAATGTTTGTGCCTGTGTACTAGCAAGATCTTGACATGTGCTTTTGAAACGACTTTGCCAATTTTTCCCACAGAAAAAAAATTTCCCTTATGATATATCCCTTGTGGAAAGAAAACTGTCAATGAAATTTGCTGATCAAAAGAGTTTCAATAGAGAAAACAGAGAATCATGAGAATCAGACTCAGAAATTCATCCATAAAAGGCCAAAGCCTCATTTGAAGGAGTGTTTTTTTTTTAAATTATTGAAACACGTTATTAACAGTATGAGTAAAAAGAGGCAGTGTGTTTACATCATTTCCTCCACAAATGGAAAGGAAATGCAGAGCAATTTCTTTTGCATGAAAACACTGTTTATCACAGAGGCCATATAACAGCAGTCTATGGAACAGCTCAACAAACTATGAAAAACCAAAATCCAAAAGAAATTTCACATACACTCACAAGATTTGAAAAAAAATTATCAATAAAGACAAAACGATCTAGCCATATATACAATCACTCTTTCAAAAGAAATAAAAATAGGTCAAGCTGAGTTCTATGTGTGTGTGTGTGCACATGTGCAAACATGTGTACGCAAATGTACATGCATGCAAATGCACCCATTTTAGAAGTCAGCAATGATTTCTCTCACTGTTTTGTTTCCTAAATCAAAACCCCAAATAAGATCAAAGGGAAATCGTACATGAGTAAAAATTAAAACAAGTAAAAGTTACATTCTTAGCTTTGAATCCTTTCACTCCCGACCCTGTCCAACAGCTGCCTGCATCATCAGTCACGACAGCAAAGAAAAAGTATAACACTTTGATTCCCTCGTTCTGTCCACCAGCTCCTTATCAGCCTTGACAGCACAGTAAAAACTTAACCCTTTGATTCCCTCACCCTGTCCACCCTGAATTATTTGCCATGACAGCAATGCAAAAACTGAATTCCTTCACTCCTTCACACTATCCTCAGCTTCTTAAGCTAATGGATAGGGCAAGGGAGTGAAAGCTGAAGCAAATGGCAGCCCCTTGAATGATTTGACAGTACATGGCTGAATGGGACTGGTCAACTTTCAAATCTGCAAACAAGTCTTAAAAGCACAAGAATGGCAGAAAGTCAGTATATCACATAAGGCTTGACCATACTGTTATTTTGAAAATGATACTTTTTTAACAGCTAGACGTTAACAGGCACAAGCACTTCGTTTTTCTTCTTTCAAATTATTGCAAGTCCTTTCGTTTCATGATATGTACTGTTAACGAAATTGTTGAAATTTGCTGAAAAGGAAAATAAAAAGAACAATACACCAATACCACAGCTGACACAGACAGACAGCCTCACAAAGACCAGGTAGAACCCTGATCTCAGGTAAAATTTAGTGAGAACATGTATCTCCTCCAAATATTCAAGTTAACTGTACAAAACCAAATTCCCTCCACGTAACACTTTCTGCATATCAAAAAGCAAACCCAACAAGCCACACGAAAGTTAAGTCTTGTCACACACAAGAACACCACGTTCCATAGCTGCTGACAGAAACTGAACAAACGGCCACATTCACCTCCAGATGTGGCCCGACCATGAAAACAGCAAATGAAAGAAGGAAAAAAGAGTCACATACAAGCGTCTACAATCAGGTGCAAATACTCCATGCCAGTTTAATGTTACTCTTATTTTTGTTTAAAGCCCAGCTGACAGCATAGAGCCATATCAGGGTTATAACCGTTTCAAAACATTCAATATTTCAACAGGAAAAAGAAAAGAAAATTAAGTACACATATCAATGCATTTGCACACATAATCTAAGGAGGTGTCCCTGGCGTTGACCACTTGATCCAATTTATCACACAGGGGATTAAAAAACATACCTGAATACAAATGTAAACATAAATGAGGACATTAAAACATATATGAAAACAGGTCTAAAGTACCTAAAATTGTTTCTGCATACCTCATTTTCCTAGAGCCAAAAATGAACTTAATACATGTTCCCAATTATCAATCCTAAGAGAAAGTATGTAAGACTTTATCAAACACATATTGGTGAATGGACCAGCAGGGCAGAAAATGATAGGAAGAAATGACAGAAAGCAAAGGAACAAAGAGAATGTGAGAAAGAGGAAAGTTGTAGCACAGAATTTCCAGACGGCGGGGATGCTATTTATACTGAAAGACCCCCTTGCATTCCCACGGAGGGCCATGCTGGATACTTGCATTCCTATACACAGACCTCACAAAAGACTGACAGCATAACTTATGAAAAAATTCATGATGCTAAGGTCAATCATACAGAACATTTCCAAACTGTCAGATATATTCTTAATTAAAACAATCAAAAAGTTGCATACACTGACATTCCGTCAGAAAAACGATCTTACACTTAACAGGACAGTTTCGTTGCTTATAGATAGTCCCATATATGTTCCACTCAAATCTGTTGACACTGATATGGAAGACTCTTCGAGCTGAAGCAAAATCCTAAATATAGAAAGAGCCTTGAGAGTAAAGGAGACACAATAGGAAATCTACATGAAACACTACAAGCTGCCAACACACAATAAGGCGGGTACTGAGCAAGGCCGGTGTTTAATGTTGCAAGCAAGGAAGTGAACTGTAGACTGTTTTTGAGTTCACAGTTTTGTTCACTGAGCTCTACAGCCTGCAATCAGTTAACCCCATGATTCCTGCACCCTGTTTACCAGCCTCCTGCATTGTCAACCATACTAGCAAAAGCAAAAACTTAACCCTTTGACTCCCTCACCCTACTCACCAGCTTCCCATAGGAAGCTGGTGGATAGGGTGAGAGAGTGAAAGAGTTACATTTTTGCTGTTGGTGGACAGGGTGCAAGAGTCAAAGGGTTGAAGCAAGTGTTGGGGGTTAAATTCACATTTAATAAAAACAACAGGTCTCATTGTGAGACATAGTTGAGTATTCACAATTAACCAGAAATGAAAAAAAGGAGAGGGTCAACTTCCGTTTTGATCTACAACCATATTTACGCACTTTTGAAGTGACAGTTCTACTGCAGCTGATTTGTCATGTGATTTTGATGTGGGCACTTCTGTAACTGCATTTTCATGTCTTTGATGTGGCCAGTTCTATTTCACTTTGTTAGTGCGTTTGATGTGACAGTTCTACTGACTTTGTTATGTGCGTTTGATGTGGACAGTTCTACTGAACTTGTAGTGCATTTGATGTGGCGTTCTGTTGATGTGCATGATGTGACAGTTCTACTGCAACTTTGTTATGTGCATTTGATGTGGACAGTTCTACTGTAACTTTGTTATGTGCATTTTGATGTGGACAGTTCTACTGTCAACTTTGTTATGTGCGTTTGATGTGGACAGTTCTACTGCAACTTTGTTATGTGCTTTGATGTGGACAGTTCTATCACTTTGTTATGTGCGTTTGATGTGGCAGTTCTACTGCAACTTTGTTATGTGCGTTTGATGTGGACAGTTCTACTGCAACTTTATGTGCGATTGCATTCTATGCACTTATGTGGTTGATGTGGCAGTTCTATTCAACTTTGTTATGTGCGTTTGATGTGGGGCAGTTCTACTGCAACTTTGTATGTGCGTTTGATGTGGACAGTTCTACTGCACTGTTATGTGCATTTGATGTGGCAGTCAGTTCATTGCAACTGCTTTGTCATGTGTTTTGATGTGGCAGTTCACTGCAACTGTGTCACTGCTTTGTGCGTTATGCACTTAATCATTACAATATAAGACTGCAACTTTTTTACACATCCAGAAGAATAAGAGTATAAAAAGAGGAGTGAAAGAGAAAGATGAAAGAAAACAAGAAAGGTGAAGAAAATGAAGCTGAAGAGACTGAAGAAGAAGAAAGAAAAAAGACTAAAATTAAACACCACCAAATCGAGAAAGTTAAAGAAGAAGAAAGAAAAGAAGGAAAACTGAAGAAAATAAAGTGAAGAAGAAGAAAGAAAAGAAGGAAAAATGAAGAAGGCAAAGTCAAGAAGAAGGAGGAAAAGAAGGAAAACTGAAGAAGAAGAAGTCATTTCTTCTGCTTTCATTTTCACAGAATACCATAGCATCTAGTGCATCACAATGTTTCATAAAAAAAACCTCATAAATCACTGGATCATGGATGTCAAAAATATTAACTGCACATCAATCAACCTTTCACACAGCAAATGCAGATGATCAAGCAATGAATATATCTATAATTGTTGTACAAATGCTACATGTACAGAACTACATCATTATTAGTAGTAAATCATCACTGTGTTACATTCACACTGGGTAAAAAAAAGCACAGGCATAGATAGTAACAAAAACAAAACAACAATGTCAAATAAACACACTTAATTCATCACCCACCTCTTGAAATTTGCTTTGTGCATATGCATACATAACATCAGGTATATTACATTAACAAGCATCTCAACTCTAACCCCCCCCCCCCCCCACCACATCCCCCTTCCTCCAAAATCAATCAACACAAACATCCCACATGTATACACCCATACAAACACACATGCATACATACACCACACACACCCACAAACCAAAGATTTATCAGCAGCCCACTGCTTCAAAACAACTACACTGTAAGTGTTAGTCATAACTACTATTACTTCAGTACTACTACTCCTTCTAGAATAACTACTACCAACACTAGTATTGATACCTCTGTCTGTCTGATCAGATAACAAGACGCACCTGGTTGACAACTCACTTAGATATGGAAGAGCATCTGCTTTGGCTGAACAAGGCGATTCTTAACCCTTTGACTCCGGCACCCCATCCACCAGCACCCTGCATTGCAAACCATGCTAGCAAAACAAAAACTTAACTTTATAGGGTGGGTGTTGTTTGTGCAACTGGTGGGCAGGGTGTGGGAGTCAAAAGGTTTAGTAACAGCCCTTGCCACAGCTGCTGCACATACAAGCTGATGGCTGTAGCTGGGAGATGTCTGCCAAAGCTTTTCTTTCTTTCTCTTCTGTCCCATCACAGTCCATTTCATTTCTCCGCAGCAGCACCAATGCCTGCATATACAGCCTGATGCCAGTTTCAGTTTCAGTTTCTCAAGACAATGTCCCGCGCTCTGAACAAATTCCATATGCACTAACATCACAGGTGCCATGTGTATGGTGATCATGGCACAAGCCTTCAGCCTGCACATAAACCCCATGAGCTGGCCTTCCTGAGTCCTGATGCCAGGCACAGCAATATGTAATTGTCTTTTCCAAAGTGTCCACAGCAGACTTCTGATCATGTTTGCAGACGTCCCTGTACTGAAGAAGAGGGAGCCCTGTGGACCAGAATCCTGCAGTGAACTCTGTACAACAAATCTTTTTGGATGCGGCCATCTTGTATGTGATGGACATGTCCAACAAGTGCAGCAGTAACTGTGTGAAGACAGCATATATGTCTGACAGGCTGGCCTGGCCAGGATGTCCTTGTCTGGCACACAGTCTCTCTAGGAAATGACTAGGGTCTGGTGCAAGCACTGCAGATGGAATCCAATGAGACGACGCTGTTGCACATGTCGGCTGTCCGGTTCTGATAGCCATAGAGAAGGGTACTCGGTATGAAGGCTCCGCACACTCTAATCTACGGAGACTGTGATGAACTTTGTTATTTTCTCACCATCTCTTGGACATCATAACTATGATATAATAATAGTAATTATTACATATGAGCTGGAAGCCAGGCAACAGAGACCACCCTAAAACAATGAAGATGAAACTGACCACCCAGATGAAACTGACCACCCGAGAACAATGAAGATGAAACTGACCACCCTAGAACAATGAAGATAAAACTGACCACCCAAGAACAATGAAGATGAAACTGACCACCCGAAGAACAAAAGATGAAACAGACCATCTGAGAACAATGAAGATGAAACTGACCACCCTAGAACAAAGAAGATGAAACTGACCACCCAAGAACAATGAAGATGAAACTGACCACCTAAGAACAATAAAACCAACCACCCGAGAACAAGATAAAACTGACCACCCAAGAACAATGAGCATGAAACTGAACCAAAACCTGCCACCGAGAACAATGAAGATGAAACTGGATGCCCAAATATTTATTGAGCAGTATTCACACCATCAGGTCCAAGGAAGACATAGGGTCCAAAGAAGACTTCAAATGCTCACAAGTGACAACAATACAATGTTGCAAATGTGAGAACAAAGTAATACTGTGGTGTTGTTAAAAAAGAGTGATCGCATGACCATTTACTACTGCAACCAGCCTCCAACACACATTGGTACACTAGTCATAAAATAAGCCTTCGACTCTCTCAGCCCATCCACCAGGTTCCTCAGGTAAGTTTGCGGGAGCCAAAAGGTTAAAACAGAGAGGGGATACTAACACTCTGACTATAACTGTAGACATGCACATATGCTTCAACATGTTGAACACAATGCACTGATAAAAGGGTTTTATATAAGGTTTATCGGCCTTGTTTATTCCATTTGGATTTTCCATTCTGGCAAGTAATAATGATAATAATTCCATTTGCAGACCAGCCAATCCCAAATTGGCCTTGGGAGTAGCACTGTCATTATCTGAGTGTAACAATGATATTCAAGAGCAGCACCGCCAAGGTAAACATGTTGACTCCATGTGATACCTCAAGTCGTGTAGGCACACTAACTGAAGACATGATTATGTTAATCATCGATCATTTACAACATGGATATTCAGTAGTGTACATGTTATGGTAACAATGCGCCGCTGGCCTTTTTTTTGTTTTTGCTTCATGTTCACAGCTGGCTTTCCGTTTAGGCAACATGATTTTTTATTTTCACAATCAAACCGATGGTAGCAACAGTCACAAAGATTCCCCACAAATGGAAGTGAGTCATTTAAACTACATGTAAGCAATGACTGGCCCCTGTGTCATGAAACAAAAACTCGCAAAGCTGATAAACAACTGCGTGAGAAAAAAAATGTTACACCTGGGGAACACCCCCCACCCCCACGCTTTTCCTTCACTTTGCTTCAGACCGGTTGGTTTGTGGCATCAACTGGTCTAAAAAACTCAACAGCTCCAATTTTGCCACTCTAGCACAGCAATTTTATTGTGAATGTAACAGTGTAGCGTTCTGACGCTCAGCAGAGGATGCTAGCTCAAAACAAAACAGTTGGCAGGTCTGCATTTGTACAAACCAAACAGCCCATATTAGACCCATTCTGGCTGGTAATTATGATAATAATTCCATTTGTATAATGCTAACTGTCCCTGTGATACACCATTCTGACAGATAATAACGATAATATTTCCATTTGTATAATGCTAACAGTCCATATCATACACCATTCTGGCAGATGATAATGATAATTCCATTTGTATAATGCTAACAGTCCCTAAGATACACCATTCTGGTAGGTAATAACGATAATAATTCAAGTTGTATAAAACAAATACTCCATTTGATATACCATTCTGACAGGTAATGTAATAATAATGTAATAATAATGAAAGTCATTCCATTATCCCAAGCGATATATCATTCTGGCAGGTTATAATGATATATCTATTTGTACAAACAATGCACACAATCCATGTCAAAGAATGCTCGTTGCACTTTCCTTAGAGAAAAAAAATGTAACCCTTGAACTAATTATCATATAAACTTTAGCAGACACGTTCGTTCTTCTGTCTGGGAAAATTCAAGCATAAGGGAGCTCACCTCAGGAAAAAAATGTCCAAAATGTCAATGTCAAAACAAAACAAAAAAAACAACATGTTGTCACAAAATGTGTATCAGCATACAAACAAAATCAGCAACATTCAGCAACTCTGTTCATTATATGTCTGCATGTGTACAAGCAAGCAAGCATGTATACATGTGCACATGCACACCAGCCAGTTAAAAGACATGTACTTGTGAGCCAGATCTTTGGCCAGACATTGGTCTAGATTTGGTAAAACACCAAAATACTAGGCAATCCTTGCTGACACATTCTGTCTACAGACTGGCACTCTCTCTTTCTCACATGTATGCATGCACGCACACACACACACACACACCCCACACACATGCACCTACACATACACACACTCATAAACAGATAGTTCAAGTGTGTGGAGATGAAAACTGTGCCAGCAAGTTCACAATTGCACATATTTCAAAAGGCGTGCAAGCGCTTGTAAAAGCAGAAACAAGCAAACCAACAACAGTTTTAGTAAATAAAATGAAGCATATTTAAAAAAACAATCACTTTTCAGGAGTCACTTCTCTTAGGAGACTGTAAGTAGAGGGCATGCACAAATTAGACCTTAAAGAAACTTTTTTCAAAAGCCAGTCAAAGCATTTTAATTATCTCCCTTCTCAGAAAAAAAAAGCCACTACAGAAAATCCAGATTTTTGTACTTCTCAAGGTCACTTTTCTTCTTCTTGTTGTTGTTTCATTGTCCCATCTTCAATGCCACTTCAGTGGCCACTGCATCTGGGACAACCTATGAGAACCAAGATGATACATGGCAATAGGGATGACAATCAAGACGCCACACAGGAAATGTGATGAAACATGAAACAAGGAGAACGGTAAACTGTCACAACAGTGTAAACAGAATACAAACATTGTCAAGAAGTTCCTGAAAAAAGTGCTGTTAACACATCTTCTCAAAAGCAGTGTTGATTTTAAGTTGTTTTTTGTTGGCATTTTTTTTTTGGTCCATGTGACCTTGACTTTGGTGCCATGACTTCAAAAATCATGCATTTGTGACTCCTTAATGACTCACACCTTTGACTCAAAGTTGGTTAAAGCCATCCCAAAACAGCTGAGTAAATTTTGTCAGAGAAACACGCACACACATGCAGACACACACCTCTCTCTGGAACGATCCCACATCTCCGACTCAAATTTGGTAAAGATCCATCCTGAGTCAGCCGAGAAAATCTTATTAATATATATTGGTCATGTAGAGACAGACAGACAGACAGACAGACAGACAGACAGACAGAAGACAGACAGAGAGACAGACAGCTGTTTCCAATAAATATGAAACAATCTCCCTAAAAATCAGGAAAAAAGGGAGACTAAAACTGAAAAGGAAACAGACCCTCCAGATAAAAATAAGGTTTGTCTGAGCAATCACAAAAAGAGAAGCACAAAATGACATGTTTCTGTTTGAAAAGCTGCCTCGAAGTGTTGTATCTAAAATGGCTGTCTAATGGAAGTTATGACATAGACCTGGGTATTAAATGTCATGTACATTTCACACACTTTCTCACTTCTTCTGAAGCTTCACTCAGCAAAAGCTTTCAAAATTTAAGCCATTAAGTGAACACAAAAATGATTACGTAAGTATTCAAAAACTCTTTGTCTATAAGCTTTTATCAGGCTTGTTAGTTCTTGGCGTTTTGTTTTTTAGTAATAAAACCCTGAAATTATCAACCTACAGAATATTTACATGCACATGCATGTGCGCGTGCACACACACACACACACACACACGCAAGCACCACTGCCCTGAATATTTAAGGAATGATTCATCTGGATCACTGTTACTTACAAGCACAGAAATCTCGGATAACTTTTCTCTGTCATGCTGGAAAAATAATGTAAGCATAACATATTCCTACAGAGACACACACACACAGACACAGACACACACACACATGCTTTCTCGCTCTCTTTCAAGCAAGCACACATTTTCACATGTCTATCGCACACTCGTATACCCACATACATCCAGAAAAGTATGCTTGCATTCACATATAAAAAAACAAACATAAAAAAATCCTTGCACTCATATCCTCGAATGCTGTAAGAAAATTATGGCTATCTGATACCACTACAGGTGTTAGTATTTAAAAAAAAAGAACGACAAATTTCAAGTGGAGATCTCAGCTTTTTCTGATTTTCAGTTTTACTGTAATTTCTGTCGTACTACATCAATCGACAGTCCATAATCATTGATCTAGAGTGATCTAGCAGTTATGTACAAAGTCCAGCAGCAGTTCATCGCTCCATCCTGTGATCACAGCCATGAAATATGGATGTAAGACCTTGCCCTCTGTTCTTGGCAACCCTGCTGGTCCATCATAGTATCTGCAATATGAAATAAATGAAAGAATTGAAAAAAAAAAACACCACAAAAACAACGCCATCTACCTAAATAAATAGATGAATGAAGAAATGGAAATAAAAAGTGACATCAACCAACAGCCTAGTCACTGCAGAGATGAGACACCTCACCTTGTCCATTAAGTAACCATTTATGTTCTATTTTCATGTTGCCCTGGCCATAAAACGTTTCAACATTCTAAAAAAAAACTTATACCTGACAATATAATTCATCTATTTACATACATCATTTTTTGTGCTGTCAGAATGCAAAGGCAAATCATATCTATTTCAAAATTCATTTTACGGTATAACAAAGGAAAAGAGGATGACCCACAAGAACAACAGAGGAGGATTCCAAGACAGTATACTAATGAACAGGTATCAGAATCAATGATCAGTTCTGACATTTTGTCAGCAATTGCTGTGAATGTTAGCATGCTGAAGTACCAATTTCACAAGGACAAAGTAATTGCATTTATTCTTATGATTACAGAGTTTGGAGTTTGTTCAAGAGGGGTTCACAGCGTTCTATGACTGGAGTTTGGATTTGTTCAAATGGGATTCATTACACTCTGACAATTCCACATGCGCTCCACCTAAGTCTGCCAATAATTTCCTTAACCCTTTGACTCCTGCACCCTATCCACCAACTGCAAAAACTAAACCCTTTGACTCCCTCACGCTATCCACCAGCTTCCAAATGCCCAATGGCTGAGGGGTCCAGCTGGCTGCATGTTGATATGACATTTAAGTAAAATAAAACTCCACAGTAACACACAGAAGCTGGAAGTTACCTGGAAGACAAAAGCATGAACTCGCCAGGAAGACAAGTACGAACTCACTTGAAAGACAAGTATGAACTCACCGGAAGAAAGAACTTGTTCCTACTATTGTTGTTTAAAGCCCAGCCAACTGCTGACTACAACCATTCAAAACATACACAATACTTCAACAGGAAAAAGAAAAGAAAATTAGGTCCACATATCAATGCATTTGTGCACATAATCCAAGGAGATGCCCCCGGCCCTGACCACTCGGTCCCATTTACTGCACATGGGTATTTAAAAAACAAACCTGAATACAAATTCAAACATAGCTAAGGACATTAAAACATATACAAAAAGCAGGCCTAAATTACCTCAAATTGCTTTTACATATCTCATTTCTCTAGAGCCAAAAATGCACTTAAGACATGTACTCAATTATCAATCTTAAGAGAAAGTACGTAAGACTTTATCGAACACATACAAGTGAATGGACAGCAAGGCAGGAAATAAGAGGAAGAAATGACAGAAACCAAAGGAATAAGGCAGAAACAAAGAGAGTGACAAAATAAGGAAATTTCTAGCACAGAATTTCCAGAAGGTGGGGATACTATTTATATTGAAAGAGCCCCCGGCATCCCCACGGGGGGAGGAAAGAGCTACAAACTGCCCTGGAAGACAGATGCATGAACTCACCTGGAAGATGTTGCTGATGCCCATGAGGGAATATCTCTTTGTCAAGTAACATAGGCAGTATGAGCCAGGTTTCACTGACAGTGCACGGGCTGAGAAAGTGACCACTACACCCTGCCGGTTCTTTTCAGCCCCCTCCATGGCAGATGTGTACGACAGGTACTTGTCAAACTGGTGGAAATCTGCCTGCAAAAACAAAGACTCTAATTTAGGTCTCACGGCACAAACATTCTGCACTGACTCGCGGTCTCACGGCACAAACATTCTGCACGACTCGCCCTTAAAAATGATAAAGAAATGCTCATCTCATGATCTGCAAGGTCCAAATTTGTCAGCGGGCCAAGCTCTCAGCCTCCTTCAGAGGCCTTCATCAAACTGCCATCTAATATGAATCAACACCGTTGTTGTTGTTCCTATTCTTCTTCTTCCTGTTATTATTGTTACTCTTATTATTGTCATGATGATGATGATGATGATGATGATGATAATGACAATGACTATTACTATTGTTGTTGTTATCATTATTACTAGCTGAGCTGTCTGCTAAGAGCCATATCAAGGCACTAACCATCTGAAACAAAACACACACATCTAAACACAGTGATACTCTGGAAGAAAGAAAACCTGGAAAAGAAAATTAAGATTTAGTACATATATCACTGCCTTCACGCAAACATTCTAAGGATATGCCCTTGGTACTGGCCATTCCACCAAATTTCTCAACAAGGATTAAAAAAACAAACCTAAACACAAAAGCAAAAACACAGGTACACAAAACGTGCATAAAACTTGGCTTACAGTACCTATAACTGTCACTATGTAGTTCACATTTCCCTAGAGCTAAAAATGCATTAAAGGAGAATAATAAGGAAGCCTTAGAAATTATGGAAAGTGAACTATAAGTCAACACAGCTATCACATATGCTCCCTGTGACCTATTTCTCATCTACAGACAAGTTCTCCTATCGCAAGCTAAAGTGCCAGCGAAGCCAGTCTCAATATAGAAAAACACCTTGAAGTTTGACGTGTAGAGTTTATTCAAGAGCGATTTATCTCACTTGGACAATTTCATATGAGTTCACCCAATCTGCCGTCTATTATCTAAAAGGCTCCTTAAGCATATGTGACCTCCCAGCATGAAATCAGTCTTAACTAGCATTTTGGGTATTTTGAGATACACATATTACTGGAAAGTGTACATCCTGCTGATTATTTTGGTACTTGAATAAAGCTTGTACTCAAGAAAATGTTGCTGTTACGTATGTTTAAAGCCATTAAGTTGTATGACGGCCATTTTGAGAAAACAGCCTCATAAAGTTTTTTTGTACTCTCCTACACATTTTAAAAAATTTCTTTATTTGGTGGCTTTGACCCGGTTTGTTTCTAATTTTAGCTGTCAATATCTGAAAGGTGCACCAAACAGCTTTCAGTCAGTATATTACATGTGGGGGTCTGTACAGGTTACGGTTCACAATAAGAGACAAAATGACGTACTTTTGGTAAGAAATTGTATTCTTTCTGCTACGATCAGTGCATTAAAATACCATTTACATTGATTTATATTTTTTCAAGAAAAAATTTCTGTGAGGGATAGATTATAGTCCACAGAAATCAATTTTGAGAGAAAGTCAAAACACCCCAGATACAATACAATACAATATTTTATTTATATAGTGCAAAATCTTGATAAAATCAAATCTAAGCGCTAAAACACACACACGCATGCACATGCAAGCAAGCAAGCACGCACGCACGCACGCACGCACGCACGCACACACACACACACACACACTCAGGCACACGCACACGGCTATAAATGGGGAGAAAGAATAAAAGCAATGGAAAATTATAGAGCATATTATATACAATTATATATTACAATGTGATTCCCCTCCGAGTGGAGACAGGCTGCAGAGGGGATTGAGTGAGGTCAGGATTTTATGCAGAGGAGAAAAGGTGAGTTTTGAGAGCGGACTTGAAGGAGACAAGAGTAGGTTGCTGACGGACTGAGAGAGGAAGTTTGTTCCAGGAAAGTGGACCAGAAACAGAGAAGGCTCGTGGACCACAGGTATTGAGCTTAGTGCATGGAAAGCAAAAAGTCAGAGGATCGGAGGCAGAGCGGAGGGTACGTGAGGGAACATAGATCTCAAGTAGGCTTGACAGGTAATCGGGGGCTGCGTTATTGAGGCTTTTGTAGCACATGGTGTCTAGTTTGTACTGTATGCGCTTTGATACAGGGAGCCAGTGAAGTTGTGCCAGGAGAGGAGATATGTGGTCAGCTTTTTACTTTTTTAGTACAAGGCGTGCAGCATTGTTTTGAATGCGCTGCAGGATGTGAATGGTGGAGGCAGGAAGACCATACAGGAGTGAATTGCAATAGTCAATGCGAGACATTATGAAGGAGAGAACGAGTTTTGCAGTTGTTTCGACAGAGAGATACTTCCTGATCAGGCTTATACGATGGAGGTGATAGTAGCAAGATCTGGCAGTTTGAGAAACAAAGTTGTTCATGGAGAGGGTAGAGTCAATGCAGACACCAAGGTTTTTAGCTGAATCAGAAATTGGGACTGATGTGTTACATAATGGGAGAGAAAGAGGAGGCAGCTGAGAAAGTTTCTGACAGGTGCCAATGAGGATAGCTTCTGTCTTGTCGTCATTAAGCTGAAGTTTGTTGAACGTCATCCAGTTCTTAATGTCCGAGTAACACTCAGTGGTGCGAGTCAAGAGGCGCTGTATATTGTCTGGTGTGTCACTGTCTAGAAATTGGATGTCATCAGCATAGAAGTGTTTTATAGAGTGGGAGTTGATGGTGGTGGACAGGGGGGAGGTGTAAAGAGTGAAAAGAACAGGGCCAAGGACAGATACTTGTGGAACATCACAGGTCAGGTATGCAGGTTGAGAGTAAGTGCCATTAATGAGAACAGCTGTATGTCAGATAGACCCTCAGTCACCTTTTCAGCTCCTAGTGCTGTTCGACTGACTGCGAGTTAAGACTGAACTGGTGGTGGGAGGTCACACATGCAAAACTCTATACAGTGGGAAGCTCTTAAAATGAAGGGGGTGGGGGTGGTGATAGGACCTATGAAACACTAAGCTGACAATACTAGAATGATTAGAGCATTAACTCTTTCCGTGCCAATCGACGATATATCGTCGATATAGGTGGCTGCAGTTGTGCCAGGCAACGATATATCGTTGATATAACTTTGTGTGCTTCATTTAGTTTCCGATGATAGCCGATCCGACTTTTTACTGTAGCCACACGACCGATAACTCTTGTAGTTTCCGTCGCTTCTGCCCTGAGCAGTTCTTGTGTGTTTACGTTTGTTTTGACCGTGTTTTTCGGATCTTTTTCAACAAAACAATGGAGGTACGTCGGGCGTTGCCAGTGAACGTTTTAGACAAAAATGTGCACAGAACAGTGACTAATTGGAATATTTTCAAGCTGTAAAAAGCATTCATATCACAACTGGATGTGCCTTTTGGAGTATTCATCTGATTTTGTAAGGGAATCTGCACAGACGATAGGCAGTCTGATTTGTATGTATAATGTGCATGACTTTTTTTTATTTTTTATTTGTCCTCATTTTATAACCCATATAATCCTAATTTACAACTCCAATATTGTTGTTTTCCATGCATATCCTTATTGCCTGTCCTCTTACCTTTCTTTTGATATCTAACATGACTAACTTATGTGAATAATCACATGCACAGTGACCTCAGATATAAACACACCCTAAACAATTTTCAGTCACGCGAAAATGGTCTGGCACAAACGTGGAAAACCCTCTGGCACTCAATGAGTTAAGATGGGCAGCAGACAAGCAATTTTCATATCGTGGGCTAGGACTTAAGCCAAGACATTGTATTTTGAGTTCACAGATCTGTGAATTTTGCAACATCCACAGGGGATTAGACAAGGTTGTATCCTTTCACTGTATCTCTTTAACATTTATGAGAAATACTGATATAGAAGAAATGGGTATAAAGATAGGAAGAAAAAAAAACTTACAAACCTGCACTATGCCAATGATACTGCGCTATTAGCAGACAACATTACCACTATGAAAAGAATTCTATACAGGGTGGATGCAGTGGGCAAAAAGGCTGGCCTAAACTTGAATGCCAAGAAAACAAAAGTGTAACATATCAAAGGCAAAGACACTAAAAACAATCATGACGTCTTAATTAATGAAGTTCCTTTAGAAATTGTTAAAGATTTCATATATCTTAATTCTGTAAATTCTGATGATGGAACCTGCCTAAACACATCAAAATAAGAATTGGAATGGCAAAGCAAAAATCCAACTTCAACAATATCTGGAAAGACAGAGGCTTACCAAATGGCCTGAAAACTAAACTTTTAAAATGTTTCATCTGGCCAATCATGATTTATAGCTGCGACTCTCAGAAAAAGAATCAAGACAGCAGAGATACGGTTTTATTGGAAACTACCAAGTGTCAAATGGACAGATAGAAGAATTAGTGAAAACGTCCTGGAAGAACTTGATACCACCAGAAAATTATTTGCAGACATCAACAAGAGAAGACTAAAATACACTGGCCATGTGTCACATAGTAAGAACACAAACCTCAAGGCAAGCATTTTTTCAAGGAAAAACAGAGGCAAAAAGGAAGAAAGGCAGACCTCCTATCTCATACATTGAGAACATAACCCACATCAGTTGTCTAAATATTCAAGAAGTTGTCCACAAAAGTCAAGACAGAGCGGTTTGGAGGAGAGTAGTGGTGTCAAAGAGTGCAGTGACCAACACTGAACCTGGTGATGCCGACAGGTGAGCTCTATTACAAGAACCAGCCAGTTTGGAGAGAGAACTAGCAAGCAGGCTCCGCAAGTGCTTTTTCTATTTAAAATCAACCTTTCGTTTGATTAAATATTAGATAAGATTGACAGAAAGATGGATACATGGATACTGGACAAATAGAAAGACAGGTAGACAGACATGTATAGACAGATAGAGAGTCCATCAAACTTACATTATAAAGACCGATCCAATCAGAACTAGAAGTCTTCGTGTACCTACTGACGCAGTACCTGACCATGACTGCCTTGTCACGGCGCCAGTTCTTCTGGATCTCAAACTGCACAGGGTTAAGAGGTGGATCGGGAAACACCTGAAAGCACACACAGCACATGAACTGCTCTATATGAACGTCTAGGGTGAAACGTGCACACACCTGCATGTGCACACGCACGCGCACACACACACACACACACACGCATCACACAAATACCACATATGCATATGCACGCATGCAAACACACACACACATATATATATATACACAAGATAGATAGACTGAAACAGCAGACATCTGACATGTGCGTGCTAAATATACGATCTTTAACATGCCTAGTTCATGTTCTGTGTTTGTAGGCACAAGAGGTGGGTTCAGGTACTAGCATATCTGCACATATCGAAGATAGGGAAACTTCTCCGCCTTCTCACTATCTGGTACCCAAGCAAGTTCAAACCCAGACTTTCCAAACAGACGATAAGAATCCAAACCACTGAAGTATCATGCCCATCACAGATACTGATTCAAAGATACAGAGACATGCGCAGGGTCACAATGGCAGACATACAAAATGTCTGAAGATATAAAAATCTGATACAAAAATTTGCCCCAAGAATGCAGGATCTAAACAGGAGCCACTTAATTCCAATGGAGCGATCCTTTTACGTGCGGCTCAAGGTAGTTTGATACTGACGGCTCCTGTGGGTCTCATAGCATTAAGACTGCGAATGAACGGACCTGGATGTAATGGTGTACTGGAGCTAAAATTCCCCAAAAATTTATAAAGTGTTTCATTTTTGTATGCATGCTGTTTTGCCCACACTCTGAGGTGGTGTGTTGCTGCACAGTCTGCGTATCCATCTTTAGCAAGTATGCATGTTACATGTTTCTTATATTTGTGTAAGTCACTTGACACTGACATGACTAAAGGATTTTTACAGTGCATATTTGATGTTCTGCAGGTGTATACTAGATTCAGGCACTAACAGGTCTGCACACATACTGACCTAGTAGATTGGAAAATCTCCACCCTTTACCCACCCCGCATCAAGTATTCAGTTAGAATCAAACCCAGATCTTCCAACTGAAAGTCAGAACTATTATCCATCGACTATCAGAGCCTGGATTTGATAGTATGCATGGGAACAAAAATTAATAGTATTGACAGTAAAGTCACTGAAGCACTGCAAAAAAAAAAACAGAATCACTCTCTCTAAAATACACACATCACATCCCCCTACACCTCCCTGCCCTTCCCTCAAACACACCAATACTGACCGTAAAGAAAAACATGGCAGACACAGGTTTATGATCACTGTGGCGGTACTTGGGATGCGATGTGTATTCCAGTGGAATGACTTCGAGACGAAAGTCATCATATACAGTTTCATACTTGTGCCATAGCACTCGGTCACACCATGCGGGAATGCGTTGCTTCGGGCTGAAAATATCAAACATACATAGAGAATCTTGAAACTGTTCTCACTTGCATTGATGTAAATTTATTCATTACTGTTGTTTAAAGCTCAGCTGACTGCATACAGCCACATCAGGACTGTCTGTCTACAGCCATATCAGGACTGTCAGCATACAGCCATATCAGGATTGTCTGCATACAGCCATATCAGGACTGACAGCATACAGCCATATCAGGACTGACAGCATACAGCCATATCAGGACTGACAGCATACAGCCATATCAGGACTGACAGCATACAGCCACATCAGGACTGACAGCATACAGCCATATCAGGATTGACTGCATACAGCCATATCAGGACTGACAGCATACAGCCATGTCAGGATTGACTGCATACAGCCATATTAGGACTGACAGCATACAGCCATATCAGGATTGACTGCATACAGCCATATCAGGACTGACAGCATACAGCCATATCAGGACTGACAGCATACAGCCACATCAGGACTGACAGCATACAGCCATATCAGGACTATCTGTACACAGCCATATCAGGACTGACTACATACAGCCATATCAGGACTGACTGCATACAGCCACATCAGGACTGACTGCATACAGCCACATCAGGACTGACTGCATACAGCCACATCAGGACTGTCTGTCTACAGCCATATCAGGACTGTCTGTACACAGCCATATCAGGACTAACAGCATACAGCCACATCAGGACTGACTGCATACAGCCACATCAGGACTGACTGCATACAGCCACATCAGGACTGACAGCATACAGCCACATCAGGACTGACTGCATACAGCCATATCAGGACTGACTGCATACAGCCACATCAGGACTGACAGCATACAGCCCCATCAGGACTGACTGCATACATCCATATCAGGACTGACTGCATACAGCCACATCAGGACTGACTGCATACAGCCACATCAGGACTGACAGCATACAGCCACATCAGAACTGACAGCATACAGCCATATCAGGACTGACTGCATACAGCCATATCAGGACTGACAGAATATAGCCATATCAGGACTGTCTGCAGCCATATCAGGACTGTCTGTACACAGCCAAATCAGGACTGTCTGTCTACAGCCATATCAGGACTGACTGCATACAGTCATATCAGGACTGTCTGTCTACAGCCATATCAGGACTGTCTGTACACAGCCATATCAGGACTGTCTGTCTACAGCCATATCAGGACTGTCTGTCTACAACCATATCAGGACTGTCTGTCTACAACCATATCAGGACTGTCTGTCTACAGCCATATCAGGACTGTCTGTCTACAGCCATATCAGGACTGTCTGTCTACAACCATATCAGGACTGTCTGTCTACAGCCATATCAGGACTGTCTACAGCCATATCAGGACTGTCTACAGCCATATCAGGATTGACTGCATACAGCCATATCAGGACTGACAGCATACAGCCATATCAGGACTGTCTGTATACAGTCATATCAGGACTGTCTGCATACAACCATATCAGGACTGTCTGTCTACAGCCATATCAGGACTGTCTGTCTACAGCCATATCAGGACTGTCTACAGCCATATCAGGACTGTCTGTCTACAGCCATATCAGGACTGTCTGTCTACAGCCATATCAGGACTGACTGCATACAGCCATATCAGGACTGTCTGTCTACAGCCATATCAGGACTGACTGCATACAGCCATATCAGGATTGACTGCATACAGCCATATCGGGAGACTGCATACAGCCATATCAGGACTGACTGCATACAGCCATATCAGGACTGTCTGTCTACAGCCATATCAGGACTAACAGCATACAGCCATATCAGGACTGACTGCATACTGCCATATCAGGACTGACTGCATACAGCCATATCAGGACTGACTGCATACGGCCATATCAGGACTGACTGCATACATCCATATCAGGACTGACTGCATACAGCCATATCAGGACTAACAGCATACAGCCATATCAGGACTGACTGCATACAGCCATATCAGGACTAACAGCATACAGCCATATCAGGACTGACAGCATACAGCCATATCAGGACTAACTGCATACAGCCATATCAGGACTAACAGCATACAGCCATATCAGGACTGACTGCATACAGCCATATCAGGACTAACAGCATACAGCCATATCAGGACTAACTGCATACAGCCATATCATCAGGACTAACAGCATACAGCCATATCAGGACTAACTGCATACAGCCATATCAGGACTAACTGCATACAGCCATATCAGGACTAACTGCATACAGCCATATCCAAACTGTCATCTATTTCAAAATGTACACAATACCTTGTTGAAAAAAAAACCTCAAAAAGGAATTCAAGAATACACATCAATGCATTTGCGACATAATCTAAGGATATACCCACATAATCTGATGACAGAGAGGATGAATAAGCTTGCGGAAACAAGGGATAGATACATATGGAGGGCAATGATTGCCAACACCATGCAGCAGTGCACATGATGATGGTGATGATACCCAAACCTGTTGTACAGTGTTTTGTAACTGACCATGATGACATCAATGCTCTAACACATATATTCATGCACTATGAAACGTCTCCTTATGAAGGACACAGAGCCACAGCAAAGGCACTAAAGAAGCCATGCAGAGTCAAGAGGGGACAACACAGAAAAGTAACAGGTAAGCTGTATCTTCTACCATCTCCTTCATTATGAAGCTGGGAACCGTTATTGCTGTTTAAAGCTCAGCCGACTGCATAAAGCCATATCATAACGAAACTTCAACAGGGGAAAAAAAAAAGAAAAGAAAATCAAGTACACATATCCATGCATTCGTGCACATAATCAAAGGATATGCCCCTGCATTGACCACTCCATCCAATTCATCGCAAAGGGAATTTAAAAAACACACCTGAATACAAATTTAAGCATACCTAAGAACACCCTAGAGCCAAAAATGCACTTAATATATGTACCCAATTATCAATCCTAAGGAAAAGTATGTAAGACTCTATTGAACACATACAGGTGGACCAGCAAGGCACAAAATGATAGGAAGAAATCTTTAGCACACAATTTCCAGGTGGGGATACTATTTACACTGAAAGAGCTCCATAATACCAATTGTTTGAGCTCCAGCTGTAATTAAATCATTTAGTCCGATATAATTTCTTCTGACATATTCAATCAACTTCTAGAGTCTGGGTTGCCAATGGTTTATTACCCAAAGCTACATATCATGTTGAACAGAATACTGTATCAGAATACTGTGTGGACTATTACATTCACATCAAGGGTAAGAAGCCATTGCCTTTCTAACAACTGTCTCTATTCACCTCTCCTTCACATCATTATCTATGTGTTTCCTTATTCACAGATATGCTCTGTATGCTACAATCATCAGTTAACTCCCAAGTATAATAATAAACCGCTGCATCATTTCACATAAAAGCTCACAGACTTTTTCCTCGCACACTTCTGGTATAAGTACAAGAAACAAGACTTATTCTTGGTAATCAGTTCTGCCTGCTTTCTCTCTTTTCTTTTAACCCTTTTATTCCCTCACCATATCCACCAGATCCTTGCAGAAAACTGGTGGATAAGTGTGAGAAGGAAAAAGTTAAATACGCAAAACATGCTTTTTTTCCTTATTTGATGGAAAATCACGTATGACTGAAATATGCCAAAAGACAGAAAATCGTAAACTCTGAATAAAACATTAACAAAATGTTTGAATGTATTTGTCCTATTATGTTACGAACATCTTTATGCAGCCTCGCAGCAGCACTGCACCAACTCTTATCTGATGTTATCTGAAAGAGATTAAACACAACAGTATATATTTTTTATAGCATTCTAACTTTTCTCAGATGCGTGTATGCATGCAGTCTTGCACACAGTGTGCAGGTGGTATTTTGCTGTGCTATATGCATACTCCATCTTTGGTAGGCATGCTTTCTGGGTGTTTTCATGTTTTCAGCAAGCCATCGGACACCAACATGACTTACAACATCTTTAACATGTTCATCTGATGTTCTGTGTGCATAGACACATGCAGGGGATTTAGGCACTAAGAAATCTGGACACATGTTGACCTGGGAGAATGGAAAAATCTCCCCCTTTTCCTATCATGCGGGAGGTATCCAGACAAGATCGAACCCAGACCATCTGATTGGAAGACCCACATCTCACTCACTTGACTATCACGCCCCAAAATGGAGGTACCGAGGATCATGACATGGAACCTTTCACGTGCAAAACAAATGCTCTACAACTAAACAACATCTCTGATTGTTTTCCTTTCTTCTTTTTCATTCTCTTCTTCTTTTTACTTTTCTCTTTTTAGTTTAACCCTCTTGGCATGATACATAATTAAAAGCATACTGAAAGGCAATGGCATAAAATTACAGAAGCCAACTTGTCAACGGGTACTAATTGTCTTCAATTCTTGCTGCTCTCTTGTACACATTTCCTAGAAAAGTATACATATATATATATATATTCAGAAAGGAGAAATCCTGAACTTGACAATACAAGTAAAATAAACACCTGTTTTCAGGAGAAGGTGAAATTACAGTGTTAGAATAAAAAACACATCCACGCATGTGCAATGAGAAGTACAATGTAAACAATCCAAACTGAATGACAACCCACATTCCATCAAAGACTAAAAATATCCTTCATCATGTGCTCGAACCTCTCTTGTTCATTTAGAACCAAAAACAAAGCATATTTCGAGGAGTGTTCTGAGCTTACAGTTTTTGTGCTTTGTATCTGCTTCTATGCTAGCTGAATGGGTAGCGCAAACTATGTTAGATTTGAGTTCAACTACATGGGAGATAATTTCTATGTGACTCTCAAGAGTTATGTCCCTTTGGTTGATATTATAAAAATTCTCCCTGCTTCCCTCTTATTTCTTTGGTAAAGCATATTTACTTCATAATCATCGCCAGAGTTACTGTCAACAAGAGTCCCAATTCGTCAACTTCACAGTCAGTCCCAATCTCACTCATTTTGTGCAAAAACTTGTAGAAATCAACAAAAAAAGCAAAATGGCAGCTGTCTGAAAGGAAGGAGGCAGAAGCAATGCAAAAGAAGCCTTCTGATTGGTCAATTTGTATTTGCTTTATAGGCTGGACAGTATTCAGCAGGAGATACAAATGAAACCACGATCGTGGCTCATCATGTTTGGACGGTTAAAGCCACAGTTGTGGATCATAGTGGGTTAAATGAGAGAGAAAATAAAATGGCAGGAGCTTGAACAAATACCCACCTTGTATCATATGTGTCGGTGTCAGGGTCAAATTTATAGGTTGGTGGAAATGAGATGTCCATCTCCTCAAAGTCTTCAAAGATCAACTTCTCCTCCCGACACCGATTCAACTGCAATAATCGACATGTGTTATAGCACATTTAGATGTTTAAAAACATAAGAGAAAGCAAGTGAGAGAGACAGAGAGGGAAGGAGACAGCATGTGTGTGTGTATTTGTGTGTATGCGTGTGTGTGTGTGTGTGTGTGTGGTATATCATAAGCTTTACGGTTTGCATCCATAGTTGAGGTACACTGCCATTACTGCTTTAGTTTATCTGACATTTCTGTTTTTAGCTTTTGTATGCTTGTTTCACTTTTGTGTCTGTATTAACCCCTTCAGTGCCAAAGTGTAGATAAAAAGGTGAATAGCCTGTGCCATGGACTTTTTAAACGTCTTGACTTAAAAAAAGTTTTATCTCTTCATCCACGCAGAGAACCCCACAACATATATATTTTCTTCTTCAGTATACTTTACAACACACCAGGAGCAGCAGTACTTTTGTTTTTACAGTCGCCAGTGCTAGTAATGTCACTCCAACTCCTATCTAAGTCAAGTCCAACTTCGGACATCAACACCGAAATATCACCTGCAAGCGCCAAATTATCGTCATTTTCACTCTTACAAGTGAATCAACAGACTGCAAATCAGAATCAGCTCCACAAGTAATGATTTCTGCAACTTCTTTCGCTGTATAAGTTGTTTTTCGGGCCCAATTGACGCTCGGTGTTGAAGCGAGTTCGTCCGCCATTGTTTGCAGTCACTGAATAGTAATCAGCTGTAGAGGGTCACCTTTTCGATCGCACGGGCAGAAAAGAACGTAAAATATCACACATACATAATTAGCATTATTTATAGAGGGAATCCTAAAGTTTCGTTGATATCTCACACGTCACTGAAAGCACTGGGGTTTTCTGGCTAAAAATACGAAAGGTTGAGGACTGAATATTTGGTCGGGCACCTCCAATGCCACCGACCAAATATTCAGTGCAGTGAACAGGTTAATAGAAATACCCCTTCCCCCTTTCAAAGTTGTGTTAAACATACTAGGACTCACAAATGCTAATATTCAATGGCTATTTGCTATTCCTGCCTCTAAAAGATAAGACAGTTGTACTGTCATTAGCATCATAACAGATGCTGAAAGTATCTCTATCCTACTGCCATGGTATGGTAGCAGTACACACAAGCACACCTATGAACAAATCACTAGGGCTACATTTACTATATTTTCTATGAAATAATCAATTCCAATTCAAAATAAAAATATCTTGTAGTATATTTCAGTATACTGACTCATGTACGAACTGTTAATGAAAAAAGACAAAAAACAAAAACAAAAAAAAAAAACCAACCAAACAAAAAAAAGATAAAAAATGGTCAAGCTCATTCTCACTCTTTTTTTATACAAAAATTATGACAAAGTCCACATTTTGTACTTCTCAAGGTCAATGTGACTTTGAAAAGGTATAAGAAAATAAACCTTAATGAAAAGTGAGGACAAGTAGATTGTCACAACATTGAAAACTAACCATAAATACTATCAGAACTTATGGAGAAAGTGCTGTTTATGAAACTTTCTTGAAAAGTGCCGACCTTCTATAATTGTTGTGGTCTATGTGACCCTGACCTTGGCACTATGAATTTGTGACTTCTTAACAGTTAACACCTTTGACCCAAATTCAGCGAAAATCCACCAAAAAACAGCTGATGACATTCTTCTCACAATTTTTTGTCACTGACAGACACATACTCAGATCCATCTCCCTCTTCTGGTCTGTATAAAAAATAAAATTTTTTAAAACAGGGAGATTAAAAAACTGGAAAGGAAAAAAACACTTAACCAACAGCCAATCAGCACTTGTGAGACATGGCAGAGCAGAGGTAATTAAAACACATGATTTAATAAAGAGAAAAAGAAAATTCTTATTTATTTATTTGTTTCTCTATTTTTAATCTTCCTGGTTTGCTTTCTACTCTGTCTCTTCCATATGTGCCATCTTGATCTTTCTCTCTCTCCTTTCTTATTTATTTATGTATTGATCTACTTGTTTATTTTGTTCTTTTATCATTCCTACTTTACCTTACTTTCACATATTTATTTATTTGTTACGCATCTAAAATAAAAGATATCCGTGTCAATATTTTTTCACCCCACCTGGTTATGATTCTTTATGATTTCATATCCATTACCTTCTTCTCTGGTTCAGTACTCAACAAAACATGAGTCAGCTGATATACTGACTTTACTTGAAATACAAAGAATTTGTCTCTTTGTTGTCTTTTGTCTTTGCTTGATAGCTGACAGCTACCTTGACAGCTGATACCAGACAGCTAAAAATTCACACTTATCTTGTTTCATCAATTAACCATTTGACTCTCGCATCCTATCCACCAGCATCCTGCATTGCCAACCATCCTAGCAAAGCAAAAGCTTACCCCTTTGATTCCCTCAACCTATCTACCAGCTTCCTGCAGGAAGCTGGTGGATAGGGTGACAAGAGTCACAGAGTTCAATGTTTGCAGGTGATGGACAGGGTGTGGGAGTCAAACGGTTAAACACTTAATCTCAATCGATTTTCATGCGTTTCTGGTTCCTATGTGCTTGAATGCTAGTGGTCACTTTGATTCAAAAAGACAAACACCCACATGCCAAAGACTGCTGCCTCTCACCTGGTCGTTGTCCAGCAGTTTCTTGAACATTCTCTTTGAGATGGCACGGTCCACCTCCCCACGTGTCATATTGTCGATACGAAAGTTGAGGTCTCCCATCCAAAACACATAGCTGCAAAATAACTGTCAGTAGTACTCCTCACTACAGTCTAGCTTGTAAACAAACATACATACAAAAGGGTAAATTCTGTCCCATAACCATGAAGTTGTATAGAGTGCAAAGATTTCAACCTTTTTCGGAGCCAGCAAGGCAGAAAATGACAGCAAAGGTAATTTTAAGCATTTTTTCTTGTCCATGTGACTAGACTTTCGTGCCATGACTTCCATACTCACTTGGACTCCTTTCACCCAAATTTGATAAAGATCTACCTTAAAATAGCTGAGGAAATACTGTTCATACATTTCTGTCACAAACACACATTTGGACATGCAGATAAATACACATCTCTCTCTGTTCGAACTGGATACTTCTCTTTTTGAAAAAAAGAAGAAGTAGAAAAGTACAAAAATGTATAAGAGACAGACAGAGACAGAGCAAGAGGGACAAGAGAGACGACAGACAGAGAAAGAGAGAGACAGAGACAGAGACAGAAACAGAGAGGAGAGACAGACAGAAGAGAGAGAGAGAGAGAGAGAGAGAAGAGAGAGAGAGAGAGAGAGAGAGAGAGAGAGAGAGAGAGAGAGAGAGAGAGAGAGAATATAAAAGATTTTGTGTTAAATTGTGTCACATTTACCATTCTGTATACTTGTTCAGATCCAAAAGAAGGCATCTCTGTGCAAAGATTGAATGGACCAGTATACTACTATATAACGAACATGAAGACAGACCACAAGTCCATACAAAAACATTAATATGCATAAAATCAAATCAAATTTATACTTGAAATTAGAAACACATGATACTTCCATTAAATGCTTGAAATGGTAAACACCACATACACACAGAGATGTGTGTGGGGTGTGTGTGTGTGTGTGTGTGGTGTGTGTGTGTGTGTGTGTGTGTGTGTGTGTGTGTGTGTGTGTGTGTGTGTGTGTGTGTGTGTGTGTGTGTGTGCATGTGTATGCGTGTGTCTCTGTGTGTCTACGTATGTGTATGTGTGTGTCTGACTGAACATGTCTTTGTAAGCATGCACATGCATGCATCCATGAATGTGTATATGTATACATTCACATATGTGTGTGGTAGCATTTGCGAAAAAATGCATGCATGCATATACAATATAACATTTACACTGGTCATGCGCAGGAAACACACAACTTACTCATGGTCCAAAATGTTCTCCACATCTGGATCCTTGAACTTCTGATCATCCAGAATACTGTCATAGTCCTGCCCACAGTCACACAACACAACAATATGCAATCCCATGACCAGATTGATACAAGCTTCAACTAACGCAACCAGTCACTGTGGTGAAGTATGTACAGACTACTGAATGGAAGGTCGTAGGTTCAAACCCCCACTGATAAAAAAAAAAAATTATGGTGGGATTTTTCTCACCTGATCAGCTTCTACCAAGAACTGAGCGCAATATGGGCTCAATGGGAATACTGGGACTGCACAGTCAAGTTGAATCTATTTCACTGAGGGTCTCACCTGTCGGCGTCACCAGGTTCGGTATTGGCCGCTACACACCTGGGCACCACCATCTCCATCTGGGCCGCTCTGTCTTGATTTTTGTGGACAACTTCTTGAATATTAAGGCCACTGATGTTGGTTGTTTTTTGATGTATGAGATTGGAGGTCTGCCTTTTTTCCTTTTTGCCACTGTTTTTCCTTGAAAGATGGATGCCATGAGGTCCATGTTCTTGTCACATGACACATGGTCAACGTATTCTAGCACTTTTTGGCAAAAATGCTTGAGGTGGGTTGCCATTACCTTCCTCAAGCACAGTGCGCATACTGTACACGTATCCTTGCCATTGTTTCCTGTTTTCTATGGCAGTACCGTGGTCTGAAAATCTGGGACAATTTTTCTAACGATAGGAACCGATCAGGTGAGAAAAATCCCATTGTAACCGTGCTACTCAAATTTCCTGATCATCGCTGTCTATATCTCTCAAACCTGGCTGATGCCAGGATATGTTATGAGAGTACAGCCCTGCCATGCAGTCTCAATCCAAAACAGAGCTCCATAGCATCGTGATTATCATCCCCATTATCAAGCATCATCACAGCACTAGGAAAAATTTACTCAGACTCTGAGACCATGTACAGGGCATCAAAACAGGACATCACTATCTCCATCCCCCAACAAAACACATCAGTCCAATGGACAGACTAAAACAAACATCACTATCTCCATCCCCCAACAAAAACACATCAGTCCAATGGACAGACTAACACATAACCAACTAGTTATCTTGACCCTTCACCGTACCACCATCTCTGGTACCCGAGGTTACATCCTATAATCACCATTTGATCTCCCATTTTTATTATTGTTGTTTAATGTTCAGCCGGCTGCGTACAGCCATATCAGGGCTATAATCTTTTCAATACATACACACTACTCCAAGAGGTAAAAGAAAAAACAAGGGATAAGAAAATTAAGTACACATATCAATGGCGAAAAATGCACTTAATACATGTTCCCAATTATCAACCCTAAGAGAAAGTAAATAAGACTTTATCAAACACATACAGGTGAATGGACCAGCAAGGCAGAAAATGATAAAAAGAAATGACAGAAAGCAAAAAGCAAGGAAGAAACAAAGAGAGTGACAGAAAAGAGGATATTTCTAGCACAGAATTTCTAGAAGGTAGGGATACTATTATACAGAAAGAGCCACTGGCATCCCCATGGAGGGATGAATTTCCATGAACTTTTTCTTTTTCTGACCTATCTGTACACTCAAGAATAAATAAGACATCTGTCACCAAAGAAAGCCATTTCTTTCTATCACAAAATGTTAGATCCTGTTTTCTCTGCCTGCACACATATGCGCATGCATGCACACATGCATGTGTGCACACACATGCGCGTACACACACACACACACACACACACATTAATAAATACAGACTCACCACAATTCGTTCAGCTACATTGTCTTGATGAGCAGCTAGATGACAATTGACAATGATGAGGTTGATGCCAAAAATATCCAGTCGCACGCTGACTCCACCTTTGTTGCCCTAGCAACCAAAAACCACAAGAAGATTTGTCAAGTATAAAAAATACAATATGTCAGTGTAAAGAACAAATAACACAATTTATCAGTGTAGTGATAAGCACAAACAATACAATTTGTCAGTGTAAAGTATAATCAATACAAGTTATCAGAATAGAGATAAATACAAACAGCACAATTTGCCAGGGTAGAGATAAGTACAAACAACACCACTTGTCAGTGTAAAGTACAAACAATACAACTTGTCAATGTAAAGTACAAACAACAAAACCTGTCAAAGTAAAGTACAAACAACACAACTTGTCAATGTAAAATACAAACAACAAAATCTGTCACTGCAGAGACAACACACAATTTGTCAGTGTAAAATGTAAACAACACAATCTGTCTACACAGAGATAGTACAAACATAATTAGTGTCGTGATAACTGTGTATACATACATAGACATATCATGATTCAATTCAGTTTTCGTTTCTGTTCTGCCCAGCTAAGATAAGATTAGAACAAAGCTGACTTTGAGCACATATTATTTAGGGAAAAAAAAACTCACACATCACCCTTTAAAAGCTAATAGTACAAACAGTGAAGAGACAAGTATGTCCACTCACCCACCATCCACCCATTCCCGTTTTGGTGATTTCGGATTCAAAACTGGTACAGTACTGCAGAAGAGGTCGTCGTACAAATGCCAATGTGAGAACTCCTAGTTGATGTCTGTATTTTACCTGGAAGAACATAACACTTGATGGTATGATAACATCAATCATTTGGACATCACTTGTAATTTGTTTCCATACTTTCAAAGGGCAATTATCTCTTTTCTGACTCGGTATAGTGCAGGTGCAAACCAGACCTTCCTAACACAAGCTGATTCATTTTCTATCACAGGCAAACTTCAAACATGAAATGTTATTCTCTTTATTTAAAATGCAGAGATTAACTAAATGTTAGATCTAAAATGGAAATCATGCATGTGCGCGCGCGCACACACACACACACACACACACACACACACACACACACACACACACACACACAAACACACATGCACGCACACACAAACACGCAAATTTGAGAAAGACAAGTGCCTATTTACTGAAGTTTGCGGACATTTTCATGGCATCTATGGACAAATCACACCACTATGCAGGTTTTCTCAAATGAAAACAGACTAACAGAGACAGGGGAAAGAAGAGCAGATAAAGGATGGACAAAGAAAGACAGAACAGCAGACAGAGACACAAGGCCACAAACACAAATATATAGTTACCATCATTATCATTATTGTTAAAAGCACAGCCATACCAAGACTATAACCATCTCAAAACGCACACAAACATCTCACTGACACTGAAAAAAAAAACTGGAAAAGAAATCTAGTAATGTATCAATGCATTTGCAAAAATAATCTAAGAATATGCTCATGTTGTTGAAGTTCACTTCAAACTAAAACCAAGTACATCATGAAGAAAAGAATTCAACAATCTCTTACCCTGACATAATCATAGTCTGCTAATGTCCATGTGAATGCATCCGCCCAGTCTTTGATTTCTTTGGGATTCACTTCCTGTAGTCTGCAAGACAAAAAGGGTCATAGAAAGTAAGGTAAAAGTTGTCCTTTATGCCTGGTCAAAGGGGAGTGAGGTGGTAAACACCCTAATTTTCTCAGGGCCAGCATTATGAAGGAAGTGCCCATCTCCTTATCTCTATCAACTGAACCTTCTCTATCACTGAGCAGTAGTGGTTATCCCATTCACACCTGGGTGGATTGCCGATCGCATGTACAATGATTTATTTTTTCCTCAGGTCAATATCAGTCTTGTGCAAACCAATGCAAGACTTGAAGGCAGAAGCTCTGCCTCTGTACCAACCAGGCATCAAATAAAAGACAAAAGATGTTTTGTATACAAAATCATAATTTCAAATGTTCAGAAGCACTTTAAGTTTTATTTGGAATATAAGGTAACACCAATATTGATAAAGTTTGGATATTTCTTGTATTGCTTGCAAAGTTCTACACACATGGATGTGTATTACAAAAGTTCACACCTACATCATTTTTACAAACCATGAAATTCTGCTACAAACTTGAGAAATACTCTAATGAAATACAGAAATATTCTGATCAAATACAGAAATACTCCAATCAAACACAGAAATACTCCAATCAAATACAGAAATACTCCAGTAAAATACAGAAATACTCCAATCAAATACATAAATATCAAATCAAATACACAGCGTAAGATCATCATTCTGAAAGAGAGTGTGGCAACCATATGGCAATTTCTATTTTTATGTAAAATATTATTCCTCACAAATATAGATACATGTACGCACAAGTTAAATGTGTGTGTGTGTACTGTGTGCAATATGTTTGTAGTGCTTGTAGTTGCATAGAGAATAGAAAGACAGAGAGTATGTGTGAGTGTGTGAGTAAGAGAGAGAGAGACACAGAGAGAGAGAGAGAGAGAGAGAGACAGAGAGAGAGAGAGAGAGGAGAGAGAGAGAGAGAGAGAGAAACTCTTTGTCAACTATGTAAGAAATATTAATTTTGTCAATAGTTTAGTTGTGCTCATATTACATCACTGTCAAAGTTTCTAGGTCAATTCACAACTACAGTTATTCATTACTGCCTTTTAAATCACTGCTTTTGTAACAACACTCTTTTCTATTTCAAAGAAAAGAATCTTCATTGAAAGGGGAAAAAAACATACTGCTGTTTAGAAAAAGATGCCATGTAATACTTAAACAAACACTTGTTTCATCTGTTCATCTAACAAATGAAAGCTTTTTCATTTTTTAAACTAATATGTAAGACCTAAGAATATCTGTTCTGCTTCTTCCGTGTATAGATATAATTGTATAATGCTGACGAAAAAGAAAATGTCTTCGATTTTAAACACACACAAAAGAAGGAAGTATTTTTAAAACATCTACACCATCAGTTTAGGTTTGTTTTGTTTCTCATACTGTGTGTGTGTGTGTGTAGAAGGAAGTATTTTTAAAACATCTACACCATCAGTTTAGGTGTGTGTGTGTGTGTGGTGTGTGTGTGTGTTGTGTGTTGTGTGTGTGTGTGTGTGTGTGTGTGTGTGTGTGTGTGTGTGTGTGTGTGTGTGTGTGTGTCGTGCGCGTGCGTGCGTGCGTGCGTGCGTGCGTGCGTGCGTGCGTGTGTTCGTTCGTTTTTTGTGTGTGTTCGTTCGTTATTTCTTTTAACATCTATTCACTTATATATATGTACTTTTAGACGTATGTGTGTGTGTGTGTATGTGCGTGTGCGTGCATGCATGTATGCATGCTTGCATGTGTGCGTGCGTGCATACATGCATGTGTGTGTGTGTGTGTGTGTGTGTGTCTGCGCATACGTGTGCACAGATAAGCATGTGTGGTGTGTGTATCCTCTCTGAAAAAAATGTCATATTTAACTTTTGGGGATACACATTTTGGACAACCTGAAGAGTAGGCAAGCTTGTAGTCTATGAGCACGTTGATGGTGTACTTCGTAAATGTTTGGAGCCATCCATCACAAGTTATTTGTGGTGTTAGTGAGGACAAAATATAAGCACTGTCATTTTAAAAAAAAAATAGAAAAAATTAGAAAACAGAGTAAACTTATTTTTGAAACCAAAAGCACATGAAAATGGAATGAGAATGCACATTCAATTCTTGGCAACTGGCCTTTAAGCAATCGCAAAAGACAAATCGAACACAAAAAGTCATCTTTTATGTTTGCTTAATCTGACTTTTGGGCCAGATGGCCAAAAATATGTGCCCATCTTGCTTAGTTACTTAATATGCTTTCTCATTCTGTTTTTATGTGTTTCTGGTTTCCCTTTGCTCAAATGCTGGTGGCAATTACTTTGAGATTCAACCTTGTTCTTGGAACATACAGCACAGCTACACAGTATGTACTCACCCAATCCCGTACATATCAGGCAAAGGAGTTCTGGTCAGACTCAGGATGTCCTCACAGTATGTGGGTGGTCTGTTCCCTCCCACATTCCATGTCAACGTGTACAGTCTGCGACACAGCCAAAGACATCAATATCAAGCAACAAGAAGGACAGATTAGTCAGTGCAGCATGTAGCCTCATGGATGTATTACCCATCTAATATGTGAGAAACTGAGGGTTTGATTCCAGGTTTAATAGGGATTTGTTTCTCCCATCCTCTGCCCCCCCTAATACACCTCGAGCTGGTCTGGGTGCTAGTCTTTTAGATGAGATGATAAACTGAAGTCTCCTGTGCACTCAGCAAATGTGAAAGACCCCATGGCAACAAAAGGATCGTTCCTGGCAAAATTCTGTAGAAAAATCCACTTTCAGAGGTAAACAAAAATACACACATACAGATAAAAAAAAGGGAGGGGAGGGGGAAAGATTGGTGCCATAACATGGTAATGCACTTTCTCTGGGACAGCGGCCCACATTTCATATGGAAAAATTCCACAGCAACAACAACAACAACAACCAAAAAAAAGACAACAAAAAAATTCAATCCAGTGGCTGTGATACGATTGCCTGTCATAATTTATATTTCATTTTTGTCAGAACTCCCAACAAAGTGTGCACTGCTGCAGTGCCATCCATTTGAACATTATAAACATAGTCTGCATACAGTCTACATCAACATCACAGTCTGCAAAGCAATGGAGTGCATCAGAAACAAACGATCAGCTCTATCTGTCACCACACTAAGACACAACAGAAACAATCTATGTATTACGTAAGATACTACAGATACAATCTATGTATTAAGTAAGATTACTAAGATACTACAGAAACAATATATGTATTACCTAAGATACTATAGATACAATCTATGTATTAAGTAAGATACTACAGATACAATCTATGTATTAAGTAAGATACTACAGATACCATCTATGTATTAAGATACTATAGATACAATCTATGTATTAAGTAAGATACTACAGATACAATCTATGTATTAAGTAAGATACTACAGATACCATCTATGTATTACATAAGATACTACAGATACAATCTATGTATTAAGTAAGATACTATAGATACCATCTGTGTATTAAGTAAGATACTATAGATACCATCTATGTATTAAGTAAGATACTATAGATACAATCTATGTATTAAGATACAACAGATACAATCTATGTATTATGTAAGATACTACAGATACAATCTATGTATTAACTTAGTAAGATACTATAGATACAATCTATGTATTAAGTAAGATACTACAGATACAATCTATGTATTAAGTGAGATACTACAGATACAATCTATGTATTATGTAAGATACTACAGATACAATCTATGTATTAAGTAAGATACTACAGATACAATCTATGTATTAAGTAAGATACTACAGATACCATCTATGTATCATGTTCCATATCAACGTATCACAGAATGTGTGTTCCAAAGGATGTAACCCAGCTGAGCAAATCAATAAACATGACAACAGATTAGTCCTGACACATTATCTGTCATCAAACCAACATATTTCAAACACAAAAATACAATCAGTTGCCATGGTGCAGTTGCAGCTGACAGCACAATGGACTAACAACTGGAAGGTTATGGGTTCAAATCTCATCAGTCCAGTGAAGTCACTACGGGATTTTTTTGCCCAACAAGCTTTACCCAGAGCTGAGTGTGCTACATCTCACTAGGAAGACTGGAACAACATAGTCAAGTCTCATCCACTTCACAGATGCATACATTCCTGAGAGATTTGGTCAAATCTCCTTATCAACACAAGTGTCTGTGTTTCTCAGAAATGATTGGCACCAGGATATATTACTTGGTAATCATGATTATCATCTGCATCTTCATCATCACCATAGCTAATGACAAAAACAAACACACACATAAAAAACAACAACACACTATAACTACTGTCTACATATTTTTCAAGTCAAAAGCATGACGTCCACGTCACAGCTGAGTAAATAATGAACATGACAACACTTTTGTCATGACAAATCATCTGATATCACCTGGTGTGAAATTGAAATTTTTCTGTAGGATTACAATCTATTGTGGTTCTTTAAAATTTTCTGTAGGATTAAAATCCATTGTGGTTCTTTAAAAAAAATTTTAAGCTGAATTCAGGGATTTTTGGTGTGTTGTACATTCTGTCCCTGTGTGTGTGTGTATGTGTAGCAATTAGGGGTGGGGTGGAGTGATTGTGTGCATGCATGTGTGTGTGTCCATGTATAGGTGTATGTACATATGTGTATATGTCTGTTTATCTGCCTGTGCATGCATGTATCTAAGTATATACTTGTGCACATGCACATATGTCCAAGTAGGGGCACAAATGAACACAGATACTTACCTGACGCCTCTGTTCGGTGTTACATCAAGCCCAGCCATAACGATGTTGACCTTGACGTTCACCACAGGTTTCACAGAATGCTGATGGTCAACGTCTGCAATACTGGGCAATGTACTCTTCAGATGGTGATCACTCTGTCAGCACCATGGTTAACAATAATTATGGACAGTCTACAGTATAGAATATCAAGCAAATGTCTCTAAAGAAGATGTTTGTTTACTGACTCACTCAATCCTCTTCACACCATGCAGAGCATACCAGTTATGATGGTCTTGAGCAATGCCCCCCACCTCTCCTCAAACAAAATTGTTGCCGTCATGAAGGCAGTGTTTTTTTTTTCCATGCTTGTTTGTCTCTTTATTGTCATGCTTTTGGTGTCATTGTGTGTGTGTGTGTGTGTGTGTGTGTGTGTGTGTGTGTGTGTGTGTGTGTGTGTGTGTGTGTGTGTGTGTGTGTGTGTGTGTGTGTGTGTGTGTGTGCGCGCGTGTATGCGTGTTTGTGTGTGTATGCGTGTTTGTGTGTGTATGCGTGATACGTGTTTGTGTGTGTTGTGACAGTGTGCATGTGTACGAGTCGTACATGCATGTGTGTGTGTGTGTGCGTGTATACATGCATGTGTGTGTGTGTTTGAACAGGGATGACAATCAACTGGAGGGATTGGGATGATCGAGACAATATCTTAACGTGCACTGGAGGGTAGATGGAGGTTACATTATCATATTGTCTGGAGATTCATTTAGAACTTAGATGTGATTGTGTTGGACGTTGGTGTGGTCAGTTTAAATTACAAGACTGGTTGTGTTTTCATGTTTCTTTTATTTTGTTCCACTGCAATGCAGCCTAAATTCTTCTAACAGCAGACAATACAAAGATAAACCTACACACTAAGTAAGAACTAAAGATCTGTCCAATGCATAGAGCTTAACTGCAGTTTTAAACCCTTATGCCATGATCATGTTGAATCATCACACTGTAGACAACAATTCTTCACTCTGTTAAAAGATTTACATGTATTATCATTCCTGCTGAATCGGGTGTTCTGTTACGCACCACAGAAGAGGGCACCACTTTCAGGCGGGTATTAAGATTGCCAGATGTGGATGGCCAGGAAGTTGGAGATAAAGGTGAGTTTCCCTTTTCAGCTGATGTTGAGGCAACACATTCATCTGATTCTGACATCACTTTCTCCCTACCTGAAAGCAAATGTTTTACAGAAAATCTTTCACCAGCTGCCGTGGCTTAGTGACTGGTAGAACAGACTGAAGACTAAGAAGTTGTGTGTTCAAATTCCATCAGTCTAAAGTAATGTTGGGCTTTTTGGCTGACTGACCTCCTGTTCTACTTACAGTTGAGAGTGCTATGGGTTCAGCAGCAAAGACTTGGACTACACAGTTAAGCCATGTCCAATTCACACATAAATCACTGACAGTGCTGATCATATTTCCTGACCTGACATTACAGCTGTATCTCTTAGGCCTGACTGATATTTTCCCCTTGAGTGAACAAGTTATTTTTTCATTGTCTTGTAAATCTTAACTTTTGTTTTTAATTTTTCTGGTGCTTTATCTACAGATTATGATTATATCTGGTTGTTTGAGCTGGGAAAGATTGAAATACACTTGTTCGAATATTTGGACTGCGGAAGTTAAAAATGTAAAAAACGATCAAGTTCTTTGATCCTGGCTATTCATAAAGTTTCATCAAGTCGTGAAAACATTTTACGTATTTGGTAAACATCTAAGTGTCACCAAGAAAATTTCAGCTGGTCGAAACTCGTCACAAATTGTATTAAATGAGCAGATAATGATTAAGTATAACATGGCCATATCAGGCATATGGCAATAGTGAAAACACTTGATCATGATGCAATTCACAGACCCACACCCACTGACCCGATTATCTCTAAAGGAAAAAGCTCACAGTAACTATGATACATGTGCCAAGCACGCATTCATATGCAAACACATACACACACACGCACATATAAAAAAAAACAACAACAGATCTTCATACTGTGACACAGTACACAAGACACGCAGATCGACAGTCATAGTGATAATCATAGTCACAGATCTAGTCACGATAGTGCAGACACAAAATCAAAAACACACTCGAATTCAACACTCGAAATACAAAAACCAAGCGCTTGCACTCGTTTTCAGAGGCACAAACCAGCTCATTCACCTTAGCCTGTCCGATCTCCAAAAGTAGTCTTCGTAACAACTCTAAAAACTCATTACAATCAAATCATTGTGTTTATTTACAAACAGCAACGCTGCACAGATTCCAGTTCACGGAAGTCGTGGAATCTGTGAGGTCAAGGTCAAATCCCGGAACTTGTTGCTATGAACTGTTTGAAAATAAACCAGCACAAGGTTTTGTGTGCAGTTCGACAAGTAGGCCTAGCCTAATCGCGAGTACGCGACAGCCGGAAGTAAGGACGCCACAATGCAAAGTCAAGTATCGTCGGCAATAAAATTTGCGGAAAACTCAATCCAATGGAAAAAATAAAGATACTATTGAAAAACTGTGATCCATATGAAATTCCTAAACAATCTTGGTCTGCGCACCCGAGTAGTCTTCCAGGTGTAGGCTAAACTGTAGTGTATCAGCATCGTGGACGATTTTGTTTACCGGACGAGCGCTTACAATATCGTGAATACGGACAAATGCAGGGCGTACGTAAGACTGTTTTGGTTTTCCAAATAGGGGTAATATGGGCCCATAGTTGACCGTTATAATTTATACTGCCCCTTGGAATGGTTTCATTTTGCAGGTGTTGGACTGAAAACATACCAAACGGTTCATGATTGTACCAGATTGTGAGCAACAAAATGACTCTAATCACAAGAAGCAGAAGGAGTAATAATTATTTGTTGATATGGCCAGATACTTTGGCATGTGTGTGTGTGTGCACAAGCATAGGTGTGTGTGCATGCGTATGTACATGCATGAGTGTGTGCATGTGTGTGTATACGTGTGTGTGTGCATGCATGTGTGTGAACATGCATGAGTGTGTGTGTGATTGTGTGTGTGTGTGTGATGAAAAAGCCGGAAGAAAAGTGGGGAAATGGAATCTGTTACTAGATCCATGTCAAGATCATTTTAAAATCCCTTGTAATTGGGGGAGGAGGGGGGAACCAGACACAGTACAGCTTTACAGAATATACTGTCTGAAATGCCTGTTGCTAGGCAGACAGAATTGATTATGTTGTACCTGTTTGACCACCTCCATTTCTGTTTAAGTTAGCTCTGCTTTACCTATATTTGGCCATCTCCATTTCCATTTAAATTAGCTATGTTCTACCTTTACTTGGCCACCTCCACTTCCATTTAAGTTAGCTGCATTGTAGGCTACCTATATCTGGCCACCTCCACTTCCGTTTAAGTTAGCTGTATTGTACCTGGACTTGGCCACCTCCACTTCTGTTTAAGTTAGGTATATTGTACCTATATTTGGCCACCTCCCTTCCGTTTAAGTTAACTATATTGTACCTATACTTCGAAACCTCCACTTCTGTTTAAGTTAGCTATATTGTACCTATACTTCGAAACCTCCACTTCCGTTTAAGTTAGCTATATTGTACCTATATTTGGCCACCTCCACTCCTGTTTAAGTTAGCTCTGTTGTGCCTATACTTGGCCACCTCCACTTCTGTTTAAGCTAGCTATATTATACCTATACCTGGCCACCTCCACTTCCATTTAAGTTAGCTATGTTGTACCTATACCTGACCACCTCCATTTCCGTTTAAGTACGCTATATTGTACCTATATTTGGCCACCTCCACTTCTGTTTAAGTTAGCTCTGTTGTGCCTGTACTTGGCCACCTCCACTCTGTTTAGGTTAGCTATATTGTATCTATACTTCGAAACCTCTACTTCCGTTTAAGTTAGCTATATTGTACCTATATTTGGCCACCTCCACTCCTGTTTAAGTTAGCTCTGTTGTGTGTCAGGTCGGATAGATGTATCTGCTACTGGTAACCTGGAACCCAGTACTACCTGTCACAGGGTCGAATTGCTGGTGACTAAACCAGCACCCCCACCAGTCCTCTCAGGAGGATGGTGAGGAGGGTGGCTAGAAACCCTGGTGGAAATAAATTAGATCCATCAAAGGGCGCCAGCTCTGAAGAGCTACCCGCAGCCATCTAGCTAAGGGAGTAAACCCTGACAGTAAATCCGGTGTGGGGCCCCTAAGGCAGTTGGATGGCAAACTTTGTCACTTTCCGGCAGCTCCTGCAGCCGCGTTGGCACCAAAACGTAACAGCCCTGCTGTTCCTTTGGATCTGTTAACGAGGTGGAGAGGGGGGACAAGTTGCATGGGCAACAGCCTGTCTTCCATATTACACTGCCCAGGCTTACATCCGTCCATTCATCCACAAACACTCTGCACCTACGACCTGGAGAGGACACTCCAGCTTCGCTACTAACACTAGTGTCGACACAACACGGGAAGCCAGGGGTTGCTTTTGACGGTGGGAGAGATCTTCATGTCTTACTGGACAGCTACTGCCTGCCTAAGCTGGGCAGCTCCCAGCCAATTAGGTGCTGTCCCGCCACGACCTGCCTTCTTCATTGGGTGCATGAAGATCAGGAGAAAATCTGACAAGCAGGTTGTCAATTACCGCACCAGGCAAAAGGAAAACTTCAAATTCAAGAAACGGATCAGGAAACGGATCAGCAGTGAAACTGGGCTGTTGGAATGTCCGAACAATGATGCCTGGGCTCTCCCAAGATCTGCAAGACATCAGCGACGCCAGAAAGACCGCCGTCATAAACAGCGAGCTAAAGAGGCTCAATGTGGACTTTGCCACTCTGCAGGAAACACGGCTGGCTGACTCAGAAACACTAAAAGAAAGGGACTACACCTTCTTCTGGCAAGGAAAGAGTTCTGATGCCCCAAGAGAGTACCGAGTAGGCTTTGCAGTGAGGAACAGCCTGCTGAACATGATTGAACCAGGCAGCGGTGGTTCAGAGCGACTCTTGACTCTCCGCCTCAACACCACCGAAGGCTATGTCACTCTCATCAGCGTTTATGCCCCAACTCTGTCCGCCTCTCCAAACGCCAAGGATGAGTTCTACGAAAATCTTGCATCAACCATAAGGAATATCCCCAGGACAGAACAACTTGTTCTCCTGGGCGACTTCAACGCCAGAGTGGGTGCAGACAATGACTCATGGCCCTCCTGCCTCGGTTCCTTTGGAGTGGGGAAAATGCGACTGCTCGAGTTTTGCGCCTGCCATGAACTGTGCTTCGCCAACTTCTTCTTCAAGACGAAGTCTCAATACAAAGTCTCCTGGAGGCACCCGCGCTCAAAACATTGGCACCAACTGGATTTGATCCTAGTAAGACGTGCCACTATCAAAAACGTTCTCCACACTCGCTCTTATCACAGCGCAGACTGCGACACAGACCACTCTCTGGTATGTTGCAAGATCAGGTTGCAACCAAAGAAGTTCCACTGCTCAAAGAAACAAGGGAACCCTCGCATTGACGTCAGCAAGATGTTGCAGCCATATCTTGTAGAACTGTTCACAGAGGCCTTTGAGAGAGAATACGATGTATTGCAGCCCAGAGACTCTGCCAGAGAGAGATGGGAAACGCTATGAGACACCGCATTGCTATGGTCACCTTTGGGAAGAAAACTGTGAAGTCCCATGACTGGTTTGAGGTCAAATCATCAGAGATGACTCCCACTATTGAGGCCAAGCACGCCGCACTCACCGAGTATAAGCGGTCACCCAATGAGAAGAACCTGCAAATCCTCAGGGCTGCCAGGAGTAAGGTTCAGCTTAACGCCAGGCGCTGTGCAAACAAGTACTGGACAGAGCTCAGCGAAGAGATACAGAGTGCTGCTGAAAGAGGCAACATCCGAGGAATGTATGATGGCATCAAGAAGGCACTGGGACCAACACAGAGCAAGACCGCCCCCCTCAAATCCTCCACTGGGGAAGTAATCAGTGATCCTAGCCAACAGATGGAGAGATGGGCGGAACACTACTCCGACCTCTACTCCACACAGAACATGGTGTCCCCCTCGATGCCATCAATTGCATGACACAGAGCCAACTGTGGATGAACTCAGCAAGGCCATTGATAGCCTGGCATCAGGCAAGGCACCTGGCAACGACGGAATTCCCCCAGACCTCATCAAGCACTGCAAGACTTCTCTTCTGCACCCTTTGCACGCAGTCCTCTGTCAGTGTTGGAATGAGGGAGCTGTACCGCAAGACATGAGGGACGCCAAGATCATCACCCTGTACAAAAACAAGGGTGAAAGGAGTGACTGCAACAACTACAGAGGTATCTCGCTCCTCAGCATTGTTGGCAAAGTCTACGCTCGGGTCCTCCTAATCCGCCTGCAGAAACTGGCTGAACGCGTCTACCCGGAATCACAGTGTGGTTTTCGAGCAGAGAGATCCATGGTAGACATGGTCTTTTCCCTTCGCCAAATCCAGGAGAAGTGCAGAGAGCAGCAGATGCCTCTGTATGTGGCATTCATTGACCTCACCTAGGCCTTTGACCTAGTCAGCAGAGATGGCCTTTTCAGCAGAGATGGCCAAACTGCACCGCTTAATTGAGTCCTTCCACTCAAACATGAAAGGGGCAGTGCAGTTCAATGGAAACCTCTCCAAGCCCTTCAACATACGCAGCGGTGTGAAACAAGGCTGCGTCCTGGCCCCAACCCTCTTTGGAATCTTCTTTGCGCTCCTCCTGAGGCATGCGTTCAGCACAGCGCAAGAAGGGATCCATCTGCGGACCAGATCAGATGGCAGGCTCTTCAACCTCGCCTGCCTCAGAGCAAGGACAAAGGTCCGTGAAGCCCTCATCAGAGACATGCTATTTGCTGACGAGCCGCAGTTGTGACCCATACTCAGCGGGACTTGCAGTCACTAATGGACCGCTTCTCCCAGGCCTGCAAAGATTTTGGTCTGACCATCAGTCTTAAGAAGACAAACGTCCTGGGCCAAGACACGCCATCTCCACCAGCCATCACCATTGATAACTACAAGCTTGAAGCCATCCACTAATTCACATATCTTGGGTCCACCATCACAGATAACCTCTCCCTTGACACACAGATTGACAAGAGGATCGGGAAGGCAGCCACAACACTAGCCCGCCTCACACAAAGGGTGTGGACAAATCCCAAGCTGACCAAGAAGACAAAGATGGCTGTATACAACGCCTGTGTCCTCAGCACCTTGCTGTATGGCAGCGAGGCATGGACCACTCATGCTCATCAGGAGAAAAGGCTCAATACCTTCCACCTGAGAAGCCTACGGTGCATACTCGGCATTTCCTGGCAAGACAAGGTAACCAACACCGAAGTCCTGACCCGCGCTGGCCTCCCAACCATGCATACCATTCTGAGACAGCGTCGGCTGCGCTGGTTGGGCCACGTTCGCCGCATGGAAGATGGTCGCATCCCAAAAGACATCCTTTATGGTGAGCTTGCCACAGGGCAGAGAAACACTGGCCACCCACAACTGAGGTACAAAGACGTTTGCAAACGTGACATGAAGGCGCTTGAGATCAACACTGAGTCCTGGGAGGACCTCGCAGACGACCGCAACAGCTGAAGAACCACTCTCAAGAAACAGCTGCGGATTGGTGAGGACAAACTGTCAGCTGCTGCAGCAGAAAAGCAAGTCCACAGAAAAGGGATGACAGCCAACAGACCAGCATCAGCATACACATGCGACTGCTGCGACAGAGACTGCCTCTCTCGCAATGGTCTCTACAGCCACAGGCGACGCTGCTTGGACCAATCAGACAGCCCATCTAGATATTAGAACGGATGTACTTTGTCCATGGTCAGCCATGACTGAGGGAGGCCTACTACTACTACTACTTGGCCACCTCCACTTTTGTTTAAGCTAGCTGTATTATACCTATACCTGGCCACCTCCACTTGCATTTAAGTTAGCTATGTTGTACCTATACCTGGCCATCTTCATCACTTCCATTTAAGTTAGCTATGTTGTACCTATACTGGCCACCTCTTCTTCCATTTAAGTTAGCTATATTGTACCTACACTTAGCCATCTACACTTCCATTTAAGTTGTCCACCAAAGTCAAGACAGAGCTGTTTGGAAGAGAGTGGCAGTTCAAAGAGTGCAGTGGCCAACACTGAACCTGGTGACACGAACAGGTGAGGTTGTCTGTGAACATGTGTAGCAATGTCAAGTACTTTCTCTTCTCTCAACTGTCTCAGATAACGTCAATATTTCTACTTTATATATGGAGATCGGAAGAACTAAGGATCAACAGATCATAAGAAAGGTATAAGAAGGACTATCATAAGAAAGGTATAAGAAGGACTATAAATACATACAACAGTTTATCAATAACATAACGAAGCTGACCTTTTCCAATCATTTATTCATCCATTCATATTTCAAGATTTACGACTATGTCATATATGTCCACAAAAATGGCATATTGGGACTGACAGTTGCATTTGTGCATGTGCTTGCATTTCTGCATGCATGAATTAGTGTTTGTGTATGTGTGTGTGTGCACATGTGTGTGTGTGTGTGTGTGTGTGTGTGTGTGTGTGTGTGTGTGTGTGTGTGTATGTGTGTGTGTGTGAGTGTGTGTGTGTGTGAGTGTGTGTGTGTGTGTGTGTGTGTGTGTGTGTGTGAGTGTGTGTGTTGTATGCATGCACACGTGTGTGCACACATGTGTGTCTGTGTACACGTGTGTGTGTGTGTGTGTGTATGCGTGCGTGCGTGTGCGAGACTGAGTTTGTATGCATTTTATTTTCCAGTCAATGAATTTGTAGAAGATCAAAGTTCTCAAATCAGTACTCCAAATATCCGTGTAATAAAATAAATTTTAGGTGAACAAAAACAAAACAACAAAAACAGAAAAAGCAACAGTAACAAAAAAATTGTCAAATACATTGCATTTCACAGTACTTAAAGTATGGATCATAATCAAGCACCTTTTGGAAGTCACAAATAACAGCAGCAAATGAAATGTAACCAATCACACCTAGAACATGCACAAAACACATTGCTCCTGGAACATCACAGACATCCTCAGCAACTGAATCTTAGACATCATAGACAACGCTGTCACTCTTTTAACACAAAGACAATCAATTAACCTGAAATAATCCAATACATACACCTTGATTAATCTTTTGGACATGGTGACTTTGCTCCTGATTTATACCTAGTCATAAGAGTGGCAGAAGCCACAGTTTATAGAAGATATCAATGATGATGTGAAAGACTATGAACAGCACAAACACATGGCAAGCATTCAGCAGTAAACATGTACATCAATGTGCCAAATTTGCAAATAATCGCACCTGAAAGTGAGCGGAAACAGCAGTACACAAGTTCAAACACCTGATAACCAATGGGTTAATAAGGGCAATCACTAGATCAATCTCGCCCAATTTAGCATCAATAACTACACTCACTGGATCAATCTCACCCAACTTAGCATCAATAACTACAATCACCGGATCACTCTCGCCCAACTTAACGTCAAAAACTACAATCACTGGATCAATCTCACCCAATTTAACATCAAAAACTGGAATAGCATGAGTAAATACAATAGGAAAATCACAGAAAACAATCACACTGGAATATCGAAGATAATAAATCACATCTGAACATCAAGGACTATAACCACATTTGGCATAATGAAGATATCCATACTTTGCAAACTGATTCCAATGTGTAGGGTATCGAATCCCACACAGTGGGCAACAAGCAATTACATCTGTATGGTTATCACTCTTTAAAAACGAGACATTTCAAAGGATGGATGAACTCAGCGTGAGTCAATGACCGCCCACAAACTCCTACTACCTTGCAGTAATCTTTAGAGAAAGAGTAGGCTATGGAGTAAATCTAACAAAAATGTATGCCTAACAAAAATGTAATCCTAACAAAAATCAAAAACTGGAGTCACTCCTGTTGTCAGCCTTACTCAAACAAACTCCTGCAGTGTCGCTGCTGCCAAGCTGTACTTGTTCATGCTTTTCTGTTGGACTTTCTCAGCAGTGTAGATAGTAGAACCTGCATCAGGAACAAAGACCGTCTTCCATAACATCCCTGCCAAGGCTTGTACACTGGACTGCAAAATCAGGTGTTGTACAACAAAACCACCCCAGTGTTCAATTCCATGATCACTTAAGAATGGTAAATGTAATTTGGACACTGTCAGCCTTCAAGGTATGACATTGTTTCTTCTAACTGCTACTCAAAGGAATATTTTGTGTTTGTGTGTGTGTGTAGGGGTGGGGCAGGGGAGTAGAATCACCATAAGGCACAGTAGAAACCACATGACTACAGTCCTTTATCAAAACCTGTCAATATTATTTTCATCACAAGTCAAAATATGTCAAGCCTCAGGGAGCATATGACCAACTATCTTCACTCAAAGAAGAAAAAGTCCACTTTACTGACATCTGTAAAGTCTCTAAATTCTTGACATAATAATAAAAAAAAAATCCATCAAGCAATTTCCAAAACACGTTACAACACCCGCAAGTGACAGCTGTAAGCATACAAAATTGACAATTTATCATTTATTGACACATGAGACACTATAAAACATATACAAACCCTTAAAATAATAACTATTAAACTTGAATACTTTACAACATGTGCACAACTCTCACAAGAAGCATCAATAACGCAAGTGAGACTTTACAACATATTGTACAAAATAATTACTTCCCAGAAACAACTATGTACATAGTTGGACACAACAAATAATAAAAATCATAACAAATATCAACTACTGGCACATTTCAATGTGTCAAAAAAGGTGACAAAAATGTGCCACTCCACATCAACAGTACTTATCATTAGGCTGAGCATGTGTACCCTTTCACAAAATGCCAAAAAAATATTGCTGACATATTTCATTTTACACATGCAAGCAAGCACGCACGTACATACATACACATACTTCTCCCTTGATATTAAAAACAAAACAAAAAGGAGTAAATTTTGAAAAAGTGCACAAAGAAAAATCTGACAAAATCTCCACATCAATGCACATTTATAATCTTCAGATCATCACACTCACAAAGCCGCACTGTGTATTAATCATTCACATACAAGAAGTATCAGTTTCTGTTCTGAAAGTAAGTAAAAACACCACCACCAGTGTCAACAACAAAACTTTTGCAATACAATTATAATTGCATTTGGAAGCTTCCTAAACAGTCACAGTATTAGAAACAAAATCAAACCAAAAAAGCAACAAAAAATTAAAAAGAGAAATTGATTCATATTTTTCAAAAATTAATTGGATGGAAACAATGGTGCAATACAATAACAAACTCAGCTAGTAACTTTCTCACTACATACAGGTGACTTTCTTCAAACTGCAAGTAGCAAGAAAAGCTATTCTTCAAATGTAATTCACAATTTGGACATGCACATTCCAACACCCCTCACAGTCACAGATACAATTTTCAAAAAAAGACACACAAATGCTGTACATTATAACCATCACCACCACCACTACCATACCATCATTCTTATTTGTCTTCAAAATCATATGCATTATTTTCTAATATTTTGTTTCTCAGTTTGGTTGTTTTGTGAGCACTGAATGTGGCATGCATGTGTGGTAAATGTAAGAGAGACAGGCAAAGATGGAGCAATTGTGCGTTCATATGCTTATGCATACATATGTGTTGAAGTAAATGTGTGCACATATTTTGGAAGTACCCACAAATGCAAGCTGCACATGTGTGAGCACCATTATATGCATTTTCAGATGAATGTAGGAGAAAGAAAAGATGGATGACATCATTTAGGGAAGCCCACCAATAGTATAAGAATGTACATTTGTATGTGAATGCGTTTGTGCTTAACATTTCAAAATGTCATACACTCATTAAGAGTGTTTGTGTGTGCATGTCTGCACATAACAAATAATATTTACCAAATGTCACACATAAACTTACTTTAAAAAACTATCATTAATGAATTTGTTTTGAAATAATTATTCCTTTGTCATATAAGTTGAGACATGAAAGTAGATCAAGGTCAGACAATCCAAGTTTAGAAATAAGAGCATTTTACATAATGTATATAATACCCCTCTCCTCCCCCCCCCCCCCCCCAAAAAAAAGACATAAAATCTGAGTATTTATCAATGTCCATCAAATGCAACAACCTGTGATACATAAACAAAGTCACAACCAGACTCAAGGAATAACCATATGTGACTCATTCTCACTAAGAGGAACATAAGCCACTTTTTGGAGACATTAACATAACTTATTCATATCAATGGAAAGGGCATTCAATTTCCTTTCCAATGGAATATACATGAAGTCTCCACAGGACAAAAATTGTTGGAGTTATGTATAAATGAAATGTCACATGTGCATATTGCCTGTCACTGGACAACTGGAATTCATATTTTAATGTATCTAAATCCAAAGTAATCCATAACGGTAAAAACAATCCTAAATATAATTATACAACGAAATTTTAAAAAAACACAAAAAAAACACACACACACACAGAAAATCACCTCCTGCAATAAAGAAAAAGACCTTGGCATTACATGTGATAATCTAGTGTATTAACATCTGACACATGTACATTCAAAAATCAATTAATAAATAAACCAGAGTTGGGAATCATTAAACAAACATTCAAGCATTTAGATGAAGAGACATTCTTACTAAAAGTCAATGGTTCTGCTGCATCTAGAACATATGATATGGTACCAAACAGTTTTCAAAGATGGAACATATACAAGCCACAAGGTTTGAGCCACTACTACTACTACTACTACTAGTAGTAGTTTTGAGAAAATGGAGAAGAAAGCTGACAACAATCACTGTCAGTTTTTTTTTTCTCCAACCAATATGAATTTTCTTGTTAATTCTGATAAGTTATTTGGGATTCCTGTGAGGGTCACCTGGAAGTTAACGTCAATGCTTCAAAACAATGTAAAGAATACTGGGATTCTGTAAGACAATGAGCCGTGATGGCAGTCTGAAAACTTGGGGAAATTCCAGCAAAGCATTGCTGAGGGGTATCACCATAAGTTGTCTAATTGTTTCTTTTTTCTTTTCAGGGTGAATTTCACTGTGAAATTCAATACACACATAAAGATAAGCAACTAAAATATCAATTTTATCTATGTAAACTTTTACCCCCTTCCTGAAGCTGTATATTGATTCACTCCCATGTGAGTTATGTCCCTGTGTATAAGAATGGGTCACAAATAACAGGAGGGGGTGGGGGATGGGGAATAAAAAATCCTGTCAGCAAAGATAATGAATCATTACACAAATATTTCTAGCAAATATCTTTATTCACTTTCTTTCATCATTTCTCATGCTTTTATAAGAAAAGAACAAAAATGAGAACAAGAAGTAGAACAATATATTATTTGAAAAGACATTATCATGACTAAAACTGACCAGCGATCAATAAATACATATCATCCTGCTAGATGAATCCCAACTTTTCATTTCAATATTTTCTATGCAATGATGGAAAAAGAACAAATATGTTTACAAATAAGATTTCAAAATTTCACTGAGAATGACCAATAATAACAAGATCAAACAGGTAAACAGTACATGAAAAAGGGACAAAAAAACTATCAGTACAAATCCTTTCAGCAATAGAACTTGGCCTATGAAAAAGTCTCACGCTATTACAAACGAGGTTTCTGTAAATGACAACAGTTAAACTCAGAAAAACTTCAAACAGCCTTAAAATCAGAAAAACTTCAAACAGCAAAAAACCAGTGAAAGTGATGGAAGTCACAGTTCTGAATAATCGCCAGGTAGGCCTTCTTGTTTACATCAGACTAGTCACTCATTGTAGATGTACTCTGATGAACTTCTTGTTCACTAGGACTATCAGACTCAGAGACATATGAAGAACCATGGTTTTGTCGGCAGTGCTTATGCAAATACTCAGAGCGTGAAAAGGCCTTGTGACAAATCTCACACACAAATGGCTTCTCTCCTGTATGACTACGCATGTGCACCTTCAGATGCGCCGACTGCGTGAATCTCGCCTTACAGACAGTGCAGAAGAAAGGACGTTCTCCGGTATGCAGCCGTGTGTGAATGTTCAGTGAGCTGGGTTGGGAGAACATTTTCCCGCAAATATGGCACTGGAAGTCCTTCCGTCTCGTATGAAAAATTTGGTGGCGTTTAAAAGTAGTTGATGAGGTGAATGTCTTATGGCACTCCTCACACTCATAGGGTTTGGAGTCTGCATGCTGCCACTTGTGGACGGTGAGACCAGATGAGGTGGTGAATGCCTGCTGGCAGATGTTGCACACATACGGTTTTTCCCCTGTATGAGTTCGCCGGTGGGCAGCCAAGTTAGAAGAGTTGCTGAATGATTTCTCACAGAGATCACAGGGAAATGGACGTTCTCCTAAAGCACAAAAAAAGGAAAGCAAATTAAAGAGCCACCAAAAAATATTTTCATGCTATTAAGGATGCTTCACAGTTAAGGAAGCAACTCTTGTATTGCAGAAGCATCAATAAGATATGCTGCTGTTAAGGACGTTTACATTGCTAAAGGGAAGCAATTCTTGTAAACTACATTCAAAATCTGTGTAGTGCAAACCTTATTGTAAGTGAAGACTGTTGCTAGTGCCATCATCATTGCCGCAATGATGTCCAGCATTCAACTTGACTGATCACAATCAAAATTCACTGGCAAATACAACTTCATATAAACGACTAACTCACCAAGCAACTTCTGTAAATAAGCAACGATTATCAACGACAAAATTTTAAAATCAAAATATGGAACACCAGACTGTGCCAAAATACAGAAAAGAGGTTTAACTGTATTGTTTCAGTTTTTGTTGTTGTTGTTGTTTGTTTTTTGTTGTTTTGTCAAATTTTGTTTGGTACATTATGTCTATACTCTCTAGAAGAGCAAACAAATACATAAAACTGTGACTGATGCATATGGGAATAATGCTTTTTCATTCTTTTTAATAAAGTTTCACTACTAAGACTAGTAAGAGTGTTTGATGGAATGGCATTCCACATCACATGTAAGTGTACAAAACTTATTTCTACCTTCCTTACACTACGATACAGATGCACAAAATAAAAGAATCCCAGAAATCTTACTTAAGGTCTATGATTTATTCTACATTAGAAAATAACATTTGGAAGGAGGAAGGTATAGCACAACAGACATATGACCTGTCAAAGGTGCTTTAGTTTTGCCGTGAGGTCATTGCTATTGTTATTGTTGTTTAAAACCCAGCCGACTGCGTATGGGCTATAACCGCTTCAAAACATACAAAACTTCAACAGGGAAAAAAGAAAAGAAAATTAAGTACACATATCAATGCATTCGTGCACATAATCTAAGGACATGCCCCTGGCGTTGACCACTCCATCCAATTTATCACACAGGAGATTTAAAAAACACACCTGAATACAAATTTAATCATACATAAGGACACCAAAACATATCTAAAAATGGGCATGGATCACCTAAAATTGCTTCCACATATCTCACCTCCCTAAAGCCAAAAATGCACTTAAAGTTAATATATGTACCCAATTACCAATCCTAAGAAAAAGTATGTTAGACTTTATTGAACACATACAGGTGAATAGACCAGCAAGGCAGAAAACAATAGGAAGAAATAACAGAAAGCAAAGGAACAAGACAAAAACAAAGAGAGTGACAGACAAGAGAAAATTTCTAGCACAGAATTTCCAGAAGGTGGGGATACTATTTATAGTGAAAGAGCCCTCGGCATCTCAACGGAGGGTGCCCTGAGGTTGGGTAATGAGCAACTGTACAGGTTTTGAATAATTTACATCTGGGTAATGTCCAAATAGATATGGAACAGACACATAATGAATACTTACTTTAATTAGTGGTCACGTTATTATTGTTATTGTTTTTTAAAGCCCAGCTGACTGCATAAGCCATATCAGGGCAATAACCACTTCAAAAACACATACAATACTTTAACAGTAAAAACATAAAGGAAAAGATAATTAAGTACATATATCAATGCATTCACACACATAATCTAAGGAGATGCCCCTGGGTTGACCAGTCTGGCTCAAAGCAACTACTTGTTATCAGTAAGAGGCACAGCAGGTGGTATCCTGGACATGTTAGATTTGGACAGCCACCATGAACATTATGGAAGTGGCGTAAGAGGAGTGCTGGCCTCTCTCTCGCCAGTAGCTGTGATGATCCCACAGTATCTTGACACAGATGGTTTCCTGGCGCTGGGACTAAAACAGAATGAACTTGGGTCTATGTTGTGCTGGTGAGCTGCAATAAGTGGCATGGGGATAATTTCAGTAAAGTGGTATGGAAAATGGAATAGCAAAAAGCTAAACTCTTCATAACAGAAACAACTGAACACTTTTTTTAATGAAACATTTCCATATGTATATATCATTATTGTGAACCATAAAAAAATGTTATGACCAATTCAATTCATAAATTAATTGTTTCCCACTGGCTCAAACATCTGACTCATATTTAATTAAAAAAAATCCACTCATGAATAACTGAAAATTCCTATTTTCTCACATGCACACACACATCTGTAGAAATGTATACACACACCAACTGACCAAGAACCATTACCTGTATGATTCCTCAAGTGAAAACTCAAGTACTTTGCCAGACGAAATGATTTCCCACAGATGTCGCACATATGATCCTTGCCAAGCTTGTGTGACTTCTGGTGCACTGCAAATGTACACGCATGCGTGAACATCATATTACACTCCTCACACTTCAAAGCTTCATTCTTTGAGTGGAGCTTCACATGGGCTCTGAAAGCATTGGTGTTTGAAAAACTCTGGTTGCACTGAACACACAAGTTGTTCACTTTTTGAATTTGGTGAAGTTTACGGTCCACTCTCAAGTGTCGGTCAACATCAGTGAAGAACTGCTGACAACTCGTGCATGAGTACCAGTCCATCTTGTCATGAATGAGCTGCAAGTGTTCAAAGTATTTAAGGTCATCACAAAATTGTTCTGGGCAAAACTGGCAAGTTACTGATTCAGCCTTCTTCGTCTTCTGCTTTGGTGATATAATTATCTCCAACTTGCTATTGTTCACATCATCTGGATTTTGCTTCTGAGGTGAAGTACTGACTTCCCATTCACTGTCAATGACACTTTCTGGATTTTGTCTTCTTTTAAATCCAGGCCTTGTGCATGTTTCAAATTGTTGCTGGCTTGTTTGTGTACTGTTTTCCAATGGTTTGGTGGGCATACTCTGAATAACCATTTCTGTTTCCTGTACAACTCTGGAATATACATCGTTTTCTGTTTGTCCTCCTGGCATACAACCACTAACTGTATTTGTCTGTTGTGCATCTCTGCTCTGTAAACTGTTTATTGCTACTCTGCTGGATGTATTTTGGGCAACTCTTTTCGTCTCCAGTACATGTCTGGTCTCAGACTTGTTTTCTGCTGATCTTTCTGACATGTTTTGGATCATTGTTTTTTGCATACTGACTGGGAATTGCTCTTTTGTACCACGTATAATCCCTTTTACTGCAGGTCTGAACATACTTTGTGTCACTGTATTTGTCTGCTGTGCATTGGCTGGAGGCTGCTCCAATGTTTTAGTCATGACTGTTTTCAATAAGGGTCTGCTCTGTGCATCTAAGTTCTGTCCACTTTCAGTACCCATTCTGCCCTGACCGCTGTTACTAAAGCGTACAGTCACAGGCTGGCCTGCTCCCAAGGTATGTGTCAATGGTTGATTTTTCATGGTTTTCAGTGGCAGCACTGAGCAATGCCAAGGCAGATCCCTATTCTGCATATGCTTCGTTTTGATGTGCTGGATACATCTTACATCAGTATCAAATACAACACGGCACACCCCACACACATGCTTTGGTTGAGATGGGGTATCTGATGACAAATTCTGGGGGCTGTTGGATGAGTCATCACTGGGTGATGTTGGGTTATGAAGACTGCTGGGTGGTGTTGTGTTATGAAGATTGCTGGGCGGTCTACCTGTACTGGTTGCTGGATTCTGGAAGCTGTTGGACAGTTTACCAATGCTCTGTGTTGGGTTCCCATCGCTGGAAAATCTTATGCTGATGGGCAATGGATTTTGATGGCTGCATGATGGTTTAATGTTGGATGTTGAATTCTGAAGACTGTACAGTAGCTTATCATTGTTGAGCACCGAGTTCTGCAGTCTGTTGCATGGTTTAACAATATCATGTGATGGGTTCTGAAGACTGTCACATGGCTTTTTGTTGTAGGGCACTAGGTTTTGAAGACTGTTGGTTGGTCTTGCGTTGTCTGGTGGCAGATTCTGGATGCAGTCAGATTGTTTATCAATGCCATATGCTGGATTCTGAAGGCAATTGGATAGTATGTCACTGTTGGATGTCGATTTATAAAGGTTTTTAGGTGGCATTTCATTGTAAGGTGATGGATGCCGAAGGCTGTTGGTAGGTTTACTAATACAGCGTGCCAAGTCTGGATGACTGTGGCATGGTTTGCTGTTTTGGGGAATAGGGTTCTGAAGGTCGTTATATAGTTTATCAACATTGGGTATCGAGTTCTGAAAGCTGCTTGGAGGTATGCTGATCCTGGGTGTGGAGTTCTGAAAACTGGAGACAGTTATATTGAAAGGAAAAACCAGCCGGCTCTGGCACATGCTTTTGAATGGTTTGCTTGTAGAACTGTGTTGTGGATTGGATGGCTTGATCACCGGATTGTCCAACATATTGTGATAACAGACAGGTGACTTAGTGGCGGTGATGGCTGACGAGTTCCTACATGGCTTGCTAACAGTTTTGTGAAATACATCCTGAAGAATGCTGGGAATGCTGCCAATGTCGATGGCTGAGTTCTGAAGCCTACCACTATGTGATCTACTGTAAGGGTTAAATGACAGATTCTGAAGACTGCTGGATTGTCCATTGACACTGGATGATGGGATCTGAACACTACTAGGCATTCTGCACGGGCTCCCAAGTGATGGACTCTGAAGGCTGCTACTACAAAGCTTGTTGGTTGAGCTGGTAATTAGATTTTCAGGACCACTGGACAGTTTGAAGATGTCAGATGAAAGGTTTTTAACACTGCTGAGACTGTCCGTTAATGGATTCTGACAACTGCCACTATGTGCCCTGCTGGTGGGGTTTTCAAAGACATTTTGATGACCACTGGTCTGTGTGATGACATTTGACGATATGCCCTGAACACTGCTGGACATTCTGCTGCAGTTGTTAGCTAATGGATTTGGTAGCATGCGACTGCAAGGTCTGCTGACAGGAATGACTGAGAGACTCTGAAGGTTGTTGGATGATCTGATGATGGATGGCATACACTGAAGGCTACTGGATGTCCTACCAATGCTGTTGGCTGATATAAGAGGCTTGTTCAATGGGTTCTGATGGCTGATACATGGCTGACTGCTCGGGATGCCTGGTGGGTTTTGAAGTCTGCTGAGTGGTTTGCTTGTGGTGAGTGCTGAGTTCTGAAGATTATTGGGTGGATTCCTGGTTGACTTGTGAAGGTCGACAGATAGCGGAATAGTGCTGGATGGCTTCTGGAATCAAAAAAAGAAAGAACAACTTCTGGCTGTATGCATCTTGCTGGCAATGAATGAGAACCCGCTGAACAAATGATGCAATAGCAAAATAATCCGAGCATATCAATGTTTAACTCAAGCTCACAGTTGTATTTCAAATATTTTGGATAATAAGTTAATAACATTCCAAAGAACTGCATGCTGTCTTTAATTAATTTCTTACATTTTGATTTTGTTTGGTAGTCAGTTTCATATATCTAAGCTGACTGAGGATTTTAAATGTTTCTTGAGGATTTTTCCTCATTATTTTGCCTTTCAAGAAACGGTGGTACTTTAAAACAAATCTAAACTATTTATTTTCCATCCTTGTGCAATGTATGCTGTTCTTTTCTGTGCCCATTCTAAGGCATTGATGTCTCTTTAAATACATTTATCATGTTAAGTTTGTTTAGCAATGTCTTAACAAAGCTTCATGAAGTTTATCTAAATTTTAGTTACTGGATTATTCAAAATGCTGAAGCTTACATTTATGAGTTTGGCTTTCTGATTTTCTTTATTCAGTCCTAATTGTATATAGAAACCATCCAAAAATTCTTCACTCTTTTGCCTCCATGTCAATACAACATCAATTAATGGTTCATGAACAGAAGTCAAATTTGTATCCATGAACATTCAGATTGCTTACACATCTACCCAGTTTCACTGCTGTACACATGTAATGGATGGTTATGTGTGCAGTTGAACACCTATCTTGTCTCCCTTGCTGTGCTGTTGACATGAAATGTACGTTATGATTTAATAATTTAAATGCACTGATATACACTGTACACCAGATAAATATGTGAATATATTCATAAACATAGATAGTGTCACTGTTTCACTCAGCACTGCAGAAATATCAGTTCATATGTTTGAGGATTTAAGTCAATGAAAGCTCTTTCTTTTCTGAGCACGACAACCTCCAATACTTCCATCATTATTGGTACTGTTAAAGAAAATTACAGTTTATGTGAACTCAGTTGTACTGTTCTGCAACAGTGGCAGAGCAAAAATTAATGTTTACTCATCAGGAAGTACTGGAAAAGTTCTTCAAAATGCCCAAAATGGTCATGAATATTTTGGTCCTGACAAGTTAAGCTTCATGACTTTGATGCGAATAGCCTAGATTTTAAGCTGGAAGAAGCAAAGTTGTATGACGATTCTGATAAAGATTATCAGCTTCAGCCATTATGTTTCAGCAAAGTACTGGCCCGATACTTGCATGTCATGTTACATAGAAAAATTCCTTGTTTATTTTTTGTTTTATTTGATGATACTTTTATCGTGTTATCTGCAAAAATGTGGAAGATGTAATGAGCAAAAATCACAGTATACTTTTTCACTTTTCATGAAAATCTCTTTACCATACACTATATACACTCTAGTCAAATGCATTGGAAGCAAGGGAGTTAACAACATACATTCTATACACCTGACCATTTCTGAAGACTGAAAATCATTTTGTATACCCACCACTTGAAAACAAAACTGAAAGTGGTTCCACCAACACCACCCAACCCATCATATGGCTTAGATAATGTTATACAGTTACACACTATGGCAAGACCCTTATTTACATTATCAGTGCTACCACAAATAAATCACACTGATCATTTATTGCCTTAGAATTACATTGTTTTGTTATCTGCACACCCCTTGAACAGATGTTCTAAAGAAAACAATTACATATCACAGCAATGCACTTAGGAAAACTAGTACCACAAAAGAACTGATTGTTGAATACTGCCATTTGTTTTGGACACAATTCAAGACTTTCTCCTTTGCGAATTACATGAATCAATCCAAACTGACAAGTTCATTTTACAAAACAAAAATTCCCGTGTCCATCTGAGAAAATCCAGCATGATTTTGCCAAAAGGGCTAGTTTTGAAAACTAACAATAATGTATTTTCAGCTTAATCCACAACAACAGTTCAATCTCAAAATTATGTCCACTCACCTGCATTATATGATTGCAAAACTTTTTTTTTCAAAGTGAAAGAATGTTGGGTGGTAGTATAAACTAAAGATTGTCCCTCAACCCTGAGATCAGACAGGTGGGAGGTGGTAGACTTCACTCTGTGGGGAGAGTGGGGGAGGGAGGCAAGCCTTGTGAGTCTCATGCCCCTTTCCTCTCCAGTCATGCTTTATCTTCCCCAACCATGGCAGGAGTAGGTACATGTTACACAAATCACTTAAACAGGATCTGTCTGCTATTGGGAAAGAAATCAATCAAACTGAATGCCATTATAGTTTTAAAAGTATGGCACATTTGTACTTATTGACTCTGCACATTGGCACAGTTGTCTGTTTCATTAAGATACTAATTTGCTCTGATACAGGATATGGTGGATTATATCATACCTGTTGTCTCATTCTGTCACTTTGAATATTATCCCACGCAACTCTTCTGCCTGTTCCTGGTTCCACAGTTCCTGGATCCAGCTTGAGGTCATCCATGCCAACTTCACTTGGGTTTGCCTCACTTGTGGCCATTCTTGTTGCAGGATAATCTATACTCCAGTCTTGCTCACCTCGACTACAGTGAAGACTCTGCCATAAACAAAGACAGTTTAGTTTTTTTACAGATTCACACGCACGCACACATACCCCCCCCCCCACACACACACACGTATGCAGAGTGAAAATCAAACATGGATTAAAGGTCACTATGATTCCCTTTTAACTAATGCTGTAGTTTATTTATTTACCAATGTTCTATGTTTAAGATCGGCATCTCACACTTGTGCTCATTCAATTGGACTTAACATGTTTAGCAGTTATACACCGTTTCCTGGGGGGTGCCATGTTTCTGAGCATACACTTGTACTTGAGTTTACACAGCTTATGGAATCTTGAACATGTATATCTAATGTTCTGCATGCATACATGCACACAAAAGGGGATATAGGCACTAACAGGACGGCACATATGTTGACCTGAGACATCCCAACTCTCCATTATTCACCCACCAGGCACTAACATACATGGTATTTACTCATCTACTCCTACAACATAGATTTAACAGGTCAAACATTCCTAGATAGTCCAATTGCTGCAAAAATGGTTTGTGGGATACAACACGTGAATAACAGATATATATATATAAACACCCCCTTCCCTAGCTATCCAAAATGTGTGATGAAACTATCGTCACATGCTTTGGAAGCATCAGGACCTTCCTTGTTAAAAGCCCTAAAATACCAACTGAGCACTCCTGAAGGGTCACCTAGCTTGCTTCCCAAGCCCCAACGTTTTTTTTTTCTCTCACAGCATTTCACCTGTCTCACCTGTCAGCGTCACCGCGTTCAATGTTGGCTGCTGCACATCTGGACACCACCATCTCCCTCCAGGCTGCTCTGTCTTGACTTTTGTGGACAATTTCTTGAATATTTAGGCCACTGATGTTGGTTATGCTCTCAATGTATGTATCACAGCATAGTCTCCCTAAAAGGTTTCCATTTCATTTATGATGCTTTAGACTAGACACTTAATTCAGTCTAGAAAAAGTTCTATTTGCTTTGCTCTGTCTTTGTCTTTGTTTGGTCCTACATGTGTGGCTGGGAGCACAATTTTCCTTTACTAGTGGATGATAACAGGTCCTAACATTTACTCTGGCTGTCAGAGTTTTTTTTTGTAAGTATGAAAATAAATGTAAGTATTGTTATTGCTTACAGCCTGTGAGTCTTTTCAGACCCATGACAGGCATTTATCAATGTTATTACCAAAGAAAATACTGCCTACAGTAAGAGCAACCACTCTTCCAGAAAAGTGAAGCTGCAGGATGCCCGCATTCCAATCAGCCACTCCTTTCCTCACTGACTGAAACAAGAGGCAGCAAACAACATGGCGAGCCGAGGCCGTGGAAATTGGTGTGCAGCAATTAAATGCCATAATTCTCGAAAGGAAGGATGGCGATTGTTTTCATTTCCGCTGGAAGAAGAAAGGTGTGTTTACTCTTTGCATATGTTGATTATTTATTATGAAGATTGTAACTGGAATAATTTCGACTTGAATAATCTAATAAACTTGCCGATGGAAAAGAGGTAAAAAGAGAGAGAAGAGAGAGAGAGAAAGAGAGAGAGAGAGGAAAACGAACGAACGAACGAATGAATGAATCCTTATTTTTCGAGAGTATACATAAACATACTTTTGCATACATCTTATGTTATATGGCCCCGCCCAGAGAGGGAGTATAGCAGAGAATGAAAACACTAATTGTAACTTAAATAATAGCAATATACCTGATTTCAGTGAATACTAGAAACACAGCATTACATTTACAGTCTTGCGCATACACACATGTGCGCGCGCGCACACACACACACACACACAGGTATTCATGCACGCACACATGCACAAGTTACATACACACAACAAACACATACATATATTCGAACGGAACCCTCAAGCCCCAAAGCACAAAATCCCACGAAAACCACACACACACACACTTACAGAGAGAGAGAGAGAGAGAGAGAGAGAGAGAGAGAGAGAGAGAGAGAGAGAGAGAGAGAGAGAGAGAGAGAAAGAGAGAGAGAGAGAGAGAGAGTGAGAGAGAGACAGGGTGTATTCTGCATCAAACTAGTAATACTATGTAAAATATTAAGTATAAGGCTTATTTATTTCATTCCAGATGCAAAGTGTGGGTACAAAACTGCAGGGGCAAGGATCTTTTGGGCCAGTCCTCGTCTTACCTACATGCCAACTGCTGCATATGTGCTGACCATTTTGAAGCTAGTCAGTTCATGAATCCTTCCAACCCAAAGTGTCGACTTATCTGGTGTGCACCAAATCCACCACCAATGCTCACAACAAAGAGAAAACTGCCCACACGAAATCAACTACCAGCGAAAAAGCCTCGAAAGCATAAACAAACACTGTCAAGCAACACTGGTACATTTTTGTGGAGGGGACACAACAGGAGACATTGCTTAGCACAAAACAGCTACCTGATCTGCAGGAGCCTGGACTGGTCATTCCCAGCACTCAGCTTGTGCATGTCGTTCTGCGTTAAAAATCGTGTTAAAAAATTCGGGACAGTTACTCCACATGAACAGAGTGAGAACGCAACGTTTAATGCGACTAGACAAAGAAGGGAGTACTTTCATGTGCCCGTCACAAAAATGCAAACTGAGCTCACTTGTTGTGAATTTGTTCCTTAATATCAGGCTCCACTTCACCATAAAAGACAACAGGAAATTCGCAGCAGCTTCAGGGAGACAAAAAAGAAAGATGCTGAAGCTTCAGCATGTGTAGGACTTCTGGATTATTGAACATGTGTACAAATATGCTTTTTCAAAGAACTATATGATTTTGTTTTGGTGTGTGTGGAAAAGGTAATGACAGAGGAGTGTGTGTGTGTTTTTTGCTGGCTTGTTTTATGTAAATTAAGAGCCTTTGGCCTGCTGTCTTCAACCAATCAACCAGCAGATAATGTAAAACAACAAACAAAACTATGCTGATCTCAGAAAATCTCTCTCTCTCTCTCTCTGGGGGTTGAGGTGGGATGAGAGTTGAAACAATAATCAGAAGATGGCCTTGTCTGTTGCAACATATATATTGCAGAAATTACTGGACAGGAGCTGGTTAGAGCTGAAAAATCCCACAATGACGTACATGCCCAGTGTCAGCTTTAGTATAGTAGCCTGGCACAAGAGACCTACAACACATTTCATCCTGGCACACAGCCTGGTTTGTTATCATCAGGAAAGACGGGAGTGGCTGCTCGCGCACTCTCGGCAACTGTCCAGCCGCTGGCTTCACTTTCGTTAGTAAGGCCTGATAGAGAGTGGCCCCTCCGATTGTCTATCGTCTTTGCTATTAACAACCTGAATCTTTAAGACTCACAACATGAGCATACAAACTATCACAATCTTTACAAAACATGGGTCTGTGCATACTTTTGTAAACAAGACTTCAAGCTGAACCAGTCACAGTGGTGTAGTGGTTAACACAATGGATTATACAGACTGGAAGGCTATGGGTTTGAATCCCTGTCAGTCCCTTCAAAAATCATTGTGGGATTTTTCAGCTCTAACCAGCTCCTATCCAGAGTTGAGCATGCTATTGGCCCGTTGCGCAAACTGGGACCATGCAGTCCAGTCTCATCCAATTCATAGATATTTTACTGACCAACACTGCAGATGTCTGTTATCTCTTGGACCTGGTTGATGCCAGGATATATCACGATAGTAAACATAGTGTACAGCCCTGTCATGCAGTCTCAATCCTAGAAATAACTCTATAGCATCATGATCATATCATCATCATCATCATCATCATCATCATCATCATCACTGCAATGTAAAAACTGTGCCACTCCACAAATCATGGCGCTCAATAATCAAACCACAGAACTCATTAATCTCTCCGTAGGTCTCATAAAATAGAGCACACTTGAATTATTCACGTTATTATTCTACTACATCAACCAAGGAATTCAATAATCTCTTCACGAGTGGCATAAAACAGAACACAACTGAATTATTTAACTTACTTTACTCCACAAACCATGGAATTCAATAATAAACCCATAGAATGCAATAACTATTTCTTCATGAGTCTCAAAAACAGAAAACACTCGAATCATTCAAGTCATCATTCTACCCCACAGACCATGGAACTCATTAATTTTTTTATGAGATTTCATAAACCTGAGCACACTTGAATTATTCAAGTTATTCTTCTACCCCACAAACCATGAAACTCAATAGTCTCTTCATGAGTCTAATAGAACAGAACACACTGGAATATTCAAGTTATTATTCTTCACAAATCATGGGACTCAATTCTCTCTTAATGAGTCTCAGAAAACTTGAATTATTGAAATTATTGCTCAACTTCACAAACATTTCACACAAAGATACCAACCTGCACTGATGTGGAGTCTGATGAATCAAACTGTACTGCGTAACCCACATCGCCCCTTTTCTGCACTGCATCATTTGGAATGTCTACTGCATAAGCTCCCATCACATTTCCACTATCAATCCCACTGTCTTTAACACAGAGAATGAATTCACCACATTTTCCACCAAAGCCTGGCTTTGTCCTGCCTAGGTCCTTTTGAGAATTACACTTATTTATATCACTCATACACAAGCTTGGCTTTCTAGTGGCTGTTCTTATTTCAGTCTGATGAGTCCCCAAATCCTGTTCACCAGCATCATTACAAGACTGAAGACTAAGCATATGATGTGTTGCATCATAATACTGAACAATATCATCAGGACTGTCTACCTCCATCTTCACTTCAAACTCATCTGGTTCCATTTTGATTTCCTCTGACAACGTCTGTGAGGTCAGGTATGATTTTGATGACAGCAAACTAGTCTTCATCCCTTCAGTGTTTCCTGTGGACTCGAACTCTGGTCCAAGTCTCACCTCTGATTTTGTACCTTTATCATTGGCACTAAGCTTCACACTGTCCGTTTTTCTGGAGGTTTCTGTCTCTGCTGCTTTATCACCAGCTACAGTGTATATGTAGTTCCACACCATTTTGGAGCCGGTTCTGGTTGATACTGTCGGCAATCTCATCCTAGCAGGATATGTCACTGATCTGTGATTAGTTATATAATCGACATACTCCAATTCAAATTCACTGCAAGGTTCAGTTTTAATGAATGATCCAAGTTTTTCAGCTTTGTCCTGAACATTACCACCAGTTGCTGAGCCTGCAGTCTGTTCTTTGACATATGATGTCATATCAAGGTCTTGTTCTTTTTTAACTGTGATCACTTGACTACTGATGTCTGAGTCAAAACCTTCTCTGTTCACTTTCACCATAATTTGATCACTTGCATCAGAATCAATATCTTGTTCTCTTTTAACTGTTACCTCTTGACCACCAATGTTACAATCCAAATTTGTTCCCACTTTCATTGTACACACTACATTATTCTCATCAGCTTGAAAATCTTTTTCTTGTCTAACTGTAATATCTTCACTGCTGAACCCAGACAGTATGTCCACAGTGTCCGTTCTTCTTTCATCTATGTCTGCTATCCCATGGCCAGTTTTCAAGGGGCAGACTGAAAACCCAACTGAACTGAGCAAACTTTCATCCCACAAAGGTTCCTGCTTGATGGAAACTGGCTGAAAGTTGGAATCTGTTGTTTTATCTGGAGGTAAAGGTGGACTGAGCATGGTAGGTACATTTAAATCTGAGACAGGAAATGAAGGGCTTCTACTTCCATCTTTCTGAGGCCATCTCTCTTCTGTCTCTTCATTTTGAAAAAACTCGGTGCTGGTTGTATCAGATGTACTTAAATCTGAGACAGAGTATAAATCGCTTCTACTTTCCACAGGACACTTCTTTTCTTTCTGACATTTAGATTTCTTATTCTTCTTTCTTGGAGCATGTTCATGTGAAGATGAGTTTCTAATCTGAATAGTCATTTTCATATTCTCTAAAGACCTCACATGATAGGCCATCTTATTTTACCTAAGTAGAAACATGGCATGCCAAGGAACTCCAAAATATTGTGTTTCTTCTGCACTACCTGAAACAATCAAAATGGAAAAAAAAAAAATAAAAAAATTTCAATCTTTTAACTACATTTGAAATCAGACACATTAGTCAGACAATTTCTACTCATACTGCAAAACACAAACAAAATGAAAAAACAAAATTCAAATATACTCCAGTGCTTTAACGATAAACAGCTTGAAGTAGAATTAAGATACTGGACAAAACACAATAGATTTTTTAAACAATGTTAATGTCATCAACTGGCTTGACCAAAGTCACTTTCTGTAGTGCTAACAATTTACCATCACTTCAGGATACTGGGGGAGGGGGGGGGGGGAGACAAAATCTTTGCTTATCAAACCAGGTGCAACATCTCAAAGGAACAATTAATTTGTGTTCATGTTAACCCTGACATGTGCATTTAAATGTTCAACTTTTCAGTCGACTTTCTAAAATACTTTTTTTACAAACTGTTCCTTATAAATGAAATAAAATATGTATTTACAGTATCTGTCTCATTTTGTTCATTTTGCAGAACAAGGGCCTGTGCTTTTGTTTCTGCAAGGAGATAGACAAGTGATGTGATATGTGCCACTTTACAATCCTCTATTCTTTTTATCTTAGTGTGGTTTGGAGATCCTCTTTATCTGGTCAAAGTGGGTTGACATTCTATGGTGATAGAGGTGAAGCTAATCCCCATCTACTCCAAATATATCTAGTTTCACACAATAAATCGACATCACAACTATAATTATTATTCTCTATCATTTTTGTACAGAGCTATTCTCCAAACTAATTTGTCTCACTGACCATTACCTTTTTTTTCTTTTTTTTGCTTTTGTTTAACTCATATTTATTCAGTTTCAAATACGTAACATTTACAAACATCTTGAAAGTCATACAATGCATAATCAACACATATAACAAAGACGTAGAAAAATAAGTATTCCTTGTAACACACACACACACACACACACACACACACACACACACACACACACACACACACACACACACACACACACACACACACACACACATATAATATATATATGTCATTCTTTGCTAGTGGTCACATGTGGGGGTCACCATAAAAGAACATAATTTACTGACAAATCTTTTGCTTCAATTCATGTGAAATGAATGTGATTGTCTTGGTGAAATAATAAAGAAACAGGATGAGTAAGGTTGATATTGTAGTGTGAACATTTTTAGAGAAAATGAAAACAAAATGCAAAAATAGTTGTCAAAATGGTGTCCGATTTTATGACATGGCTAACCTGACTTTTTCAAAAGTGTGTTTTCAAGATAGTAGGTCAATCATTTAACTAAATGAATGTACTTATGTCACAACAATAAGCTTAATAAGCGGTTCAAATGATTAAAATTATCAAATTTTCATTCTGGCTTTTTAATTCGGATGACAAAAATTATAGTAACCGTGTTACATGGCGTGTCCTGTACACACAGCATCCAAGTCGTGTACTTCTATCTTCTTGACAGCTAATTTGGAAACCCCAAGCCAGACAGAACGCAAGTTTGTATCACAGTAATTAATTCTAATGTGATTTTTAGAACGATTTTGCATTCCTATTTGAATAGGGTTGGATATTTTTCACTGTGTCCCAAATGAAACGACAGTTACCTCAAAACTTCTAAGACCGTTTTCTACCACGTACTTCGAAAGTTCCGTTCAAACACTTTAGTGTAAGTGACCTTTGCTCTTACACACTGATTGATGACATTTCCCGTGAAAATGCGCAACTGTGTGGGTCATGAGGACACAAAAACCGCAAAGTGTCCCATGTTTGTGTAATCGGAAACGCGGTTACCACAAACATTGTCGATTTGATGTTTTGTATCAGCAACATCGCCTGTTTAGAGGGTTTATATATATATATATATATGTACACACACACACATATATACACATACACACACATACATACATATAAATACATAATGTGAACATTACAGTACACATAATCAGACTTTTAGTGGGGCACGGAAAACTCAAGCTATTGGGTGAGCTGACCACATTTCACTATACTGTATGCAATGTCACATTCTGTGTCTTTGGTGGGCATGCATGCTAGGTGTCTTTAGGTTTCCATAAGCCAGCCACTGACATGACTTACAGATTCTTTAGTGTGCATGTTTGATATTCTGCATGTGTATACACATGGAGGGGTTAGATACTGACATATCTGTACATATGTTGACCTGGGAGATCATTATTAAAATTTCTATACCACCAGTAACGTTAATGTCATTCCATATTTCTTGTCTGCCTATATTAAAGGGGAAAAGTCTCTCTCTGAGGTCAAAATGCACGCTCTATGACTCCATGAGGTTACATACCACCAAACAGTCCAAAACTAACACAAAATGAACTGCTAATGCCAATAACTTGCTCTTACCCAGAACTGAGCATGCTATGGGCTCACTGGGATGATTTGGACAACACAGTCAAGTCTTATCAACTTTATGGATGTGTCTCAAAGGATGTTGATCAAATTTCAGAGTGCTTGTTTGTTACCATCAAAAGAATTTCTTTTGAAGTGTAGACTGACAACCAATTGTGCATAACTCATGAACTGATGACACCCATCTGAACCCATGACCTCAAAGTCAGTGGTCCATTGTATTGACCACTCTGAGAAGTGCTCTGACAGGTGTTCTTGTCCATCTGATACACTCCTCTACAATCCAGAAATATTTCATTAATTCAATCTAGTTGCAGTCAAAGGGGAGCAACTTTTCTCTCAAATGGCACAATTTTGTTCAAAGCATAAAAACCATTACCAAAAGTCAACCACAAACAGCACAGACATGAAACAACAAGGAAACTACATGCATTTGTTACAACTCATTAAATTAATAAGTGCTACAAGCCAAAGTTGGTCAAAATCTGTCTACAAAGTCAACAAATCTTCACTGACACAGACATACAAACACAGACACACATTTCTCTGTGTCAATCAAATAATGTCCCTTCTCAGTTTGTGTAAGACAAAAATGGTCAAGCTATTGAAACAATATCCCTTTCATACTAACATTACCCAGAGTTTGTACTTCTCAAGGTCACCATGACCTTGCAGAAGCTCCAACTGAAATAAAACTTGGTGTGAAGTAACAACAATGGCAGACTTTTATAATAATGAAAACTGACTTGACATGTCAGAATTTCCTGAGAAATTTTTGTTGACATACCATCCTAAGAAAGTGTTGATTTTAGGCATTTTTTGTTCTGTGTGACCTTGACATACTGTTCTTGAAATTTATGCTCACATGACTCACAACAGTCTACACCTTTGACCCAGAAATAGCTGAGAAAATCTGACACTCCTGTCATTGACATGCAGACAGATGCACACCATTTTTCCTGTCAATATGAAACCATCTCTCCTTTTTTTTCATAGAAAGGGAGACTGAAAAAGAACCAGATGTATAAAAAGCAAACAATAAACTGTACCTATCAAAAACTATTTTTTTAATGGTCATGCTATATCAATCACCTTTCTTTTCTGGATTATTTTACATGTGTTGTAGTTGTATAATGTTTAACTTAAATGTGTACTGAATTCAACAAATGAACTTTGAAAAAGCATCAGACACCTATTTCAAAATTTGATTGATTGGTTTAAAGCAAAATATAAGGGCTATATTTTGACATTTTTAACCATAGTAATAACAAAAAATGCTAGACTATGCTGGTGGTGGTGTGTGTGTGGGGGGAGGGGGGGGAGATTCCTTAGAGTAATACTGTTGAAATATGCACTAAGTTGCAATTGTGATCAAAGTTTGAACAAAATTTGCTAATAGCAAATCAACAATCCCTGATGACGCCTGTTATCATATTCTGCAGATATGACTTCTACATTTCAGCAGTATCAATGAAACTTGTGAATCTGAAGTTCACTCCTTCAATTCACATTTACTTCAAATTTCGTTCAGTTACATTCACTGTTTACTGAATTATCTCCAAGTGAACATTTGCTCATTTTGGACTGCCTTGGTTCAAATATTGGTCTACTGTGGTCCACACTCAAACGTTCATGAATATTGATTAAAAGGCACCTATTAACCAAGCTTTGTGAAAGTTCATCAGCAGCTGAGAGATATTCGCTGACACAGTTTCTCCACATACGAGCCGTATATACTACCAGTCTTCACCCCCACTCCTCAAATTTCCATTCTGACAAAGGAGGGATGTTTTTGTTTTGTTTTGAAGTGTTGTCCCCTAACCCTGAGGTCATAAAAGAGTGAGGTGGTAGGCTTGATCTTTTCTCTGGGCCAGCATTATGATGGCAGTGCTCATCTTCGTTCTCTTATTGTTGCTTTACCATCCAGAACTCTTAGAAGGGTCAGGCACCCATTTACTGGGTGGACAGGCAACATAAACACAATTTTTCTCTAGCCAAGTTCAAACCCGTATACTCAAGACTGAAAGGTGGAAACAATATACCCTAGTACCAATAGACCTCTACAAGTACAACTGGATCTATTGACACATACCCAAACAGCTGAGACTGTCCCATAACCCTGGGCTTGTATCTGTATCTGTAACATACGTCGCTGTTGCCAAGACCTATGGCATTATCGCGACGGGTGGGTATGTGCGCAGCTTCAGCAGGTTTACTGTTGGAATGATATCAGTCTTTTAAAGTTTTCAAGGGTTGGTGCTCTCACGATGTTTTCTTCCAGATGGTTCCAGTCTCTCACTGTACTAACAAAAAATGACTGTTTGAACTGCTCTGTCTGGCATCTGCTGACTTGGAATGTTCTTGTATTATTTCTTATGTAATTACAGATCGCACTGATGGTATCATACTGGTCGCCAGATGTTCGTGGCCTTATGAGTCGTCCTGGTTTGTGTGGAGTTAAGTACTCAGCAGATGGTATGGCCGGTACCAACCCCTCAACCACCTTGTAGAGGAAGATTAGGCGTAGATCATGTCTGTGCTGTTGGAGTGTTGGCAGTTTCAGAGTGTGAAGCATCTTGGTGATGGAGCTGGGTGTTCTGGATTTATAATCGCCGGTTATAAACTGGGCAGACAGGCACTGCACTTTTTCCAGTTTGTCAATGTCCTGTTTGAGGTAGGGACTCCATATGATACAGCCATACTCGAGGGTTGGTCTGATGAGAGATAGATAGCATTTTTCTTGCATTGGAAGGGGCAGAAACGTAGGTTTCTCCTGAGGAAGCCAAGGGTGCTGTGTGCTTTCTTGCAGGTGTGGGCAATGTGGGTGCTCCATTTCAAGTCATCGGAGAGTTGAATACCTAGATAGGGGTTTGTGTGGATGCGCTGAAGGGGGGTGTTGCATAGTGAGTAGATATAGTTGGTAGACTTCTGTATACTGAGGATGTGGCACTTAGTTTTGTTTAGTTTAGCAATAGGGACATAACACATTAGCCATTTGGCTATTTCAAGTCCCATCATTTTTATTTCTATTTTCTTACACTTGTAGTCAAGGTTTGTCATACGCCCAGTTTTTTTTATGATTCATTCATCATATTCGTATTTGTGTTTTTCTCTGATTCCCGTTTGCCCGAACGCGGACAGTCACTTCTTGGGGTTGAACTTCATACCCCAGTTTGTGGCCCAGGTTTCAAGTTAGTTGAGGTCCTCTTGAAGCTGAATGTGGTCTTGTAGGGAGTTGATCTGGCGGTAAAGGAGGTAGTCATCAGCAAACAGGCGTACCTGGGACTTGACCCTGTCAGGGAGGTCGTTGATGTGGCATAGGAAGAGGAGCAGACCCAACACTGTTCCTTGAGGTACTCCGGAATCCACCAGGGTCTCTTCGGATGTGACGCCCTCTATCACGACGGCCATCTTCCTGCGCTGGAGAAAGCTTGATAACCATGTGTGGAGGGGACCTCTAATTCCATAGTCGTGCAGCTTGTGAAGGAGACGTTTGTGGGGGACAGTGTTGAATGCTTTAGAAAAATCTAAAATGGCGACATCCACTTGGTGTTTCTGATCAAAGGAGTTCAGGAGGTCATGTGTGGTCAGAAGGAGTTGGGTCTCACAAGAGAATCCGCTGCAGAAGCCGTGGTTGAGAGTTGTCAGGATGTTGTGTTTCTCAAAGTGGGTGAGGATGTGGCGGCAGATGATGTGTTCAGGAAGTTTGCAAGTGACAGATGTGAGAGAGATAGGCCTGTAGTTTTCTGCTGAGTGCTTATCCCCCTTCTTGTATATATATACAGGCGACATTTGCACTCAGCCAGTCGGATGGGAGGTCTCCTGTATTGAGGGAAAGCTGGAACATAGTTGAAATAGCAGGGGCAAGGTTGTTGGCACATTCTTTCAGGATGAGGTTGGGAATTTGGTCTGGTCCGGAGGCTTTGTAAGGGACTGAGGTGGTAGAGACCTGAACTTTTCTCAGTGCCAGGATTATAAGGGCGGTGTCCATCTCCTTTCCCTCACTTTTTTTTTACCTTTAACTTAGAAGAAAGTCGGGTTTCATTCACTGCTGGGTAGACTGGAGGCCTCATAATCATATATATAAACGCTACTGACTCATCGCAGAAGTTAGTGCAGAAAAAACAGCAACTTTTCAATGATTCAATGACACATACTCACCACCCCCATCCTAGTCTCACCACGGTTCGCAATTTCGGGGTCAGAAACATGAAAATGAAACGGACTGGGCAAAATGTGTGTGTGTGTGTGTGTGTGTTGTGGGGGGGGGTGATGGGGGAAAGGGGCAGTGCTGCTTGAGAGCATGTGTTGTAGATCTACTTACCTCGCTCGGTCTTGTGGCATACGGTGCTACGTCGCAAACCTAACTGAACACTGAAACGATTAAAATCTTATCTTCACTAGAGATCTACTATAAATGAAGACTGCGAGTTATAACACATGAAAGAAACTGTCAATACAGAATACTTGTACACAACCAAAACAATATTCTTGGGCTGATTAACTTGCCTGCGTAGCGTGTAGATATACTTATTTTCTAGACCTCGTCTAGATCTACGCCTACTGAATGACAACTGATCGTCCTCTCATCGTGTGATCTTCCACTCAGATTGTTCAGTCTTGGATGAATATACAAATGTTTTGAAATAGCTCGATACAGACAGTACGCAGACCTATAGTATAGATAGACACCTTCACAAATTTGCTACTTACTAAAAGGTTGAGCACGAGTTTACAACGGGGGTAAAAATGCACACACAAGAAACATCACGTCAACGATTCATGAAAAATTCTCACCAAGCAAACTCATTCCCGCCCGTGTTGGCCGTGGTTTCTGTGAACAGTACAGTAGTACTCCTGCCTGTCTCTTTTTTTTTTTTTTTTTTTTTTTTACTCCGAGACTGACAGCGAGCGACCCCGCGCTCGGAACAGTTCCATACTATGCAATCACGCCGCTAATACCATAGTGATAGGATGGAAAGGAATCCTAAATTAGTGCATTTGGTCAATGTCATAAATCTACGCACAGACCTCACGCTCTGTCACAAGGTCAGCCGATTTTTTTAAGTTCCATGGATTTTAGCGAGTAGGTCTCTAGACCTAGTTCATTGTTCATTAGGCCTAATTAAAATTTGGTAGTGTTGAAGGCTCCTGTTAGGACTTTCGTTTGATAATGGTTGTAATACTCTTTGAATACGGAATTATTATCGTCACACGTGATTCTTATCATTAAATCATAGACATGAGCTTAAAGAGTTATTAAACTTAGGCCTAAAGGTCCTTTTCTTTTGGATTGTTCTTTGTTTATAAGTCGTTATTATTAAAACATGCTGACGTCACACATGCGTGTTCATGACTCATTGTCATAAACACATGCATGTTCAGTCTAATTCGTCACACATGCATGCACACAGACGCACATGAGGTAGCCTACACGCGCGAGCACGCACATACACACATAAATTAAAGAGCAAACATACACAAGACCGGTAAACGCCACGGTGCTGCACGTGCCAGAGTCGCACGTGTACACGCACCATGATTTGACAGCCACACACACTTTTGTTTTTTCTTTCTTTTGTCCGTCCGCTTGTAGCCTACCATCGGGGGCTTTGCTGGAAGAAAGCTTTCTGTCTGCGGCCAGCTGGAACGCCTGTCTTGGTGTGATACTTTGGGATGTCCAGTTTCCTTGTCACTTCGGATTGAGGTCTTTTTTGGTCTGCTTCAGGCCTTGTATCCAGTCGTTCGCATGTTGTATGCACGATGGGCCGGTTAGGAAATTGGCATTTGGGTGAGGTGTTTAAACCACTTTACTACCCTCTGCTGCTTCATGTGATAGAGGATTAGTGTTGTCCCCATCGTTTCTCTGATTGTTGTATTCCTGATTATTGTCTCGTCTGGTCTTGTTGGCAGCCGTTCTTCCTAAGAATCGCATCTTGCAGGTTGTGATCTTGCTTTCGAGCGGTTTGGTCAGGGGCCAGGTTTGGCATTGGTAGGTGAGTGTTGGTGGTGAAAATAGAATTAATCAGCTTTGCTTTTATTTCCATTAGGATATTTGGGTGTTCTAGAAGGGCAACCTAGTAGCTGATATTATTGGCCTTTTGTACTCTGGCTTCAGTTTCTCCTCTCAGCCATCCACCTTCATTGAAGATGTTTCCGAGCTAGTTGAATTCGATTACCTGTTTAAGTTTTGCCCCTTCTGTGTTTATGTTGAGGTCATATGGTTGTTGGCAAACCTTGGTCAGAGGGACCAGCCCGGGCAATCTCAGGGGGATCTTGTACAAGGCTAAACCATTCTTAAGTGAGAACACAGATGGGATTCAGGAAGGACTAGTGTGGACTGATGCCATCTTTACACTGAGGCAGCTGAGTGAACGAACCATTAAGTATGATAGAGACATGAATCTCGTCTTTATAGATCAGGAGAGAGCTTTAGACAGAGTTTACAGTGATCTACAGTAGAGAGTACGAAAACTCTATAATGTCTGAAGTCAGCTTCTGGACAAAATCCAGGTTGTCTACGCAGCTGAACTGCATGAACGCTGTCCTAATTCGAGGACTCACATCTGGAGTGAGACAAGGGTGCATCTTGCCACCCCTTTTGTTATTGTTTATATAGACAGCCGATCACAAGAGAAACAAGTCCAGAGCCAGAAGCACGAAATGAATCACTATTTGCTGACGATCTGTCTGTTGCTGATTGGAAGGAAGAACATGTCACCCAGG
>JAPXFY010000022.1:24290545-24350545 GCA_030674185.1 Monoplex corrugatus | reverse complement strand
TCAATAAAGTTTTGCGTACTTTCTCTTCGGATTGATAATTGGGTACATCTATTACGTGCATTTTTGGCTCTAAGGAAATGTGGTGTGCAGAGGTAGTTTTGGGTAGTTTAGGCTCGTTTTTATAAGTGTGTTTTAGTGTCTTTAGTAAAGTTTACACTTGTATTTAATTTTTCTAATCCCTTGTGTGATAAGATGGATGGAGTGATCAACGCCAAGATGATATCCTTAGATTTTATGCGCGAATGCATCGATATGTGTATTATTTTCTTTTCCATTTTTTTCCCTCTTGAAGTATTGTGTAGGTTTTGAGGCGGTTATAGCCCTAATATGGCTCTGCACAATCAGCTGGTTAATGAATCGAACCATAATGGTCCTTGCTTAATGAAACATAATCAACACAATAGATCAGAGCCCTAGACAGTGGACAGATATACCCGTCAAGTGGGTACACGTCAGACTTCCAGTTGGACGTTCATGGCTTCGATCTCACTAGACACCTCCGCCTGGTTGATAAAGGGTAGAGATGTTTCTGGTCTCATAGGTCAACATGTATACAGACCTGCAAGTTTCTAACCGCCCCTGACCCTCCCCATGCGTGTGTATAAACGACGATACCCCACTCCTGTGCGTTCTGGGCCTGACTATTATGGTATACCAGGCGTGTTTCAGGGTCTCAAGCTGTACAGTTGGTTGCAAAGTGTATTTATATTAGATCTTCCTCTTTGCATGTCTTCTGGTATTCAGCAAAGGGCAGTGCGGGTGTGTTGTCCTGCTCTCTTCGGATGATGTACATATCCCATCACCCTCCTCTTATCGTGATGATGTTGTTCCATATCTTACTAATTTTGGACCAGAAGATTCGAATGATTCTGCGGATGTTCCTTGTGAGGAGAGTTTTACAATTTGGTACGGTCACTTCCTGTTAACCCCCAACATTCTGAGCCGTAAGATAAGGTGGAAAGAACACGGGGGAAGGGGGGGGGGGGATCAAGACTGAATTCAGCTTGATTTTGTTGTCATTGTTTTACTGCAGCCTTCTTTGGGTACATTAACTCTCAAGTGCTTCTAATTGTCGACCTTTTCCAATATTTGGTTGTTCACAAAGGTAACTGTATTGCCTGTTGATCGTGCCTTTTTCTTGGAAGATAAATTGAAAAAAAATATTTGTGCGCAAGAAAAATAAAGGCAAGAAGAAACAGACAGACATACAGACAAGAAGAGACAGATGCTAGAAAATATGATTGAAATCCATTTTTTCCCATACACATAAACACTCACGCGGGCATGCACGCACGCATGCACGCACACACACACACACACACACACACACACACACACACACACACACACACACGCACACGCACACACACACACACAACACACACACACACACAAACACCAAACACACACACACACACACACACACACACACACAAACAAACAACACACACACACACATACACACACACACAGCAACACATATAATAATGGTACATTGATAATGATAATAATAATGACAATCAATCTTTGTTTCATTGGTGATGCATCATATCAGATCCTGGAGTATAGTGCACCAGTTTCCGCCATTGGAATTCTAGTTTACAGCTGAGTGATACGTAGGTCCCAATGTAAACAATGGTCTTATGTTTAAAACCACAAGGAAATAATTATGCTTATAGTGACAAAGTTCTAACTGAAAAAGATCAGGTTCTTGACCACAGTGTTTCATATCTAACGACTGGGACTATGTTTACTGTTGTGCCATTCCATGTTCCCTTGGAAATTTGTTTACAACCCAGATTATGTTTATTATAAAGCCGTGTTCCATGGTCTGTACACGAGCTGAGAAATTACCGTAAAAACTGTGAGTGAAATCAGTCCAACCAGGACACTATCTTGAAAAAGTTAATAACAACAATCCTTTCGTAATGATAATAGATCAGTAATAGTAAATTAAAGTAATTTAAACGTTTGCTGTGCCTTTCAACTTTGGGGAGATTTTACATAGCGATGACCATCACTGCCTCACCCATACAGGGGCAGTTAAAACTCATCAGTTTTTATGTATAGTATGTCGTTAACATAATATAAACACTGGTGCACATAATATTCGTAAATACATAGACATACGTAATGAATGAGCATAATAAACTACACCATAAACTGAGTACAGGTACCTGATTATGATTTACAAACATAAGATTTTCTCTGGTTTACGTGAGTCATACACGCACACAACGACACTATAGTACACAGGCATAAATGTACATAATGGTGTACGTAGAGCTTATAACAGTACATTCATACACTGATCGAGTCATCTCCCGCTCAACAGAATTTCAGTGACGTTAGCTGATCTGTTGTTTTTGTTGTTGTTGTGTTGTCCTAAATCTGAATTTGTTTCTTTGTTGTCTTTTGTGTATGCTTGACAAAGGCCGTTAGCAGAAGATTTCACTACAAGGCTTAAATTCAAGTTTTCTTGTAATGGCTTGGTGTCCCAACTAAGAAGAAAGCTCGTTAAGTTCTAAAGAGTTTGACTAAATTCGAAAATTATCCAACAGATACAGTTGTCTAAAAGTTTTTGACACGCAAATCCGTGTGATGTAGAAGTTTGGGGTTTGTGTAAATGCACTATAATTTACAACGGGGAATCTGCTCACTATGAAACGGTTTGTTGGTGTAACGTTGTGAACTTAACACTATTCATATATAAAGTTGTAAAGATATTTTTTGGCCAAAAATTTAATATGAATTTAATTTTATTTATGTTATGACAAAAACTGATTGTATTACGATTTTTGTCAGTGTGTGTGTAATACCTACAGAGTGTATGTAAATATAAAGTATAATATCATTATTCACTCTTCTTCATAAAGAGCTATGGCCTATCTAAATAAAATAGCCAGTGTCCTCTCTCTCTCTCTCTGTCTCTCTCTCTCTCTCACTCTCCTCACTCTCTCTCTCTCTCTCTCTCTCTCTCTCTCTCTCTCTCTCTCTCTCTCTCTCTCTGTCACCTGTCACGCACACAACGCACACACACCTGACATACTTACCAGTTCATAAAAAAGGGAATAATTCGTGTTACCTTACAAGGCTGTCTGCTTGAGAAGAAATGTTTTGTGAAGCTGCTGTGATGGCAGTGGCCAATCGACATTTGATCTGTTGTAAGTGGAATGGTCAAACGATTCTTCCAGTCCTCTACCTCCCCGCCACCAAGAAGGAAAAAAATACACCCCTTCATCTCCCCCCCCCCCCCTTCTCTCTGTCTCTCTCTCTCTGATCACAGTTCATAAACGAAGAAATAATCCATGTCCTCAAGCTGTTTCATGGCAGCGTCCAAACGTTCACTCTGTGCAACGGTCAGGTAGTTCTTCCAGTCTCCTACTTCCCCTGATTGTCAACAGAAAAAGAGACAGCAAAAACTCAGCGTGACATGACATGTGGAATGCTTCCTTCATAACCAACTAATCATCTAACCAACCCACCAGCTCATCACACCACTGACCTATCAACAACCAACCATTCAATCAAAGAACGAGTTTACAAATGGAAACGCTATTCATTACCAACCAGCCAATTCACCAGTAAACCCTTTGACTCCCACACCCTGTCCACCAGCATCCTCCATTGTCAACCATCATAGCAAAGCAAAAACTGACCCCATTGACTCCCTCACCATATCCACCAGCTTACAGCAGGACGCTGGTGGGTGTGGTGAGGGAGTCAAAGGGTTAAGTTTTTGAAGTTGGTGGATAGGGTGCAGGAGTCAAAAGGTTAATCAACTCAGTCTCTCACGTATTGAAACTAAACCAGCCAAACAAACAGCATATGAATCAACTAATTATCCAACACCAGTGCCCGGCATTTGCCTCCTATTTCCTCGATAAGCGACTGTATAATGATCGGTAATACATGTGAACTCGTTTTGCACAGACATAACCTTGACCTTTGGCTGATCTTAAACACACTGGAATACATAACCTCACTCATTATTTCAAATGTCCTTCCTTGGGGATGTCGGGGACTCTTTCTGCAAATTCTGTACTAGAATTTTTAATTTTCTTTTTTCTGTCCTGTCTTTGTTTCTTTCTTCCTCCTTTGCTTTCTGACATTTTTTTCTTGTCGTTTTCTGCCTTGCTGGTCCATTCACCTGTATGTGTTCGATAAAGTCTTACGTACTTTCTCTTAGGATTGATGACTGGGTACATGTATTTAAGTGCATTTTTGGCTCTTGTGAAATGAGATATACAGAAGCAATATTTGGTAGTTTGGGCCCGTTTTTATATATATATGTTTTAGTGTTCTTATTTATGTTTCAGTTTGTATTCTGGTATATTTTTTAAATCCCCTGTGCAATAACTTGTACGGAGTAGTCAACGTCAGAAGCATCTCCTGAGATTATGTGTGTAAATGCATTGATATGTGTGCTTAATTTTCTTTTCCATTTTATGTTTATGTAGAAGTATTGTGTATGTTTTGAAACCGTTATAGCCCTAATATGGCTCTACGCAATTGCCTGGTCTTTAAACAAAAATAACAACTCCGACTCTATATACAGGCGAGACGTTTTCTTTCAAGTAATGGTACACATGTATTTGCCACTACGTACAGCGAATTTTCTATATAGATTTTTTTTATGGGCTTGCTGCTGTTGTAACAGAGCTGCAAGTTGTAGGTTTTATTCATTCCCAGCCTACTTCATAAAAACTGTCCTGCTTGCTCTCTGTCCTAATGTTGCGATCATTCTGGTGGTGTCAGCTTGTGGCTTCATTGTAGATCATGTTCTGTTTCAAGACCTTGCCAGCGGTTGTGTGTTGTGTTGTGTTGTGTTGTGTTGTGTTGTGTTGTGTTGTGCTATGCTATGGTGTGTGGTGTGGCGTTGCGTTGCGCTGCGCAACGTTACGTTACGTTGTTTTGTTATGCTATGATATGATATTGTACGCTGCGTTGCGTTATGTTATAGTTTTTTTATGTTGTGATTATGTTATGTTATGTTATAGATGGGTTTTGTGCTGGCCCAAGAAGTCTGCCAGATAACAACAGATTGTGGGTTGAGTGAACATGAGCAGATTGTGGGTTGAGTGAACATGGTCAGATTGTGGGTGGCGTGAACATGGTCAGATTGTGGGTTGAGTGAACATGAGCAGATTGTGGGTGGCATGAACATGAGCAGATTGTGGGTGGCGTGAACATGGTCAGATTGTGGGTTGAGTGAACATGAGCAGATAGTGGGTGGCATGAACATGGTCAGATTGTGGGTTGAGTGAACATGAGCAGATAGTGGGTGGCATGAACATGAGCAGATTGTGGGTTGTAGTGAACATGAGCAGATTGTGGGTGGCATGAACATGAGCAGATTGTGGGTGGTGTGAACATGAGCAGATTGTGGGTGGGTGGTGAACATGTCAGATTGTGGGTTGAGTGAACATGAGCAGATTGTGGGTGGGGTGAACATGAGCAGATTGTGGGTGGTGTGAACATGAGCAGATTGTGGGTGGGGGTGAAACATGTCAGATTGTGGGTTGAGTGAACATGAGCAGATTGTGGGGGGGGGTGAACATGAGCAGATTGTGGTGGTGGTGAACATGAGCAGATTGTGGTGGTGTGAAACATGAGCACATTGTGGGTGGGTGAACATGAGCAGATTGTGGGTGGGGTGAACGATGAGCAGATTGTGGGTGGGGTGAACATGAGCAGATTGGTGGGTAGGGATTGGGGTGGAAATGAGCAGATTGTGGTGGGGTGAACGTGAGCAGATTGTGGGTAGAAAGTGAACATGAGCAGATTGTGGGTGGGTTGAACATGAGCAGATTGTGGGTGGGGTGAACACGAGTACATTGTGGGTGGAGTAAACATGTAACTGTCCAAGAACGATGGACCCTTCCTGAGTAAACTCCAAACTCCAAACTACACTCCTACCTTTTCGGTACATCTGTGCACGCGGAAGTTTGTGATGTTGTTGTTTGTTTTTGTCAGCCTCTCTCATCTTGCTGATGGTGGTGGCTTGCACTATGTCTGCACACAGCTGGGGAGATGGGCTGAGGTCCAGGAACTCACCAAGTCGGCTCACCACACACAGCTGGTCCTACACACACAATACGCATAATAAAACACAAGGACGCTTGCACGCATACCAATGGACAGACAGACAAATTAGACAAATACCGTAAAGTACGCTGTAAGCACCCAGAATCTAGTAAACGCCAGCGTTCCACTTTGGATCAAAAACTCTGCATAGGTTATAGTACCTAGTAAACGTCCACGTTCACTGTGGCAAATCTCGGTACTATTTCTGGAACTAATGATGTCTTAGTTCCACCCTCCCTCCCCTTGTCCTGACGCAAGGAAGGTGAGAATTTTCAACATGTTAAACCTTTGATTCCCGCACACCTGTCCAACAGCATCCCGCACCGTCAACCGTGCTAGCAAAGCAAAAACTTAACCCTTTGATTCTCCAAGGGTGAGGGAGTCAAAGGGTTAAGTTTTTGCTGTTGATGGACAGAGTGCGGGAGTGACAGGGTTAAATTCAAGCTCCCAGCCTTTGAATATGTGGAGAATGTTGCACTGCGAGTTGGGTGTGAACAGAAAACGAATGTGGTAATGAAGAGCATAACGGGATCTTCTGGTACAACACGTCGGCAATAACAAGATAAAAAGAAAACTGCATCATGGCCAAGAGGTTTGATCACAGGAGGTAGACCTCACAGTTCTGGATTTCCTCAACGATGAACGGGCTGAAGGACAGTGGGCTCCTTTGTCTCTTGGCCAGTGTGGTTCATGCGATGGAAGAAGCGGCAGGACTTAAAATCAGAAAGTGCCTGCCGATTTTGAAGAGTCATTGAGTTTCAACAGCATATTCTGAGGCTGAGGCACCGACATACATACGCTTTGAGGTGGTTTAACATGGAGCAGACTATAGTAAGATAAAACATCGTGCCCCACTGTACAAACGACAGGAAAGGTGTAAAAAGAAAGAGTGAATTCAGCTGTTGTGTAAGCCTACACATCTGTCAAATTAGCAATTGACAGCTATGTGCAGTGATAGGCAACGAACCTATATAGAATAATAATAAAATAATTATAATGAAAGCCTAGCATTTCTCCACCTCTCCATATTAATTAGTTAGAAAACGAAAACAACAACAATGGGAACAAGTCAGAGTACTCGACTGCTTTCAAATACACACTTGATACAACTGGAGTTTAGAGTTTGGAGTTTGCTGAAAAGGATTTCATCGCACTTGGACAGTCTCATATGCGCTCCATCCAAATCTGCCAGCGATTATCTGGCAGACTCTTTTAGCCTGTGCAAATCCTATGCACTGGCAAAGTCTTGAAATGGGGATGGGAGGGACGGGGCCTATGAAACACTAGGCTGACACTATCAGAATGATAGACATTATGATGGGCGATGAACAGGCCAATTTGTTTTATGTTGCAGGCTGAGATTGAACTCCAGATATCAGATCTTGTCTACTGCTCTGTCGGGAGAATGTAATTTAACTACTATACATGTATAGGCTACACGAATGAGCAATGTGATGTCATGATTGTTCTTCAAAATATTCAGTTCAGAGAAATGTTGAAAAAAATCACAGTATTGCACTTTTGGGACACTTACTTTTTTCATGTCCTCGAAAGATACTTTAAAAACTGGCACGTCTGGATTCTCTTTCACGAAAGCATCCATTGACTTGTGGTAGGCAAAGTAGTTGCCATTTGCATCTGTGGGACACACACACACACACACACACACACACACACACACACACACACACACACACACACACACACACACACACACACACACACACACACACACACCGATAAATAGTCTTTCTGTATGTCTTTATAGGTCAAGAGGTATATAAAAAAGATAGTTTAGTGCTTACCTACATGTATTACCCTTGGAAAAAATTATCTCTTTCTCTTTGGACGTTACATATACATTATATATGTAGTGTAGAACTTACCTGGGAGAGCACTGATTGAACAGGGATTTCTTTAATCATTCTGTTAGTATAACAATCTGAAGTTTATGTTTTGTTTTCGTTTTCAATAGTTTTGCATTATTTAAAATTGTAGGATTGATGCTATTCCATCTTTGCATTCTTTCGTACTCTCTTGTGTGTTAAGATGCAGCTTTGTTAGTGTAAACCTCCTTTGAGTGGATGTACATTATTATAAAGTATCATGCTTGTTTATGCCCCTTTCCTTGTAAATAAAGGGGAGAGGAAAAATATTCTAGGTGTCTCCCTCTCTCTCTCTCTCTCTGTCTCTGTCTCTGTCTGTGTCTGTCTGTCTCTCTCTCTCTCTCTTTCTCTGTCTTCTTCCATTCAAAAAGTTGGTTGGCCGGCCAGCGCTTTCTCTGGTCATTACAGTCGTTAGTTCATTGTTCAGCTTGAGTGCAACTCTGTTCTTCTGTCTAGAGATCTATCTAAAACCTGATCAATCTGTATATACAAAATATGTATCCGCGCATCGTGCATGCGTTCTCTCTCTCTCTCTCTCTCTCTCTCTCTCTCTCTCTCTCTCTCTCTCTCTCTCTCTCTCTTTTCTTCCATTCAAAAAATTGGTTGTCTGGCTGGCGCCTTCTCCGGTCATTACAGTCTTTAGTTTATTGTTTAGCTTACGTGCAACTCTGTTGGTCCGTCTAGAGATCTATCTGAAACCTGATCAATCTTTTCATACAGAATATGTATCAGCGCATTGTGCATGTGTTTTCTGTCTGTCTGTCTGTCATGTCATTATTTCAAGTCATTTTCATAATTTGTTTCACATTGTACGTGTCATGGTTTGTTTGCTTTTTTAAAATGCTTACATTGTATGCATTATGTAGCAAGGACTAGCTGTTAGATACGTCCAATATGACCGAATACTACTATCCTTGGCTCATAAAATGATTCTGTCTGAAATCTCTCTCTCTCTTCTCTCTCGAAAGTGTGAACTCCAGTCTGTGCACAGCCTGTGAAACGTCCTCTCGACAATTTTCAAAGTAGCAAGTGCTACAGAGGTTTTGGTGTGTCCATCTTTGGCAGTTTGTTGCATAACACGTCATGCCTTCGGAAACGTTGGACTTCAGACAACGATGTGGACGTTTTGTGTTCATATTTATTCAATTTATGTCCAAACGTTCTTCTTCGAAAGTACGGAAGCCGGGCCTACAAATGAAAACATGGAAGGACGGTGCTACCTGTGGTTTGCTCCTATCAATTTTGTTCTGGGGCAATTTGCTATTGACCCGTTGTGGAGATGTGGAAACGAATCCAGGACCAGACAAACGCAATATGCGTCAGTCTACACTTGGTTCCCAATCTTCTGCTTCCCCTCGAACTCACTCTGACAGCAAGGACCCCGCTATGAGTGACCTGATGTCAATGCTCACCTCTTTGAATTCTAAATTTGATGACCTCAAAGACGATTTTAAACGTGTATGGGAAGAATTCGCCACGTTGCGAACGGAACTGAAGGGACTGCGAGAAGAAGCGACCGAGCTACGAAAGGAGAATGCTGACCTGCAGAAGACGAATGAAGACCTGGGTCGTAAGCTGAGGGGCTGCGAGATGAAGATCGATGACTTGGAGTGCCGATCAAAACGCAATAACCTCATCTTCTATAGTCTTCCCAGACACGACAAAGAGACGAGTGCAGACTGCGAGGGCGTCCTTAAAGATCTGTTGACGGACAAGCTGGAGTTGGCTGACGACGTGGAATTTGACCGTGTTCATCGGCTCAGTGGTAAGCCAGATGCCCCAGTGATTGCCCGCTGTGTCTTCTATAAGCAGAAATTGGGTATTCTTAAAGCTAAACGTAAACTCAAGGGATCCAATGTATTTATAGGGGAGGATTTCTCTAGCCGTGTGAGAGACATCAGACCTGCATTAACACCTCACTTGAAGAAAGCCAGGCAAGACGGCAAGAAAGCAACGATGGTGTTTGATCATCTGCTCATAGACGGTAAAAAATATTTTCTGGATGGCGAAGACAAACTGACTCAGCTGAAATAGGAATTCGGCCGGTCCCATTCGCGACATTTGAGAGAGGAGACTTTTGACGAGGGTAAAAAAGGTATGAAGACGCCGGTACAGTTGCCCACTGACATTGACACTGAGCACGCACGTGTTTTTGTTAAAAAAGACGACAGTCCTGGTGTTTGTGCCGAGAACAGCCCGTGCTCTGCTTTAGCTTCTGTTTCCGAGTTTTTTTAACTCGAAAATGACTTGTCGGAAAAGGTTGCTGATGTATATGTATGTGACCATGTTGATAATACTATTAGCGATTCTTTAGATATTAATGTGAAATCACTATCCTTTTTGCACTGGAACATTAATGGTTTAGTTTCGAAACTCTGTGATGATAAATTTATCTCTTATATTCGCTCTTTTGATTTTGTTTGTCTAGTTGAAACATTTGTTGAGGAATTCAATTCCGCTATTTTTTCTGAATACACAATTTTTTGTATACCCGCAGTAAAGTTTACAACGCAAGGGAGGCGATCGGGTGGATTACTATGTCTAATCAAACATGAGTTTATGCCATACATTGAACTTATTGATATTAAGTCTGGTAATTTTGGAGCGTTTGTAATCAACAAAAATCTGCTTGTACTGTTAAAGATGTTTTGTATGTATGTTCCTATATCCCTCCTGAAGGCTCACCATATTATGCACATTTTGATTGTGAAAATGGGATATCGCTTTTGGAAGATTATTTAACTGATTGTATGTTAGCTTATGGTGATGTTCATACGGTATTGTGTGGTGACATGAACAGTAGAACAGGTGACTTTTCTCATTGTTGTCTGGGAAATTATATTGTTTCCAATTTTCAACATGTTAGTCATCCAGCAACTAATGACAGAAAATCACAGGACAATGTACTGAACAACTATGGAAAATTGTTATTGAATATGTGTACTGCTTTTGATTTATCTATTCTTAACGGTATGTGTCATGGCGACCTTCAAGGTTGCTACACGTACGTGTCAGAAACTGGATGTAGCGTGAATGATTATTTTATGCTGTCTTGTGATCTTTTTGCACTTGTGTGTGATTCATGTGAATTAAGAGTTTCTGAAAGAATTGAATCTGATCACATGCCTCTTGAATTCTGTTTCACTTGTTTGGCTTACAATCAAAGTAAACCCCAAAATCAAGAAAATGATGTCGTGGAAAAATATGTTTGGAATGAAATATATGCTGATGTGTATAATAGTAACATGATATCAAAACATATCCAAGAACGGATAAACTATGCTGTTACTGTTATTAATGTTGACGTCAATGAAGCTCTGCAAGTCTTTAACGAGTGTATAAAGGATGCTGCAGAACATATGAAGAAACATACAAATGTCAAGAATAAATCTAAATCTCAAGAATGGTTTGATACGGAATGCCGTAATTGCCGAAGAAATGTCCGTAAATTGTTGAGAAAATTTCGCCGGTCTTTAAATGATCAAGACCGTGACAGTTTTTGTAGAGTAAGACGAGAATATAAGAATTTACTTAAAATGAAGAAAAAACGATTCAATGATACGCTGATAAAGGACTTGTTATCGTCTATTAAAAATCAGAAAGAATTCTGGAACACCGTACATAAAATTTCAGGGAGAAGAAAACAGCCAATTCACAATATCAGTGTAAATACATGGTTTGAGCATTTTAGGTCACTTCTGACAAAAGATACAAGTACTGACAATACGTCTTTTGGCGAAGAAGATGAAGGAGAGGATAACTTCAATCGCCCAATTTCTAAAGAAGATGTACAGTTGGCCATAGGAAAAATAAAAAACCGTAAAGCTGCTGGGCCAGATGGTATAATTGGAGAGCTGCTGAAAAATGCTTGTAAAACTGATTCAGTTTTAAACTTCTTGGTAACATTTTTCAACTCGCTTTTTGATAGAGGAATCTTCCCTGAGAAATGGACTGAGTCTATTGTTCTACCTCTCTATAAGAAAGGTGATGTTAATAACCCTAATAATTATAGAGGCATATCGCTTTGTGATGTAACTAGCAAAGTATACAGTACTATTATTAATCGTAGATTGCAGGAATGGATAGAAGACAATAACATCACTGGAGAATATCAAGCTGGGTTCAGACGTAACTATTCTACCATAGATCATGTGTTTACTTTAATGGCTTTTGTCCAGAAACAATTATCTCTTAACCGTAAATTGTATGTTGCATTTATAGATTTTGAAAAGGCATTTGATTCAATTAACAGAAGCATTCTTTGGTCAATTTTGTTAAAATGTGGTGTGAGAGGGAAGTTGTTCAGATGCATAATGAGTATGTATAACTGTGTGAAAGCAAGAGTCAGGTGTGGTGGAAAATTAACTGATTATATTCAATGCACTTGTGGTGTGAAACAAGGTAATGTGTGCAATCCTATTTTGTTTTCGCTTTTCATTAATGAATTAACTTCCGAAGTGGTTTGTAGTGGAAGACATGGTGCTCAATTTATTGGAGATACATTGCAGTTGTTTATTCTTCTTTTGGCAGATGATGTAGTTCTATTGTCCGAAACAGTCACTGGTCTACAGACACAACTGAACAGTTTATATCGAGCTGCAACATCTCTTCAATTGCAAGTAAATATGTCTAAGAGCAATATCGTTGTATTCAGAAAGGGTGGATACCTAGCTGGCAGTGAACGATGGACTTATAATAGAAATATCATGCCAGTTGTTAATGTATATAAATATCTAGGAATATATTTTTCAACGCGATTAAGTTTTACTGCATCATGTAAAGACCTGGCAAGCCGAGCAAAACGAGTATTACTCTGTATCATGCAGAAACTGTCCATGCTAGGAAATAATTCTTTTGACATATTTGTGAAATTATTTGATTCGCAAGTTCAACCTATTACACAGTATGGAGCTGAAATATGGGGTCTTGAGAGCTCTGCAATACACTGTGAAAAAGTTCATCTGTTTGCCATGAAAAAAATTTCTTGGTGTGACAATGCAAACTGCTAATGATTTGATTTATGGGGAAACAAACAGATATCCAATTTATCTTAATTCTATTGTCAGATGTATTTGTTATTGGTTAAAATTAACACAAGATGCCAGAGAAGAGACTGCCAAGGAAAGCATATAATATGTTGTTCGACTTGGATGCTAGAGGGAAAACAAACTGGGTGTCAAGGGTGAGTATTAAGCTGCTTGAACTGGGATATGGTTATGTGTGGATGAATCAGAGTGTGGGGCATATAAACCTTTTTCTTCGTACATTTCGTAATAGACTGATTGATTGTAGATGGCAGGATTGGAGTGCTCATGTTCAAAACAGTAATAGATTTGAGTTTTATAGACAATTTAATCCATCACACTGTATTCCCACGTATTTATCGATTAAAATGGATAAGCATCTAAGATACATTATGACAAGATTTCGATTAGGGGTATCTGAGATCTATGAACATAATCTTCGTTATAGACAACATGATAACCGTGATCTTATAATTTTATATGTCCATTATGTAGAAAAGCAAGAGAAAATGAAATTCATGTCGTGTTTTGTTGTCCAGTACTAAGTAGTCATAGAGATAAACTGATCCCCAGAAAATATTATAAACAGCCTTCACTATTTAGATTGACCTTGCTTATGGCATCTGCCAAGGAAGATCATGTTAAACAGCTTGCCATCTATTTGTATAAAGCCTTTAAACTCAGGAGCTCTTGTGCAAATTGATTGAATGTTTCAGTTTTCTATGCTCTGTATAATATTTATGATAAAACAGTGTATATTTAAGTGATGTATGTTTATTTCACCCCTTCATAAGGGGCCATGGCCTTTATTGAATAAATTATCTGAAATCTCTCTCTCTTTCTCTCTCTCTCTCTCTCTCTCTCTCTCTCTCTCTCTCTCTCTCTCTCTCCTCTGTCACCTGTCACGTACACAACGCACACACACCTGACATACTTACCAGTTCATAAAAGAAAGGAATAATTTCGTGGTCTGTCTCATGTTACCTTCGAGCATATATTCTAATTATCAGGAAGAGAGGGAACGGAGAAAAAGATGGACAAACCATCCTATTTATCTTCATTTTTCGATTGAATTTAATGTCGTTGAGACACGCACCATATGCATGACCTGGATTTGGTTAACGTCTGTCGGTAATTAACCATGAAGTTTTGGAGGCTGGGGGTGACAGCGGTTACTGATTTTTGTTTCTTTTTTGATTTTTTGTTTGTTTTGTTTTTTTGCATACTTGTGACCGCCATCTTGAAAAAATTTAATCAAATGTACCAGCGCATCACACGTACATTTGCCCCAGGGTTAATTAAATCTGTTCACAAACATCTGAGATAATAGATATTCAAATAAACATATTGACCTGTAGGATCACCCTCGTCCAGAAATACAAGTAGCCTGGCAATGGTTATTTGTTTGCTTGTGTGTTTGTTTACTTTATGATCTTCTCTAGGAAAAGGTTGAACAATACTGGTGGACACAATAGATACAGTTGCTGACTTGGAGAAGAAAATTCAGGCCTTTTAGACTAGATGCCTGCAGAAACTGTTTTGTTTTATCCTGTCTCAAACACAGGACCAACGAGTACGTACGAAACAAGGCCAGTACCTTGATGGGCTCATAAGAACTGCTTCTGACAACAGTGAAAGAACTCAAGCTTGCCTGGCTTGGTCATGTCACTCATCATACAGTCTTTCCCTGGAAGGATGCCGTCGCTGAGATCGACAGTGGAAGAAGTGCATGGCAAATATTTTATGCATTTTCGTGCCTGATCTCGCAGTTAAGCGCATTCTGATCATGCGATTAGCCCTGAGTGACAGGTTTGCATCATCATAAATCAAGGTTCAGAACCGTTCTACGGGACCTAGGATTTGCCCTACTTCCAGAGTGAGCTGTTCTTCAAGCCTGGTGAATAAGCTCCCCCACCTGACAAGGCTTTCCAACAAGTCAGAAGAACCAGAAGAGCAGTCCTCCAGTAGTTCCCCACCCACTGTGGGACACCAGGAAAAGGGAAGGTAGATGAGCTAGCCGACCTGAAAGAGGCACCCAGGAAGATCAACAAGACAACAACGTCGCTATAGCAAGTTTGTGATACGCTTGACGGAGGCCAGTTGGGCGATAATTTGCGCCTGTCTTCTATGGTTGTATTTAATACGCATTCTGATTCTTTTTTCGTGTGTGTGTGTGGTTTTGTTTTTGTTTTTTGTTTTTTCTTTTTGGTTCATGTCTCAACTACCTGCTCCTGCCCCTCAAGGACAGAGATGAAGGATCTGCTGTTGCTTATCATCGGTTCACTCCACTGCTGCTGGGTCAGAAGACAAAGAAGCAGTTGTAGCAGTAGCACTACAAAGAGCAGCAGCAGCAGCAGCAACAGTAGTAGTCGTTGTAGCAGCAGTGATAACAGTAATAACAGCAAGAATGGCAGCAACAGTAGCAGTGTAGAACTAAAAGTTATGATGAACCAGCGGTCAGCAAATTTACAACAGACTTTCACCTATAATTATTATCATTTTTTTTATATTAGCTGGTCAGTTGATATACAGATGGTAACACTGCTGCATGGAAATAAGGGCTGAACAAGCAAGCAAGCAAACATATAAACGAACGAACAAACACAGACAAACTCACTCACTCTGGCTACAAAAGACAGACCTTGAGAACATATTCTCAAGGCTCAAGTCCTCTCTCCCTGGATACTGCTTGAGATGGAAGTAAAGCGAGACGGATACGTCTTTGAGATTGCGGTACAGGAGTATGACCTTGACCTTTTTTCCCTTGATCTGATTCGGTAGCATGAAGGCGGGAACATGAGTATTTAAAATTCTGGGTGACGTCATTGCTTGGGTGTCTTCGATAGACGTGGCTTCAAGCATAGCCAGTATTTTGGATCGTTTTTCGTACTCAGCTTTGCCTGCCAGCAGCATAGAAGCCATTTCCCACAGCCAATGACAACCTGTGTCATTACACCATAATAGGTCTGAGTTATAAAGACATCTGATTACATTGTTTATAATAATAATAGTAATATAATATGATAATTACAAAAACATGATAATAATAATAATAATGAAAGTAGTATAAACTTGTGGTTATGATTGTTTTTTTGTGTTTTGATTTTTTGTTTTTTGTTTTTTTGTTTTATTTTGCGTGTATATGTGTGTGTGTGTTTTTTGTTTGTTTGTTTTTGTTTTTTGTTTTGGTACTCTCTCTCTTTCCGTTTGACACTGGAGAGAATTCCAGTGTGTGTAAATGTTGTTGTCTTTTATGTAAAACTGATCGAGACTAATTCAAATGAATAATCACAGGCTGCCATTTAACACTCATACCTTGAAGAATATGGATGGAAGAGGTAAAATTGACCAGGTGATTAGAATTTTCTCCTTGGGTCTACCAGGTGCTCTTTTCCTCCAGCTTTCCCGTTGTGACCAGGTGCTCCAAATCCCCTTTCCCCATAAAGTGGCCTGTAAATGTTGCCTGTCTTTTCCTAATCTGACTTATGAATGATTTACTTGTGTCTGTCTCCATCAAGATTGTCTCGTTTGTTTTCTTTGCTGTCCATGGAACTCTCAACATTCTTCTTAGAAACCACACCTCGGCTGCCTCAATATTGTTCTGGCTTTGCTTGTTGACTGTCCACGCCTCAGAACCGTACAACAGTATTGGTTCTATATAACATTCAAGAACTGTCTTCCTGATGTTAATTAATAGGCATTTGTTGGTAAGAATGCTTGTCATCTTCTTGAATGCTGTTTTGGCTTGGCCGATTCTGCTGGCTATTTCTGATGTGCATCTGCCGTCTGATGAAATGATCGTTCCCAGGTATTTAAACTTATCAACCTGTCGCAAAGTTGTGCCATTTGCTGTTATTTTGCATGAGGGGATTTCATGTTTTTTAGTGATCACCATGACTTCAGTCTTCCTGCTGTTTAGTTCAAACCCCATACCTTTGCTTTGTATTTCTAGTATATTCACAATGTTTTGTAGGTCCCTTTCATTTTCTGTAATTAGCACGGTTTCATCTGCGTATTGAATGTTGTTTATCATTTTTCCTCCAACCTTTAATCCAGGATCTTCTTCTAGGTTTCTCATGATGTTTTCGCTGTAAAGTGAAAACAGATCTGGTAACAAAACACAACCCTGTCTGACTCCTCTTTTGATGTTTTGGAAAGAGCTTATATCGTTTTCTATTCTCATTGCAGCTGTTTGTTCCCAATATATATTTCTGGTTATTCGTAGATCTTTTCCATCAACACTGAGTTTCTCCAGTTGGTTGATCAATTCTTCATGTCTTACCCGATCGAAAGCCATGGTATAGTCAACAAAGCATAAATACAAATCCTTATTCATCTCAATCGACCTCTTTATGATAGTTCTTAGGATGTATATGGCATTAATAGTTCCTTTCCCTTCCACAAATCCACACTGTTCTTCTGCCATTTCTCCCCTGATTCTAATCCTTGTCCTCATCATGATTATTCTTAAAGGATTTTTGTTACATGACACATCAAACTGACTGTACGATGGAGTTTGCATTCTATAGCCCCTGTCTGTTTTAGAAGTGCAATGAAAATTGATTTTGACATATCTTTGGGGATTTTTCCGGTGTCATAAATTTCATTTAGGAGAACTGTTATTATTTTCTTTTCCAAATTCCTCCAGGGCTTCAATCATCTCTGTAGTAATGTTATCTGGTCCTGGGGCTTTTCCTGGTTTCATCTTTTTCAGTGCTGCTCTAACTTCGTCTTTCATTGTGGATGGTCCTTCAAAGTTCTTTTTATAATGTGTTCTTCGTTTCTGTCATCCTCAAAAAGGTCTTTAATGTACTCTCCCCACCTGTCTAATATTTTGTCTTTTTCCATGATAAGCGTGCCATCTTTCGATTTTAAGCAACCAGTTGATGTGCATGCATTTTCCTGTGGACAGTTTCTTCAGTTCGTCTGTACATACCCTGAGGATCCGTTTTGTGTCGGTCTTCTATTTCCTTGCAGTTTGTTTTCAGCCAAGCTTCCTTAGCTTCATTGCACCTATTCCTGATTTCTTTGTTTATCTTCCTGTATATCTCCTCGTTTCTCTTTGCCTTCCTCCTTTCCTCCATCAAGCCCAAAATTTCTTTACTCATCCAGCTCTTTTTTGCTTTTCTATCTGCCTCAGGGATTTCTTCACAAGTTTCATTTATCGAATTTCTCAACTTTGTCCATTGTTCCTCACTGTCACCAACGTCTTCCAAAGCTCTGAATTTGTTTTGAACATGTACATCAATTTTTTTACGTATCATTTCATCTGTCATTATGAGTCCAAAATTTAGTTTGATGTTGCTTTTGGTCTGTTTCCTTTCCTTAATTTCAACCTAAATCTTCCCACTACACGATTGTGGTCACTGTTGCAGTCTGCGCCTGGTAGTGTTTTTGCTGACAGTAAAGAATTTCTAAATCTTTTCTTAATCAGGATGTAGTCAATCTGATTTTTGGTATTATCTCCTGGACTCATCCAAGTCTATTTTCTTCTATAAGGCTGCTCAAACCAAGTGTTTCCTACTATGAACTCATTCATCTAGTGCCATTCTACAAGTTTCCCTCCCTTCCATTTTGTGTACCAAGGCCATGAGGTCCAACTATATCCTCCACCCTATCCTGTCCCACCTCTATGTGCACAGCTCAGAGTATAAACACAAGGATGAAATGACTTGTCACTGGGCAAAGAAGTAGTTAAGAATGAAGTTCATTTACTGTGCCACTCAGTACTTCTGATATAAGAACAGAATTCATACCATCTAAACATCACAGCAAGGATAATATTTTCTAGTCAACTTTGATTTTGTCTTCTGAAAAATATAAGATAGTTTGAAAGAACTATCCTTATAATATCTAAATGAGGCATGTGTCTTTGTATCTGAATAAGGTACTTAAGAAATGATTTGTTATGTCATAAATTAAGTCGGTATTACTATGTTTCGAATGTTCTGAATACAATAGAAATAGGAAGCAAAAATAAAGGATTGGTGCTAAATAGCAAGAAGACTGAAGTCATGGTAATCAGTAGAAAACAGGAAATCACCTCATGCAAAGTAACAGCAAATGGCACAACTTTGAGACAGGTTGATAAGTTTAAATATCTGGAAATGGTCATCTCACCAGACGGCAGATGCACATCAGAAATAGCCAGCAGAATTGGCCAAGCCGAAACAGCAATCAAGAAGATGAAAAGCATTCTTACCAGCAAATGCCTATCAATTAACATCAGGAACAGAGTTCTTGAATGTTTTATGGAACCGATAATGTTATACGGTTGTGAGGCGTGGACAGTCAACATGCAAAGCCAGAACAAGATTGAGGCTGCCGAAAATGTGGTTTCTAAGAAGAATGTTGAGAGTTCCCTGGACAGCAAAGAAAACAAACAAGACAGTCTTGATAGAGGCAGACACAAGAAGATCGTTGATAAGGAAGATTAAGGAAAGACAAGCAACATTTATAGGCCATTTCATGAGGAAAGGGAATTAGAGCACCTGGTCACAACAGGAAAGCTGGAGGAAAGAGAACACCAGGTAGACCCAGGGAGAAAATATTGGACTGACTTGCAGGGTAGCTGAGGACAGAGGGCTGGAAGATGTGCTTGTGGCGACAAGGCATAGATGCATATGGAGGGCCATAATTGTCAACGCCATGCGGCAGGCACATGATGATGATGATGATGACTATGTTTCGGTACTCATTACAATGTGCTGTTACGGTTGCCTTAAGTTGTGTATTACTGAAAGAATCCCTTTTTATAAAGTGTATCTCAGTTACGCATTGCTTACACTCCTGCTAAAGGGGAAGGGCTTTTTCGTGAATAAATTCTGTCAAACATGCAATTATCTGAGACCTCCTGTGTCATCAACTTTGAGAAAGAAAAAGAGGTATAGTTACGCGTTTTACCCGATTTAGCGAAGGAACACAAGATGACGTCATCTTCACGCATCTGAAGAGCCCGGATGCAATCCATATGCTCTTTCATGGGTCGGTTTATCTCGAAGTCCCTGGAGAAACACCCATCCACAAACACTGCCAGGTTTTCTGGTTCCTTGTACTCCGATTCGTTCCCGTTTTCATTCATTGTCGCTTCTGAAACACTTGCATAAGAGCACATGGATGTGTATTGATAAGGGTAAAGACTGTCCCGTGAACCTGATGTTGTAAGGGAGTGATGCTGTAGAGACTTCATCTTTTCATAGGGCCAACATTCTGAAGGTGACGCTCGTCACCTGTCTCTCTCTCTGTCTCTTTCTCTCTGTCTCTTTCTTTCTTACTTTCTTTCTTTCCCTCTCTCTCTCTGTCTCTATCTGTCTCTCTTTCTTTCTCTTTCTTCTCTCTCTCTCTGTCTCTTCTGTCTTTTCTTTCTGTCTCTTTCTTTCTCTCTCCCTCTCTCTTCTCTCTCTCTTTCTTTTTGTCTCTATGTCTCTTTCTTTTTCTTTGTCTTTCTTTCTTTCTCTCTCTCTTCTCTTGTCTCTGTCGTGCTCTCTCTGTCTTTCTCCTCTGTCTTTCTATCTCGTCTACTATCTGTCTATTCTATCTATCTGTCTGTCTATCTGTCTGTCTGTCTATCTATCTATCTGTCTGTCTGTCTATCTATCTATCTATCTATCTATCTATCTATCTATCTATCTATCTCTGACTGCTTTATCTTCCCCAGCTCGGAAGAAAGCCATGTACCCATTGACAACCGAGTAGACTGGAGGACGCACGTACGAAGTTTTTTGTTGAGCGTGATTCTCAGCCGCACAAACTCATGCAGTCACATTAGAACACAGAAAATTCACTCTCTCTGTTTCTGTCTCTGTTTTATACTCCAGCTGCATGCAGGCATTGGAGCATCTTTTGTTTTCAGTTTGTTTGCTTGTTTTGTTTTTGCTTCAGACGTCCTTCTTTTCATTCAGTTTTTTTTCTTCCTGGTGTTGTTGAAGATGTTAAACGGTAGTAAAATATACACGACGAATATTGTCTGTATATTTGGGTAAGGATCGAGACAATTTAATATTTTGACTTAATGTACATGCATAAATGTGTGTGTGTGTGCGGGCGCGTTCTTTCGTAACAGTACAGACGCATATTTCTTTTTTTTCTTTTGGTTTTCTTTTTGTTTTTTTGTGTGTGTGTTCTTCTACCTCTTGTCTGAGTTTTCTTACATTGTACAATTCCATCACTAACTTTGTATCAAGTACAGTAAGATGGAGTCGGCAGAATAAACAAAAACCAAGACAGCAACAAACAAAAAAGAAAAAAAAAAACTATGCTCGTCGTAGTTCACACAGCAGTCTGTAGTTGTTGATCACAGACTATGTTTAATGATGATACTGCTTTGTTTGTGTGGTGTGGTGTGTGTTGTGTGTTTGTGTTGTGTGTGTGTGTGTGTGTGTGTGTGTCGTTGTTGTTGTTGTTTTTGCAATGCTTATACACATTTTCCCTGTCAAAATAGTAGTATTCTTAACAGTGGTTGTCTTTTTGAAACATTCATTCCTGTGAATGCCAACCAATACGTCTGTTAAAGACATTTCACTACTTTAGCTACCGTTACTATAGATGAAAAAAACATTTCTGTTGAATTCCAGAATATATTTATTAGAGGGAAATCGAAGAAAATGATTTCGATTTTATCACTTGCATTTATTTGTTTCAATGATTTTCATCTTTTGAAGCAAAATATTTGTGGGATTATATTTTGATTAATTTTTCATTGCAGTTCATGCAGTTTGACCACCTTGTAATTATTCTTGTCAGTAACCATAATTATACGAATGTCCAAAACTAAATTCTTTTTCTTGCGCCCGAGATCACTGGGATGTATCATTGGCAGCATCGTTTGCATTCTTTTGTTCGACAATTTGTGTATATTTTTGGGTTTGAATGATTTGTTATCACAAACCAGACTGATCAGTTGTTGTCACTCGCAGTCGAGACAGTCAATCCTGTTTGGGTGATAAATACGGAAGAAATCATTCCTGTATTCCAAAAGATGAAAAGCTTGAACAATTTTTAAAAAAATTAGTGCCCTATCACACTGCTGAATATATCATACAAGATAGCGTCATCGTGTGTTACAAACAAACTAAAGACAGTTATCGCCATATTTTTATCTCATATGCGCAGAAATCTTATGTATGATAAGAAGAAACAGAGAAATAAAGGAAATAAAAATCAAAGGATAAAGAAATTCTTTTGTCTCGAATTGCACATGATACAACACTTCATCTAGATGGAAGTGAAGAATCGTTTATACAGGTTATGTCCTCTTCTTCTTACAGACATTTTCTTCTTGTTGGAATGCGAAATTAATTAATCTAACTAAAAATGGTCCTATATCTGTTCAGAAAAATTTGTAAAATTCCGTTGTGTATCTCTCTGAGCCTGGACTTTCGTCACTTTCCATTTGTTTTAGTGCTTGAAGCGCTTTGTTTTCTTTTATATTCTCTTCAATTTTATTACGATTTTCTTCAGATAATTGGGGAATAGATACGGTATTTAGATTTGTATCATCAGTATTTTTATTTATATAGGTCACCGTAAAATGTTTGAACTTCAGTCAAAATATCATTTTAATCAAATGTGATACTCTCATCGGGTTTTTTGTTTGTTTGTTTGTTTTTGTTTTTTCTAGAAAGGTTATTGCCTTATTTGTTTAAAATTTTTGACTCTCTAAATTACAAAAATATTTACTTTTTCTCCTTGTCTTAGCCATTTTGCTCTGGACCTTCGGGGATCCTTTGTCTTGTAATTGTTGCTTTTTGTCTGCTAGTTGTCCTAAGTTCTCTTCAGTTATGTTATTTTCAAGTGAATCAGTTGCTGTCTTCAGTTTTTATTCTTTTTCGTGTCGATCTTTTTTTTCTTGAATGTTGCATGCGATATTGCTTTTCCTCTGATTTCTAGTAACAGCATCTCAAAAAACAACTGATCGTTTATAATAAACTTCAAATTTTCATTTGACATATCATCAAAAAAATTTTATGTCCCCCACAATAACGTACTGTTTCTTGACATTTTGAATCGCTTGTTTTACCGTGTCTATAGAAGTTTAATCACGTATTGACGAGTTATTGAATTTCCAAAGAATTTTATCTGTTTTTATTGTCATCTTTCAAATCGGTGGTTATTGAAGTGTTATCCGATCTGTAGGTGAAGCCTATTTTTGCACCATTTCTTGTTTCCAACAGGTTTTCAGAAACGAGAAAGTAAGCCAATCTGCCTTGCTTAGTTTGTTTGAATTTTCTCCATGTATTTTTTCAGGATATAAGTGTTTCCAAATATCTGTTAAATCAAAAGCTACCATTAACTCCTTAATCTTTTGTCTTGATCTCAGATGGTTTATCATAGTCCTATAGTTATAAACATCTTCGTTTAAATCCAGGACTACATTAAAGTCGCCTCTTACAATGATATAGTTATTGCCTACCTCCCTTATGTTTTGACTTATTTCATCAAAGAAGCCAGGATCATCACTTGAAGCAAGTCCACACACGTTAACCAGAGTAATGTTTTTTTCGTCATATATCCTTATGTATATATATATATAACTATTAGGGCAATAAAACTTGATGACAAAATTAATTGGTGTGTTTTAATTACGAATACTGGAGACAGATGTTGTTCTGACGCACATCATCATCATCAGGTGCCCTGCCGCATGGCGTTGGCGATCATGGACTTCCATCTGTCTCTCATTGCCCCTAGCATCTCCCCCACCCTTTTCGTCCCCAGCCACTCTGCAAGTCCGTCCAGCATTTTCTCCCTGGGTCTTCCTGGTGCTGTCCTTTCCTCCAGCTTTCCTGTTGTGACCAGGTGCTCTAAATCCCCTTTCCTCATAAAATGGCCTATAAATGTTGCCTGCCTTTTCCTAATCTTCCTTATGAGTGATCTACTTGTGTCTGCCTCCATCAAGATTGTCTTGTTTGTTTTCTTTGCTGTCCATGGAACTCTCAACATTCTTCTTAGAAACCACATCTCGACTGCCTCAATCTTGTTCTGGCTTTGCTTATCGACTGTCCACGCCTCACATTCGTACAACAGTATTGGTTCTATATAACATTCAAGAACTGTCTTCCTGATGTTAATTGATAGGCATTTGTTGGTAAGAATGTTTGTCATCTTCTTGAATGCTGTTTTGGCTTGGCCGATTCTGCTGGCTATTTCTGATGTGCATCTGCCGTCTAATGAATTGATCGTTCCCAGGTATTTGAATTTATCAACCTGTGTCAAGGTTGTGCCATTTGCTGTTATTTTGCATGAGGGGATTTCATGTTTTTTAGTGATCACCATGACTTCAGTCTTCCTGCTGTTTAGTTCCAGCCCCTTACCTTTGCTTTGTATTTCTAGTATATTCACACTGTTTTGTAGGTCCCTTTCATTTTCTGTAATTAGCACGGTTTCATCTGCGTATTGAATGTTGTTTATCATTTTCCCTCCAACCATTAATCCAGGGTCTTCTTCTAGGTTTCTCATGATGTTTTCGCTGTAAAGTGAAAACAGATCTGGTGACAAAACACAACCCTGTCTGACTCCTCTTTTGATGTTTTGGAAAGAGCTTACATTGTTTTCTATTCTCATTGCAGCTGTTTGTTCCCAGTACATATTCTGATTATTCGTAGATCTTTTCTATCAACACTGAGTCTCTCCAGTTGGTTGACCAATTTATCATGTCTTACCTGATCAAAAGCCAAGGTGTAGTCAACAAAGCATAAATACAAATCCTTATTCATGTTAATTGACCTCTCTATGATAGTTCTTTGGATGTATATGGCATTAATAGTTCCTTTTCCTTCTACAAATCCACACTGCTCTTCTGCTATTTCTCTTTTGATTCTATTCCTTGTCCTCATCATGATTATTCTTAACATGGGTTAAAAATAATGACAACATCTGTTCATTCTGTAGTTCAAGGTGAGCAGGACGGTTTCATTACATGTTTAGAAGATGCACACTGGTATAACATTCTGACGACAACAGAAGTCAGACAAAACTATAGACCTGATTCTGCTGCATGTAGACTTTTACATTCATAGACACAATTAGAAAGGCAATATTCTTTTTTTTTTTTCAAGAAAGACAAACTGTGTATGACACAGAAAGATATACGTAGCATCAATAGAGACTGGTTTCTATATACCGCATCAGTTGAAACAACATTACTCCACAACATATCTATGGTGTACTTACAGAAAGCGTTTAATTTTCGTTGTGTTAGGTTTATGCCCTAGAACACGTTACGTACGTTTCACAACTGGAATTCCTAGTAAGCTAGAAGATTCGATATTTATTATCTTACACTGTCAGCTGGCCGATGGGATAGTCCTGTGTAAGTAAGCGTGGTTCTGAAACTACACAGCAACATCTTTGTGTTTGTAACTCCCAGTCGCTAGTACAAAGAAACAGACTTTTAAGTCTTGTTGGCCACTTTGTGGCCCTACTGGCTACTTTTGTAGTTTCAATTGGCTACTTGCGTAGTCTCAGTGGCTACTTGCGTAGTCTCAATGGCTACTTGCGTAGTCCCATTGGCTACTTGCGTAGCCGCACTGGCTACTTGCGCTGTCTCATTTGGCTGTCTACAGTCTCATATACTGCTTTGCATACACGGTGGTTCTACCATCACTTGGTTGTATGGCACTGTTTCACCTGTCTCTGTAGTAACTTAAAGACAAAATCGAATCCCACTTCGAAGTTAGGACAACATGAAGGAAAAAAGAAAGACGATGGAGATCACAGACTACCCTTGGCAAAATTCTAGATGCTATATCCTCTCTAACGTCTAAAACGGCCGAACTTCAGTCAACTACGGTATGTGTGTGTGTGTGTGTGTGTGTGTGTGAGCTTATTGCGTCAGCAACATGGAAGTCCGAAACAAAGAAAATGTCGCGACTGGGATTGGCGATGAAGACAAACATGGAAACGATCCAAGCCCCAGCAATCCCAGAAAAAGGAAAGCTTCTGATAGTTTTGACTTCGACAACATCATGGACAACGATGACACTGATGATACACCAGACATCGACGACGATTCGTATTATTTGCATCGAACGAGAAGGATCTAATGTGGATAACGCACTTGGATCAACTTTTGAGACAGAACTCAGAAACGAGACAGAAAAAAGTTCAAGGACCTGCTGCAGTCTTGTACTAGAACAAAGAATATTCCGTCCATGAGGACACCAAACCTAAACCCTGAATTAGATTCTGTGGACACTTTTTCACAGAAATGGGAGAACCGTCTGGCCAGTGTACAGGATCGAGTAACAGGAAGCCTAACGCTGTTGCAAGTCTCATAGACGACCTAAAACAGACCAAAAATGAACCATTCTAGCCCAGAGAGATTTTTCAAAACTTTGCAAATGTGTCCCGTCTGCTCATCTCTTGCCATAAGGAACTTTGGACATGTCCCAAGCCTGCTGAGACGCACTACGTCCAGCGCTACCAACAGACATGCCGTCTCTCACCCACTCGAAAAAAAATTTCACTTGTCCTGTCAACAAACAACCTTTTAGATGACGATATCACAAAAAGGATAGAGAAGACTAACAAGACACAGGAACTTTCTAGAAGAATGGGGTTTCCAAAAAACGGACCATGGAGGGGTCAGAACACATACTCCATCCGACCGCTCACATCACATGGAGCAAGACATCACAGCCTCACAAGACCAGGCCAACCAAATCAGCCTCTTCACCAACTCCACCACACCCTGAAGATATGGAAGGAATGACCAGCCTCCGCCTCCACCACCCCCAGAATACACCAGAACAGATCATGTAGACAATTGGAAAATCATCACAAAAGGTCAGCGGATTTTGGATCAGATAAAAGGGGTTAATATCCAGTCCCTTTTAGACCCATCACTTGCTTTACCAAAAAAGGAGATATGCTTCTCTAGTTCAGAGTCACAGACAATCCAACAGGAAATTCTAAGACTGGAAGAAAAAAGGGTTATTCACCAGGTGCACCACACTCCTGGGGAATACATATCCAATGTTTTCACCCAACAGAAGAAAGATGGTCAATCCAGATTCATCTTAAATCTGAAAAGGTTCAACAGATACGTTGAGAAAATTCATTTCAAAATGGACACATTAAAACAAGCAGTTAGCCTGGTGAAACAAATCTGCTTTTTCGCATCCATCGAACTCAGGGATGCTTACTGTTCTGTCAACATTGAAAAAAAAAACAGCTGAAAATATTTTTGATTCAGTTTTCAAAACACACTATGAATTTAAGACTCCTCCCCAGGGATGTCGTGATTCCGCGAGACTTTTAACAACGATCTTGAAACCAGTCCTTGTTTATCTCCATCAGCAAGGACATACACTATACAGTAATCATCTACATAGATGATATATTGCCACAAGGTTATACATATGAACTCTGCATGCATGCAATAAAAGATAGACCCTACTACTTGTATGTAGGACAAATTGGGTTTCACCGTTCACCCTGGATTCGGTGTCCATGATTGTTATTATCGCTGAAAAGAAAGCTGAAAAACTCATTGAAGCCTGTACCAAAATAAGACAGAGAGACAAAGTATCTGTCAGACAATTGGCTGAACACATTGGCAAAACGGTAGCCGCTCAGCCCGGTGTGTGGATTGCCCCAGTTTTCTATAAACGTCTCGAAAGTGCAAAAAAATAAGGCACAAACTGAAAACAAGGGAAACTTTGATTGTTACATAAAGCTTACAGACACTCTTAAAGAGGATATTGAATGGTGGATTCAAAAAGTGTCCAAATATCCTCCCCCCGTAACATGGAATGATCCTACTGTCTTTGTTCAGTCAGATGCCTCAGGGTCTGGTTGGGGGGTGGGTGGGTGAGAAACATTTTTGCGTGTGGTCTCGAGTCTGTCCAGCTGTGAATGTGAACTTAGTCCTGGTGGTGTCCCCCCCCCCCCCTCCCTTCCCCGTTTGTGGGTCGCAACTCTCACGTCCACTGAAAGATTCAAATGTAAATGATTGGGTTTTTATGTGTATGGCTGTGTGTGTGTGTTTTGTGTGTGTGTGTGTGTGTGTGTGTGTGTGTGTGTTGTGTTGTGTGTGTTTGTTTGTGTGTGTGTTGTTTGTGTGTGTGTGTGTGTGTGTTGTGTGTGTGTGTGTGTGTGTGTGTGTGTGTGTGTGTGTGTTTATCCCGCCATTACATCTGTTATATTCCATATTCAGGAGTGTGTATGCTTGCTGTTTTCGTGTTTAAGCCATCGCACACTGATATGGCTGGCTTGCAGTATCTTTAAGCTGCGTGTTAATTTGTTCTTTTGCGTGAAACCGTTGTTTGGTGTTGGGAATGGAAAGTACAGCAGCATGAGAGATGAGACGGATCCTGCGCTCATACTGCTGACTTCTCCGCCAAGAAAAGTAGAGGTCTCTACCACCTCACTTCCTTACGATCTTAAGATTGTGGGAGACCTTTACGTGATAAAAGTTGTGAATTTCGTCACTGTCAGTTGGCAGGCATCTGACTTCCTTTTTCACAGAGCGTCGACATTCAATTAACAGAAAAACTACCCACAAAAGCATAAAAATGGAGGTTTGAACATAATACGCAACATACAAAGGTACATTGAAGCCTTAAAACTTTCCTGGCTGAGAAAACTTCAAATCACGGAACATAAGTAGAAAAAATAACTAGTGAATTATATCCCTTCTTAAGGGAATTTAGAAAATATGACCCAAGTTAAGCTTTATGTAAAGCCAATGATACTTTATTCTGGAAAGACACCTTTAAGGCATATGTTCATTTTCACAGTCATATAATACCAATAGCGCCAATTGATTTACTTTCAGAACCAACAAAAATATCAGTGTCGGGAATAATATAAAGTATAGTAGATGGGTTCAGAAAGGAGGCTTTTGTGTTGCACATATTTCGAATGATGATGGATTTTTTTCTGACACATTATGAACTCAACAGAAATAGGAAATGAATGTAAATTTCTTCATCTTCTGCAGTCTATTAAGGCATATGCACAGAAGACAAAGCTGAGCATACCAAATGAAAGTACACACGATATTCACACAACGCTGAAAGGAATTTATTCTATACCCAAAGAAGCACGATTATACTATGAAATATTAGCAACAGATGATACATTTCCAAAGTCTTAGTCCAAGTAATCAGAAAAATTGGGAACAAATGTTCCATGGAAAAAAGTGTTTATGAAAATTCATCAAATACAAGAAATTAAATTGAAATAGCTACAGATACGCATTTTTCACAGAATAGTTGAAACTAATGTCATATTAACAGAAATGGGATTTGTAAACAACTTTTGCTGTGATTTTTGTTTGAAAACGAACAACAGTATTGATAATATATTTTGGAATTGTTTGAAACAATTCTGGAAAAGGATTGAAGAGATCTTAAAATCAGAATGTATCACCTGTGCAAATATAGATTTCAAATTTAACGACTAGGTCTATGTTTACTATTGTGCCATTCCATCTTCCCTTTGAAATTTGTTTACAATCCAGATTGTGTTTACTATTCGGCCATGTTCCATGGTCTGTACACGAGCCGAGAAATTACCGTAAAAACTATGAGTGAAATCAGTCCAACCAGGACGCTGTCTTGAAATAGTTAATAGCGACAATCCTTTTGCACTGATAACATATCAGAAATAGGAAATTAAAGTAGTTTAAACGTTTGCTGTGCCTTTCAACTTTGGGGAGATTTTACATAGCGATGACCATCACTACCTTACCCCATACAGGGGCAGTTAAAACTCATCAGTTTTCATGCATGGTATATCGTGGGCATGATATAAACATTGGTGCACATAAAATTCGTAAACACATAGGCATATGTAATTAATGATCATAATAAGCTACACCATAAAATAACTACAGGTACTGATTATGATTTACAAGCATAACATTTTCTCTGGTTTACATGAGTCATACACGCACACAACGACACTATAGTACACAGGCTTAAATGTACATAATGGTGTACGTACAGCTTATAAAAGTACATTCATACACTGATCGAGTCATCTCTTGCTCAAGACAATTTCAGGGACGTTAGCTGACCTGTTGTTTTTGTTGTTGTTATGTCCCAAATCTGAATTTGTTTCTTTGTCTTTTGTGTATGCTTGACAAAGGCCGTTAGCAGAAGATTTCACTACAAGGCTAAAATTCAAGTTTTCTTGTAATGGCTTGGTGTCCCAACTGAAGAAGAAAGCTCGTTAAGTTCTAAAGAGTTTGACTAAATTCGAAAATTATCCAACAGATACAGTTGTCAAAAGTTTTTGGCACGCAAATCCAGCCAACTGGTCCGTGTGATATAGACGTTTGGGGTTTGTGTAAATGCACTATAATTTACAATGGGGAATCTGTTCACTATGAAACGATTTACCATTCATATATAAAGTTGTAAGGAGATTATTTTGCCAAAATTTCATTATGAATTTAATTTTATTTACGTTATGACAAAAACTGATTGTATTACGATGTTTGTCAATGTGCGTGTAATACCTATAGAGTGTATGTATATATAAAGTATAATATCATTATTCACTCTCCTTCATAAAGGGCAATGGCCTATCTAAATAAACTATCCAGTGTCTGTAACATTTGTCTTCTTTGGTTATTATCGTAAGCGACTAACCTAAGGGAGATCACCGAGAAAAGGGCTTCCCCAGATATGGCGGTTAAATAAAGACATGAACCAACTCACAATGCGTTGAACCGTGCTATATGCAATTATCAACCACAAACAATAACATAACATGGTGTCAGAAAGTACATAAAGACCCCGTCGCCCAAGAACTGTAGTAAACAGGAAAGACAAGTGAGTAGATTCTCGCAAAATCGGAGAAATTCGTACACGCAGTTACCGACTGTATAATTGATATTACGTACTCCGATAGTTATCTCTGTAAACCGACCACGTGCCGAGTATTTGACGCATAGACGGCGGCAGACCCCTCCTGCTAGTCCGAAACTGGTTGGAGAACTGGTGCAGTGTGTGTCGAGTACTTTGCAGTGGTGGCAAGCTACACATTCTTCATAAACCTTCAACGAAGTAGGCAAATGAAAACGAGGTAGGCAATTCGAGTTGTAGCACAGTGGTACGGACCGTCATGGCAACACCACAAATGCAGCACCCAACCATGAACTGGCAAGCAGCAAACCTTGCCGAAGAGTGGAACAAATTTGAGGAACACGCACAGCTGATGTTCATGGGTCCACTCAAGAGAGCCAATGAAGAAGAGAGATGCGCTTATCTCAGAATCTGGGTAGGCGAGCAAGGAAGAGAAATATACAGGTCATGGAACTGGACAGAAGACCAAGGGACAAATCTGGAAAACATAAGAGCAGAATACAAGAAACACTGCACTCCAAGAAAGAACACTGTCTTTGCACGATATGTCTTTCAGGAAAGACGACAGAAACGAGAAGAAGCCTTCGAATTTTTCGTGATAGACATCAGAAATCTTGTCAGAGACTGCGCCTACGAAAAACCAGAAGAGATGGTTCGTGACAGGCTGGTTTGCGGAATACAGTCACAAGATCTGCGGGAGAAACTCCTAAATGAAGGGGATGCCCTCACGCTAGCCAAAGCACTGGAAATTGCAAACTGCCATGAAAGCACCAAGAAACATTTAAAACAAATGGCCAGCAGCAGTCACGTTGACAGCCTGCAAAGACATGACAAGAGAAGCAAAGTCAAAGAAGCGGAAGAGAAAGAAAAGCAAAAGAAAACTTTCTTGTGCAGAAATTGTGGGACAAAACATGGCAAGAAAGAATGCCCAGCCTTTGGTCAAGAATGTCACTTCTGTGGCAAGAAAAACCACTATGAGAAGATGTGTAGAACCAAAAGAAAACAAAAGAAGAAAACAGTCCACACCGTGGAAGATGAAGAAGACAATGACAGCGAACCAGAGGTGTATATCGACACAATAGCGTCAGGGAAAGACAAGCCAGACACAACATACGCAGACATTCAGATTGGAGAAAACAGCATCCGATTTAAAGTAGATACTGGAGCCCAAGCCAACATACTACCAGCATCTTTGTACCGGAAACTGAAAAAGCCACCTCCACTCGAGAGATGTCCTCACAAGCTCACAAGTTACACTGGACAACAGCTTAAAACGGTGGGCTGCATCCGCATCAGTGCGACTTACAAAAAGAATTGCTACAAGGGATGTTTCTGTGTCGTTGACACAAGCTCACAGCCAATCATTGGTCTCCAGACATCCATACAGCTGAACCTGATCAAGCTTGTCCTGTCAGTCAACAGCAACTAACCTCTGACGAGAGAAACCATCCTGAACCAATACGGTCACTTGTTCACAGGAATGGGTACACTAGAAGGTGATGTCAACATCCAGCTGAAACCTGACGCAATCCCAGTCGTACACCCACAACGCCGTGTTCCCCATGCCCTACGTGACAAGCTAAAAAAGGAACTACTAACCATGGAAGCTGATGGCATCATTGCAAAAGTGGAAGAACCTACAGATTGGGTCAACTCGTTAGTAATAGTCGAGAAACCCAATGGGAAACTCCAACTGTGCCTGGACCCAAAAGACCTAAACGAACACATCAGAAGGCCCCACTACGCAATGCCTACTCTGGAAGATGCCCTTGCACGGATCTCCACAGCACGCTACTTCTAAAAACTGGATGCCAAGTCAGGGTATTGGCAGCTCAAGCTCTCCAATAAGTCCTCATACCTGACCACATTTAACTCTTCCTTTGGGCGATATCGCTTCCTGCGAATGCTGTTTAGGCTCATCAGCAGCCAAGATGAGTTCCAGATGAGGATGGATGCGGTCTTTGAAGGTCTTCCTGGCGTCGCCATACTCGTCGACGATATCCTCATAAGAGGAGAAACACAGGAAGAACATGACAGGAATCTCAGAGCAACACTTGACAGAGCCGCAAGGAAGAACCTCAAGTTGAACCCAGAGAAGATTGTCATTGGTACCCAGCATGTGGAGTATTTTGGGCATCTGATAACGGCAGAAGGCGTCAAGCCTGATCCCAAGAAGGTTGCAGCGATCAAAGACACCTCCGCCAACAGACAAAAAAGAGCTACAGACGCTGCTAGGTCTGATCACATACCTGTCCAAATTCGCCAAGATGTCTGACTTGACCAAACCGCTGAGGAAACTCCTCAAAGAGGATGTGGATTTCATTTGGGACAAACCGCAGCAGGCTGCACTGGAGAAAATCAAAGAAACACTAACCAGTGAACCAGTACTAGCCTACTACAACCCCAAGAAAGAAATCAGACTCGAAGTAGATGCATCAAAGTCAGGATTGGGAGCAGCAATCTTCCAAGATGGCAGACCAGTAGCCTACGCTTCAAAGGCGTTGACTGAAACTGAGCAAAGATACACTCAAATAGAAAAAGAGCTCTATGCCATCATATTCGGGTGCAGAAGATTCCACCAGTACATATATGGTAAAGAGATACAAGTCTCAACAGACCACAAGCACCTGGAATCAATCACCAAAAAGCCCCTGTCAGCAGCACCACCAAGACTCCAGCGGATGTTGCTCCAACTGCAAAAATACAAGCTGCACATTCGGTATGTACCAGGAAAATCGATCCCCGTTGCAGATGCCCTGTCCCGGGGATATGTCCAGGATGACTCTGATAACGACAGAGACGACCTGAAGCTTGACCTCCATATACATGCTGTACTGCAGAACCTTCCTGTCAGTGACCGAAAAATGGCAGAGCTGCAGGAAGAAACCAAGAAAGATGTCAGCCTGCACCATGTCAAACAGTACATCCAGGACGGCTGGCCTAAAGACAGAAAAAACTGCTATTCAAGCGCCCTAAGCCTCTGGAACCACAGAGATGAGCTGTCCATAATGGATGGCATCATTTTCAAAGGCCACAAGATATTTGTACCCAGCATACTGAGACCAACGATGCACAAGAAAATCCACTCTAGCCACCTGGGGATGGAAAAATGCAAACAGCGAGCACGAGACATTTTGTTCTGGCCTGGACTTTCTGTCGACATAGAGAAGACAGTCCAGCACTGCCAGGCATGCCAGATACACCAGAACAGCAACCCCAAGGAACCGATGACCTCCCACGAGATTCCCTCTTATCCGTGGCAAAAGATAGCAGCAGACCTGTTCCAGTGGGACAACAAAGACTACCTGGTAACAGTGGATTACTACAGTCGTTATTTTGAGGTTGACCAGTTATCTACTACCACCTCAACAGCTGTGATCCGCAAACTATCAGCACACTTTGCCCGTCACGGGATACCACAGACCCTCCTCACAGACAATGGCCTCCAGTTTTCCTCTGAAGAATTTGCACAGTTTGCTGAAGCATGTGATTTTCATCATGTTACAAGCAGTCCCAAGTACCCCCAATCAAACGGCCTGGCTGAGCGCTATATCCAGATATGCAAGAGGATCCTTGAAAAAGCCAAGATCACCCACTACAACTCCTTGCTGAGCATACTAGAGTACAGGAACAGCCCCATCGACAACATGGCTTCTCCAGCACAGCTATTAATGGGCCGGAAACTGAGGTCCATTCTCCCAACCTACCAAAACCTGCTGCAGCCCCAAACCACCAGTCTTCTGAGTTTCCAGAAAGAACGGGAGAAGATCCAACAACGCCAGAAGTTCTACTACGACAGGACAACCCAGCAGATGGCTCCTCTGAAGACTGGAGACGACGTTGCAGTCCAGCAGGACAATGGCAAATGGCAACCTGCCAAAGTGACGCAGACCAACGCACACAAGTCATATAACATACAGACTGCGAGCGGCGCCTCATTAAGAAGGAACCGACGTCATTTGAGGCCAATACCAGCGACAACACCAGCTCCTGCACCTTCACCAGCACCGGGACCCGAGCCACAAGCCGCCTCACCACCTGCATCTCCACCGAGACCAAACACCAAGGAGAAACCGGCTGCTCCACCGACCAGCCTCGCCAGACCAGCAGTGGCCGACCAGTGAAGCCCCCGAAAAAGTTAGACTTGTAATACTCAGATACACATGCAACCAAGCACTACATGAATTCACTAGGAAAAGCATGAAAGTGAAATTTCATGGACTGTTGATTACTTGTTTTGCTGTAGTGTTATTGTTTTAGTTGCCCCTAGGCCTGCGTGCCATGACATCCCATTGTTGTAACAATATTATGAGTTGTGTCTAGTCATGTTCTTGTGCCAAAGTTTAGGCAGTTTAAAGTTTGAGTGCAACATTTATTTTTAATTGCAGCCAGCAAATTTTAGGCTAAAAATTCAAGTTCAAGTTAAATCTAAAGTGTAAGTTTGTTGTACTTGCATCCAGAAGGACATTAATTTCCTGGATCAAGTTCTTACAAAATAAGGGGGATGTAACATTTGTCTTCTTTGGTTATTATCGTAAGCGACTAAGGGAGATCACCGAGAAAAGGGCTTCCCCAGATATGGCGTTAAATAAAGACATGAACCAACTCACAATGCGTTGAGCCGTGCTATATGCAATTATCAACCACAAACCATAACATAACAGTGTCCTCTCTCTCTGTCACCTGTCACGCACACAACGCACACATACCTGACATACATACCACTTCATAAAAAAAAGAATAATTTCGTGGTCTGTCTCGTGTTACCTTACAAGGGTGTCTGCTTGACAAGAAATGTTTTCTGAAGCTGTTTGATGGCAGTGGCCAATCGACATTTGATCTGTTGTAAGTGGAATGGTCAAACGATTCTTCCAGTCCTCCACCTCCCCTCCACCAAGAAGGGAAAAAATACTTCCCCTCAACCCACCCTCTCTCTCTCTCTTTCTCTCTCTCTCTCCCCCTCTGTCTCTGATCACAGTTCATAAACAAAGGAATAATCCATGTCCTCAAGCTGTTTCATGGCAGTATCCAAACGTTCACTCTGTGCAACGGTCAGGTAGTTCTTCCAGTCTCCTACTTCCCCTGATTGTCAACAGAAAAAGAGACAGCAAAAACTCAGCGTGACATGACATGTGGAATGCTTCCTTCATAACCAACTAATCATCTAACCAACCCACCAGCTCATCATACCACTGACCTATCAACAACCAACCATTCAAAGAACGAGTTTACAAATGGAAACGCTATTCATTACCAACCAGCAAGTTCATCAGTTAACCCTTTGACTCCCACACCCTGTCCACCAGCATCTTCCATTGTCAACCATCATAGCAAAGCAAAAACTGACCCCATTGATTCCCTCACCATAACCCCAGCTTCCAGCAGGAAGCTGGTAGATATGGTGAGGGAGTGAAACGGTTCAGTTTTTGCAGTTGGTGGATAGGATACAAGAGTCAAAAGGTTAACCAAGTCAGTCTCTCACTTATTGAAACTAAACCAGCCAAACAAACAGCATATGAATCAACTGATTATCCAACACCAGTGCCCGGCATTTGCCTCCTATTTTTTCGGTAAGCGACTGTATAATGATCGGTAATACATGTGAACTCGTTTTGCACAGACGTAACCTTGACCTTTGGCTGATCTTAAACACATTGGAATACATTCTCCAGTTACATCACTCATTATTTCAAATGTCCCTCGTTGGGGATGTCGGGGGCTCTTTCAGTATAAATAATATCTCCATTGTCTGGAAATTCTGTGCTAGAAATTTCCTCTTTTCTGTCACTCTCTTTTTTTTTTCTGCTGTATTCCTATCATTTTCTGCCTTGCTGGTCCATTCACCTGTAATGTTCGATAAAGTCTTAGGTACTTTCTCTTAGGATTGATAATTGAGTACATGTATTAAATACACTTTGGCTTTAGGGAAGTAAGATATGCAGAAGCAGTTTTAGGTAGTTTGGGCCCGTTCTTATGTGTATATGTTTTTGTGTCCTAATTTTATATTTCAGTTTGTATTCAGGTATGATTTTTTACATCCCCTGTGCGATAAATTGTAGTTAAAATCTGACTAAACAAGCGAGACGTTTTCTTTCAAGTAATGATACACAAGCATTTGCCACTACATACAGCGAATTTTTTATGTATTTTTATGGGCTTGCCTGCTGTTGTAACAGAGCTGCAAGTTGTAGGTTTTATTCATTCCCAGCCTACTTCATAAAAACTGTCCTGCTTGCTGTCTGTCTTAATGTTGCGATCATTCTGGTGTCAGCTTCTGGCTTCATTGTTGATCCTCTTCTGTTTCAAGACCTTGCCAGCGTATATGTTGTGTTGTGTTGTGTTGTGTTGTGTTGTGTTGTGTTGTGTTGTGTTGTGCTGTGCTGTGCTGTGCTGTGCTGTGCTGTGCTGTGCTGTGCTGTGGCGTTGTGCTACGTTACGTCGTTTTTGTTGTGCTATGTTATGTTACTGTATGTTGCCTTGCGTTGTTATGTTGTGTTATGTTATGTTAAGTTAAGGTTACAGTTTAAGTTTAGGTTTAAATTCAGGTTAAAGTTAAGGTTAAAGTTAAGGTTACAGTTAAAGTTAAGGTTAAAGTTTAGGTTAAAGTTTAAGTTAAGTAAGCCATGGATGGGTTTTGTGCTGGTCCAGGAAGTCTGCCAGATAACAGTGAGCAGATTGTGGGTGGGGTGAACATGAGCAGATTGTGGGTGGGATGAACATGAGCAGATTGTGGGTGGGGTGAACATGAGCAGATTGTGGGTGGGATGAACATGAGCAGATTGTGGGTGGGTGAACATAAGCAGATTGTGGGTGGGGTGAACATGAGCAGATTGTGGGTGGAGTGAACATGAGCAGATTGTGGGTGGGGTGAACATGAGCAGATTGTGGGTGGGTGAACATGAGCAGATTGTGGGTGGGGTGAACATGAGCAGATTGTGGGTGGAGTGAACATGAGCAGATTGTGGGTGGGGGTGAACATGAGCAGATTGTGGGTGGGGTGAACATGAGCAGATTGTGGGTGTGAACATGAGCAGATTGTGGGTGGGGTGAACATAGCAGATTGTGGGTGTGAACGTGAGCAGATTGTGGTGGTGTGAACATGAGATTGTGGGTGGAACATGAGCAGATTGTGGTGTGAACATGAGCAGATTGTGGGTGAGTGAAGCAGATTGTGGGTGGTGTAAACATGAGCAGATTGTGGGTGTGAACATAAGCAGATTGTGGGTGGGGTAACATGAGCAGATTGTGGGTGGGGTAAACGTGAGCAGATTGTGGGTGGGGTGAACGGAGCAGATTGGGGTGGGGAAGTAAGCAGATTGTGGGTGGGGTGAACGGGAGCAGATTGTGGTAGAAAGGTGAACATGAGACATTGTGGGTGGGTTAACATGAGCCAGATTGTGGTGGGTGAACCGATCTTGTGGCTGGAGTAAACATGTAACGTCCAAACGATGGACCCTTCCTGATAACCAAACACTCTACCTTTCCGGTACATCTCTGCACATGGAATTTTGTGATTTTGTAGTTTATTTTTGTCAGCCTCTCTCATCTTGCTGATGGTGGTGGCTTGCACTATGTCTGCACACAGCTGGGGAGATGGGCTGAGGTCCAGGAACTCACCAAGTTGGCTCACCACACACAGTGGGTCCTACACAGACAATACGTATAATAAAACATAAGGACGCTTGCGCGCATACCAATGGACAGACAGACAAATTAGACAAATACCGTAAAGTACGCTGTAAGCACCCAGAATCTAGTAAACGCCAGCGTTCCACTTTGGATCAAAAACTCTGCGTAGGTTATAGTACCTAGTAAACGCCCACGTTCCCTGTGGCAAATCTCGGTACTATTTCTGGAACTAATGATGTCTTAGTCCCACCCCCTCCCCTTGTCCGACACAAGGAAGGTGAGAATTTTCAACATGTTAAACCTTTGATTCCTGCACCCTGACCAACAGCATCCCGCATTGTCAACAATAGGAAACTGGTGGACAGGGTGAGGAAGTCAAAGGGTTAAGTTTTTGCTGTTGATGGATAGGGTGCGGGAGTGACAAGGTTAAATTCAAGCTTCCAGCCTTTGAATATGTGGAGAACCCTGCAGTAGGCAGTGTGTCTTAAACAGCACAAGGCTTGGGTGTGGATAGAAAACGAATGAGGGAATGAAGAGCATAACGGGATCTTCTGGTGCAACACAACGTCGGCAACAACACGATAAAAAGAAAACTGCATCATGGCCAAGAGGTTCGATCACAGGAGGTGGACCTCAGAGTTCTGGATTTCCTCAACGATAAATGGGCTGAGGGACGAGTTTGAGAAACAAGGATATAATGAGAAGAGTGGACTCCTTTGTCTCTTGGCCAGTGTGGTTCATGCAATGGAAGAAACAGCATGATATACCCACTCACTGCAGCATGACTTAAAGTCAGAAAGTGCCTGCTGATTTTGAAGAGTCACTGAGTTTCAACAGCATATTTTGAGGCTGAGGCACCGACATACATACGTTTGGAGGCGGTTTAACATAGAGCAGACTATAGTAAGAGAAAACATCGTGGCCCCCTGTGCTATCAACAGGAAAGGTGCAAAAAGAAAGAGAGTTCAGCTGTTGTATAAGCCTACATATTTGTCAAATTAGCTATTGACAGCTACGTGCAGTGATAGGCAACGAACCTATTTAGAATAATTATGAAATAGTTATAATGAAAGCCTAGCATCTCTTCACCTCTCCATATTAATTAATTAGAAAACGAAAACAACAACAATGGGAACAAGTCAGAGTACTCGACTGCTTTCAAATACACACTTGATACCACTGGAGTTTAGAGTTTGGAGTTTGCTGAAAAGGATTTCATCACACTTGGACAGTCTCATATGCGCTCCATCCAAATCTGCTGGCGATTATCTGGCAGACTCTTACCTGTGCAAATCCTATACACTGGCAAAGTCTTGAAATGGGGATGGGAGGGACGGGGCCTATGAAACACTAGGCTGACACTATCAGAATGATAGACATTATGATGGGCGATGAACAGGCCAATTTGTTTTATGTTGCAGCTGAGATTAAACTCCAGATATCAGATCTTGTCTATTGCTCTATCAGGAAAATGTAACTTGTTACTGTAATACTAATAGGCTACATGAATGAGCATGTCATGTCATAATTGTTCTTCAAAATATTGAGTTCAAACAAATGTTGAAAAAAATGACAATATTGCACTTTTGGGACACTTACTTTTTTCATTTCTTCAAAAGATACTTTAAAAACTGGCACATCCGGATTCTCTTTCACGAAAGCATCCATTGACTTGTGGTAGGCAAAGTAGTTCCCATTTGCATCTGTGGGACACACACCCCACACACACACACCCACACACACACACACACACCACACTCACGGACACACATACACACACACACATAAACACGCACCGATAAATAGTCTCTCCGTATGTCTTTATTGGTCGAGAGGTATATATATATATGAAAAAAAAACAGTGCAGTGTTTACCTATTATCCTTGAAAAAAAAAGAATTATTATATCTCTTTCTCTTTGAACATTGTATGTAGTAACTTTACTGGGAGAGCACTGATTGAACATATTTCTTTAATTACTCTGTTAGTATAGTAATGTAAAGGTTATGTTTTGGTTTCGTTTTCAATGGTTTTGCATCAGTTAAAGATTGCTGTTATTCCATCTTTCATTCTGTCGTATTCTTTTGTGTGTTACAAAGCAGCTTTGTTAGTGCAGACCTCTTTTGGGTGGATGTGCATTATTGTACAAGTAGGCTACTGTTCTTGTTTTTGCCACTATTCTCGTAAATAGACGGAGGAGAAGAAAACGTTTTCTCTCTGTTTCTCTCTTTCTCTGTCTCTGTTCCTCTCTCTCTCTGTCTGTCTGTTCCTCTCTCTGTCTGTCTCTCTCTCTGTCTTTTTTTTTTCTTCCATTCAAAACGTTGGTTGGCCACCCGGTGCTTTCTCCGGTCATTACAGTCGTGAGTTTATTGTTTAGCTTAAGTGCAACTCTATTGGTCTGTCTAGAGATCTATCTAAAACCTGATAAATCTTTTCATACAGAATGTGTATCTGCGCATTGTGCTTGTGTTTTCTCTTTCTCTCTTTGTCTCTCTCTGTCTGTCTGTTTCTCGTGTCAGTATTTCAAGTCATTTTCATAATTTGTTTCACATTGTATGTGTCATGGTTCATTTATTTTTTAACATGCTTACATTGCATGCGTTATGTAGCAAGGACTAGCTGTTAGATACGTCCAATATGACCGAATACTACTATCCTTGACTTATAAAATGATTGTCTGAAATCTCTCTCTCTCTCTCTCTGTGCATATATTCTGTTATTAGGAAGAGAGGGGAACGAGAAAAAGATGGACAAACCATCCTCTTAATCTTCATTTTCGATTGAATTTAATTCGTTTCGTGCAATATTCATCCGCTCCCACCCTCCACGCCCCAAGCATACAATCGCTATGATCTCTGTAAATTTTTCAGCAATAGCACCAAACGTTTTTATAACTTAAGTGTGATTCTTATCCGCTCCTAGACATAAGCGCTAAATATATTTTATGCGTTTTCATTATATACTATGGTCCAAATATTGTATGTCGTTGAGACATGCACCATATGCATGGCCTAGATTTGGTTAACGTCTGTCGGTAAACAACCATGAAATTTTTACTGACACCCGTGCTCGTTTTGGAGGCTGGGGGGGAGTGAGAGTGATTAATAACTTTTGTTTCTTTTTTTGTTTTTTGTTTGATTGTTGCTGGTTTTTTTGTTGTTTTGTTTTGTTTTTTGTTTTGCTTACTTGTGACCGCCATTTTGACAAATTTAATCAAATGTACCAGCGCATCACACGTACATTTGCCCCAGGGTTAATTAAATCTGTTTGCAAACATTTGAGATAATAGATATTCAAATAAACATTTTGACTTTTAGGATCATCCTCGTCCAGAAATACAAGTAGACTAGCCGTGGTTGTTTGCTTGTGTGTTTGTTTGCTTGATGATCTTCTCTAGGAAAAGGTTTGAACGAGACTGGTGGACACAGTAGATACAGTGGCTGACTTGGAGAAGAAAATTCAGGCCTTTTAGACTAGATACCTGCAGAAACTGTTTTGTTTTATCCTGTCTCAAACACAGGACCAACGAGTACGTACGAAACAAGGCCAGTGCCTTGATGGGCTCATAAGAACTGCTTCTGATAACAGTGAAAGGACTCAAGCTTGTCTGGCTTGGTCGTGTCACTCATCATAGTCTTTCCCTGGAAGGATGCCGTCGCCGAGGTTGACAGTGGAAGAAGTGCATGGCAAATATTTTATGCATGTTCATGCTTGATCTCGCAGTTAAGCGCATTCTGATCATGCGATCAGCCCTGAGTGACAGGTTTGCACCAACATAAATCAAGGTTCAGAACCGTTCTATGGGACCTAGGATTTACCCCACATCCAGAGGTGAGCTGTTCTTCAGGCCCTGGCGAATAAACTCCCCCACCTGAAAAGGCTTTCCAGCAAGTCAGAAGAACCAGAAGAGCAGTCCTCCAGTAGATCCCCACCCGCTGTGGGACACCAGAAAGAGAGACAGTGGATCTGAAAGAGGCGCCCAGGAAGACCAACCAGACAACAACGTCACTATAGCAAGATGATGAGCATCATCAGGTACTCTTTAAGGCATAGACAGGATGGGACAACTATCGCCTTCTGTCCCGTGAACAGCAAGCAAGTGGTCCTGATGAGGTTTTGCTCACTGATAACACGCCCCAGGTGTGAACTGCCTGAACTGGACCAACCTGAACATGCTGAACTCCAAAACAGATGTGACTGCCCGCGTTCAAGCAAACAGGAACCAGAAAAAAAAAGAACACGAAAAAAGAAAACAAACGAAAAAAAGAATCAGAACGCATATTTGATACAACCAGACAAGACAGGGTGCAAATTTTCGACCAACTGGCCTTTGTCAAGCGTAACATCACAAATGAACAAACACCAAATACAAAAATTAGGAGAAAAAGACTGAACTTCCCTGCTGCTTCCGTCCAGTTTGAGAAAAGGACTAAACAGGCTAAAGGGAAGTTTCAGTCTTTTTCTCCTGATTTTTGTATTTGGTGTTTGTTCGTTTGTGATCTTACGTTTGACAAAGGTCAGTTGGGCGAAAATTTGCGCCTGTCTTGTCTGGTTGTATTAAATACGCGTTCTGATTCTTTTTTTCGTGTGTGTGTGGTGTGTGGTGTGGGGGGGGGGGGGTGTTTGCTTTTTGTTTTGTTTTTGTCTTTTGTTTTGTTTTGTTTTGTTTTGTTTGTTTTGTTCATGCCTGAACTGCCTGCTGCTGCCCCTCAAGGACAGAGATGAAGGATCTGCTGTTGCTTATCATCGGTTCACTCCACTGCTGCTGGGTCAGAAGACAAAGAAGCAGTTGTAGCAGTAGCACTACAAAGAGCAGCAGCAACAGCAGCAACAGTAGTGGTTGTTGTAGCAGCAGTGATAACAGTAATAACAGCAAGAACGGCAGCAACAGTAGCAGTGTAGAACTAAAATCAATAATGAACCAGCGATCAGCAAATTTACAACAGACTTTGGTAACACTGCTACATGGAAATAAGGACCGAACAAACAAGCAAGCAAACATATAAACGAACGAACAAACACAGACAAACTCACTCACTCTGGGTACAAAAGAAAGATCTTGAGAACATATTCTCAATGCTCAAGTCCTCTCTCCCTGGATACTGCTTGAAATGGAAGTAGAGCGAGACTGACACGTCCTTGAGATTGCGGTACAGGAGAATGACCTTGACCTTTTTTTCCTTGATCTGATTCGGTAGCATGAAGGCGGGAACATGAGTATTTAAAATTCTGGGTGATGTCATTGCTTGGGTGTCTTTGATAGACGTGGCTTCAAGCATAGCCAGCATTTTGGATCGTTTTTCGTACTCAGCTTTGCCTGCCAGGAGCATAGAAGCCATTTCCCACAACCAGTGACAACCTGTGTCATTGCACCATAAGGTCTGGGTTATAAAGACATCAGATCAAATTGTTTATGATGATAATAATAATACGATATAATAATTATAAAACATGATAATAATAATAGTAATAATCGTAATATAAAGTTGTATTTATGATTGTTTTGTTTTGTTCTTGTTGTTGTCGTTGTTTTGTACTCTTTCCGTTTGACACTGGAGAGATTTCCAGTGTGTATAAATGTTGTTGTCTTTTATGTAAGAAACTGGGTGAGACTAATTCAAATAAATAGTCAGGCTGCCATTTAACACTTATATACCTTGAAGAATATGGATAGAAGAGGTAAAATTGACCAGGTGATTAGAATTTGTAATACAATGTGTATGAATACATCTTATTGCATTTGGGAAAATCAAACTGTTGGACGTGTTAAATCTGTGTAATAAAGGAATTTAGACAGAGGCTTAATGATATCAGATGACACTGCTGGAATGATATTAACATTAATAATAACAGAAGATAATTTTGTTTATGAAGATGATTTTACTTCAAAGGTAAATTTCAGCGCTGAAACAAACATAACAGGTATAAATATTATGTAAGGAGTGTGTTAACAAAACTCAGATTTGGCGTATCAGACCTCTGTGTACACAGCTCAAAGTATAAACACAAGGATGAAATGACCTGTCACTAGGCAAAGTAGTAGTTAAGAATGAAGTTAATTTACTGTGCCACTCAGTACTTCATGACATAAGAACAGAATTCATACCATCCAAACATCACAGCAAGGATAATATTTCCTGGTTAACTTTGGTTTTGTCTTCTAAAAAGATAACAGTTTGAGAAAGCTATCCTCATATCTAAATGAGGTATGTGTCTTTGTATCTAAATAAGGTACTTAATTTAAGAAATGATTTGTTTGGTCACTAAATGAAGTTGGTATCACTATATTTCAAATGTTGTGAATATAATAGAATTAGGAAGCAAAAATGAAGGACTGGTGCTAAATAGCAAGAAGACTGAAGTCATGATAATCAGTAAAATACAGGAAATCCCCTCATGCAAAATAACAGCAAATGGCACAACTTTGAGACAGGTTCATAAGTTTAAATATCTGGGAACGGTCATCTCACCAGATGGCAGATGCATATCGGAAATAGCCGGCAGAATTGGCCAAGCCGAAACAGTATTCAAAAAGATGAAAAGCATTCCTACCAACAAATGCCCATCGATTAACATCAGGAAGAGAGTTCTTGAATGTTATGTAGAACCAATAATGTTATACAGTTGTGAGGCGTGGACAGTTAACACGCAAAGCCAGAACAAGATTGAGGCAGCCAAAAATGTGGTTTCTAAGAAGAATGTTGAGTTCCTTGGACAGCAAAGAAAACAAACGAGACAATCTTGATGGAGGCAGACACAAGAAGATCACTGATAAGGAAGATTAAGGACAGACAAGCAACATTTATAGGCCATTTTATGAGGAAAGGGAAATTAGAGTACCTGGTCACATTAGAGCACCTGTTTCACGTTGTACGTGTCATGGTTCGTTTGCTTCTTAAACATGCTTACATTGTATGCTTTATGTAGCAAGATTTGTGTTTTGTCACCAGATCTGTTTTCACTTTACAGTGAAAACAACATGACAAACCTAGAGGAAGACCCTGGATTAAAGGTTGGAGGAAAAATGATAAACAACATTCGATACGCAGATGACACCGTGCTAATTACAGAAAATGAAAGGGACCTACAAAACCTTGTGAATTTACCAGAAATAGAAAGCAAAGGTAAGGGGTTTGAACTAAACAGCAGGAAGACTGAAATCATGGTGATCAGTAAAAAACATGAAATCCCCTCATGCAAAATAGCAGCAAATGGCCCAACCTTGAGACAGGTTGATAATTTTTAAATACCTGGGAACGATCATTTCACCAGACGGCAGATGCACATCAGAAATAGCCAACAGAATCGGCCAAGCCAAAACAGCATTCAAGAAGATGAAAAGCATTCTTACCAACAAATGCTTATCAGTTAACATCAGGAAGAGAGTTCTTGAATTATATAGAACCAATGCTGTTGTATGGTTGTGAGGCGTGGACAGTCAACAAGCAAAGCCAGAACAAGATTGAGGCAGCTGAGATGTGGTTTCTAAAAAGAATGTTGAGAGTTCCATGGACAATAAAGAAAACGAACGAGACAGTCTTGATGGAGGCAGACATAAGTAGATCATTCATAAGGAAGATTAGGAAAAGACAGGCAAAATTTATAGGCCATTTTATGAGGAAAGGGGAATTGGAGCACCTGGTCACAATGGGAAAGCTGGAGGAAAAGAGCACCAGGTGGACAGGGAGAAGATATTAGATGGACTTGCAGAGTCGCAGAAGACAAGGAGGGAAGGAGGGAAGAGATGCTTGAGGCAACAAGAGATAGAGACAGGTGGATGTCCATGATCGCCAACGCCATGCGGCAAGGCACCTGATGATGACGGTCACAACAGGAAAGCTGGAGGGAAAGAGAACTCCAGGCAGACTTAGGGAGAAAATAATGGACGGACTTGCAGGGTAGCTGAGGACAGAGGGTGGAAGATGTGCTTGTGGTGCCAAGGGATAGATACATATGGAGGGCCATAATTGCCAACGCCATGCGGCAGGGCACATGATGATGATGATGATGACTGTTTCGTTACTCAGTTACAATGTGCTTTTACGGTTGCCTTAAGTTGTGCATTACTGAAAGAATCCCTTTTTATAAAGTGTATCCAGTTAAGCATCGCTTACATTCCTGCTAAAGGGGAAGGGCTTTTTCATGAATGAATTCTGTATTCACTTATACATTCATGCAAACTGTGGATCCGAGACCTCCTGTGTCATCAACTTTGAAAAAAAAAAAAAAGATATGGACCCTAGTTACGCGTTTTACCCGATTTAGGGAAGGAACACAAGATGACGTCATCTTCACGCATCTGAAGAGCCCGGACGCAATCCATATGCTCTTTCATGGGTCGGTTTGTCTCGAAGTGCCTGGAGAAAAACACCCCATCCACAAACACTGCCAGGTTTTCTGGTTCCCTGTACTCCGATTCGTTCCCGTTTCCATTCATTGTCGCTGTCTGAAACACTTACATAAAAACACATGGATGTGTATTGATAAGGGTAAAGACTGTCCCGTGAACCTGAGGTTGTAGGGGACTGATGCTGTAGATACTTCATCTTTTCATAGGGCCAACATTCTGAAGGTGACGCTCATTTTCTATCTCTCTCTCTTTCTTTCTCTCTCTCTCTCTCTTGTCTTTCTTTCTTTCTTTCTCTCTGTCTCTTTCTGTCTCTCTCTATCTGTCTCTGTCTTTCTTTCTTTCTTTCTCTCTGTCTGTCTCTCTGTCTTTTTTTCTATCTGTCTCTTTCTCTCTCTCTCTCTCTCTGTCTGTCTGTCTGTCTCTCCTCTCTGTCTCTGTATCTATCTATCTATTATCTATCTCTGACTGCTTATCTTCCCCGGCTCGGAAGAAAGCCATGTACCCATTGACAACTGAGTAGATTGGAGAATGCATGTGCAAAGTTTTTGCTTAAGCGTGATTCTCAGCCGCACAAACTCATGCAGTCACATTAGAACACAGAAAACTCCCTCTCTCTCTTCTTTTTCTTTCTCTCTCTCTACCCCCCTCCCCTCTCTCTCTCTCTCTCTGTTTTATACTCTGTTGCATGCAGGCCTTGGGTCACGTTTTGTTTTCAGTTTGTTTGTTTTGTTTTTGCTTCACACGTCCTTCATCATTCTGCTTTTTTTCTTATTGTTTTTGAAGACCTTGAGTGGTAATAAAATATACACGACGAATATTGTCTGTATGTTTGTCTAAATATCGAGACAATTTAGTACTTTGACTTAATGTACATGCATAAATGTGTGTGTGTGTGCGCGCGTTCTATAATAACACTACGGACATAAATATCTGTTTTGTATTGGTTTTATTTTTGTTTGTTTTGTGTTCTTCTTCTTGTCCGAGGAAATTTCATCATTTCCATCACTGACTTTGTATCAGATACCAAAGAATGGAGTCGGCAGATTAAACAAACAAACCAAAACCAAGACAGAACAAAAACAAAAACAAAAAACTATGCTCGTCATAGTTTATACAGCAATCTGTAATAATTATTGTTGGTCATAGATTATGTTTGATGATGACACTGCTTTTGGTTTTGTTTGTTTGTTTGTCTGTGTTTATTGTTTTTGCAATGCTTATACACATTTTTCGCTATCAAAATAATGATTCTTAACAATGGTTGTCTTTTTGAAGAGTTGTTCCTTTGGATGCCAAAAAATACATCTGTTAAAAACATTTTCACTACTTTAGCTACTGTAGATAAAATGAATATTTCTGTTGGGTTCTAGAATTTATTTATTAGAAGGCAATCAATGAAAAGTGCTCAATGAATTCAATTTTATCACTTGCGTTCATTTGTTTCAGTGATTTTCCATCTTTTGAAGCAAAGCATTCGTGGGATTTTATTTTGATGAATTTTTCATTGCAGTTCACGCAATCTGACTGCTTTATAGTCATTCTTGCAGTAACCATATACGAATGTCCAAAACCAAATTCAGTTTCCTGCGCCAGAGATCACTGGGGTGTACGAGCGTATCATTGGCAGCATCGTTTGCATTCTTTTGTTCGACAGTTTTGTATATTTTGGGGTTTGAATGATTTTGCATTACAAACCATAATCTGATCAGTTGTTGTTGTTGTTGTCGTCGTTCGCAGTCGAGACAATCAATCCTGTTAGGGTGATAAATAGGGAAGGAAACATTACCTGTATACCAAAAGATGAAAAACTTGAACAAATTTTGAAAAATTGGCGCCCCATCACACTGCTGAATATATCATACAAGATAGCGTCATCGTGTGTTGCAAACAAACTGAAGACAGTTTTGTCAAATATTATAAATGAACAACAGACGGTTTCTTAAAAGGAAGATACATAGGCGAAAATACTAGGTTACTTTATGGAACTCTGCTGTATACAGAAAATCATAATATACCTGGTCTATTTCCTGCGATTGATTTTGAAAAGGCATTTGATAGTAGAACATGATTTGAAATAAGCTACGCACAAAAAGTTAAGGATCACTATGAGAAAACAGGTGCGTAATAAACTCAATTCGGTACTGTTATTTATTTCTCAGTCCAGCCGAATTGTTATGAATTCTTGTTCCGCTGTAAGTGGGCGATGTTGTGTTAGTGCGAAAATTGCACGGGATTCTCTACTACTGAGCTTGGCCGCAAACGAAAAAGCGGAAACTTGCGAAAAAGGACCTTGTTTTGGACGTTCTGCCTGAACACATTGCACAAGCCAGATGGAAAAACCATTATGCACGTGCAAGCACTGCTGTTTATGTGTGAGATGCTGTCTCTTGCTTGGCTTTATAAGAAGACATTCCACCAGTAGTAGGCCTGATCTGACAATGCCTCCACGACGAAAATCGAGCGAGTTTGAGAGGGGACGAGCTGTTGCATGGTTCCAAGATGGTGTTCCCAAGTGAGAAGTGGCCAGGCGACTTCAGGTGTCCATCTCGGTCATTGTCAGACTGATTCAACGCTTCACAGCCACTGGGAGGGTCCATGAAAGACGCAGATCTGGTCGACCGAAGAAGACAAACCCACGTGAAGATCGTCTCATTGAACAACAAGCCCTGCAGACAAGAACAGCCTCTTCCAGCATCATTCGAAGGCAGCTGAGGGTGGCTACTAACATCAACATCAGCCAGCAGACCATACGGAACCGCCTTCATGGGTTTAACCTCCTTTCTCGTCGCCCAGCTGTACGGCCACGCTTAACTCCAGCCCATAGGGCAGCACGCCGCGCCTTCTGCAGACGTCACGTGAGGTGGACACGTCAGCAATGGTCCCAGGTCCTGTTCAGTGATGAATCACGCTTCACCATGAACCACAACAACGGCCGACTGAGGGTCTGGAGGCGCCTATTGACACCACTGTCCAAGAAAAGGTGGCCTTTGGTGGAGGTTCTGTAATGGTCTGGGGGGCCTTCAGCCTTCACCACAGGACACCCTTGTATCATGTACAGGGTAACCTGACTGGCCTCCGATACCAGGATGAGATCCTTCGACCGCTGGCTGTGCCTACACTGCAGCAGATGGGACCGACGGCTGTCTACCAGGATGACAACGCTCGCCCCCACAGGGCAAGGGTGGTCAACAACTTCCTGCAGCAGTCTGGAGTCAACAGAATGGAGTGGCCAGCATGCAGTCCCGATCTCAACCCGATTGAGAACCTCTGGGATGAGCTGGATCGCAAAGTGAGGAGCAACCACCCCCCTCCCAGGGATGCCCAACACCTCTACCAGATGCTGCAGGCTGAGTGGCAGGCGCTTCCATAGAGGATCTTCACCAACCTGGTCAACTCGATGAGTTCTCGCTGCGTCGAGTGCCAGAACAGCCATGGCGGTTACACGCATTACTGAACTTTTGGGAGCAACAGAATGCCCTGTCTTGTGATTTCAATGACTTTGGGAAATCAAATTTCGATACGTACCCACTTTGATCAAATGTACACACCAAACGATTGCTCGAAATTGAAGGCAATTGTGTATCGTTATCGCTAAAGCATGGAATTAAATGTTTGCCAAACTTCAACGCATTGGCTTTCTTATTTTGAAAGTTATGAATTTTTGTGCAAGTGATCCTTAACTTTTTGTGCGTAGCTTATATGGAGGGGTAAGACCGGATAATCTGTTATCACCGTATTTGTATCTCATATGCGCAGAAATCTTATCATCTATGATAAGACAAAACAGAGAAATAAAGGAAATAAAAACAAAGGATAAAGAAATTCTTTTGTCTCAAATTGCAGATGATACAACACTTTATCTAGATGGAAGTGAAGAATTTTTTATACAGGTTATTTCCACTTTTTGTTGCAGACATTTTCTCTTGTTGGAATGCGAAATTAATTAATCTAACTAAAAAATGGTCCTATGTCTGTTCAGAAAAATTTGTAAAATTCTGTGGTGTATCCCTCTAAACCTGGACTTTGGTCATTTTTCATTTGTTTTAGAGCTTGAAGGGCTTCGTTTTCTGTTATATTTCCTTCAATTATCTTACGCTTTTCTCCAGATAATTTTGGAGCAGATACAGTATTTTAATGAATCAACCAGCTCTAAGTGAACTGCTCTGATCACAGCACACGTGAAGAGAAGAACATAAAACTTCTTTCCTGGGAAATCACCACAAAACAGTGGTCCTCCATGGTCAATTCCTGTCACAGAAAAGGGGGGAGCTTCTTTAACTCGTAGCTCAGGTAGTGGTGCCATGGTTTGATAACCAGGAGGAGCATCTAAACGTTGACAAGAAACACATTCATGTTTCACCCTCTTACTGATACGCCTTGCACCCACAATCCAAAACTGATTTCTGAGCTCTGTGAGCATGCTGTTCACCCTGCATGTTTCAAAATACGGTGTACATGGCGTGCTAAGAGAAGAGCAAGATGACCCTTTGGTACAATAACTGGATGCTGAGCTTCATTTGGTAAGCCTGAAAACTGAAGCCTACCTTGAACCCGAAGCAAACCATCCTTCCCAACAAAAGGAGACAACTTATGGATGGAAGAACTTCTAGGAACTCCTTGTCCATTTCTCAGCGCTTTCAGTTCCTCAGAAAATGCCCTTCCTTGAACATGCCTCAAAAGTTTTAACTTTGCATCACAAAGCTCAGTATAATGCAGATCACCCTCACGTCTCTTCTCTTTGGAAGATCGGATATTGAACAGAAACCGAAGAACCAAGCTTATCACTCTCATAGCTCGGGTCAAACTGCTCCAGCGTTCAATATCAATGTCATGCAAATTCAAGTCAGATTCAACTTGTTCAACCACTGAAGATTGCGTTTCATCCATGGCCACATTTATTAGTGTACGTTGAATTTCACGTGACGTTTTACATTTTTCAGAATACACAAGATCAGAAACTGACTGCTCATCTCCCTCCTTTTCTCCATCACCCAAACTTGTAGCATTATGGATGAAATCACAATCAGCACCAGTTGCCAGAAAGGCAGGACCCTTGAGCCAAAACGGAGAATTCAACAGTTCTTCTGCTGAAATGCCACGAGTGACTAAGTCTGCGGGATTGTTTTTGCCAGGACAACGATGCCACTGTGTTGGACTGATAAGATCCTGAATCTCAGCAACCCTATTGCCAACAAAAGGCTTCCACCTATAAGGATCACTTTGAATCCAGGCCAAAACAGCTGAATCTGTCCAACAGTTACAGGGCACATTATCAGGCAATTTCAATGCCTGTCTTACATACACCACCAGTCTTGCACAGAGTAGGGCTCCCAATAATTCCAGTCGTGGCAAACTGATCCTCTTCAACGGGGCTACCTTCGCCCAAGCCATGACCAGGGAAGAACTCCAAGTGCCATCATGTAAACACAAGCTCCAAAAGCAGACTGTGAAGCATCACCAAAGGACTGCAATTGAAACTCAGATGTGTCTCTCCAGAGGATCTCACTAGCGTAACTCCCAGGAATTCTCCACTTTTTCAAGAGTTCCAGGCCTTTGACCCAATCTAAGAACCTGTCTTGCAACGCTTCAGGCAAAACTTGATCCCAAGGTAATCCAAATCTCCAGATTTCTTGGAATAAACATTTGGCTTTCATGGTGAAAGGAATGAGAAAACCCAAAGGATCAAACAGCCTTGAAATGAGACTCAAGACAGCTCTTTTTGTGACACATAAGTCCTTTGAAACGTCTAGACCATCAAAGGAAAAACAATCCTCAGAAGGTAACCAACGCATTCCCAGGACCTTGAAAGATTCTGTTTCAACAGTCTTATCCTGAAACTCCCTACACAACAAATCACCAACCTTTTCATTATTTGAAACCCACTTTGCCAGAGACATTTTAGCCTGACCCATTATCTGATTAACTTGCTGAACCATCTCACAAGCCTCAGAATCATTGTCACAACCAGACAGCCAATCATCCATGTACAAATTTTCCAATAGTTCATTTTTCACGTGGGATGATGGGTATTGTGATAAATGGTGTTTCACAGTAGCATTCAGCAGAAAAGGACTACTTTTATTTCCAAAATGCACGCAAACAAACATCATTCTGATGGTACCATTGTCATTCCAAAAGAATCTGTGAACATTTTGATCCTCATGACACATTTGGATCTGCAGAAATGCTTTTACTATATCTGCAGTCAGAGCAACTTTCCAACGCCTGAACCGCAAAAAAATTCCTGGCAAATCTGGAAACAAATTAGGACCAGTGTTCATGCAGTCATTCAAAGATACTCCATTGAAACCTTTCATAGAAGCATCAAAAACAGGGTGTACTTTTGTAGTTAGACTAGACTTTAACTACTGGACGGTGTGGCAAATAGAACACAGGGTTTGAACATACGACCTCATCCTCAGGAACTTCTTCAATGACACCATCCTTCAACATATCAGAGATGACTTTATATCTGGACTCTAAATCTGGATTTTTGCTGAGACGATGAGTTGCAAAGTTCAAACGAGACCTGGCTAACTTTTCATTGTTCAGAAGTGAAGATTTCATTTCTTCACTCTTCCACGGAAGGGACACAACATACCTTCCTTCTGATGACTGGATAGACTTGATCAATTGGAATGGGCTGTTTTCCCTGTATCCATATAGTTTCCAAGTCCCACATGCTTCTTAAATAAGATTCAGATATTTGTGAACAAAACAGTTGATGAGAGATGTTTACACTTACAGGGCTGGAAAGAGACTCATCTCCTGGTACTGGACCAGACAATACCCAACCGAACACTGAACGTTGAGCAACCAAACCCTCTGACAAAAATATCTCACTGGTCATCATCTTCCAGTAGGCATCAAGCCCAATCAAAATGTCTACTTTAACTTCTTTACCCTCAGGGACATCACAAAATTCTACGTCCTTTCCCAAAGGAGACAACATGCTCAGAGGCACTAATGGACGATACAGAGGGACACAGATAGTGGGGATCTCTGTGGCTTTCAGAGTGACAGCATTCCCAACAAGCCCTTGCAAATGCATATTATATACATTTCTACGTTCAACACTGCTTGTTTCATTACGGCCAAAGGCTGCATATGCAAGATCATGAGACCCAACCCATTCAGGCCCAATCTTAACAAGTTGACTGGAAACATGATTTATCAGATCCAGTGTCAAACAAAACAATGGCTTCAGCTACACCTGCCTGGCCATGTACAGAAACTTTGGCAGTTTGTAGCAAAACATGACATTTTTCGGAGACAGTATTGACACTAGACACATTCACCTTACCAAGAGAGGCATCTGAATTTGGCTTGGATGTGCATGCAGTATTGGGTTTTGCATTACTTGTTGTGGTATTATTGGAAGAACAAACTTGTTTTGGCACACACAACAAAACATGTTTTCCCCTGCATTTTGTGCATCTAGCCCGACATCTACTGAATGGATGCCCTTTTGTTGTTAAACAACGAAAACATGCCCCCACACCCTTTAAAATGTTTTTTCTATTTTCAACTGGAGCCTTGGTAAGACTGAAACACTGTTCAATATTTTTGTCCTGGACGGTGACAAAGAATACATGAAGGTCTAGCAGGTCTGGTCTCCGCCACTGAATGTAATGCCGAACAGGTAGCCACAGGTTGCGCTGCACCAACGATGACAGGCTTTTCGGAGGTTCCGGGATGGGTCTCGAAGGTCTGGGATCATTCTCTGCGTTCTATTTCGTGCTGAAGAAATTTCAGTAGGAACTGCAGGTCACCTTCTCTTTGATCGCCCTCTCTGGCCCACTCCAACCGCAGCTCTACTGGAAGTTGTGACAGGATTAAAGGTGTCAAGATGACACCATATTGCTGGCCAGAAATACCCAGCGTCTCCAGACTCCGCACATGGGTCAGAAGACAGTCCAACATCTTCCACAGCACCGGCACATTGGGCTGACACGGGACCTCGATGGTCAACAATTCTTGAAGATGTGAAAAAATTATCCTCTCTTTCCGTCCAAACCTTTGTTGTAAAATCTCACAGGCCGCTTTGTAGTTCTCACCAGAAAGAGAAAGTCCTTGTATGGCAGCTTTGGCTTCACCTTTTAAAAGGGACTGCAGATATGAAAATTTTGAAACATCAGGTAACTCCGAGTCCTCAACAACAACTTGAAATTGTTCCCAAAATTCTACCCATGATGTGACATCACCTGAAAAGATTGGCAGTTCTAACTTAGGCAACTTTGCCTCCAAATGAATAGAAGAAGCAGCCACACTGGGGTCTGATTTTTCTTTAATTTCAGATGAAGATAGTTCTGCTGCTCTAACACGGGGAATTTTGGCATTTTCTCTGAATTCTGCAGCTTTCACTATGTCATTTTCTATTTCTGAGATGTCCAGTTCGAATTCAACATTAGCTTGTGCTTCTCCAAGTGGTTCAACCGTCTATCAAACTCTTCGACTGCATCCGTTAATTCTATGAGATTACGAGAACTGGAACAAAGTTTATCTAAGTTATTGCTACAACGAGTTACCCAGCTTCTTGCCGCTGCACGCAGTTTCATAACAGTTTTCAACTTTTCAGACATATTTACGCTCGTTTCAAAGCACAAATCCAAATCTATTGAGCGGAAGAAATCGTTAGAGAACAGTTCACGTATATCCAGTCACAAAACCGAAAATGAGCAACATCACTAAAAAACCATTAAACAGTTTCCTCCACAAAGTTAGACAAATACCAGCTGCACACACAGCAGAGGCATTGTTCCCGGGTTCCGGCACCAAAATATTATGTTCAAAACACACAGAACATGACAGAAGTCACAACACCTAGACTTCGTACCAAAGAAAAACGACCACCCTGGCCAACTGTTCACCGTTGCTAAACTTTATTATCTTCAGATCGGAGAGCTAAAAAAACCGAAGAAAAAAAAAAAAAGATGCGCATGCGCACACATGTATTCATACGCATACACGAACACACATCACCAGACTGTACTACTGCCACACGCGATCCAAACCTGCTCGTGCATGCGATCCACAACCTGCTCATGCATGCGATCCACAACCTGCTCGTGCATGCGATCCACAACATGCTCGCGCATGCGATCCACAACAGATGGGTTCATCGGTAAGTACAAACGTAAATAGTACCTGTTAGGTTAATTTTCGAAATGTAACTTATAATTTTAGGAAAATAAATCACTCTCATATTTCATTATAGTTCACTGAAATGAGTAGATGTTGGGCTGTAAAATTTGGAAAAATGAAATTGAAATCCTTTTATTATTATTTTATATTATATTATATTATGATTCTAGTAGTAGCAGTAGTAGTAGATTAGGAGTTTAGATAGGCCGTTAAGCCTTTCGCACTGAATCAATCATGTTGTATAATGTCAGGACCGGATCAATGTTAATTTGTACCTCAGACTGAAGTTATGATCACAGGTAATTATTAAAAACATTCAACTTATTAAAATGCATGATATCAGTTGAAAAGATATTGTGGTTTTTTTTACAGACGGTGCGTACCTATGACACCAGACACCATGCAGAAGTGGACACAGCACGGGCTTTCCTTTGTATGCCGTGACTGTGCTTACACTGACCAAGGCAAGTTCAACGTTGCAGCTTCTCTCATGAGGTAATGTTTATATCAATCGTTGTTTGATTTTACTTAACACAACTGGCATAAAATTGATGATGGTGATGTTAATATTCCGATTAATAATAAGAATAAGAATAATATTCATAATAATCATAATATCGACTTAAGTAATAAGAATGATGAGTAACAATACTGAAGGTTATTAATTTGCAGAAAAACAGACATGTTATTAGACCTCCACCTCCTCTTCTGGATTCGGTTCATCTGTGTGTGTGTGTGTGTGTGTGTGTCTGTCTGTGTGTGTGTGTGTGTCTGTCCGCGCGTTTTCTCAGAATTGATAAAAATAGATAACGGGCGATTTAATGGGTTCTTTGAGAAAAGCGCTATCGGAAGTGTCGTCGTCAATTTAACGTAGGGCCAATAGCAAAAGCGCAATCTCGGGGTTCAAATCCGGTTACACGACGAATGCAACAGTAACCGTTCTTTACACAATATTAGGCAGCCTTTCGTCAGAGCGGCAAGGGATATAAGTTAACTCTGTTCCCTTCTTTTACAGGATTTCAGCAGCTGATACACAATGACGTGTATTGGCAGCAGAGAGCGAAGAACTGATACTGGAGACATATGGAATCCGTCTGCCCAGCTTTATGCAGCCTTCAGACAAGCAGAACATAGATGTTGTAGCTGCAGCTATTCTGAACAAATATGACCCTAGCATGCTGACAACATATCAACCGCTGCAAGTCATTGGTGATGGTAACTGTCTGTTTCGGTGCATATCTTTAGGCTTTTTTGGAAGCAGTGACCATCACCTTCTCATCCGCCTCAAAAGTGCCTTGGAAATCATCATGCATCCTTCACATTATGATATCAACCATTCCGATTACCAGGATAAGTTCAATGATTCCCGGCTTGTGTTTGAGAAATACCACGCATTGCAAGATACTGTCTTGACTGAGGGGGGTACTCTTGCCTTCTGACAATGGCAGCAGCCAGTGCTGCTCTCGGAAAGGCAATCCGAAGCTACTGTCCTCCAACAGTAGCTTTGTATTTTCTGTCTGAGCCCCTGAGCCGTATCATTCATGGGCGAGACGTCACAGGAAGTGCCGAGTTGACGCTCATGTGGTCCATGATCTCGGTTCCATCAGCTCCAAATCAATTTCGACCGAACCATTTTGTTTGTTTGAAGGAAAAAGAGAACCGATTTGATGATGATGATGATGATGATGATGATGATGATGATGATGATGATGAAGTTGCCATTGTAGCAAATGATCATGTCGATTGCAGCCCAGATGTTGATGCAGGTGATGATGCAGGTGATGATGCAGGTGATGATTCAGGTGATGATGATGCATCTATTCCATTGAAAGGTGACTTTTTAAACACTGAAGAGATACTGCAACTTTTACGAAATAGGACTGACACTGCAGTCACAGAAATTCCATCAGGGCCAAAAAATGATGTAGCATATATTTTAGACAACAAAGAAAATGTTGCTAGGAGAGCAAGCAAAAAAAAGTGAGTTCAGAGATGACTGTGGTGCGTGGATAAAAACAACAACAAGCAAGTTTCACTATGTCATGAAATCCTCTGGACAGTTAGAAAAAGTGTTCAGATACAAAGGCGAATATTGCAAAGACATCCAGACAGGTGGTAAAAGGCAGTATGTCCCTATCATTCCACAACCTACAGATGTACTTTGCATAGTCCGTTACTATGCCACCCATAAGGCTGCAGAGGATTACAAAAAAAAAGTCTCGTGGGTTGAGAGTACCCCTTCATCTTACATGGACCGTGACGCCATGAATTATGCCATAGTGGAATATAAGGGTACATTTACAGGGAGACTACCCCATGGAAATGACCACAAAGACAGTACGACTGAGTACATCAAAGAAGATGATGGACAAAATTTCTGAAAACTCACACCTGCCACCAAAAGTAGCATATAATAAGCTAAAATGGAGGAACCAGAAAATGTCACGGACATTATCAGGAACAAACAACAAATTAAAAATAAACAACAATATCAAAAAAGGAAGGATGGCATCCCATCTGCATCTAATCTAGCCGATCAAATTGTGCAAGTGCTGCAGCTGTGCGGACAGAATGACGACTTCGTGAGGGATGTGAACATCAAAATGTTCGGACCAAAGGTTGCTCCATCGCTGATATTGTTTTCGGACGATCAAATCGAAGACATAAAAGCTTTCTGTGCTAGTGGGCGGACAGTTCTTGGTGTGGACAAGACTTTCAACTTATGCGACATGCATGTGACGGCCATGGTGTACAAGCATATATGGCAGTGAACAGGAGAGTAACAAATGACCACCCCTTGTTCATTGGCCTCTATCTGTATCCACAGCATGTCCAATTTCGAAGTTTTTCAACATTTCTTCTCTACTGTTGCAGCTGCTGTTTCAGACACTGCAACAAACAAATTGGTGATAGGCTCTGATGACGAAAAGGCAATGACAAGAGCAGCTCGGTTCAGTTTCCCCTTCAGTTCACAGGTTCTGTGTACACTGCACCTAAAACAAAATGCCATCAGGCACTTGAGAGACAAGGTTGGATTGAGGAACAGAGAAAGAAAGGCTCTCATTAATGCGCTCTTTGGCCCACAAGGCCTCATTGAAGAACGAAACCTGGTTTCGTATGAAGTGAGCAAAGATTTACTCAAGCAACAATGGCCAAAAACTGACTACAGATATTTTGAAAATGTTTGTTGCCAGATGTTGGACACCCTGCAGTTGAAATGGCAAGGCAAGTTATCAGGTAACTGGACGAACAATAATGCTGAATCAGTCAACCACATATTGAAACACATGGTCAACTGGAGACCAGAACAACTCCCACAACTTGTGGATAAACTGAAGGAGACTGTCCTCGCTCAGCACCTGGAGGTGGAAAGGGCAATAATATCACGTGGTGATTATCAACTGTGCCCTGAACATCAGGTCATCAGAACAGAAGCTGAAAAATGGATAAAAATAGATGAGCAGGAAAAGAAACGGAAGAAAGACAAACTGAGAAAGTACATACAACCGGGAATGGTAACCTCATCCACAGGAGTCATCACCATAAATTCAATCCCGAATAAAGGAAAAAAACCATTCCAGAGAAAGAGGGTCAGAGCAACAAAGACCTGTACATTACCAGAGATGCATAAGGCAAAGAAAATGAAATTGGACAGAGAATGAGAATAAGAAGAAGAAAAAAACCACACAAAATAAATGAAACCTGTCTAAACACATGTTTAAGTTAATTATCCTGTTATTCATTGTATGAAATTGTCAATTTCAAATGATCATATGGTGTTGATGGGGTGTCAGTCTGTCAAGTTGCTGATGGTCATAATTATATATATTTTTGTTTGAATGTGCCAATTAATAATTACTTAATATGAGTAAATGTGTATAATGTCTTATTTATGTACAGACATCATTTTGTGCAACTTGTACTCATCTGTTATCTGTAAACATATTTTCTTAATATACTTCTGTATTTATTACATACATAACTTTATTTTTCAAGCCTGATATAATGATTGATCAGGGATTAACACTAATAACACAAGGGGCGTAATCAAATCATGCTAAACAA
>JAPXFY010000022.1:24248045-24285545 GCA_030674185.1 Monoplex corrugatus | reverse complement strand
CCAATGATGGAAAACTGGTTGTTACAGATAAAGACAAAGCTGAAGTTTTAAATAATTTTTTGCAAGCGCTTTTACAACAGAAGATATCAGTACATTACCAGATTTAATAGAAAATTCAAAGTCAAATGGTATATCATTATGTGATATCAGAGTTACTCCAACTGCGGTAGAAAAAAAGTTACAGGAACTAAACCCGAATAAAGCTAAAGGACCAGATTTGATATCCCCTAGGATACTAAAGGAAGTAAGTAAAGAACTTGCAAAGCCACTTTGTATATTATTTAATAAGTCCTTAGAATCAGGTGAGTTACCAAAGGATTGGAAAACAGCCGATGTTAAAGCCTTGTTTAAGAAAGGAAATAGGAGTGACGCTGGGAACTATAGACCTGTAAGTTTAACTTGTATTGTTTGTAAAGTACTGAAATCACTAGTAAGAGATTGTATCATTTCTCGCTTTGAAAGTAATAAATTTTATGCAAAATGTCAACATGGATTTAGAGGGAAAAGATCCTGTGTAACCCAATTATTAGAAGTTATGGAGGATTTCACCAATATGATGGACAATGGGGACCCCTTTGATATTGTATCTTGATTTTAGAAAAGCTTTTGATTCTGTACCTCACGAAAGACTGCTCATAAAATTAGCATCTTATGGTATTACAGGAAAACATCAAAGTCAAATGGATCCAAAATTTTTTGTATGATCGAAAGCAGAGGGTAAAGGTAGGAAATGCTGAATCAGAAGAAACAAAAGTAAAAAGCGGGATCCCTCAGGGCAGTGTACTGGGTCCAATCTTGTTTACAGTATTTATAAATGACTTACCTGATTCACTGCACTGTACTTGCAAAATTGTTGCTGACGATACAAAACTATATGACAAGGTTGCCAATGTTAATTTAATTCAACAGGACTTGCTAATACTACAAAACTGGTCAGATACTTGGAATTTATATTTTAATGTTTCAAAGTGCCATGTAATGCATGTTGGTGAGAAGAATATTAGACGAGAGTATTTCATGAAAATTGGAAATGATGTACAGAAAATTAGTGTGTGTGAAACGGAGAAAGACTTGGGAGTTATATTTGATAGTGAATTATCCTTTGACCTGCACATTAAAAGAGTAGCAAATAGGGCTAACCAAATGATAGGAATTATCAAAAGAACATTTTTGTACATGAATAAACATACATTTTTAATGTTGTATAAGGCTTTTGTTAGACCACATTTAGAATACGCAAGTGTTGTTTGGAATCTGTATTTGATAAGACAGTCAAAAATTATTGAAAATGTACAAAGAAGGGCAACTAGGTTGCTTATAGAGTGTAAAAATATGAGTTATGAAGAAAGGCTTAAGTTTTTAAAACTTCATTCACTGAAAGGTAGGAGGGTCAGGGGCGATTTAATACAGGTATACAAAATAATGAATGGGATGGATAAGCTATCAGTTGAAACATTTTTTTCCTTTCCACAAGCTAGTATAACAAGCAATGCTGAAGGTAAAATATTTGTTAAACACAGAAATACTAACACAAGAGCGTTTTGTTTTTCTAACAGAATTGTTAAATTGTAGAATAAAATTCCTTTTGAAATTAAATTTACTAACAGCATTAACAAATTCAAAAATTTCCTGGACGATGACGCAGAATTCAAAATTTTATTTAAAAAAATAGACTGAAGCAGATTTGATCAAGTATGAATATTAACTCATTGAGTGCCAGAGGGTTTTCCACGTTTGTGCCAGACCATTTTCGCGTGACTGAAAATTGTTTAGGGTGTGTTTATATCTGAGGTCACTGTGCATGTGATTATTCACATAAGTTAGTCATTGATCAAAGAAAGGTAAGAGACAGCAATAAGAAGCATGGAATTGGAGTTGTAAATTAGGATTATATGGGTTATAAAATGAGGACAAAAAAAAAAAAAAAAGTCATGCACATTTTTCATACAAATCAGACTGCCTATCGTCTGTGCAGATTCCCTTACAAAATCAGATGAATACTCCAAAAGGCACATCCAGTTGTGTATATGAATGCTTTTTACAGCTTGAAAATATTCCAGTTAGTCACTGTTCTGTGCACATTTTTGTCTAAAACGTTCACTGGCAACGCCCGACGTACCTCCATTGTTTTGTTGAAAAAGATCCGAAAAACACGGTCAAAACAAACGTAAACACACAAGAACTGCTCAGGGCAGAAGCGACGGAAACTACAAGAGTTATCGGTCGTGTGGCTACAGTAAAAAGTCGGATCGGCTATCATCGGAAACTAAATGAAGCACACAAAGTTATATCAACGATATATCGTTGCCTGACACAACTGCAGCCACCTATATCGACGATATATCGTCGATCGGCACGGAAAGAGTTAAGGCATGCTTTTCAGACCCCGATGAAGAAAGCGTAAAACAAAAAAGATAGGGCGTTTAAAAGGCCCTCAGCTACTACTATTACTACTACTACTACATTCATAGTAGAGGCTGCAAATGTGAAGTACGTAAGCTTAGATTCCTGATTTCTAAATCATGGCAGCGCAGCAGCTCACAGCATGCCATTGGAGAGAGGTATAATTTCAGCACTCTTACTTTCTGTTTCACCAAGCGGTGGATAACCACTGATATAGTCGGCAGCATAACAGGTAAAAATAGTGGCAAAACTGACCCGGATGATAGCGTGGCCTTTGCGAAGGCCACGATCATAGGGGCTGTGAGGTGGTCGAGACTTCACTACCATGATCATTAGTGGTTCTGCTTAAAAACTGGAGCGTTACAATGAGGCCCTTAGTGACCTTGGTTGGTTTGGGTTTTTTTGTTTTTTGTTTTTTTTTTTGTTTTGTTTTGTTTTGTTTTTGGTTATGTTTCAGGACAATTTTCAAAAGTCCTCGTTTTGGTCAGTTTTAAACCAAGCTGGATGTCACGGAGTTAGCAAATAATTACCAGAGTTACCGATCTTTTTCGATCAAATCGAGGGAGACTACAAGGGAAATATTCGGGGTGTGGGGTTGTGTGTGGTTGGTTGGTTTTTCTTTCTTTCTGTTTTTTAATCGACGGTTGTCATCAGTGATGAAATTTAACCTATCCCTTTTTCATCATAGTTTCTGCGAGTCGTCAAAACGAGAGCGTCATGCTGTTGCCATGTGTTTTGATATAATAATAATAATAATAATATATTTTATTTATATAGCGCAAAATCTTGATAAAATCAAATCTAAGCGCTGAGCGTATACATGCATACATACCTACATACATATGAGCGTATACATGCATACATACATGCTTACATACTTACATACATAAATCTAAGCTGAGCGTATACATGCATACATACATACATACATAAATCTAAGCGTTAATACATACATACATACATACATACATACGCACATGCATACATAATAATTACAATATTTATATAGCACAAATCTCGACAAAATCAAATCCAAGCGCCGAAAAGACACACACGCACACACGCACACACGCACGCACGCACACACACGCACACACACACACACACACACACATGCATGGTCACAAATGGGGAGAAAAGAATAAAAGCAATAAAAGCAAGAATAAAACCAATGGAAAACCACAGAGAGCACATCATATACAATTATATATTAAAACAAATGATTCCCCTCCGAGCGGAGACAGGCTGCAGAGGGGGGTTGAGTGAGGTTAGGATTTTATGCAGAGGAGAAAAGGTGAGTTTTGAGAGCGGACTTGAAGGAGGCAAAAGTAGGTTGCTGACGGACTGAGAGAGGAAGTTTGTTCCAGGAGAGTGGACCAGAAACAGAGAAGGCTCGTGGACCATAGGATGATATGATGATTTGGTGGGTTCTTAGAATGCATCATTGTGTAGGCTACTCTAATGTCATACTTGACAGATGTGTTGTTGTTATTGTTATTTTTGTTTAAAGCTCAGCCGACTGCGTAGAGTCATATCAAGGCTATAACCGTTTCAAAACATATTTCAACAGGAAAAATTAATGGAAAAGAAAATCAAGTACACATATCGATGCATTCGCGCACATAATCCAAAAAAAATGCCCCTGGCGGTGACCACTCCGTCCAATTTATCGCACAGGGGATTTAAAAAACACACCTGAATACAAACTTTAACATAACTAAGGACACTAAAACATGTATAAAAACAAGCCTAAATTACCTAATATTGCTTCCGCATATCTCACTTCCCTAGAGCCAGAAATGCACTTAACCCTTTGACTCCTGCAGCCTGTCCAACAGCATCCTTCTTTGTCAACCATGCTGGAAGAGCAAAAACTTAACCCTTTGACTCCCTCACCCTATCCACCAGCTTCCTGCAGGAAGCTGGTGGATAGGGTGAGGGAGTCAAAGGGTTAAGTTTTTGCAGTTGGTAGATAGGGTGCAGATGGCAAAGGGTTAATACATGTATCCAATTACCGATCCTAAGAGAAAAGTACGTAAGATTTTATCGAACACATACAGGTGAATGGACCATCAAGGCAGAGAAAACGATAGGAAGAAATGACAGAAAGAAAAGGAAAAAGAAACAGAGAGAGTGACAGAAAATAGAGGAAATTACTAGCACAGAAATTCCAGAAGGTGGAGATATTATTTATACTGAAAGGGCCCCTGACAATCCCACGGGAGGGGAGGGGAGGGGAGGGGGATACTTGACAGGTGGAAAGATTTTGTATTGCTGAAAGCGGACAGTGGCATAAAACTTCGCCAAAGGCGGTAGATCGAAGGAAGAGTGTGTGTTTTATTTAAAGTGCTGTCGTGTTTTCGGACAGAATTTTGATAAAAAAAATCTTAAGTGTTCGACGAAGGTGCTTATGGGCAGTAGCGTGCCTTCTTGTTTTTGCCCGGAACAATCACTATTTTGGTGTGGGACAACAATAACTTCGGAGTAGTTTCTAACACACATTTTCTAGTTCCATTTATGTCTGTAATTATTTGTTTCAATCAACCAATCATTCATTCATTCATTTATTGATTTTAAATAGATTCAGTCTGTCTCGTACATACATGTACAAGGAGTACAACGTTTGTGTTTGCCTGCTTAGCACGTCGCGCGCGTGTGTGTGTGTCAAAGTTAACAAAATAATGATAATAAATGAAGTGAGAAAAAATTGTATCACAATGTTATCTACTAATCGAATGCTGGATTATTTATAATTATACTAAACGCCGATTTTGCTGTCTTCACATGTATGTAAACTAGATATAAGGAGCAAAACTAGCTGGACTGTTGTGGTTTGAGAAGGAAAAAGGTCGCATATACACATTAGTATGTCAAGTCCTAGTCTTAACAATTAGTCTGTATGACAGATGTCGTTGGAAACGAACAAGAGAGACCGATAAAGGAAAAGGGAGGCGAGGAGGGGGGGGGGGGAGATAGAAAGTGGCAGAGAGAGAGGGTGGAGGGAGAGATAGAGAGCATGCATAGAATACTAATCACTTCATTGTTGCAGGAAAAGGAACAGCCCAGAACGCAAATGGTATCGTTATCCAGAGAATCACTGATGTCAGCAAAAAGACAACGTTCCCTCAACACATGTCAAACTCTGCCATAGCATGTACAAATTGGCAAGCAAGCTTGCACGTGTGTGTGTGTGTGTGTGTTGTGTGTGTGTGGTGCGTGCATGTGATATGTGTACACGCGCGCGCATGTGTGTGTGTGTGTGTGTGTGCGTGAGTGTGTTCTGGAGAGGGAGAGAGAGGGGAGCTCGCTCTCTCTTTCTTGCTCACTTGTTTGGTGTCTGTATCAGGCAGAGGACAGATGCATCCTCAGCGTCGGCCACAGTGCCAAATCCACCAGCAAGGCCTAGGACCAGAAAAAAGAAACCGAAACAAAAATAGACAGACAAGTAAATAAACAATACAAATGCATAAACACAACTAAGTACACAAAAACACACGAAAACTGGTCCATACTACTAAAATGGCCACTGAACAATTCACATATCCCTAAAGATAAAAATGGCATCAACATGTGTACCCAAATACCAAACGAATATGAATATTAAGGCATGCTTTTCAGACCCCAATGAAGAAAGCGTAAAACAAAAAAGATAGGGCGTTTAAAAGGCCAGAAGGCCTAGGCTACGAGCCAGCCCTCAGCTACTACTACTACTACTACTACTACTACTACATTCATAGTAGAGGCTGCAAATGTGAATAATTCTGGTAAGTGTCGCTAATACCGATGTCAGGTAGACGTTTATGTTCTAAACAGCACATTGTTGTTGTAACCAGAAGACGAAATGCGTATTACCACAGTAAACGTAAGAGGACTGAAAAATAATTTCAAAAGATTGTCAAATCTTTTAGTGTCTAAAAAGCCAAAAATTGACATAGTTTCTTTGCAAGAAAACACCCTAACGGAAAAAAAAGATGTAGACACTTGGGGAAACCTGTGGGGAGGTGGGGGGAGTTAAATGACTTACAATGAAGTTACACACAGAAAAAAGGAGAGAATGTTTTGATTTCCAAATAGTCTGAAGGAAAAGTAAACATAGAATTGTACAAGACAGGTTAGTAGTTTTGTCTGTTTCAACAGACAAATGTGATTTTAAATTAGTGAACGCTTACTCACGTAACAATTCAACAGAGGAATCACCATTCTTTAACTACCTTAAAGAAATAATTGATGAGTTCAGTGAACAAAACGTGCTGATGGTGGGAGATTTCAACTGCATGATCAATAATAAGCACGATATAGTCTGAAGCTTACCTCACAAAGATTCTGAAGTTAACCATTTTAATAAGGTAATTAACAGATGGCTAGGGTAATTACAGACTTTTATAGTATACTTTGAAACAGGTGAAATGGCATACACGCAGAAACAAGGTATTATAACGTTATTACACAGAAGAAAAGAGAGAGACAAGTTAAATAACTGGAGGCCTATCACATTAACTAACTCTGATTATAAAATACTAGCAAAAGCTTTAGCTGAAGACAGCCTGGTAATAAATCATTTGGTGAGTGAAGACCAAGTAGACTATATTAAAGGTAGAAATATTGCTTTTATTATTTGATCCGTAGATGATGTGATCAATTATATCAACAAAACAAAGAAAGCGGGTTATTTACTGGCCATTCATTATTTCAAGGCATTTGACTGTATTTTAAAACTCTTTTTTTTCTTCAAGTCTTTAAGTTTCCGGTTTCAGCAACGGTTTCCAGACATGGGTTTTAGTTTTATTTAATGGTAATGTGAGTTCGATAAACTATGGAGGAGGGCTTTCGGAGCCTTTTGACCAAACCTGTGGCATAAGACAGGGTTGCCCCTTCTGTGCTCTGACATTTGTATCAGCAGCAGAACTATTGTCAATAAGAATAAGAAACAGCTTAATATGCTGGTATTGAATATCAGTCTGCTGATGGCAATGAAGCAAAGAATTTTTTTTAAAAAAGGCTGATGACACAATTATATTTCTTTAAGACAAAGAAGACCCAATCAGATTCTTAAAGACAAAGAAGACAATAGAAATGTTCAAATTATTTGAACAATGCTCCGGGTTAAAGTTGAATATCACGGAAACAAAAGCATTAAGAATATGCATGCAGACAAAGGAACAAGTTTCCATTCAGATCAATGCCAATATGCACGGCGCACAAATCCGTGATACTTGGGTTGGCCCGTAGTTCTGGTTCTGCCCTGCCGGCTATAAATAGCGCACATCTTTCCCCTTCCCTTCCACTCCCCACACTCTTTTCACCCGTCCCGCTGCCGTATAGCGAGGCCACTCGCAAAATGTATGTGAACGAAGCAGGGGCGCGCGCGGGCAGTTCTGCGCGCTTGCGCACACGCACACACACTCACACACACACACACACACACACACACACACACACACACGCACGCACACAAACACAGAGTTGATTTATACATATAATATGGCCTGGATTTAACATGCATTTGAACACACACGCATGCACAGAGAGACAGACAGAGAGAGAGAGAGAATATCAAATCAAAACACGCATATCACACACACACACGCACACACACACATATCTGATTCACATAATATGGTATGCATGTAACATGCATTTAACACACACACACACACACACACTCTCTCTCTTTCTCTTGCTTTACATATATCTACTGTTATAATTATGATGTGGTGCATGTGACATGCATTTTGAGAATACATGCTTGAAAACTCTCTCTCTCTCTCTCTCTCTCTCTCTCTCTCTCTCTCTCTCTCTCTCTCTCTCTTACATTACATGTACATAGTGTTATATGATGTGCATGTACCATGCATTTTGAAAATACATGCTTGAAAACACACACACACACACACACACACTCACACACACACACACACTCACACACACACACACTAATTTAAAAAAAGGAGACAATATAAACTTACTGGCAAGTCAGGTTAAATGTCATATAAACGACGTATATTCTGATCATTTGAAAATTTACACTGATGGGTCAGTAATTGAAAGAAAAGCAGGCTCAGCGTTTTTAATACCTGCTCTCAAAATTGAAAAATCTTTCTACATAGGACTTGATAAATCTATCTTTACAGCTGAACTCTTTGCAATATTAATGGCTTTAAACTTTCTGATAAGTCTTCCTAGGACAATTTTTCAGATACTTCTTTGCGTTGATTCAAAATCAGTACTTCAGGCTCTTGAATTATCAAAATTACAAACAAGATCAGAAATGATTCTGGAAATAAGTCACTTGATTCATAATTTATCTTTAAGAGGCACTGATATCACTTTCTGCTGGATACCTTCTCATAGTTCTTTTAGTTATAATAATAAAGTTGACAGGGCTGCCAAACGGGGAGCTAATAACTCACCAGATTCAAACAATATCCAGCTTTCTCTCTCGTTGCACGAGAATTACACTTTAGTGGACAACTACGTCTGGAAGCAGTTCCAATTAAAACAGAAAAAGTATGATAAATGTCACATGAATTTTGAAGTTAGCAAAATACTTAAGCAGCTTCATGCCAGCAGAACTATACAGTCCCTTATGTACAGATGGAAACTTGATGCATTCAAAACAAAATATACCAATAACATAGTGTGTCTGTGTGGAAAGAAGATAACACATAGTCATATTCTTTCTTGCGTTAGGGTAAAACGACATATTCCAACACTATCTGTGAGTACAGTTTCTGACATATTTGCCTCATCATCATTACTGTATGAATTTTTTGTTAGCCTGTCAAAAAGTCCTATAGCGAATTACCTTTAAAATGTTATTTGACTTGTTCATTGTTGTGGTTAGTCAATTATTAGTTTTACTTTTTATTCATTTCTTCCGGATATTTACTAATTTTGTTTGTCAGTTTGTTTGTTTAAATCGATAATTATGGTAACATTATTTGTTAGTTTTACCTTCCCCTCTTCAAAACAGTTGTTTTCTGGATCATCTTTTCTCAAAATCAAAATTGACAATTTTCAAATATCTTCTTCACTCCTCCTCTATCACTCCCCCCCCCCCCCCTTTTTTTTTTTTTGTTTTTGTTTTTTTTTTTGTCTAAAATCACTTTAGTGAATAGACATTAAATCAAAGACCACCACACACACACACACACACACACTCTCTCTCTCTTCTCTTGCTTTACATACTGTTAAATGATGTGCGTATAAAATGCATTTTGAGAATACATGCTTGAAAACACACACACACTCTCTCTCTCGGTCTCTGTCTCTCTTACATTACATGTACATACTGTAGTGTTATATGATGTGCATGTACCGGCCACCGTGCATTTTGAAAATACATGCTTGAAAACACACACACACACACACACACACACACACACACACACATCTGCATGCATGTACAAGCACAGACACACAGTCACACAATCCACAAGCAAGTTATCACTCACAAAACAAGTGTATACTCACAGGTATTGGTCAGAAAATGTTCCACACTCCAAAAAAACACACATTATAGAGGATACTGTGTGCACGGCGCACAAATCCGAGATTCTTTAGTTGGCTCCCCAATGACATCAAAGATCTTTCTGCCCTGCTGGTTATCAATAGCGTGCACCTTTCCCCTTCAGTTGGCACACTTTTTGGTTCTGCCCTGCTGGTTATCAATAGCGTGCACCTTTCCCCTTCTTTCCTCTCTCCACACCCCTTTCAGCACAGGCGCGCATGGAAGTACTCGTTTAGACCTACAGATTAACCTAGATTCCAGTACTTTGGTGCTGATCTCAATCATTTTCTACATTCAGTCCCTCCAAAAATCTTGAAAGAACGCAGCAGTCACACACACACACACACACACACACACACACACACACACACACAATGCATGCAATAGTGGGAGGGGAGAGAGAGAGAGAGAGATATGCGTTCCTTGCGCGAACACACACACACACACAGACATGCACACACACAGACACGCACACACACACACACGCACACACACATACACACACACAGACACGCACACACACACACACAGACACGCACACACACACATACACACATGCACACACACACACAGACACGCACACACACGCACACACACACACATGCACGCGCGCGCGCGCGCGCCACACACACACACACACACAAGTGCAGCGCGCCCATGCACATGACCTAGTTCACCCACAGCCGGTGGCGTGCTTCGGCCGGGCAACAGCTAACACCCGATTTTAGCCAAATTCAAGCCTCCAGAAAAGAGTGAAAACAGAGAACGAACTGCGATTTTTAGAAATTTGAGAAAGTTAACCTTTTCAATGCCATGAATATTTTTTGCTCGGTGAAACTATTTGCCAAGGTTTTTTTGGCTATGGAGGGTAATAATTAACAAAAAATTCTAGCATAAAAACTACTGAAGGAAAGTATATAAAACCTATGTTTTTCTGAAAGGGAATTGAACACTTTTCATTTATGATAGTTGTAACTTTATTTTATCTAATGTTTTTATAGCACATGGCCTATGAAGTTGAAAATTATTTTTTTTCTCTTGCATTTTGTGATTTTGTGTCACAGCATGCCTGTTGTAACACCTAAAAGTCCTAGATGTAAGCATGAAACACACACACACACACACACAAACACACACACACACACACACACACACACTCTCTCTCTCTCTCTCACACACACACACACACACACACACACTCACAAACACACGAGAGACAAGAGAGAGAGAGAGAGAGAGAGAGAGAGAAATGCACACACACACACACCACACATACACCTAAGTACAATCAGTACCTATTACTAGTATTTGTATCACACACACACACACACACACACACACACACTGCCACGCCCACTTCAAACTGGGCAGATTACACGCGCACACAACCTAACCGTCAGTCAGCGAAGTTGGCCACAGCACAAGACAATAGGTTATGACGTCAGTCTCTGCCCCGTCCTCTTGCTCGGACTGCAGACCAATCGTTGACCACGTGAAGGCGTGTGTTCGTGTGTTGGGCGTAGCTCGCCGAGTTGTCATTGTCGGTGCTCTCCGACGTCGGTTCTTGTATCTCTTCTTCATTTTCCCTCATTTCACTTGATTCACTGGACTGTCCGTCACCTTGCTGGTGGTCTGGGTCATCTATATCCTCAAATTCAGTTTCTAGTTCTGCTCTTTCTTCTCTGTCAGCGTTCGCTCGCACAATCGGAGCGATGTTGACGTCGGCACCGACACGCTGCACTTCATCGCCTTCATCTTCCTCGTCCAGAGAATTATCTGACGATGCTTCGCCATACATCTTGAGAAATTCTGTATCTTCCATCATTTCTAAAACTACATTAGGATCTTTCCAGTGAAAATCCGAAAATCCTTGGGTGTACGCTTTCTTTTTTTCCTGAGCTTGGGCCTGGTTGTGATTCGTCGTCTGCCATCTTGAAAAGTCGAGTGGAAGTGACAGTTGGGTGGGTCACTTAACCGAGTTCTTTGACCAATGCCCATTGAGATACCACTTCAAACCTCATGAATATTTGAAGCTGATACACCAAACTTTCTGATTGGAGCAAATGGGGGAACCCCTGTCTAAAATTGGAGATGTGAAAAATCATGAAATGACGATGACTGACTAGTCAGTCATGGGGCACTCTGGCGTACACTTTAGCATGACTGACTAGTCAGTCATGGGGCACTCAAGAGGTTTTAAAGCACTGAAGATCACGAATCTGACCATGCCAAAATGGACAAAAACATGTGAAGATTGTAACTTGCACTATACTTACGCCACTACTACGAAAATAATCTCACTTTATACTGAACAAACAACAACCACCTGGAGATATGAGTCAATCATCACATTAGTAATTTCTACTAAAACTCAAAGACAAGGTGATGCATCAAAGGAATGATCACTTCTTCAGAACAATGAGTATTCACAGCACTGAATGCATCCAGGTAAAGTGATGAAAAAATTCTCGATCATTACACAAATTCACAAAACATACAGAAAACCGCACTCAGATTCTTCCTTTGTCAGTATTGCTGTAGCACAAGACGCGCTTCAGAGATGGATTTTGGTCAAACCTGCCTGGCTAAAAATACCACTTACAAGCGATGCTGGCTGACAGAAAGGTACCAACTAAAGGGTGTCAGAATGGCTGGGAAAATGCAGCCGTGAATATAGAACATGCATGTAGGTACAGCTCTACAGTCGTCATACACACTAGATCATGAAGAAAACCCAGACACATGTAAACACAACAGTAAAACACCAGCGAAAGTACAAATTTATTGTCAGGTCAGGGATACCTGCTACCAGTCAACCATGCTAAACTGGTACTACCTGTTGCATGTGGGGGAAGCAAACCCCAACAGAAAAAAGCCTGGTCCTCCAGGTTGGGGGCTGGCCCTCCAGGTTGGGGGTTGGGCGTGAGGCCAGCACCCTCACCCCGGAAAAACCCAAACTCGCTACAGAAGCATCCACAACTACCCAAGAAACTCCAGTTCTGGGAGAGGAAGGACCTGCTCCTGCAGGAAGTATGACGTGCTGGGGCCAAAGCCGAAAGGAAGCTTCAGTGCAGACAACCCTTCTGTCGACCAGAACGACCACCACCATCGGTACATGGAACATCAGGACCATGTACGAGGCAGGGAAGGCAGCACAAGTGTCAGCAGAGATGCGCCGATATAACATCACCCTGCTCAGACTGAGTGAGACGAGATGGCTGCAAGCCGGACAATCAAGACTGACTACAGGGGAACTCTTGCTGTACTCAGGACATGAAGAGGAAAATGCTGCACACACTGAAGGAGTAGCAATCATGCTTTCAAGTACAGCACAGAAAGCTCTTACTGGATGGGAAGCACATGGTCCAAGGATAATAACAGCAACCTTCACGACCAAGAAGAAGAACATTAAGATGAACATAATCCAATGCTACGCACCCACCAATGAATATGATGAAGAATCCAAAGACCAGTTCTACAGCAGATTACAGGCAGTCCTAGACAAGCTAAAGGACAAAGGCATCAACATCCTCATGGGGGATTTTAATGCGAAACTGGGATCAGACAACAGAAGCTACGAGGAAGTGATGGGACAACATGCCCTCGGAGAGATGAATGAGAATGGGGAGAAATTCGCTGACCTCTGCGGACTGAACAACTTTGTCATCGGAGGCAGCATCTTCGCCCACAAGAGGATACACAAGGCCACCTGGGTATCGCCTGACCATATTACCGAAAACCAGATCGACCACTTCTGTATCACCAAGAAGTTTAGACGGTCTCTTCAAGATGTACGAGTGAGAAGGGGAGCAGACGCAGCATCAGACCACCACCTCCTGACTGCGAGACTCAAGCTGAAGTTGAAGAGAACTGACAGGCAGGCAGCAGGCAGGGCGAAGTACAATGTGAAGCTATTGAAAGATAGGACAACTCAAGAAACCTTCACCTTCAACCTCAAGAACAGATTCCAAGTGCTGCAGGAGCTTATCAACGAAGACACCGATGCCAATGACCTTTGGAAGAGAACAAAAGATGCCATCACAGAAACATGCCAGGAAGTGCTTGGGCCAAAGAACAACCAACACAAAGACTGGATCTCAGCAGACACCCTCCAGAAGATCCAAGCAAGAAGACTCAAGAAAGAAGCAGTTAACTCGAGCCGTACAAGATTAGTTAAAGCGACAGCCCAAGCAGAATACGCACAAGCTCACAGGGAAGTGAAGAAGAGTGTGAAGAAAGACAAGAGAGACTACATAGACAGCCTGGCTGAAGAAGCAGAACAAGCAGCGTACCACGGGAACATGAAAGAGCTGTATATAACCACCAAGAAGCTTGCAGGCAAGTACAACAGACCAGAACGACCAGTCAAGGACAAGCTAGGACAGACCATCACAGACACAGATCAGCAGCTTGAGAGATGGGCGGAGCATTTTGAGGAACTTCTCAATAGGTCAGCTCCACAAAACCCTCCAAATATCGCAGAAGCAGACAATGATATAGAGATATGCTGCGACCCACCAACAAAAGACGAAATCATCCGCGCCATCAAGAAGATGAAAAATGGCAAGGCAGCCGGCCCAGATGGAATTCCAGCAGAAGCTCTCAAGACAGACGTAGAGACAACAGCCGACCTTCTACTACCGCTTTTTGAGAAGATCTGGGAACAGGAAAAAGTACCAATAGATTGGAAAGACGGACACATCATCAAACTGCCCAAAAAGGGAGACCTCAGCATCTGCGAGAACTACAGAGGCATCACACTCCTATCAGTGCCAGGAAAAGTGTTCAACAGGATTCTGTTGGAGAGGATGAGGGACGCAGTGGACGTCAGGCTCCGAGACCACCAGGCAGGCTTCAGGCAGGACAGATCCTGCACAGACCAGATTGTCACGCTACGCATCATCGTCGAGCAGTCCCTGGAGTGGAACTCCTCATTGTACATCAACTTTGTAGACTTCCTCAAGGCTTTTGACAGTCTGCACCGTGACACCCTGTGGCAACTTCTCCGACACTATGGAATCCCAGCCAAACTGACACGAATCATCAAAGAGTCATATGAAGGGATGGCATGTCGGGTCGTTCACGGAGGCCAGCTGACGCGTCGCTTTGATGTAAAGACCGGCGTACGTCAAGGATGCCTGCTGTCACCATTCCTGTTCCTCCTCGCCATCGATTGGGTGATGAGACGGACAACAGATGGACAGAGGAATGGCATCCAGTGGACCCTATGGACTCAGTTGGACGATTTGGACTTTGCCGATGACCTCGCTCTGCTCTCCCACAAACAGCAACAGATGCAGAACAAGACTTCAAGCCTGGCCTCCCATGCGTCCCAAGTCGGCCTTCACATCCACCCCAACAAGACCAAAATTCTGAAAATCAATGCTTCCAGTACAGAGGCAGTGAAGTTGGGAGATAACAACCTGGAGGAGGTCGAGACCTTCACTTACCTTGGGAGTGTAGTCAATCAGCAGGGAGGAACAGATGCAGACGTGAAGACCCGCATCGGAAAGGCAAGAGCATCCTTCTTGGCCCTCAAGAACATCTGGCGATCCCACATGATCACACCCCGCACTAAAATCCGCCTGTTCAATTCAAACATCAAATCAGTTCTTTTGTATGGAGCAGAAACGTGGAGAACAACTAAGACCACTACTAGAAGAGTCCAGACATTCATAAACTCGTGCCTACGCAAGATACTGAAGATCCACTGGCCAGTTACCATCAGTAACACAGACCTCTGGCAGAGAACTAACCAAGTGCCAGTAGAAGAAGAAATCAGAAGAAGGAGATGGCGATGGATAGGGCACACCCTGAGGAAACCATCAACCAACATCACCCGCCAGGCCCTGACCTGGAACCCTCAAGGGAAGAGAAAGAGAGGCCGACCAAAAAACACCTGGAGAAGAGAACTGAAGGCGGACGCCAAGCAGACCGGCTACTCCTGGCGAGAACTTGAGCAAATAGCCCAGGATCGTGGACGATGGCGGGCGGTTGTGGATGGCCTATGCCCCTCCTGGGGCTCAAGGCCTAAGTAAGTAAGTAAGAAAGTACAAATTGTCCATCACAGAGAGCAGACAGATACCCAACCAGCAAATGCTGTATACACAATATCATTTTGTTACAGGAAAAAAGACCTGTGCAAAAGGACGTGTGAAGCACTTTAGAAAAATACAAAGAAAAAAGAGAGAGAGAGAGAGGTGCTACAAGGCCTGCATGCAAATGAGGTCTAAAAGAAATTGTAATAGTAGTAGTAGAAGTGGTGGTAGAATTGTTGTTATTATTTTTGTTGTTGTCATTTTTATCATTATGTTTTTGAAAGAATATATTGGCATTTAGAAAAAAAAAGTATTCTGGATTATTAAACCTTTCCTTTCTGTACATATTCATGACAAAAGTTACGTTTTCAGGTTGGGATTTACAGTGCTGTCTTTAGCAGCAGATCTCAGAATGCCAACTTACCATGCACTACCATGTACAAGTGTCCGCACAAATGCATCAGCAAACGATCTTTATGTGAGCCCCACTTTGAATAACCCTCACAGAGGTAAGAAGCTGTTTTGTTTTTCTTGACAGAGAAATTGTTATTGGTTTGTAGAAAGGACAAAATCTCAATACGATGGGTGGACTTACTTTGTTAAAGATTGCAGCATCACTTCGGGACTAGGAGAGATACAGAAATATAGAGTTCCAAACTCCTGACATTGAAGTCAATCCAAAACTTCATGCGGTGTGTGTGTGTGTGTGCGCGCGCGTGCGTGTGTGCGTGCATGTATGTGTACATGCTTGTACGTGTGTATATGTATACGAGTGCGTGCATGCGTGCGTGCTCGCATGTGTGTCCGAATGTCTGTGTGTGTGAATATAATCTTATCAGTAACGTTCTGGTTGTTTATGGGCTGATTTTTACTAAAGTTGGACCAGTGATCCAACTCAGGTTTGAATGCGCGTGTCCTATTCTCTGGATCGGTGTTTATCAAGACATGAAAAAATTTGTGCATGGGTTTCTTAGCTGCTTATCATGATGTCTTCATCAACTGTTGATCGATTTTACGTTTTACGAGAAGTAGCAGATGCGTATTTCAACAACATCGGGCATTTTTCAAGGTTACAGTTACAGTTATACCTAATGTATATCAGTCTGTGAGATTAAAGATTTATGAACAGATTTTAACCAAACTTTAGTCAATTGTTAAACATAACAAAATCATTTTACTTGGTAAGTTTCAAATTAATCAGACAATTTTGAATGTCACAATTACACAAAATATGTTTAATAGCCGCGAAGAAAGATGATTTTTGAAACTGCTTCAATAGAAAAGTTATTTTTCCAAAAACGTTTCTGTGAAATGGTTAAAAATATTTAAGTGGTGTTTGAGTTTCTTTAAAGATTATTAAGACATAAAAAGTTTGTAGTTGCCTTCCAATTGTACCTCATGTTATGATCTAGGCATTCTACAGTTTTCGAGTGATACCCTTTTTGTTTGCTGTTTGTTTGTTTGTTTGTTTGAGGACGGGCGCGTACCCCTCACCTTCAAATGCTGCTTTACCTGCCAAAACCCTAAACGGGGTCAGATACTCAGTCCAGCTGCCTAAACTGGAAGGCACAAACACAAGTTCCACGAGCCAGGCTCAGACACATGCAGCGAGCTCTCCCTACACGCCAACCAGGCCTCATTAACAAAATAGCCCAGTATACAGGTCAAGCCGCATAGTCACCACAGTTAGACACCGTATGTATTCAAATTTGTGAACTTGAAATCCAGCCATGCAATTAATTTAATATAACCCTTTGATTCCCTCCCCTGGCCTGTCCATCAGCTTCCTGCGCTACCATTCATGATATTTAGCAAACCAAGAACGTTACCCATTTATTCTTTCATCCTATCCAACAGCAAAAGTAAGGGAGTGAAAGAGGTAAGTTATGGGGGCTAGTGGACAAGGTGAAGAGGTGAATGGGTTGACCTTTCTCCCGTTAAATTGAAACAGAATGGTCAAGCCATACAATCATCATTTTTGCGCCCATTTAATGTTTCGCACAGTATTTACCTCGAAAATCAACTGATCACACCGAAGTGTTTAGAAATGAGTTTCCTGGCAGCATCACAGACCTTAAAAAGCATACCAAAAAATAAATGACTAAAAAAATATATATAATTAAAAGGGGGAGGGGAGATTTTTTTCCTCTAATCCCCGTTAGCTTGGATACTTACCATAGCTAAGCCGATCAATGTAGTTTTTTGTCACGGATCATATTTCATGTAGCTGTCCTTGGCTCTCACGTAATCCACGTGTTATGTGCTTTGACCAATCAGTGGTACGCTTGCTGATCAGGGGCTGAATAGTTATAATCAGTCCTTATTTTTCTAGCTTTTGCAGAAATTCTTTGCGAAAACCAGAGCGATACGAGCGGGGCCTGGTCCTCTGAAAAATAATTCAGAAAGGCGTAGTAAGGAGGGGACGTGTGATTTGAATCTTAAAAGATCTATTTATAAACAACTGGAAAAGCTATTTTGCTAAAGCAGCCGACACACGAGCCGTTCAGCCCACACGATTGCCGAGGACCGATTGAACCGATCAATGTGGAACAGAGTGCTACAAGATCCTTTTGAAACGAATGTGAGATATAGGTCATTGCGAGTTTTGCTGTTCTTTTATCAGATGTCGACAGCAAGGGCAAAGAACGCACGTAATTGCCTTCTCCCGATGTTTTTTCTTATTTTTGTTTTTGTTGTTATTGTTTTTTGTTGTTGTGTTATGTAATTTTTGCTTTGGCCATTCTTAAGAATATTATTAACTTGATACAACTCAATCGAGTAGCCTACTTACGTCTCCGAATCAGCGAGTTACATGGCTTTTTTAAAAGATGCCATTTGCAAAAAGGGTATTGGCTCAATGCCGAGCGTTGATTGGTTGGAGGATGCCAGCTGTATTTTTCGAATAGATCAGAATGTATACCGAAAGATCGGGTTGAACTCGATGCCTAGGACTGTTTGTGACATAGGCCAACGTTTGATGTGACAGATGATCCAGTTTGGATCCGTTTGGATCCTGTTGAAACGTAATATCGAAACGGCTCGTGTGTCATTACTTTAACACACACACACACACACACACACACACACACACACACACACACACACACACACACACATGCACACTCACTCACATGTACCTGACCGCGATCTCTCTCTGGTCATTATGAGTCTCCCGTGTTTGGCGATCATCGTTGAGTTCCACAACTTGTATGACATGAGGGAAATGATATGGCAACTAGATATATTTTTAGAACAGTCTTACATATTTACTTACTTATCTACCTTCCTTACTTACCTATATATCTACGAACCTGCCTATGCACATACTGCCCATTGTGCCAACTAGGATGTGGGACAGCAACGACGATACGCTACTTCTGTCTGCTATGGGCCAGCCCCTCTTTGGTACCTCACGTGTGTTTCAGGGTCTCCAGTTGTACTGTTTTTCGACAGGTATCGTTGGGTCGTCCTCTCTTGCATCTTCCTTAATGTCCACTGAAGGTAGCCACTCCTGTCTTATGAACCACTCTCTGTGACGTTCCCCAGGTGTGTTTCAGGGCCTTAAACCTTGAGTTATACTGTTTGTCAACAATCAGGAACTGTTTGCAGACGCTCTGTCTTTGAAGTCAAGTTACCTGCGTTTGATAATCTGCAACCATCGCCATCCTGGTGGTACCTTTCAGCTTTAGGACCATCTGTGGTGCTTTTGTGACTGTATGCCTTATTTTCATGGATCGTTGTCTTTTGAGAAAAATGGCAATATTTTATCGTGCATTAAGTTGAAAAACTTGCAAGCTGGTGTTACGGTACTTTTGTTTCTCTCCTTGTTGTAGCATTGTATTTTACATTTTACTGATTTCCAAAAAGCGTTTGATTCTGTCGGGAGAAATCTTGCTTTGGCCCATATTTCAAAAGAATGGATTTAAGGGTAAATTTTCCTGATTGTTGACAAACAGTAAAACTAACATAAAGATAAGAGTAGTAGAGACATCAGGGAAGTCAATCAAAAACATCCTCCAGCGATCTCACCCATTTCCCAACAGAAAATGTAATGACCAACAAAATTGTATGGTATGTGCAGGGAGTGAGAAGGGGGGATGCAGGGCAAACAATATCACATATCAAATAGTGTGTGATAAATGTAAATTGTTTACTATGGAGAGACCGCCCGTAATGGCTACAGTGGGGGGTTAGAACACATGGCAGCCTGTAAGAACAAAGATAATGACTCAGTCCTCTATAGACATGTTAATACTACACACAAACATGAAGAAAACACACCTGAGTTTGTGATGACAGTGACAGGCAAACATAAAAGTGCTTTGGACCGACAAATCAGTGAAGCAGTCCAAATACACAACGCCCCAAACAACCTACTGATGAACAGAAAATCAGAATGGGGTCACACACGGATAGTGAGAAGTGTTCTCACAACTGAATAGTTCTACAACAAGCCTCTGCCCACCAGTCTGAGGGTTCGCAGAACCGATCAGGCCTAACAAAAAGTAAGTGAAATTCCTTGATGGATAATATTCGTTTAGGCGTGATATATGTGTAAATTATAATAAGATTGTGCCTATTATAATTTCTCAAAAACAATGGTCATAAAATTAAGTAACGCCTATATGGCTGAAACAAGAAAACTCTCAGCATGGTAAATTTTCTTGGTGGGTTAAAAGCATACATGAGACTTAAAGGACGTGTAAAATTTGTTGCTGAACTTACAGGCTGTATATTACAATGAATGGATGTTTTAACTCTGTTTTCTTTTCTATGTTCATTAATGAGTTAAAGATGAATATTAATTTAAAATGGCAAACATAGCACACAAGATTTATTCCCAATGTTACTGAATTTTGTTGTTCTTGTTAGCTGATCATACTATATTTTTAAAACACCAGTTGGTCTTCAAACCCAACTCTGTAATATGTATCATGTTGCTTCAACACTTCAACATAACGTCAATATGGAAAAGAGAAATTTTGTTGTTTTCAGAAAAGATGGATACCTAGCAGCAAAAGAAAGGTGTTTTTTTGAGTGGAGAAACAATGGAAGTTGTAAATTGTTATAAGTTTTGGTAGACATCTTTCGACTCGTCATAAGTTTTACAGTTGCTTGCAAGTAGGAAAAGAATGCTGTGCTATATATTTTGCAGAAATTGTGTGTTCTTAATAACTCTTTGGGTGTATTCGTAAAATTGTTTCATGCTCAGGTACAACCAGTTGCACAGTATGGTGCTGAAATAGAACTACATCAAGCTGCTATACATATTGAAAATATCCATCTGTATGCTCTCAAAACATTCATAGGTGTGCATATGAAAATGCCAGATTTGATTTGATTTTTGAACACACATGTCGTTACTTTTTTTTTGTTTTTTGTTTTTTTTGTTTTGTTATGTAGGCCTAATGGTTGAAAATTTTGCGTATGAATGAAAGTATATTGCCTCTCAAAGCATATAAGATGTTGCTTGAATTAGAGCCAACCAAACGGTAAAACTGCTTGGGTATCAGGGATACGTGATTTATTGTTTCAGGATAGTATTGGTTTAAACCAAGGTGTTGAAAATAGTTTTTTGTTGTTGTTTTGTTTTGTTTTTGTTTAGTAAGAACTTTTAAAAGACTGATTATAAATGGTAAAACTGAGAAGAGTATGTACAGAACAGTAATAGATTTTCATTTTACATAGTCAGCTGCCAGGTGGTCTGTTCACAAAGTAGGCCTACACAGTAGAAGAGTGAACAATGAACAGCTTGACACAAACGTAGATATAGGTGTGCAAGCACATACACATTTTCAGTCACCACACCCACACACCCACATGTTTTCACAGATACGAGTAAATGAATTGAGATGATCATCTTACGACATCAATTATCTATATCATTACTCACCGTCAGTATGTAAGGCATTTTGCAACTCCTTGGCAATACTGCCATAATGGGTCAGCCACCATTGCTGTGACCAGTGGAGGAGTAGGTATCCTCGTTAAATTCTAAGGTGTTCAAAGCACAACTGCCAGAGTTATTACAGACAGACACTGCGCCAAGTACCGAGTAGAAAATTACGCACTCGTGAAATGCCATCCTTGGTTCAAATACAGACGATACATGCTATCAAATGGTCTTCCTCACAGACAACCCTCCGAGATCTCTGGAGAACGACATATTTCCCCCATTTGACCAAGACCTGCATGTCAGAAAAATCAGAAGAAAAGTCCTTCAGTGGATTCCCACCCACGGTGGTATACAGGAAACGAGATGACAGATGAACTGGCAACAAGAGCACAAGGAAGATCAACCAGACAACAGCGTGATCTACAGCGAGAAGAGGAGCATCATCAGATCACTCCTTGAGCTTCATACAGATAGGGTGATTACCACCTTTATCTAGAGAGCGGGAAGGGGCCCTGATGAGACGGCCCACTGGCCACTTCTGGAAGTTGAAATGGACGCCATACCAACCTGCCCCTGCTGTCAAGAGGACCATATAGCTGAACACATAACGCAGCGATGTCGTCTCTATCAACTGGAGCAACAGGAGATGAGGCTGACATATGGCTGAACATCTCCTATAACCACCAGGCTGTGTAAGCCAGCAAGGAAAAAAGACGGCCACAATCATGACCAGATGTAGCCTGACCATGTAAATGGCAAACGAAAGAAGAAGAGCAGGAATGGAGCGACAGATGTCTGGAGGCGATGGGGGGATGAATTGGATGAGGCAGGAGACGGAGTAGGAGATAGGGGATTTAAGATATGGACGGGATGGGGAATGGAGGAGGGATGTGGAGGTGGGGGAGGATAAGAATTGAGGGGAGGTAGGGGACATAGGGATAGGCATGGGACGTTGGGGTTGGAAGGGGATTAAAGAAGGTATGGGGAGATAGGGTTTAGAGGGGAAGTTTGGGATGGTGTAAGTTGAGAATGGGGCAGGAGGGGAAGGAGAGATGGTGGGGGTAGGGGATTAAGGGGTAAGGTAGGAGAATATATGGAAGGGTAGGGAGGGGAGGGAGGACAGATAGATGGGTGTGCGTGTGAAATCAACCGATAGGGAGACGGGTGGGGGTGGGGTTACATTCTGTTCTGATTTGATGTTTCATCAAGTGGGGTTCGTCACACAATACAGTAGTTTCAGCGGTGTGGAGGGGAGAGACCTACTGCGTTGGCAAGAGTTGGTCTTCCACATAACCTTGCCAGTACTTGAGCAATGGAGAGGGCAACTCTTGCCAACGCAGTAGGTCTCTCCTCTCCACATCGCTGAAACTACTGTATTGTGTGACAAACCCCTCTTCTGTGTGTGCATGTTGTACTATGTGTGTGTGTGTGTGTGTGTGTGTGTGTGTGTGTGTGTGTGTGTGTGTGTGTGTGTGTGTGTCTGTAGGCTTTCATGTAGTATGTATTGTGCTGTGTGTTTGCATGTGTGTGTGTTGTGTGTATGTGTGCGTGCATGACTTGCTTTACACTAAAATAACCTGAGGCAATACCTTATTTACCAGATACCGCTTGACATTAATATGGACAGCGTTATATTGATAATCATCATTATTACTTCCCATTTCAAGATATTGCCTAAGCATATTTTGAGCAGGCTCAAGGAATCTGCCAGATAATTCGTGGCAGATAATTACTGGCAGATTTGGAGTGTTCAGTGTGATTAATCTCTTGTACAAACTCCAAATTCCCATTTAAAGATCCTGGAAATCATGTTACTGTCCAGTGGTTTGTGGAAACAAAAACACTCAGCATGCAAGCCCACTGAGGATGGAGTATGCACACTGTGTAACACTGTATCATCTAAATGCACTTATGTGAACAGACATTAAAAGATATAACAAACGAACGAACCCCACCGCCACAATGTAGGCAAAAGAACATATGTATACAGACCGAGAAGCACTGGAATGCTTATAAATACGTAACTCACCTGATGGCAGTTTTTGTTGTTTTCTTTGTCCCTGCTCAGACTGTGATAAAGTAGCATAATTTTATGCTGGACTTGAAAGGTTGGATTTTCATGTGCTATTATTGCTGTAGAGCCATAGATGGTTTTCATTTGCAAGAATGCTGTTGCTGTTCTTGCTTTCACACATTTAAACACAATACTGAAAGTTCACTTTACAGATATAATTTGCTATTTGGAGAAAGAAAGTGTGTGTGTGTGTGCGTGAATGAGAGAGAGAGAGTGTTGTGTGTGTGTTGTGTGGTGTGTATGGATGAGTGAGAGAGAGAGAGAGAGAGAGAGTGTGTGTGTGTGTGTGTGTGTGTGTGTGTGTGTGTGTGTGTGTGTGTGTGTGCACATGAGTGAGAGTGTGTGTGTGTGTGTGTAAAAGAGAGAAAGAGTGTACACACATAAAGCGACAGACACAGAACATCCATACACAATTCAACATGTAATTACAATTATTATTTGCTGTGGTCACAACTTTCTGCACAAAAGATCACTGAACAATCTTCATACCACGAATATCTAAAATCATCTTATATCAATGATATATTTCAATGAAGAAATGAACACAGTTTCACGAAATATGCACCAAACATTTGCAGCCATGCCCAAACTTGCATATGCCTTTGTACTTCTGTAGCAGGGTGGCTGGCTTTTTTGATTGAGCCATGTACTCAAGATCTTGTTTGTGTCTTAAGTTCAATCCTACCCTGCATAAATGTTGGCTTGTTTAACTGTTCATCTTAAAGATCAAATCATTGTAGCGGTGTCAGTTTAATGTTTCGTAAGTCCCATCCCCACTCACATTCACTATTTCGAGACTTGCCAGCACATTCTCAGGCTCAGGAATTCTGCTGGCAGATTTGGGTGGAGTACATATCAAATTGTTTCAATGCAATGAATCCACCATTAACAAAACAAACTAAACAAAAACCAGTATTATTGTAGCGGGTCGGCAGTATCTTTTCATAGAGCCATGGAATCAAGACCTCATGTCTCAAGATCAATCACACCCTGAAACGTAAAAGTTTGCTCATTCGCTGCCCATTTCAATGTTCCAGTCATTTTGTGTTGGCTCGTTCACTGCCCATCTTAATGCTCCAATCACTCTGCTGGTGTCAACTTAGAATTTCATAGGTCCTGGTTCTCACCCCTATTTTAAGACCCTGCCAAGGTGTATGGATGGATTTGGGTAGGCTCAAAGAATCTACCAGATTACCTGCTGGAGCCCATATGGAATTGTTCAGATCAAATAAATCCCTTCTGAACAAACTCCAGATTCCAATGTACCCTCCCCAGAATAACAGTACTGATTTTTCCAGGCTTTTCACGGAAGCAATCAACAAACAAACAAAAGCGAGAATTCAATAGGCAATCTGAAGTTTGGAGTTTGTCCAAGGAGGATTAATCGCACTCTGACAATTCCACATTCACTCCATCCAGATCTCCCATCAATTATCTGTCAGACTCCCTGAACCTGCACAAAACCCTATGTACTGGCAAGCTCGTGAAATGAGAAGGGGCTGATGGAGAAGGGGGAGAGGGAAAAACCTATGAAACACAAAGCTGATACCACCAGAATGATGGAAACATTAAGATGGGCAGCAAATAAGCCAGTTTTAAGTGTTGCATGCTGGGATTGAACTCCAGATACCAGCAAATGACTGGCCGATCAGCAACCTTTTCATCTGGTAACAGGATATTATTAATATTTGTTTGCAATCCTGTGACCTGAACTCGCACAAATCTCATTCAAAATATTCAAATCACAAGTTGTTTTTTGTTGTTGTTGTTGCCGTTTTCTAAAGACAAACATAAGAGGAAAAACTGGCTTATAATGAATCTATGAACAACTTAAAAATCACATCTAAAAGACTTTAACGTTTTCATACAATGTAATCTCAAACTTGGTCATGTCCATGCTTACCCATTTTCTGCTATTCTGCAGGCTGGATCAATGATTTACATTCAGTTAAGCTCAATTCACATATTAAAAGACCTTGCAGTTATTCATTTCTGGTTAGCCTGAATCGCTCTTCCATTTTACAATGATCCCTGGGTGGGCAACTGGCCAGCAGAGGAGAAAATGATAAACATCCACAAAAATTAAACAGAAAAAAATAGAATTTACTAAATAATTAAAGAAAAACAATACCCAAAGTGATAAGTTCAAAGCCAATATCTACATAATTTCTTGTCAGCAAAATACCGAAAACAACAATAAACCTCACCAAGATGTCTCTAAAACATATGTAAATGTGCAAATGTGAGCAAACTCGGTAGAACCTAGTTATGCAAACAAACAGTTGTGCCTCAAGTTTTTCCAGCCCCATTTTCTGCATCATTTCACTGCACTGCCTCCAAGGCTTTCATTGCAGCTCTACAGCATGCCAATGAACCAAGGTTCTTATCATTCTGGGCTGCAACTCACAGGTACACTTGTATAACATGAGTGGGCTTTTGCATGTATGATCATTGTTTATCCCACTATGAAGGCCGTCATACACTGTTTTTGCAGGAGTGTGCGTGATGGGTATTTGTATGTTTCCATAAGCCACTGAATGCTTAACATGGCTCACTGGATCTTTTTAACATGCGTATCTGTGTTCTGCATGCCTATATACACAATGGGGGGTTCAGGCACTAGGAAATCTGCACATATGCTGACATTAGAGAAATTGGAAAAATCTCAAGCCTTTACCCTCCAGGCAACATAAAAAATTCCAACTGCAACATCCTAACCAACTTGATAGTGTCCAGCAAACCCTAGTTCACTTTGTGGCTATCTCTGTGCCAGCGAGCCAGTCAAGATTATCATGTTCAAGCCTGCCAGAGGCTGCCCACCAGAAACAATCCTGGGCTGCAGTGGTGGTTTCTAGTGGTACCTAATTCTACAGAATCAGTGCACAACCTACTGTGCCACCAACTGATTGCAATAATCAGTCTGCTGCCTAGTCTGACCAAGTGAATTTTCTTTCCTTATCCAAGAACAAAACAAAAGGTTCAAATCCTTCCACACACTTATTAGCAAAGTGGCAAGACTCCAACAAACAAATCTTCGAGATCATGACATGGTCACTGGTCTGGACCTAAAACTGCAGAGGCACAAAGATAAAGTGGTGCTGGAGAGAATTACACATTCTCATACTAAACAAATATAGTTTGACAAGTTCGATAGAAATCAAAGAGAGAATGGCAATGTGGTTGCTCTCAGTAGCTGTTTGAACAACCCCCCAAAAAAATCCACTTATGACTTCCATCCGAACATGTTCTCCCTACAGGCTTGTATATTTTGGCTCTGGAACAAACTTTGCTGATTTTAGTGTAAAGGAAATGTGTACTCGCCCCTGAGAAATGACTGAAAAGAGAAGACAATTCTCCAAAGTGATGTTTCTAAAAATGACAGGAAAGTCTGCATAATACTTAGTTACATAACATCCCAACTCCAGTTCAATTCTGTACACTGACATGCAAATTAAAAAAAAATGAATGTACTGGGCAATTTTTGGGGGGTGGGAGTGGGGTCAAAATAAGGAAATAAATAAATAAAATATTACACACATTTCAAAGGTAACTCTTGGTTTTGATTTTTTGCTTCTTTCCTTTTCCACTTTTTTGTTTTCTTTTTTCAGTCCCTCCTCTAACCCTCACTTTTCATAAAGCAGCATCAAGGTAACTGTAAGCAGCAATGACGGCAAAGTGGCTAACAAGGCCAATTATTCCATGACCAATCAGACTGACAGTGTTCAACAACTTTCTAGCTTCCAAATGAATAACCCACAACATAATTTTACTGAACAGAGGTGAATGTCTACTGTATTCCCATAATCAATAATATATGGTAATCAATTTGAGTGCACTGCAACACTTAAAAATACTGCCACAGTTTCTGTAACTCTCAAAACCAACAATCAGCCCACATTCAGCCTAAAACATACCACAACAAATGTCTTGACTCAAGCAGGATACCATTGTTGGGGCATAACAATATCACTCATAATGATATCACAAACCAACCAGTATCCATCAGATTGCTGAAGAATATACTGTGTATTCATAAGCTGTAGTGAACACTGAAAACAAATATAATACAAGCACTGTGTATACCAGCTGATGGGAACAATCAGAATAAACTCATGTGTTGGATCAACCTGAAAAAGCTAAAAGGCATAAAATATACTTACAGAGACTGAGAGAGTACTACCATGCAGGGGACGGGTATACTTTGCATCTGGTCAATGCACTTTTGTTATAATGAAGAGTTAGGGGTATACTTTGCATCTGGTCAATACACATTTGTTTATGAAGAAAGTTATTTCAAATTTTTCACACTGCTAGAACAATGCCTAAGGATTAGAGCACAACACATTCAACTTCTTCTAAACGTAATTATCTAAAAATAATTGCAACTGGTATCAAATACAGCATTTACTTTGTGCACAGTATATCAAAATGACAGCATATCTGTTTCTTGTAAAAAAAATTATCAAGTTATGGCAAACACATAACTCTGGTCTTAATGTAAAATGAAGTGTCTGTAACTGACATCATCTCACATATAGTCCGAAATAATCACTAAATTTGCATGCCTTACTTGAAATAATGCTAGCACAGTTGTAGACACAGGGTTTATTTTACTTCATGACCAAGAGGAAGGTACCAGCTTTTAGCATGCCAAATCTTGAGCAGTTACCCCAAAATTATGGCACACAGCATATCAAAATCACCTTCTTTTTCTTTTTCTAGAAAATAAGACACAAAACTGAACACTGAGTATTTACAGAATACCTCAGAGATCACCTCTAGGTAAGGCTGACCCTCCCTCTGTGTCTGCTTGTCCTGCAGCTCAAACCTTCACCTTCTCCTCCTCAGTCTCCCCTCTGTCACTGATATTAGTGCCTGCCTTTGTGCTGTGATAATAGCAGTCAAACCATATTTGGAAGAACTGCTCCGAGAGACAACAGAGCACATTGTAAGATTGTTCAGTTGTCACAGGAATCATCAGAACTAAACTCACTAGAACTACCAAAGTGTCTTTCATAATGTCGTCAGGGCTCCCAATTTTCTCAGAAATCCGCAGGCTGCTTCCGAGAATAAAATGTGCTTTCCGAGAAAAAAAATCGACTGATATTTTTCCTTCTGCGAAATAGTTTTGTCAGTCTGTTGATCTCTCGTAGCAGACGACAAAATTCCGTTAAGGGGGATAAATCCGGTATCATTTTCCGCTAGTCACTTCCGGTGTTGTTTGTCAGGCGCGGCCTGTTTTCAGAACTGAATGCAAAACTTTTCAGACAGTGACCATGTCTCGAGCCGATATTTTGGGGAGAGGGTCTGCCGCAGGGAAACGTGTTTGACAAACACTGCAAAAATAAGCGATGTTAGGAGCGGATTTCACGAAAAATTGATGTCATGGAAATGAGCACATCGTAAACACGGCTCTCAAAAACAACAGAGGCTGGCAGAGCCTGCTTTGTGACAGTTTGTGAAGTCAATTAAAATAACTGTAGTCAAGCAAGCATCCACAACCTTTCAGATCATTTCAAGTCAAAGAAGCACCAGTCTAGGTTGTTTAATGTTTGTTGGCACATGCAATAGAAAAATATTCACCAAATTATTTTTCTTGAAATCTGACACCAGAATGTTTTAATTATTTGCTTCAGTATAGAGGATCATAAACAAGCCTAAACTTGTGCCAGATAGCATCAGATTGCAATATTTTGCATCTATACTCAAAAACATTTCCTGGGGGAGCATACATTTTCAGAGAATTATTTTCATTTGGCATTGGGACCCCTGGTAATACAACTTCTGAATTTTCACCAGAGAACCAGTGGGCATGGCACTTGCCCGTTGTGAACTGCAAGGAATCGCACATTATTGCTATGACTGAGAAATTGTTTCCTCTCCACTGCAGTTCACATTTGGAGTCAATCTTCAACCCTAATTTTTTGGGGGAGTCTTTACTTCCACAAAATAATTTCTTCTAGGGCTTTTTACATGTCCTTTTCCTGTCCAAAGACATGCTGAGGAGTGGGAAGTGCCTCCTGTCAATATGCAACAGAAAACAACGCTAACACTTCCTCTGATTAACAGTGTACGGAGACAGTCATTTGTGCAAGTCCGAGTTACCATTCTTGAACCAAGCACAATGGGCAGGGTTACTGTTAGTGTTTTACAGTAACATTGACACTATACTATTGGGAAATGGCAATGCAAATGAAAAATGGAAAAAAATTGATTTTTTTGTCTGTCTAACCAAAAATAAGAAACCCATGCCACAGACAGTGTACCAAAAAACAATAACAAGGAGTCTGGAAATCAGCCCTTTAGACATAGAAAATATGCATGGATATTGGTGACTGCATGTTCTAAACACTTATTTCTAATTCGCATTTTGTTTTTTCGTCTGTTGTTATTTGCTGAAAGAATACAAATGTGACCCATTTTCATGAAAGGGAGCCCAAATGGCTGGTGTCAAGCCAAGCAACAGCCCAGAAAACATACTGAGGTTAATCAGGGTGATTTTGAGACTTTTGATTTGCTGTATTCAGTAACCTTATACTTAACATACAAATTTCACCACAAAATATGCTAAAATGGTCTTTTAAAATTATGTATCCCCTTAAGTTTTGCACAGTGTTTACAATGTATAGGACCTCAATATATCATACCTCAGCCTTGTAACAACTGCATCTGTGAATTCTTAAATTTTCAAAGGATTTTAACAATGATTGCTATGGAAAAAACCTGGAAAACTTCGTGCCTACCTTATTGACTTCCTCAAAATGGCTACTTCTTCACTTGCTCTGTTAAAGTAGCTATAATTCAGGCACTTTTACTATTTTTAGAGTTTTGATTTAAATACCTTTGGAAAGAGTATTTCTACCACTTATCAATGATATGAATATCTTTACACCCTTCCCCACCACAAACCCACTTTGGCCGCTTACTGTAAGTAAAGTGCAACAAACATGTTTTAAACAAGGAGTTTTCATACTATATATATTTAAATCATTGCTACCATACCGTCTGTGATGATGTCTGCAGATAACTATGCATATTCCCTCTTCCTATGGGACCCATCTCAAAACTCTTTGATATTATACTGAACATCCCTCAACACATTCATTCAGTGGCCTGGAAATTACCATCACCAACACTGCATTGCACAGATAAAAATGCATGACTACAGATCATTTTCTTTTCACCGACACACAACAAACTGAAAAGCCATGGGGCATTTGTAGACATGCACATTCACACACAAAGTGTCACACACAAAGTGTGCCATACAATATACTTCATATATACACATAGTGCTTTAATCATACTCTCATACCTCAAAGCCAAAGCAAGAACAATCAATCTCTCCTAATCAATCTCTCCTTTTTATAAAATGGAAAATCAAAAAAGAAAAAGAGAGCCACATTTCAGATAAAAACACAAAAGCAAAAAGTATATCAACTTCTATATATGGTGTACAATACTTCTCTACACATCTCTTTTTATTTTTCTCTTCAAACACAAATGTATGTGCACACACATGCATGTAAGCGCGCGCACAGCACACACACACACACACACACACACACACACACACACACACAAACAAACACACACACACAAACACACACACACACACACACACACAAACACACACACACACACACACACACACACACACACACACACACACACACACACACACACACACACACAGCATGTAATTAATGGATACCGGAAGAGTCTGAACAGAAAAACATGTTCAATGATATACAGATCTCTTTCTTTTGGGGGAAAAAAGGTGGAAAAAAAAGAAGAGAAAAGAGACAATTGAAGGAGTATACTACTGAAAATCAACTCCTGTTCATTTACCATTCTATTCACCACAAAATACAGTATTCTGTCCATAAGTCATTTTATTTTTGTGTAAAACAGACCAACATGTCGTTTCAACATCACACTCCTGACAACTACAGGTTCAAAGTCAGTTTGCTCAAGATGGTACATAAAAGTATGAAAATGACCATTAGCAATAATAGCAAATGCAATGTAAGAAGATGCAAATGCAGTGTAAGAAGATGAACAACAGGAAACTCCTCATTACTGCTGTGCCCTTTCAAACACTTTCCACAAGAAACTGTGTCATTCTCCTTCTCTCATTCACCGTTTACATGAATACTGCATCACTGAAAATTCTAAAAATGTATCTTTTGAGATATTTTGTGCTGGATATGTCCATAAAAACTGTACTGCCCATACATTTTCCTGACATGGATCAACTAACCTTAAATAATACTAAATTTCAATAGAAGCTGAATATTTTCATTAGCTCTGTTCTTACAGCTGAATGTGGTGGCAATTGTAAGTAAGATGTCAAAAGGACATCATCAGCACAAGATCAAAACTCTATACTGATCAACAATTTTTGGAATGGAAGACATTTGCCCCCTAAAAAATGCACCATTACAAAGATTAATCTTGATCAGAAAGACTGGAAATACAACTGAAATTCTGATGAAACTGTAATATCTGGACAATCTTCAGTTCCCATCAACCTTTTTATCTTTTTCGTTCATGGGTATGTCTCGGATTATGTCAAGTATGATGCAATAGCGATGAAAATAATAAATTTGTGGTAAATACCCTCGGCCTTTGCATAAGCCCTATGTACAAGCTGGACAGTTTGTGTGGGTTTGCTGGGATCCACTGAGTTCAGTCTCTTGGGATCCATCCAGTGAAAAACAAAAAAAATCAGGATCTGCAAACCCAGCTAGGCTGCTGACAGCCAGCCAGTATATGAGCGTGAACTTGTGTGTGTATGCAAACTTGTTTTCATGCATGCATGTGTGTATCAGCGTGTGTGTGTGTGCATGCATATATGCACATATGTGCACGTATGTGTGTAAATATGCATCCACAAAAATATACAAATCTTCATAACAACCAACTATCAGCAAACTTTGAGAAATACCATCTTCTGCTTTTCTTTTTCTTTCTCCACGTCAACATGATTTTCAAAAAGCTTCCAATAAAAGTGCTGGCACATATCTGCATGTATTTATCTCACTCCATCATGCTCACAATGACTGACAGTAAAAAAAAAAATTGAAAATTTCAGACTTAGTTAACATTGTGAGGACACAGATATAGTGGCAAGTTCAAACTGGTAGTAAACAGATCACATTATTCCTTTCACTCAACTGAAAATGACAAAACTCAAAGGACATGTTTGCTATTCATTAATGGATATGAAACAGGCATTATATTCTCACCACAACTACCTTGATCTAGCAAACAAAAGAAGGTGACCTGACAAATTTTATTATCCTCGACTTGACAAGATAATCAAGTCTAGGAAGGCAAAATGATAAACAACAGATATCACTCTCTGTTCCTCAGAATTTTTCAAAGGCCTCACAGACGAAATCTTTATTAGTTTGACAACAGAAAAAAGAAACGGGAACACTTCCCCATAAACTTCAATTTTGCTGTATTGAAATCTGATTTTGCAAATTTTGCCAACCATTCTGATTAAGATGAATACTCCTCACCCATTATACATTCACCCAGCAGCAATCAAACACCAGAGACCTTGTAAAGGAATAGCCACCAGCCACACAATCACACTGCAAATATTTGAAGTACACATGTTGGTGTATTTCAATGTCAAACTTGCTTTAACCCTTTGATTCCTGCACCGTGTCTACCAACATCCTGCATTGCCAATCATGCCAGCAAGGCAAAAACCTAATCATTTGACTGCCTCACCTTATCTACCAGCTTCCTGCAGGAAGCTGTTGGATACGGTGAGGGAGTTAAAAGGTTAAGTTTTTACAGTTGGTGGATCAGTGCAGGAGTCAAAGGGTTAAACAAAATGAGTAATTAGGAAGTCAGGAACACAGCGAAAGAAAATGTTTCCCTTTCCACACGAAACTTTGGGCAGTGAATGTTAATGAAATGTTGGTCAAACAGTTGTCTCACAGAGACTTCTGATTCGGTAAATCTGAATGAAATAGACCAAATTTCATAATCATAATAATGACAAGATCTAACTGTAGAAGAAAGGGTAGAGACTGCTATTATGATTTGACCAGAATATTTCTCTTTTCTGTTTCTCTCAAATGTGGGTGCAAATAACAAAGAGATTCCGCAATTCTACTGACCACTGTATCAGGATCTTCACGTGTCTACTAATAATTCCATATATATTCGATTCATACTGACATGTGCAATTACAGCTGAAAGCATGCTAGCACTGTCTTCTGGAAAAAAGGAATCAAAAATAACTTCATTCATTTTAGTCACACCATTCATTTAATTTCTGTTTGATCAATCAGATACGTTTTGAATTTGTGTCACATCATTCATTTTTATCTATTTGATCAATAAAATCTCTTTTGAATTTGTAAGTATGTGGCTGTATGTTATTCAGCTCTGACTTCATTATTATACAGGTACAAAAACCATTTGCATTTTTCATATTGACAAGTACCCATACTTGAGCTACTTGCTGAAGTTCAACATACTCACTCACATAAAATACAAAGGAATTCCAAACAATGTTCAAAATAGTAATGATAATAAATGCTTTATTTTCTGAGTAGTTCAAATACTAATATACTTCATCTTCTGAGAAGTTTAGATACTAATAAAACAAGAGCTACACAAAGTGTGGGCAGCATACACAAATCCCTCTGTCATACAATGTACACAAATGTACAATACACACAAAGCCTGTCATACAATATACACCAATGTCTAATCACACTCATACAATACACACAAATGTCTAATCACACGAGTCAAAAATGCTGTCTACACATTGGAACTTCCCCCGTGACAAGATAAAAGACTCTAGGTTTTAAAACAGCTGCAGTCCATTCAACAAAGTGTATAATTGCAGACTGACAAATGCAAAAATGACAACAAAAGAGAAAATAAAGGAAAGAAAGTTCCCATGACCCAATCAACAGATCTGGCCAATGAAATTTTCACATCTACCATTTCCTACAGAGCGTAAAAGTAAGTAAAATAAAACAAACAAATAAAACTGACGGTTACAGGAACCTTACCCAAACAATGACAAGCCATGAAAATCAAATATCATAAAACAGTCATTGTACATCTCCACTTGTCCTGTTCTCTGACTGATAAAATGGTGTGAGAACAGAGGACGTCGATCAACAAAAAGACGAAACTGGCCAGTAGGACACAACACCTGACAGGCCATGAGAAGTCCAGGGAAATGGGGGTGAGGGGATGGAGAGACGACGCAGATGATGACAACAATCATGCGATGAGAAGCCAGAAGATGAAGATAATGCCTACCCAGAGAAAGACTTTGGACAAGAACTGCTCTTCAGCCTCTTGCGGGGAGCCTGGTGCCGCTGAAATAAACCGATAAAAAATAACACTACTGTCCTGATGAAAGTCCACAATATATAATACTCACCTGATATTATCAACAGATTTAACTATTCACAATAACATAATCAAAAGACTACTGTTTTCCTGATAATATGTAATACAGTCATATTCTATCATTACTTTAGTATAATCTATCATCACACAACTATTTTCCTGATAACAGTAGCTACTTATTACTCCATCACATCTCATGTCAATGTCTGTGTGGTTAGCATGTCTAATTAAGTAATAGCGCCATTCTTATTTTTCCCTATTACAGTTGTTTTTCAAGGACTGGCACTGTCTATCAAGCTGATCCATTCATTTTCTATACCATAGGTGTGATCATTCCCACTTTCTTTACCTGTTTTTAATGTTTTTTAGATCTTATTCACTGCTTCTGAAGTGTCGCAATAAAAAAAGGGGGGACCAAACAAAAAAGCATCATCCACTAACCAATTAAAACAACACACACAAAAACAAAAGATACTTCACACATTTTCACTATCAGTAGATGAACTCTATGTGAGATATTACTCATTTGTCCAACAAACAATGCCTGATATGCATAGCCCTACACTGCATTCAGAAAGGAAGAAACAACAATACTTTTTTCCTAGAAAGGGTAAGAGTACCGTTTCCCTTCAAATGTATTTTGCATGAAAGTCATGAAAAGGCATACCATGTGTAACTGATGACAAAAGCAATGACTGCCTAGTGTGCAGGGCAAAGCCTGAAAGTGCTCAAAGAGTTTCACTTTTGAGTTGGACAAGAAAACAACTAACAAAAATTTTGAGTTAGATAAGAAAATGACTATTAAATTCAAAACCACAACTTCTGCAGTGAAAAGCATGTTTCACAAATAACTTGGGTTTTTTTTTGTTTTCCATTCTGATTTTTTTTTCTTTCTTTTTTTTTGCATGCTGAATTTTCAGGATGCATGTTGTTTTGCCCACATTACATAGGTGGAATGTTGCTGCACAATCTGCATACTCTGTCTTCAGTGGGTGTACATGCTTGGGGGTTTCTGTGTTTCTATAAGCCACTGGACTCTCATCTGTAACATGCATATTTAATATTCTGTGTGCATATGTACATGAAGAGGGTAGGGCACAAAAGGATCTGTGCACATGTGACCTTGAAGATTGAAAAAAATCTTCACATTTTACCCACCAAGAGGAAGTACCAAGACAGGACTGAACCCATACCTTCCAACTCAAACATTTTACCCACCAAGAGAAAGTACCAAGACAGGACTGAGCCCATACCTTCCAACTCAAAGTCCTACTATTGGTCTATTTAAAAACATATGTCCAGGTGACAAACATCTCCAATGACTTCTTGTTATGGATTTATTCACCTTGCAGATGGGAAAGAGTAATCAGTGGAAGATATGAGCATATACATGTACAGACATCATATTAAGCCAACTCTGAAGGCGCATCAAAGACCTCCAAAATTCTTTTTTTAAAAGTAACATGCTTTATCTCATTCCAATAAACATGAAAACAGGTATCTTTTTCAATATTAAATAAAACAACTAAGTAACGCAAACATTCTCACTATTCCACGGAAGACACTTACGTGGGGCAGGCCGTCCATCATTAAAGTTGAAGGTAGAGGCAAAAATACCGAAAGGAAAGGCACCAATGCCAAAGGAAAACTGGAAACCCCCATCACCACCAAAGCCAAAATTGGAGAAGGCCTGAAATCCAATTTCAAACACAAGGCTATCATTAACTTGAAGTTCAGACACACAACTATGGGCGTCATTAATAGATATTTTGTTTGAAAGATTTTTTATTCAAAATGAAAAGGGAAAACTAGCCGTGGGGGAAGCAAGCGGTAGCCTAGCTCTAGTTTCTACTATACAAGAATAAGTTAATTTCCTGGTTCCATCTTCAGCACACACTTGGACCAAAACTTTCAATCTTCCCTACATCATATCAATTAGAAAAAAAACACACACAAAAACAGACTACTGGTACCTCTCCGTAACATTTCAAAGAGGAACTCTACATTGATGTGCACTGAAGGGATTGAAATATTCTGAATCAAACCTGATCAAAGTGACAGACATTCTTACAATCACAGTCGCACTCAACAGGCACTATTCATGTTCACAATTAGTGGATGCATACTGACCCCGGAATTTTCTGGTTCAGATCTCTGTCCTGGTGGACGTGGTGGTAAT
>JAPXFY010000022.1:24093045-24243045 GCA_030674185.1 Monoplex corrugatus | reverse complement strand
TCCAGCTTTCCCGTTGTGACCAAGTGCTCCGAATCCCCCTTATATATGTGTGTGTGTGTATATATATATATATATGTAATCAGTTTCTTTGACAAAATTTCTAATGCAAACCTGTACATAAAAAACATGCATACAAAAATTTGTTTTTAAAGTGAATGGCTAATGAAAGAAAAGACTACTGATCAATTAATCGCACAGAATCATTCTTCTTACATGTACACATACAAATGTACGCACATACGTAAAAACATGTGTAAATATGAGTGGATGTTTATGAAATATGAAATTCATGAGATCATTTAGAACTGATAGTATGGTAAGTAAACAATGTCACAAGCTATCTGAACTGAAAGACACTTTGTTGCTAGAAGTAGAACCATCTGTACGACAGAAGACAAAATAATGGAAGTAAATAACAAACAAACAACCCTTCCCCCCATAAAAAAGACAACAAAACAAAACAAAACAAAAAACCCCAAGAGACTAAAGCAGTAAAAAAGATGAAGCAATCAACAGGCCAGTACAAGACTGAGTCATACAAACGGAAGGGAAAAGTTCCAGTTTATATGAAGTTACATTTTAAGACATTACTGATTACTGCCTCATTGCCTCATTTCTGTGGGACTCAGAGATTGAAAACATCTGCCATTAGGTTAAAAATAAATCATTTTGAAAAATCAATCATACTATTCATAGTCTAAGGTAATGACATGATCGTCTAAGGTAATGACATGATCTATCTGTGTCCCTTTGTTTATGTCATGTTTCTTGAGTTCCTGATTGTGCGGTTTATTTTTACCTATCACCAATAGCACCTGCTTGACACATGATTGCTGACCGGGACTGTCAAAACAATAAGAAAAAAAAACAGTTAAATATTTTTTTGAAAAGAAACACAAAATGTTTGTACTTGAAATTAGGAGTATTAACTAAATGTTTTTCCTAAGCTATTTCTGATGTTTCTGTCAACCAGTGGGAAGCACCACACACAAAAAGGACAGGTGCGACAGTCACGTGATTAAGATGCTGGAAGTCCAATTGGTAGGTCTGGGTTCAATTTGGCAATGCCTAGTGGATAAAACTTTTTAGTAAAAGGATGGAGATATCTCCTAGATCAACAGATCGGCAGACCTGCTAACACCTGGACCCTCTTCATGTATGCACATGAAGAACATCCACTACACACACACACACACACACACACATATACTACACGTCATTATTGAAGGGCCAGGAACGTTTTTGAGTCAATTTTTGAAAGGAGAAATAACCTATTTTCTCTTACTCTTTTCTCCAATTCGTTGCCGTAACTGAATGGATAAGAGCTCAGACAACATTGCAGTTTCCTTTAGGCACGTGTTTGGGGATTTGCCGATTTGCAATGGGCGGCCCAAGGAAGACAATTTCCACACGAAATTGTCGAATCTTCAGCAGGGTCTCTCTGACGACGCAGGCAAGGTAGCGACAAAATTCGCTTTGCACGTGCAAGGCAAGCCCTTTTTGAACACTACTCCAGCCAAAGTTGCCCGCAGACGAGGATAAAAAGGACCCGTTCTTGGTTCGTTTTAACCATGCTTGCAAGACGACGGATGACGGATGAGCAGCGGGGGAGAGCCCTCGCTCTGCTTGATGAAGGCCTAGCGCAGCGGGAAGTTGCTAGACGACTTGAAGTGTCGCATTCCACAATCCAGAGACTGCTGGAGCGCTTCAATGAGACTGGAGCAGTCCAGGAAAGGCGTCACACGGGTCGACCCAGAGTAACGACAAGACAGCAAGACCGCTACCTTGCCCTCTCCGTCCTGAGGGAAAGGGCATCCACTGCGGTGACCTTGAGGGGTCAGCTGAGGGACGCAACAGGTGCTAACATCAGCTGCAGCACGGTGAGAAGACGGCTACATGAGGCAAACTTGAGGTCACGGAGACCGGCCGTCCGACCCGTGCTGTCACCGGTCAACAGAGTGCGCCGCATGACCTGGGCCAGGGAGCACGTGACCTGGACAAGGCAACAGTGGGCCCGGGTCTTGTTTTCGGATGAGTCCAGGTTCACCCTGACCTTTAACGATGGCCGGGCTCGGGTGTGGCGACGTCAAGGGGAGAGGTTCGCTGACGCCACTGTCCAAGAGCATAACCGGTACGGCGGCAGGTCGGTGATGGTGTGGGGTGGCATGAGCCGTGGTACCCGGACCCCCCTGCTCCCCATTGACGGCATCCTGAACGGGGTCCGGTACCGGGACGAGGTTCTGGCGGCCGTGGCACTGCCTGCGCTTGTGGACCTTGGTCAAGGCGCCATCTTCCAGGACGACAATGCACCTGCGCATCGAGCACGCCTTGTGACCGACTTCCTGGAGCAGCATGAAGTCGTCCGTATGGCCTGGCCAGCGTGCTCACCTGACCTGAACCCAATTGAACACCTCTGGGATGTGCTCGGGAGGCGCATCAGGGACAACCACCCCCCACCGGGCACCCTGGCCAGGCTGGTCGACATCCTGCAGATCGAGTGGGCGGCCATCCCTCAGGACACACTCCGTACCCTTGTGGGGTCGATGCATCGGCGCTGTGAAGCATGCATCCAGGCTCGGGGCGGACACACGCGATATTGAAAACAGATTGGCCAAATCTGACACTTTCTGTTTTTTGAAAAGGGGGGGATGTTCCTTTAAATGCATGTGCTGTTCACTAATGGGTCATTGTGCTAATTTCTTTTTCCAAAACAGGTGTGGAAATGATGAAATAAAACATAGAATCAATTCTAAACATTGTCAATTATTTCAACTTAAAATTAGAGAGGAAGGAAGAAGTGGCCCTTAAATTATGATTAGGAGTATATATATATATATACATATATGTGTGTGTGTGTGTATGTGTATGTGTATGTGTATGTGTGTGTGTGTGTGTGTGTGTGTGTGTGTGTGTGTGTGCGTGCTTGCGTGCGTGTATACATAATTATGTATGGGCATGTGCAGACAAACGTATGCCTACATAAGTTCTATACACCAGTCACACAAGAGAGAGAATATGCTGAGCCAATAAAATGATTAGGTTTGTTCAACAAAGTTTCCAACTTCTCTTGACTTCACACACACACACACACACACACACACACACACACACACACACACACACACAAACACACACGCACGCACACACAGCAAATGGTAGTTTAAGTGAAATGCAATGAACAGTTTTGATCAGTTAACCAATCACCTTCATGACAATCCATCGATCTATCAATCATACACCCAAATTATCACCTCAATCACATTTTATATATCCTATAAGGCTATCAACTTACAATCCATATTCTCCAATACGCAAACAAGCTGAGAAGTTTAACATCAGTTTCTCTTACATTCATTGATCATTCAACATGTTCTACTTTGCTAACTGATCCTTTTGTCCAGACTCAGGAACAGAGGTCATATGCAATTACAGTATGCTACACACAATGGGAATCAAATGAAACGTGCCAAGTCCTACCAATAATAAATGCCACAAAGAGGGGAAAAAAAAACAACTATTAGATTAAAATGTTAGTGTTCTAATGGTTTCAACTAGATCTAATCATTTACTTGCGGGTCATTACTATTACAACCAGTTAATCCTATGTGTATACCACAATGAAAAAAAAAAGACAGTAAGCCACAAAGCCTAATTTCTTTATTTGACTGACAACAGTGACCTGACAACTTTATTTACCTGACTTGATATTCAAGTTACCAATTTCAACCATGCAACCACCCACATAACATTAAAAATTCCTCCCTTCTTGACAGATGTCACCTGTATAGATCTGGTAAGAATGCAACAACTGTGTTACCACAAAATAAGCATGTAAAGGAAAATGTTCCACATTATCATATTGAATATGCCACACCCACCCCTCCACGAACTTCAAGACCAATGTCTCTTTTCATATAATGACAACAACAAAATCTCATGGAAATGAAAGGATAGGCCTACTTGTTTGCACGGAACTGAATACGTGTGAACTTTTTCAAACATTTCGATGGGTCTGCAGACCGATAAAACATTCAAACTTAGAAAGCGTGTGACCAACAAAAACAAGTAGTCAGCAGCTCACCAAAACAAATGACCACACATACTGACGACCGCATCGTTCGCCGTTTCAAGACAAATGTTGCACTCGTACTTGCCAGCTGATTCTTCGGCAGAATTGCCATCTCCGCTCGATGGCGGATTACTATTCGGAGGAGATGTGTCAGTACTCATTGTTATGTTCTGGAGGCTTCTGACATGGTAATCTAACACCAACACTTCTACGTCTCGGAGCGAGACATACGTTGCATTGCGCATGCGTAGTTTTGACAGGGGAAATAAGGCATAGGCCTACAACAAAGTTGTCAATTTGTCGTCTGGTTCTGCCCGTGAGATATGGGCGTCATGGCTGCTGTTTCACAAGGCTGTTGGAACTTCGTCCTTGAGAAAATTGCCTGACAAAAAAACTGGGAACTCTATTTCCTCAAACGAAAGATTTTGTGTATATCTATATACACACCATGACACAATGGTGACGGATTGATTAACCCCCCAGAAAAAAAAGACCCTTTCCTCAACGTAATTGTCTGGTCTGAAATAAAACAAAAGAAACAGAAGCCTTTGAAGAAGACAATGCTTGAAAAAGAGAGGGAGGGGGGTTGGACGAGGGGGGGGGGTGGACGAGTCTTACTACAAAGGAGGAAATACGTCATCCTCTGTAGGAGTATAAAGACTTCTTTAAATTAAAGGACCTGAATAGCCTGTAGCTGACAGGGTGCTGTGGGAGGGTCACCTGCTACTCCCCAATCTCCAGCATTTTTTTTATTTCTTTACCTTTTTCTTTTTTTTTTCTTTTTCTTGTATATCTGAAATAGTCTTCCTGAAAGGTTTCAGTTTTGTATTATATTTTAGTCCAGACAATTTACTCTCTTGAGTAAAAGGTCTTCTTTGTTTTTGTTGTTGTTACCTTGTTCTTGCCTTTTTGTTCTCATCAATGGCACTTATTCTCAACCTGCATACCTGACCTGTGGTGTTCCACAATGATCTGTCCTTGGCCCTGTTCTTTTCACTCTTTACACCTCCCCCCTGTCCACCATCATCAACTCCCACTCTATAAAACACTTCTTCTATGCTGATGACACCCAACTTCAAGACAGTGACTCACCTGATAATATACAGCGCCTGTTGACTCGCACCACTGAGTGTTACTCGGACATTAAGAACTGGATGACACACAATAGACTTCACCTTAATGACGACAAGACAGAAGCTATCCTCATTGGCACCCGTCAGAAACTTTCTCAGCTGCCTCTTCTTTCTCTCCCATTATGTAGCACATCAGTCCCAATTTCTGATTCAGCTAAAAACCTTGGTGTCTGCATTGACTCTACCCTCTCCATGAACAACTTTGTTTCTCAAACTGCCAGATCTTGCTACTATCATCTCCATCGTATAAGCCTGATCAGGAAGTAGCCTATCTCTCTGTCGAAACAACTGCAAAACTCGTTCTCTCCTTCATAATGTCTCGCATTGACTATTGCAATTCACTCCTGTCTGGTCTTCCTGCCTCCACCATTCACATCCTACAGCGCATTCAAACAATGCTGTACCCTTGTACTCAAAAAGAAAAAAGCTGACCACATATCTCCTCTCCTGCACAACTTTACTGGCTCCCTGTATCAAAGCGCATACAGTACAAACTAGACACCATGTGCTACAAAAGCCTCAATAACGCAGCCCCCGATTACCTGTCAAGCCTACTTGAGATCTATGTTCCTCAGTACCCTCCGCTCTACCTCCGATCCTCTGACTTTTCGCTTTCCACGCACTAAGCTCAATACCTATGGTCCACGAGCCTTCTCTGTTTCTGGTCCACTCTCCTGGAACAAACTTCCTCTCTCAGTCCGTCAGCAACCTACTTTTGTCTCCTTCAAGTCCGCTCTCAAAACTCACTTTTCTCCTCTGCATAAAATCCTAACCTCACTCACCCCCCCCCCCCCCCCCTGCAGCCTGTCTCCGCTCGGAGGGGAATCACATTGTTATAATATATAATTGTGTATGGTGTGCTCTCTGTGGTTTTCCATTGCTTTTATTCTTGCTTTTATTTTTTATTCTTTCTCCCATTTGTAGCCATGCGTGTGTGTGTTGTGTGTGTGTGTGTGTGGTGGTGCGTGCGTGCTGTGTGTGTGTGTGTGTGTGCGGCGCGCGCGCGCGCGTGTGTGTGTGTGTGTGTGTGTGCGTGTGTGTGTGTGCGTGCGTGTGTGTGCGTGCGTGCGTGCGTGCGTGCGTGTGTGTCTGTTTCAGCGCTTAAATTTGATTTTATCAAGATTTTGCGCTATATAAATATTGTAATTATTTATTATTTACCATTACAAGAGAAACAACACTACTTTTCCTCTATTGGGGCTGTAACAACGTACACACATTTCAAATGCCTTACTGGGGCCGGATTTATGAAGGGGGCACAAGCCGTACGATCCTGGTAGTCTTTCTCAGGTTAGAAATATTACTCACTAGGCTCTACACATCAAGAAATTCTTGATGAGGACTTTGAAACTTATAGGGACTACCTAGTATCCCAAAACACATGGGACCTTTAAAAAAAAAGGTCAAATAATGATAATGATTTCAACTGTATAGTGCAAACAGAGGTAGTCCATGTCAAAGCATGTTCGTTGTACTGTACATAAAAATGTTAAAACGTTGTGGGATTTGTCAACCCTGATCAGCTTCTGTCCAGAGCTCGGCATGCTTTGGGCTCATCACGAAGACTGGGAACATCAAGTGGAGTTTTATCCCTCTTATGCATGTTGCTAACATTTCCTGATCAATAATGCAGATATCTGCATTTCAGTCTCGGGCTTAATGACACCAGGATTATCATGTGACGGAAAGCATTGAGTATACCCCTATCACACAAGAATCACAGAAGGAATTCCATGGAATCATGATCATCATCATCCATTATCATGAAATCCTCAGTCATCATAACATCGTAAAACTTTTGAATTTTTACGGGTTCTGTAGCCCTTCGTGTCCTGATCGTGTGGTGACCTCGGTTTTGGTTTCCTGTACTGTTTCTAGATCTATACCTGAAGGAAAGTCAGATTGGGGTCTTGCAACACACAGGTGTTGTGCTTATGACACGGTTATTAGAGAATCATAGTGGTTTATGTGTACCGTGTGTGTGTGTGTGTGTGTGTGTGTGTGTGTGTGTGTGTGTGTGTGTGTGTGTGTGTGTGTGTTTATTTTTTACTAAGTCTGGTTCTGCATAATTGAATGATTACTATTAGTGGCAGGGAGCTGAATAGGCAGTGTCGTGTGTGTGTGTGTGTGTGGTGTGTGGTGTGTGTGTGTGTGTGTGTGTGTGTGTGTGTGTGTGTGCATTTCCATGTGTGTGTGTGTGTGTGTGTGTGTGTGTGTGTGTGTGTGTGTGTGTGTGCATTTCCATGTGTGTGTGTGTGTGTGTGTGTGTGTGTGTGCATTTCCATGTGTGTGTGTGTTTGTGTGTGGTGAGTGAGTGTGTGTGTGTGTGTGTGTGTGTGTGTGTGTGTGTGTGTGTGTGTGTGCATTTCCATGTGTGTGTGTGTGTGTGTGTGTGTGTGTGTGTGTGTGTGTGTGTACATTTCCGTGTATATATATGTGTGTGTGTGTGCGCGCGCGTGTGTACATTTCCGTGTATATATATGTGTGTGTGTGTGCGCGCGCGTGTGTGCACTTCCATGTTATGTGTGTGTGTTGTGTGTGTGTGTGTGTGTGTGTGTGTGTGTGTGTGTGTGTGTGTGTGTGTTTTGGGTAAGTCCGATACTGCATAACTGAATGATTACTATTAGTAGCAGGGAGTTTAATAGACAGTGTCCTTGATAAATTTTATCATAACAGGCACTGTTGAACTACGACACCAAAGAGATCCAGCAGTATTGCGCATATCCCTGTCAATGGTGGGTGCCCCCATGGTGACTTGGCATCTCTGTCTCTTATGGGCTTCCTGAAACTTGGAATTAGGCTGAAGAAACCTGGGGCTCATGGTGTTTTGAAGGAGCCAGGATGAATGGTGTTGAATCAACACCACTAAGTTGGCACAGAACAATATTTTTGTTACACTCCTAGTCAGGTGCCTTCCATCTATGTTAAGCAGTGCCTTCTCAAGTTCTGTGTTTCGTTTTTGGTTCATGGTATTTTGAAGGAACCAGGATGAATGGTGTGGAATCAACACCACTAAGTTGGCACAGAACAATATTTTTGTTCACAGCAGTGCCGTCCTCTAAGTTCTATGTTTCGTTTTTGGTTCATGGTGTTTTGAAGGAACCAGGATGAATGGTGTGGAACAATACCATTAAGTTGGACAAAACAATATTTTGTTAACCTCAGTGTCTTCCTCTAAGTTCTGCGTTTCGTTTTCATCGTTTCAGACCAGACACTTCATTACATGGAGTAAAAAGTCAGTGATGATTTTTGTTTCCTTGTTTTTGTGTTTGTTTTTACCGTGGCAAAGGAGACAACACTGTTTTCCTTGTTTGGGCCTGAGCCGTATAAGTACCCGTGTTTACACTTCTTATATTGCAACGCCTGATAGTGATGTTCATTTTATAAATACAGAAGAGAAGATGACTTCCCTAGATTTGAAAAAAAAAAAAATGACCTGATTCTTCTCTTCCAGATTTTGTCTTTTATCTTCACTGGATGCTGTATGACCAGAACAACTTTACAATGGTTAATACCTCTGTTCAAGCATGGTCTGCAAGGTCATTCATAGTGTGAACAAAAAAACAATGTGGCTGACAAAGAAGACATCCAGATACTTGTATATATTTACTACATATAAAAGATCATTTCCAATATGCGATTTCTTTTTGACAGTAACGAACCTACCATTACAAAAACAACAACAACAACAACAACAAAACAAATAAAGGTTTTGTCCAAATTGACATCCCCCCCTTTCCCCCACTGAGGATCTCTCACAAACATACAATACATTAGGATGTGTATGAAGGTCAATTATTTTCAGAAAATAATGCAACGTCATCAGCAAAAAGTGGTATCTGTAAATCGGTGAAGTACCATTGGGGACAACTGAATGCCATGTTTATCTTTTAAGTGAGCGTGTGTGTGTGTTTCCCTATCATTTTTGTTTTTCTATTTTCCCCTCTTTTGAAGGTATTGCATATGTCCTTCACTGGTCCCTTTTGTCCCTGAAACATTTTTTTCCACAATGCATTCATCCATGTTGATTTGTGTATGTTTTCTATCAAATGGACAGTTTCATTTCGCTCTTTTAATGTTTTATTTGTGTCAGAGTGTCTGGGTTTTCTATTAACCCTGTTCGTTCGTGGTAATGTTACTGGACAATAATGAATGTGATCAGATAACACACTTTCCCAATTAGCAACTCTCCCTCTCTCATTCTATATATTTCCAAAGAGTGTAGGCTTGTGGACGATGAAAAAAAAAAAGAAAGGCTCAGTGAAATCAGTCCCATCTGCGCAATGTTTAAATCTAGTTGAAAGTGTTGGTTTCGTTTTCTGAAGGATAAAATCTTTAATTTATTGGTTACTGAGGAAAACAATGTGATTAATTGTCGTTGTGAGTCATGCGAACGAATTTCTGTTGATTAAGTTCTTGGTAAAACCCAGACACTGTTTATCAGTTCAAAATGAATTTTCCTGTGCCAGAAATTACACACACACACACACACACACACACACACAACACTTGATTTAGAGTGGACGATCTTTTCTTTTTGTTTGAATACCCTGATATATTTTATATATATATATATATATATATATATATATATATATATTATGTATTATATATATATATATATATATATATATATATATATATATATATATGTATGTATATATATAAGCTACACGCATGGGCACGCACACACACATATACATGTATATAAACCACACGCACGGGTACACAAACAACACACACATACACACTCGGGTACACACATACACACACAACTCGGGTTACACACACACACACACACACAAAACACACAACACACACACACACACACACACACACACACACACACACACACACACACACACACACACACACACACACACCGCAAAGACAATCACGAAGATTCACGATTCACGTATCATGATACATATTCTGATAAAGAACAAAATTTCTTACTGAAGGGGGAACATGGGCCTAACAGCAAAAGTAAATGAACAAAGAAAAGTGGGGTAAGCGTCTTGATCCATAAACAAATACTTCGACAATTACAACAAATGACATCAAAGAAATTGACTGCAGCAAGTATCAACATTAAACATCTAACACATTTATGGTACGTATTCTGATCAGTCCTACTTAGCTGTATGTGTCCAGATTACAAACAGTAGACACCACACTCCACAACATGAGTAAATTCAACCTGACACTGTAAGATTGTTGGATTGTTGTAACATCTTGGATGAATATGTTTTTCTCTGCAGTAGTTTTACTCTGAGATATTTTAAAGCTGGACAACACAACAAGAATTGCACTTTGTTTTCTGTGGCGTTTTCCATAAACGACCGAAATATTCACATACAATGATACATGAGAGAGAGAGAGAGAGAGAGAGAGAGAGAGAGAGAGAGAGAGAGAGAGAGATTGATTAACACACACACACGCACGCAGGTTATGCACGCACGCAGGTATGCACGCACGCACCACACACACGCATATACACACAGAGAGAATTGCAGTAGTTTTTGTTCATTATGTAAAACTAAAGACCTTGGTTAATCACTAGAGTTACTAGTCTCAGTCATAATGAAGATTTGTGTATGTGTTCTGTGAGAATAATTCAGTGACTTAAAAATCGCAATTTGACACCATGGGCATGATATGGCAATTATCCTTATGCTACCCCTTCTCTTTTTCACATCCGCTTCTTCCTACTCTAAATGGAAGTATTTAATTCATAAGTGATCAAATATTTCAGAATTTCTCAAAACGATCATCAGACAATTAACGTACTCACATATTAACCTTGCACTCCCCGTTGAGCTGTACAGCAATAAGTAAAACACGCTTGTCAGTCAAATAAACATGCCGGTCATTACTAACATGTATTAAGCCCAGCTGCTCATCCCGTGGGGCTGCCAGGGGCTCTTTCAGTATAAATAGTATCCCCCCTTCTGGAAATTCTGTGCTAGACATTTTCTCATTTTTGTCACTCTGTTTGTTTCTTTCTTCCTCCTTTGCTTTCTGTGATTTCTTCCTATCATTTTCTGCCCTGCTGGTCCATTCACCTGTATGTGTTCAATAAAGTCTTACATACTTTTTCTTAGGATTGATAATTTGGTACATGTATTAAGTGCATTTTTGGTTCTGGGGAGGTGGGATATACGGAAGTAATTTTAGGTATTTTATACCTGTTTTTAGATATGTTTTTGTGTCCTTAGGTATGCTTATATTTGTATTCAAGTGTGTGTATATGTGTTTTAAATCCCCTGTGCGATAAATTGGACGGAGTGGTCAATGCCAGGGGCATTGTCCTTTAATTCTGTGCGCAAATGCATTGATATGTGTACTTAATTTTCTGTTCCTTTTTGTTTTGTTTTTTGTTGATGTTTTGTATGTTTTGAAGCGGTTGTAACCCTGATATGGCTCTACGCAGTCGGCTGGGCTTTAAACAACATTAACAATAACAATAACAAGTCCAGCTGCTGATAACGAGCAGACCAGTGTTCGTAAGATGGTAGCGCGATGGGGCCAGTCGCACACACAGCGTGCGCCGTCTACATTTAGGATGTCTGTGTCCCCCCCATCCCCCACCCCCCGCCGCCCTCTTTGTCTGTTTTGTTTTTGTTTCTTGTTTTGTCTTGAAAGTTTTTGCTTTAGACAGGCCACTTAGATTAGATTCTTGCATACGCTCGTCTCTTAGGATCAATTCTAACTATGTTTTTGAAATGACATTTTACAGAGCATTATATTGGCATGAGGTATATGTCTGTGCATTTGGGGGCGGATCTATGTGCAATTTCGTACATTCATGTGCATTTCGGGTATTTAAGTTATTTGTGAGGGATAATGGCGGCGTTTTTCAGTTCAGCGTTAGGGAATTAGGGAAATTGAAGTCATATTATATATTATTTACCTTTGTGAAAGATTGTGCATATTTACTTGTATTAGTGAAGGCTGTCAGTGCTGCTGATAGCTAGAACGTGCTTCCAGGACATTATTGGATAGCAACAGTGTTGTGTTGTTGGAGCACGCACAGTACTCAGTATTCACTCTTACTTGCGTTCACAGTTTCATTTTTCGTTTTTTCATTACTAACCATAGTTTTTGTCAGGCTGTAAGTATACTGCTCAATAGTTAGTACAATTGTAGTTTTATTACTTACAAGGCTAAACTAAAATATCCTGCAGGGGTCGTGGAGGTAGAGGTGGAAATCAGGGTCGGGTGGGGAAAGGGCAAAGACTTGAAAGAGGAAGGAGCAAAATAGAGAAATTAGGTACATGGCAATGTACGGTGTGCGACACCCCTAGCGAGGGACCTAGAGACCTTGAGTGTTTTGTCTGTAAACAGTGGACACACCAGAAGTGCGCCCAAATGAAGGACGAAATGTATGATACACTGAACTGCCCGAATGTGCAGTATGTTTGTCTTAAATGCATGGACAGTCAGGACATACAATCGCGTTCGGATGTCCGCCTAGACAAACTATTGCAAATGGTTTATGATCTGACCAAACAGGTGAAGGATCTAGAGCAAGGGCTAGGAGGAGAAAGCTTGGACAAGAAAATCGATGAGGCAGTGAGTAAGAAAGTTGAGGAGGCGATGGAGGAGAGAGAAGAGAAAGAAAAAAGAAAGATGAATGTGATCATAGTGGGTGTTAGAGAGAGCTCTGAAGATAGTGCAGAGGATAGGAAGAAAGACGACTTGAAGGCTGCCAAAACGATTCTGGGAAAACTGACAAAGATAGAAGACAATGATGTGAAAGAGCCTGTCAGACTGGGAAAGGTGGGAGGAAATAGGCCCAGGATGTTAAAGGTAACCATGACAAATGAGGAAAAGAAGAAAGAAGTAGTGAGAAAGTCTCCTGAGCTGAATGCCGGAGTGACAGATCTGACAAAAAAAATCTATGTCAACCATGACTACACTCCCAAACAGAGGCAAAAGTACAAAGAGCTGAGAGAAGAACTGATTAGAAGAAGGGATGAGGGCGAACATAACATAGTAATCAGGAATGGACAGATTGTGACTGTGAGTTCCAGGCCAAGAGGAGCAGAGGGTGGGAAAGGGCCAACAGGAAGTGGGAGGGAGAAAGCTACATATTGAACCGACAAAGGAGATCATGTACATAATGTAAATAGAAGTGAACATGTAACTCAGGAAGAGTGCATTGTTGTATACTCAAATGTTGATAGTTTGTTAAACAAAAAAGATGAGTTTTTGGCCCGCATTCCAGGCCAAGAGGAGCAGAGGGTGGGAAAGGGCCAACAGGAAGTGGGAGGGAGAAAGCTACATATTGAACCGACAAAGGAGATCATGTACATAATGTAAATAGAAGTGAACATGTAACTCAGGAAGAGTGCATTGTTGTATACTCAAATGTTGATAGTTTGTTAAACAAAAAAGATGAGTTTTTGGCCCTCATAGATGATTTAAAACCATATGTGATGGGCTGACAGAAATCAAGCCGAAGAATGTGAGAGATTTTATTGAGAATCAATATTCTTTTCCTAATTTTGATATGTTTGTGTCAAAAAATCCCCAAAGGGGAGTTGTATTATATACTGAAAAAAGGTTGAACGCAAGAGAGTGTGAAGAGTTAAATAATGAAGACCTTGAAGAAAGTGTGTGGTGCTCTTTTAGTGGTGCTAATGATGAAGATGTCGGTGGGAAAGGGCCAACAGGAAGTAGAAAATGACAAAAAGCTGTTCGATGTTTTAAAATCTGATAAACTTAATAAGTATGATAAGATTTGTATTGTTGGTGACTTTAACTTTCCAAATGTTGGTTGGGATGGAGAGTGGAGAGGTGATAAAAGTGACAAAATAATTGAGAATTTACGTGATGCATTTTTAATTCAAAAGGTATCAGAACCTACTCGAAGAAGGAAAGGACAAATTCCTTCTCTGGATGACTGGGTACTAGTAAATGAAGAAAACTTAATCTCAGATATAGAGCACTTACAACCGGTTGGTAAAAGTGACCACGACGTATTGAAATTCAAATTGTATGTCTCAATGTATAATGCACCTATAGTAGACAAATACAAGTATGATTTTAATAAGGGTGATTACAGAAAACTTAATAATATTGTGAAGGATGAAGATTGGAGTGACTTGGTCAATATGGATGTTGAAGAGTGCTTGGGGTATGATAAAAAAAGTGTTAAATGATGGTGTTGAGGAATGTGTCCCAAAAGTTAAAGTTAGTAATTATAAACATTTCAGACCTATATGGTTAGATAAAAAGGCTCTGAGGAAAATTAAAAGAAGTATAATACATATAAAAGATATTTGAGAACCAAAAAAGGTAGTAATTATGATAGATATATAACAGTAAGAAATGAATGTGCCAAATTGTTGAAGAAAACCAGAAAAGAGTATGAGAAAAATATTGCTAAAGAAAGTAAAAGTAACCCGAAAAATTTTTTTGGAAATATGTACAAGAAAGGACAAAAGTTAATACAGGTATTAGCCCCTTAAAAACCAATGATGGAAAACTGGTTGTTACAGATAAAGACAAAGCTGAAGTTTTAAATAATTTTTTTGCAAGCGCTTTTACAACAGAAGATATCAGTACATTACCAGATTTAATAGAAAATTCAAAGTCAAATGGTATATCATTATGTGATATCAGAGTTACTCCAACTGCGGTAGAAAAAAAGTTACAGGAACTAAACCCGAATAAAGCTAAAGGACCAGATTTGATATCCCCTAGGATACTAAAGGAAGTAAGTAAAGAACTTGCAAGCCATTTTGTATATTATTTAATAAGTCCTTAGAATCAGGTGAGTTACCAAAGGATTGGAAAACAGCCGATGTTAAAGCCTTGTTTAAGAAAGGAAATAGGAGTGACGCTGGGAACTATAGACCTGTAAGTTTAACTTGTATTGTTTGTAAAGTACTGGAATCACTAGTAAGAGATTGTATCATTTCTCACTTTGAAAGTAATAAATTTTATGCAAAATGTCAACATGGATTTAGAGGGAAAAGATCCTGTGTAACCCAATTATTAGAAGTTATGGAGGATTTCACCAATATGATGGACAATGGGGACCCCTTTGATATCGTGTATCTTGATTTTAGAAAAGCTTTTGATTCTGTACCTCACGAAAGACTGCTCATAAAATTAGCATTTATGGTATTACAGGAAATACACTCAAATGGATCAAAATTTTTTTGTATGATCGAAAGCAGAGGGTAAAGGTAGAAATGTTGAATCAGAAGAAACAAAAGTAAAAAGCGGGATCCCTCAGGGCAGTGTACTGGGTCCAATCTTGTTTACAGTATTTATAAATGACTTACTGATTCACTGCACTGTACTTGCAAAATTGTTGCTGACGATACAAAACTATATGACAAGGTTTGCCAATGTTAATTTAATTCAACAGGACTTGCTAATACTACAAAACTGGTCAGATACTTGGAATTTATATTTTAATGTTTCAAAATGCCATGTAATGCATGTTGGTAAGAAGAATATTAGACGAGAGTATTTCATGAAAATTGGAAATGATGTACAGAAAATTAGTGTGTGTGAAACGGAGAAACACTTGGGAGTTACATTTGATAGTGAATTATCCTTTGACCTGCACATTAAAAGAGTAGCAAATAGGGCTAACCAAATGATAGGAATTATCAAAAGAACATTTTTGTACATGAATAAACATACATTTTTAATGTTGTATAAGGCTTTTGTTAGACCACATTTAGAATACGTAAGTGTTGTTTGGAATCCGTATTTGATAAGACAGTCAAAAATGATTGAAAATGTACAAAGAAGGGCAACTAGGTTGCTTATAGAGTGTAAAAATATGAGTTATGAAGAAAGGCTTAAGTTTTTAAAACTTCATTCACTGAAAGGTAGGAGGGTTCAGGGGCGATTTAATACAGGTATACAAAATAATGAATGGGATGGATAAGCTATCAGTTGTAACATTTTTTTCCTTTCCACAAGCTAGTATAACAAGCAATGCTGAAGGTAAAATATTTGTTAAACACAGAAATACTAACACAAGAGCGTTTTGTTTTTCTAACAGAATTGTTAAATTGTAGAATAAAATTCCTTTTGAAATTAAATTTACTAGATTCTAACAGCATTAACAAATTCAAAAATTTCCTGGACGATGACGCAGAATTCAAAATATTATTTAAAAAAATAGACTGAAGCAGATTTGCTCAAGTATGAATATTAAGGCATGCTTTTCAGACCCGAAGAAGAAAGCGTAAAACAAAAAAGATAGGGCGTTAAAAGGCCAGAAGGCCTAGACTACGAGCCAGCCCTCAGCTATTACTACTACTACTACAACTACTATTTCTTCTGTGCCGAATGCACTCATAATCTGTCGCTGTTGTTTTTGTGAAGAGACTTTCAAAGTAGACAGGCCCTTTCAATTCCTAGCGATGAAATTATGGCAGAGAGTTTATTTTTGTTTGTTATGGACTTATTCTTAAAGACTTATTCTCACACCGAACTAATTTCCTTCTTATTCCCCACATCGAACAAATTTCCTTCTGTAATAGGCAGCAAACGCTGACGTGTACGCACGCGTAGTTTGCAGTGTCATTCAAAATGGCAGCGCAGACGTTTCAACAGGAATACATGCAGATGCCCCCTATTACACGGGCATATACAACTGCTTGTGTGTTAACAACAATAGCAGTGGTGCGTATTGTTTTCTTCTTTCATGATTATTATGTTTTGTTTTTGAGGGAATCAGAAGATACCACCATGCATGTTTTATTTCAATTATCTTTTATCCAGTCTAGCAGACGACGCATTCGCGTTCAGAACTTGCCGAATGTTATCACTGCTCTTCTATCATAATCACACATGTTCTAAACTTCTATGCTAACGGTGTAACACTAAATGTCATCGGAGCGTTTATGTCATTATTACTATAAGAGATACGTTCTGCTGTTACTGACAAGTTTAACCTTTATACTCCCGCACCCTGTCCACTAGATCTAGCATCTTCATCTTCTGATCTTGTATGCCAGCCATGTTACTTGTTAGCAAAGCAAAAACTTAGGTTAACCCTTTGATTCCCTTACCCTTTCCACCAGCTTTCTACAGGGAGCTGGTGGAAAGGGTGAGGGAATCGAAGGGTTATGTTTTTGCAGTTGGTGGATAGGGTGCGGGAATCAAAGGGTTGATTGAAAATTAACGAAAACGATAATATAGGCTACTGAAGACCAACGTCACTTCCCTCACCCCACTCCCGTGTTTCTCCCATCAGTCTGTCATGGCTCATGATCATTTCAACGTTGTTGAGTTAATTGTAAGGTGATATAGATAGAGTGTAGAAACCCACTGTCTGCGTTTGACAGCTGGAGCTGCCCTTGTGGGGATGCCAGGGCCTCTTTCAGTTGTAATTTATGTAAATGGTATCCACACCTTTTGGACATTCAGTGCTCGGAATTTCCCTTTTCTGTTGTCTCTTTGCGACTTTGGTTAGAACTGTCTTCACAGTCTTGTTCTTTAGCGTTCTTCTTGTCATTTTTTGCCTTCCTGGTCCTTTCAATTGTATGTGTTTGATGAAGTCTTACACACTTTCTCATTCTGTTACTAGTGTTAGAATTGATAACTGGGTAATAGATGTATTAAGTGCATTTTTGTAGTGTAGTGTAGAAGCAATTTTAAGTGATTTGGGTCCGTTTATATGTATTCTCAAATCAAAAACACAAGGGTACATCATTGCGATGTTTTGTCATGGGCTCATATGTAGATTATGAATGAAATCTCTTGGAGAAAAAATGCAGGAATTGTGAATTTGTGGCCAATTGAAATGTCACTGTATAGAATCCTTGTTTTGAGAAAATGGAGGGGAAAGTTTGAGAACATTGCTGCCAACTATGATGATTTATATGAATGTTTCTTGTGAATTCTGATTGGGTTAGTTCATTTGATTGTGCCACTAGTCAGATGCTTGCAAGTCTCGAGGATCAAGCTATAGATCTATGTATTCAAGTTCAGACTCTCATACACTGTAACCTCAAATGGCTCTTTACTTTCTGCCATTATGCTGTTAGGTTGTAGGACAGCAATGAAGGTGTAGCTATTTCCACAAGAAAGCTTTTTCCCTGGACTGGGTTGTTAGTCCTGGTCCAGCGTCCAACCTGGAGAACACGCCAGTAATGCTTTGCTAGCCTCTACTCTTTGACCCCTCCAGTGTGGGTGTCCCTACAAGGAGTCGAAGCTCCACCGGGCATAACTCTCAATTCCCTGAGGCATACAGTGGGTCATTAATTATGATTATTAATTGAGTTGAGTTTTCCTAAATACTCCAGGTTTACTAGCAAAACTGTGGTAGTTCTTGATCAGTTGAACTTGCCTAGGTAATTGAGATTTACTTTCATAACAATGGAATTCTTCAGGTAAACTTGTAGCAATTCTTTGGTGCTGCTTCATCAGTTAACTCTGCAAGCATATTTAATGAATAAATGAAAATAAGTTTTCAGATACCAGGGTTAGAATGACTGAAAATCTGAAATTCAGACCCTTTACCCTTTGACCCTTGCACCCTATCCACCAGCTGCAAAAATTTAACCCTTTGACTTTCTCACCTATCCACCAGCTACCTGCAGGAAGCTGGTGGATAGGGTGAGGGAATCAAAAGATCAAGTTTTTGCTTTGTTAGCATGATAGACAGTGCATGATAGTGGTGGACAGGGTGCGGGAGTCAAAGGGTTAATCACGTAATGGAATAGACAGAAGGGTGCCACCAGGAGCAGAGCCTGTGGCAATTTTTCTCAGCATGGGAAAACACCAAAAACTGGCCAGGTCTGAATGTTGTGAAGAATGATAGTTTGACTTTCATTGGCTGTTCATAAGTTTATGGAATTGATGAAAGAACTCCATCAGGAGGGGAGGCTACAGCTTAATTTGACTGAGAACAAGAAAACTTATTGGTCTGAATATTGTGAGGATTGACAGATGCATAAATTCTTGATTTGATAGTCATTGATGGATCGTTTTGTCGTCTTCTGATAATAAATGAGACTCTTCTAGAAGGCTTGACTACTAGGATACTTTTGAAATTCTAGTTTGCATGATTAGAAGCTGATTGTTCAAGTTCTTTTAGCCAGAGCCACATTAATTAATTGATATATCTCAGATTGAAAGGATATCAGGGTATGTCAACCTGTACAACATACCTGCACCCATCCACACACACATGTGCACTCACACACACCCTACATGCATTCATGCGGATACATTCTCATCCACACCCACATACATGCAAGCGCACATGCATGTACACATTCATACAGACAAGCAGACAGACAGACACACACACACACACACACACACACACACACACACACACACACAACACACACACACACACACACACACACACACACACACACACACACACACACAAAACACACACTAAAAGAATTTGTTGCGTTGGCAGCAATGTTTTTTCGGTAGACTGCCTGGGATAGATATAGATATAGATGCATGACTTTGGGCATATATGATTCTGTGCACAGATTTAATGACAATATGTCAGAATTGTGTGTCATTATGTGGTCAGAGGTGAAATATCAGTACATGTGCTGATAGCCAGTGTGTCATTCTTGTTTTTGAAGCTTAATATATTGGTTGGTTTCTTTCAGTAAATTTCATTGAATTTTGCACAATTGCTTGTTATGGATTGCTCATCTTGGCCTTCTCGGTTGTGCTATTCTTAATTGTATGTTTATGCATTTGTGTTATTGTGTGCATGCTTACATACATGTGTCACTGTGTGTGTGTGTGTGTGTGTGTGTGTGTGTGTGTGTGTGTGTGTGTGTGTGTGTGTGTGTGTATTGTGTGCACTCGCTCACATTGATAATGATATTAATGTCCTGTTACACTGATTGTTTGTTTCTCAGCAATTGGATATCATCACACCATTCCAGATCTACTTTAATCCGGATCTGATTTTCAGACAGTACCAGGTAAGTTTGATACATTAACTCCTTCCCTGCTGATAATGCTTTTTATGGATTCGGAGATTCTGAGAAATTTTCCCCAAAAATTGAAAACTTATGTTTCAGATTTGTAAAAATGTAAACTGTAAAAGCATATATATGAAATAGATAAGAAATGAACAAAGAATCTTCTGGTAACAATATAATGATATACACATATCAAACCTCTATATTTCCAAAATTTTAAAAGCATATATGAAATAGATCAGAAATGAACAAAGAATCTTTTGTTGACAGTATAATAGTATACACATATCGAACTGTATTGTTACTTCTTGAAATGGCACACTGCTTTTAGTTTTAGTTATGTAATTCTGTTTCTCTTTTTTTTTCTCACATGTGGTGATGTTGATCATGCACAGTATACTTGACACACATGCACACACACATGCATGCATACACAACCCCACACACACACACACAACACACACACACACACAACACACACACACACACACACACACACACACACACACACACACCACACACACACACACACACACACTCACACACAGACAGACAGATGAACAGATAGACAGTTACACACACACACAGACACACACAGACACACACACCAGACACACACACACAACACACACACACACACACACACACACACACACACACACACACACACACACACACACACACACACACACACACACAGAAGATGCAGAAAGAGAAAATTGGACGAGAATGTTCCCTGCTCTGTGCATTAAGCCCCCTCCACATCACCCCTCCCTCTCCTCACACACACACACACAGAGTAACATACCAAACCACTAAACTTGATGTACTCAGGATAGAATGAACTGTTAAGAGAGTTGAATGATGTAACTTAGCAGTGGACATTTCTGCAACGCTGAGCAAAACACTATCACTTCTTTATCAGGTGTATCATCATGAAATCAATTCTCAAATCATATATCAACAGTACAGTCAGGGGGTTAGTAAGCATATTCTTCATTTTTACTTTAGTTTTGGAATTTGCAGATTGGCACAACGGGTAATAATGTACAATGTGACAGCTGATACTTTTTCCCTGAGTCTTAATATGTGCATCTAGATAGATTGAAAATGAAATTGAACTCTGGAATGTATGTGTGTTCATGTATACACGTGCATGTGTGTGTGTGTGTGTGCATACCTTTTTATGTTGGGAAGGTAATTTATTTATATCAATGTTTGTTTGTGTTTAAACAGGTATGGCGTGTGGTGACAAACTTTCTATATTTTGGACCAATTGGATTCAACTTTTTGTTCAACATGATATTTGCTTATCGGTATTGTCGTATGCTGGAGGAGGGATCTTTCCGAGGCCGGACAGCTGACTTTTTCTATATGTTTATGTTTGGTGGCTTTCTCATGATTGTATCCTTTTGGTGATTCATTTGTTGCTTGTTTAGAAATTGTCAGATGTGTGGATTTTATCCAGTGTTCTTTTATTGGTATTAGTGTTTGTGTGGATTTTCCGTGTTCATTTATTGGTATTAGTGTTTGTGTGGATTTTATCCAGTGTTCATTTATTGGAATTAGTGTTTGTGTGGATTTTATCCAGTGTTCATTTATCGGTATTAGTGTTTGTCACTTGTGTGGATTTTATCCAGTGTTCATTTATTGGTATTGGTGTTTGTCTTCCAATCAGTAAAGTACAAGACACCATAGGAATAATTTTGTTACAATAAATGAGTGTAGTTAATGTGATGTTCTGTCTAGTTTTTGTGTGAATTGTAAACAGACATTTTTGGTAGAATTTTTTACAGTGTCAACATTTATCAATAGAGATGTACAGCATCTTATCGCACATGCACTCGCACTTTACACACAGTCATCATAACCATAAACCACTCACTATCAGGATAAGATAAAAGTTGTACACACATACACACAGAGTCTGCATTATTAGAAACTTTTCTCTTTATTCTGATGGAAATAAAAAGATTCTTTTTCTTCAATTCTTGCAATGTTTGGTTGAATACATGCCACATGAAATCTGGTCTTATTCGTTGTTATGTCAATACTTAATTTAAAAACAATGTTTGTGATGTTCAGCACTTTGTGTCCTTGTAAAAAATGTTTATGGAGTTTGTCAGTATGCTCTGCTGTTAATATATACTGTACCTTGGGTATGTCTATATGTTCTGCTGTTAAAATATGTATACTTTGATTTGTGAATGTATCATTGTACGTCTGATTTTATCTTGGATGATTTATGATATTTTTCCTTAATTCAGATGAGTTGTTGGCGTTGTTTGTGAACCTGGTGTTTCTGGGCAGTGCTTTCACAATTATGCTGGTCTATGTTTGGAGTCGACGCAACCCTTACGTGCGCATGAACTTCTTCGGCCTCATGAACTTCCAGGCCCCCTACTTACCTTGGGTGCTGCTGGGATTCTCATTGTTGCTTGGCAATTCCATCATCATTGACCTCATGGGTAGGTTCATTATAGCACTTTTTTTCTTTTCTTTTAATTTTGATCATTTGCACAGGTGAGATCTTAAAATGGGAGGGGAGGATGGGACTTATGAATGTGACATGTATAACTGACACTACCAGAATGATCGGCATATTAATTAAGAAAGGGCATGGAACAATCAACTTTCATGTTGCTGGTTGGTATTAAACTTAAAATGTGACATCTTGGATGTGACAAGTTCTTAGCTGTATCAATTAAATCAGCCCACCGCATAGAAATGTCTCTTCTCAGGGCTTGAATCCATGACTCTGGGATCAAGAATCATATGTAGCACTGACTAAACTGTGCAAGTATTCAACCATTAAATCCCTGATGGTTATAGCAAGTTTTTTTTTTATGATCTGTATTATACAGTGCCTTGTGATGAATGGATTGTGAGGGGACAAGAAGATGGCATACCTTTGTACTGCAAAGTGTTTCAATGCGTACCATGTCATGGTTGTTCTGACTGACTGGTTACATCACTGTACTGTTGATTTTATATTTCAGCCAGTTCAGATCTTCAGTTGTGGTGAAGCTGTACTAATTCTAAGTACACAGAAAATTCTTATTTTGGGGAGAAAAAGCAAAAAACAAACAAACAAACAAACAACCCCCCCCCAAAAAAATTCCCTCCCTTCACCAGTGCCAGGCTGCATTGGCTTTGGCCCTCTACTTTGACTCCATCATTGTCACAGGAAAGGGGAGCTTACTGCATGGGCGACAGCAGTTCATGTTACAATGCCTGGGGTTGAAACAAATTCACCAGTGCAGTTTGGGACTAAATGAGGCAAATCAAATAATTAGTCTAATAACATGGAATTTTTGGTTGTGTCATTGCACCTTTTAATAGATGGATGTTGAAGTGTTTGAGAGTTTGTAAAATGGCAATAATATTCTGATGCTAAGAGCATATTCATGAAATTGAAGATTTAATCAAATTAATGTTAATGTTGAGTTTGTAAAATGGCGATGATATTCTGATGCTAAGAGCATATTCATGAAATTGAAGATTTAATCAAATTAATGTTAATGTTTTCAGGTATTGCCATTGGCCACATATATTATTTCTTCGAGGATGTGTTTCCACAGCAACCTGGAGGCTTCAAGGTCTTAAAAACTCCTGGCTTTTTGTAAGTAGCCCAAGAATGTCATGTCAAGATTCTGAAATTTGTAGACCAGCGGCATTGAAGAAAAACCAAGCAAACAGATAAATGATGGACAACTAAACAACCAAATGTCATACCATTGTATGTTATACTGCTGCTAGCTGTGAATGACGGAAGGAAATATATCAAAGTTGGAAACAGCTTTTAGTCGCGATTCAGAAAAGGAAGTACATTAAAGCTGGATTCCTTGTCAGGCCAGCTGAAAAGCCTTTTTTTTTCTGTTTTCTTTTTATCAAAAGCTGTAAGTTTCTGCTCTTGGTTGAGCATAGGCGTATTTGCAGATATATAGTAATACAGATTGGCAACTTCACAGTCTTCTGATTTGTGATAGCATCAGTATTGATTCATACTTGTTTTGTTGCATAGCTTCAGTATTGATTCATACTTGTTTTGTTGTATATCCTCTGTATTGATTTGTATTTGTTGTGTTGTATAGCCTCAGTATTGATTCATTCTTGTTCTGTTGTATAGCCTCAGTATTGAGTCATACTTGTTGTGTTGTATAGCCTCAGTATTGATTCATACTTGTGTTGTATAGCCTCAGTATTGATTCATACTTGGTTTGTTGTATAGCCTCAGTATTGATTTATTTGTTTTGTTGTATAGCCTCAGTATTGATTCAAACTTGTTTTGTTGTATAGCCTCAGTATTAAGTAAGAATGATTTGCAAGTTGACTGCTGGTTGAATGGCATAGCAATATTTTCTTAGCTACATATCATGGCAAAGCAGAGTGTGACCGACTGAGCTAGTTTCCATTGTCTTAAACAAAAAGCATAATGGTAGTCTTGTCATTGGTTAACTAAATGCTGCAAGTTTTTGTCTTTCTGTATATAGTGAGATGTGATGGTATCAGTGGAATGTAGCTTTGTTCAAAAAAGACCCCCCCCCCCCCCCCCTTTGAGCAAAAAAACAAGAAACCCCCCAACACACACACACATATTGTTCCTTCATAAATTTATTAACACAAGGACTTGCTCAACAAGATAATGATGTAATAAATGCCATACATATTTCATATTTGTTGATTTGTATTTGTGTGTGTATGTATGTGTGTGTGTATATATTATAAATATATATATATTATACAGATAATATATATATATACAGAATTATAATATATATATATATATATATATATATATATATATATATATATATATATATATATATATATATATATTATTTGTTTTGTTTCAGAAAATTCCTGTTTGACAGCCACAATGATGATCCCAATTACAACCCTCTGCCTGAGGACAGACCTGGAGGGTTTGACTGGGGCCAGGGTCAGCCATTAGGAGAAGAGAATGCTGCAGAGAACCAGCAGTGATGTTTGGCAGAGTAACTTACTTTGAGTGTCCATATTTTGTGATTGGTGAGCGTTGTGTGACTGGGAGGCTGCAGTTCGCTGCTAGTTGGAGATTTTTTTTTATGCACCTGTTATATTTGTTATTTTTGTTTAAAGCCCAGTCAACTGCATAGAGCCATATCAGGGCTATGACCGTTTGAAACATCCACGATACATCGACAGGAAAATAGAAGGAAAAGAAAAATACACATATCAGTACATCTACACACATAAGCCAAGGAGATGCCGTATTGACCGCTCCATGGAATTTATCGCACATGGAATTTAAAAAAACATGCCTGAATACAAATTTAAACATAACTAGGGACACTTAAAGATATATAAAAATCGGCCTGAATTACCTAAAATTGCTACCGCATATCTCATTTTCCTAGAGCCCAAAATGCACATATACCCAATTATCAATCTTAAGGGAAAGTTGCTAAGACTTCATTGAACACATATAGGTGAATGGACCAGCAAGGCAGAAATTGATAGGAAGAAATGACAAAGCAAAAGAGGAAGGCAAAAACAGGGAGAGTAACAGAAAAGACGGAATTTCTAGCACAGAATTTCCAGAAGGTGGGGATACTGTTTATACTGAAAGAACCCCTGGTATCCCCATGGGTTTTTTTAACCCCTTGAGTGCCGACGTTTTTTGACATCCAGTGTTTTCCATGTGCCAGGGAAAAAATGTTGCATCGCTACCATGTACATTAAAACAACTGTTGCTTCCATATTTATGGGAATCTATGCATGAAATTACACAGAATGGTGCATTAGGCATGACTAAATGTATTTTCAGATGATTTATGTAGTAACATATTTGTAATATTTTGTGGAAATTCCTGTAAAAAAAGTCATAACCGCTTGCGATGGAAACCAGAAAAACAAAGGAAAAAATAAAATATATGACCCTCCTGATAAAATCTAAAAGTATTCAGACTTAGGCAGATTTCCTACTAAGAGATCACTGACAGCTGACGAGTTACAAAGAGCCACAGTGTGCTAGTGCACTGAGTGGCTTGACCGGGTCAAGTCGTCCGCTGCGGCATGCCCCCCCACACACTCCATCACCCTAGTCTTCCCCTTGCCACTTCTAATACTTCTCACTGACAGTGTGGCTTATATAATTCTACGATGTGGTGTCTCTATCAACTGTGCAAAGTGTTAGCTCGCTGCCAGTATTGCCTGTAGCCACGAACCCTTCGTGTCAGGGGCTCAAAAATCAATACTTTTCGTGTTGGGCCTGTCTACTGCACATTTCATTCCAACAGCCAGTAACTACGGTACTGCTGTTTTCAACCTCTTCTTGTGTCAGATTTGTCTTCTGAATCATCTTACAGTCATTTATAAGTCCTTGTCTCAACTCACATGCTTTCAAAGGCTGAAAACATGCAGCATTGCAAGACAGTCCTGGTGTCAACATTTTTGCTGAAAACCAGTTTCTCTTTTCAGATAAATAAAACCAATCTGGTGAGGGTTGCATAGGTCAAAAAGCCATGTAAAGGAAGCCAGTCACTTTTATGAACCCTCTCTGAGACTGACAACATCAGTCAGTGCTTCTCTCCCATTTACATTAGGCTGAAACGTGCGTCAAACTACCTCCGTAAATTTCACGTATGTAGGCACCAGAGAAGGCTCCGAGAGCTCTGTAAATTTTACAGATACGGCACTCAAGAGGTTAAGCACCTGGAATGAGGGGAAAAAAAGCATTAGTAGGAGAGTTTTGTTTTGTTTTTGTACATTTTTGGTGGAGGGAGTATGGGACTTTTCTTTATGAATGTTAAAACATTCATCTATCAGTTTATTTATTGTTTTTTGATACTTTTGTTTTGTTTTGATCATGTTGGCAGAATGTAATGTTTTTCTGTGTGTTGAAAAGTTAAAACAGATGATGGGTGGGCGTTGTTGGGGGAGGGGGGTGCGAGGGACTTGCATTCCTGATGTTGATTGGAAACTGAGTTGTTTTTTTCTTTCTTTCTTTTTTTAAAATTAAAAAAAAATCTTTTAGCATTTGATGTTCTGAAATGTATGTATGCATGTTATTTTGCCAACAGTGTTGCCATACTGTGTACGTACTCATATACGGTGGGCATGCATGTTGTGGGTGTTTCTGTTTCCATAAGCAACTGGGCACTGATATGACTTACAGGATCTTTACTGTGCATGTTTGATGTTGCATGCATATATACACATAAAGGGGATTTGGGATCTAGAAGGTCTGCACACATCTTAAGCTGGGAGGTTGGAAGAACCTCCACCATTTACCCACCAGGCAGGTGGTACTCAGGCAAATCGAACCCCAGGACTTACAACTGAAAGTCTGACATCTTGCTCACATTACTGCCGTGCCTGTCAGAAACTTGTGGTCAATTCATTAACATCATTTCATCAATGAATTTTATGCTGCTGATTTAGGAAGGTGCACTATGAAAAGTTTGCATTGTTACAGTGAATGTATTTGGATGCAGACTGAAAATGACACTGAGAGGTGTAATACAGCCTTAAGAGTTCGTGTGTGTGTGTGTGTAGTGTGTGTGTGTGTGTGTGTGTGTGTGTGTGTGTGTGTGTGTGTGTGTGTGTGTGTGTGTGTGTGTGTGTGTGTGTGTGTGTGTTGAGATGTCATAGCTAGATAATTTGATATTAATGACAAATGTCTGTTGGGAGAATAAAGGGGAGGGATCCATACAGAGAGGGGAAAGAAAGTGTAAAACTCTTGAGAAAGAGAGAGAGAATATGAATACAAAATGGATTAATCAGTAGGCCTATAGGTGTAGGCCCCTTATTGAAAGGGGTGACATATTTATTAAAAGTACGAGAGAGAGAGAGTGAGAGAGAGAGAGAGAAGAAAATGACGGAAGTTGAGCGAGAGAGGGGGAGAGAGAGTGCTGCTTATGGTTTTTATTGAATGACAAAAGGCCTTAAGAAAGAAGTGAATGGAGTATACATAAAATGCAGTGTGAAACAGAGAGACAAAAGAAGTGAACTATGTGAGAGAGCTGTCATGATTATGTATGAACTTAGGAGCAGAGATAAACCATGAGGTCTTCCAAGCCTCGTTGTCCAACAGTCATGTCACATTGTACATAATATATTAGGATGGGCACATAATTTTGGGGATGGGGGTTTTCTGGGAACACTGCTTTTTTTTTTATAGCCCCTTTGGTAATGGTGGTTGTCACAGAGAAGAAAAAAATGAAGAAAATCCTTTTGTATATTACTAAGCTGCTGTTCTGTTGACATTGTGTTTGTGTTGTGTTTGTTCTGTGTGTGCGCGCGCATGCATGCAGGCATGTGCATGCAAGTGCACTGGTGTGTTTGTGTGCTTGATCCACAAGAATGTGTTGTGAAAGTTTGTGATGCCGTATACCTGATATATCAGTTGAGATACAAACACCTGTGATGTTCTTATGATATCAATAGTTTTAAAATAAAAATGCTTGGCTTGTTTTTACCAAATCAGATAACTTTTTACCAAATCAGATAACTTTTTTCCCTCCTCATGGGGCTGAGGTTTACCTTCATATTTAGGTTTTTGCAGTAGAAAAAAATATTAACCACATGTGGCTGATTATTGGAACTTGTGGGACTACTTTTTGGAATCTGAAGCTACGCAAAACTGCATATGAGACTCCACGTTTTATCTTAGAGGTTTGGGCTGAGTTACAGCAGACCATGCACCTGAAGAGGGCTATGTTTTAAAAACTTGAAATGCTCCTCTGCAAAGCCTTTCTTCTGTGCATAATCAGGGAAAATATTCAGGAATCATGAACTGCAAGGTGTGTGCAGGTGAAATTTCTCTGCGGCATTGGTTTTCTTTTATAGCTAGGCAGGATCAAGAATTGTTTTAGTAATACATCACTTATATTTCAGGCTCTTAATTTTATGCTGTGTGTGTATGTGTGTGTGTGTGTGTGTGTGTGTGTGTAAACTGTCTCTGCTTTGCGGAAAAAAAAAGAAAGAAAAAATGTGTGCGTGTGTGTATGTTTGTTACTTACACTTATGTTTTTTGTTTACATATTCCTGGTTTCCTATAATGTGTCGATGAGGGTAACAGACTGTCTGTGTTGTGCATAGTTGTATTTTTTTGTATATTTTGTGTGCTAAATGTATGCATTTTATTGGACTGTCAAAACATTTTGCTTACTCTTTGTTACAGTGTGTTCAGGCTACTGTGTTATATATGAATATTTATTTGTTCCTCAAACGATATTCTTCATGGATGTGCACAGGGTGCTTTACTTTGCTTGTCTTTACTTGCTTATGTTAGTGTATAATGATTTCATCAATTTCAAACAGGCGAAAAGCAGTGAAATTGATGGTGCATACAATACAAAGTAGGTTCAATTTTGTCTGTAATGTATTTGGTTGGTGTAGAATGTTTCGCATGTCTGCATTTGTGTGGTTGTTTTCAGTATGCAGGTTTGTGTGTTCGCGCATATGTGTGTAGGGAGAGGGCACATTTTTGAATATCAAGTATCTGCATTTTGCTTGTATGCAAGTGTGCATGCATGTGTACTTCTGTGTGTGTGTGTGTTTGTGTGTATTCATGATTGTGCATACTTTTTTTCGAATATCAAATATCTGAATGTTGTGTGTGAGTGTGTGTTCATGTGTTCTGTGCATGCATGTGTGTGTGTATGCATGCTAGTGCATGTGTGCAAGTGTGTGTGTGCATGCATGTGACTGAAAAAAACCCAACTCATGCAAAGTACATATTTTGTTAATGGGAATAAAATGGTGCATCAGGATTGACGTTTTTGTTCTTGTACGGTTGCGAGGCGTGGACAGTCAACAAGCAAAGCCAGAGCAAGATTAAGGCAGCCGAGATGTGGATTTTAAGAAGGATGTTGAGAGTTCCATGGACAGCAAAGAAAACAAACGAGACAGTCTTGATGGAGGCAAACACAAGTAAATCATTCATAAGGAAGATTAGGAAAAGGCAGGCAACATTCATAGGCCATTTTATTGGGAAAGGGGAATTGGAACACCTGGTCACAACGGGAAAGCTGGAGGGAAGGAGAGCACCAGGTAGACCCAGGGAGAAGATACTGGACGGACTTGCAGAGTGGCATAAGACAGGGAGGGTGGAAGAGATGCTTGAGGCAACAAGAGATAGAGACAGATGGAAGTCCATAATCGCCAATGCCATGCGGCAAGGCACCTGATGATGATGATGATGTGTGCATTTCATACTGGTACATGCACAATAGACACTTTCAAAAACACGCATTGAAACAAGTAGTGATATATGTTAAACAGAAAGCACAATGTGTCATACTGATGTTAATGCAGAAAGAGTGCGTGTGTGTTTTTTTGTCCATAGGCTGCAGGCCCCTCATGCACTTAAAACTAGTGAGTCTTTACATGTACAGTCATGTTTTACCTCACTGTTAGGGCAGTCATAGTCCTGTTTTCAGGGAGAGTGAGAGTGGTGACTTTTGGATACCATGTACAGTCATGTTTTATCCGACTGCTAAGGTAGTCATAGTCCGTTTTCAGGGGTAGTGAGAGCAGTGACTGTTGGACACCATGTACAGTCATGTTTTATCCGACTGTTAAGGCAGTCATACTCCCGTTTTCAGGGGGAGTGAGAGTGGTGACTATTGCATACCATGTACAGTCATGTTTTACTCCATTGTTAAGGCAGTCATAGTCCATTTTCAGGGAGAGTGAGAGTGGTGACTATTGGACCGTGGAAACGGTCTCTTCTGTTGGACAGGACAGTTGGAGGCTGTTGTCATTCAAATGCTTTCTTTTCAACAGATGTACTAGTATTAGTAGGAAACTAATTCCATAATTCTAACTTTTCTTCCTTACAGTTTTGGCAATCATTGCAAATGAATATTAAGTACAGTATTTATACAAGATTTACAAAAAAGATAAAAAAAAACATTCTCACAATCTCTTTTTATACAAAAATTATTAGAGAAAATCCAGTGCTATACTTCTCAATGTCTTTGTTACCTTGAAGATTCTTCAGTTGAAATAAAAGTTAACATGAAGCAAGGACATTGGTAGACTATCATGACTTTGCAAAGATAATGGTAATATCACAACAGTAAAATCAGATGAATATTGTCGTAAGTTTCTGAGAAAGTCCTATTCACACACTGTCATCAGAAAGTACTGATTTCATTTTTAGACATGTTTTTGATCTGTGACCTTGATCTTGATACCTTGTCTTCCAAATGTATGCAGTCATCAAAAGTGCTAATTTAATTTTTAGGCACTTTTTTGATCTATGATCTTGACTTCTTTATGCATTGAGAACTTCTGAATGGTTTGCATTTCTAGCCCACATTTTGTGAAGAAACAGCTCAGAAAATCTTGCTAACACATTTTGTCAAAGATAAGTCACCAGACACCCCATCAATATCTGACACTGTCTTGAGAAAACTGAACCTATAGCCATGGACTCCACATCGGATTATCTCGATTTCTATCCCAGCCTGCAACATTAAAAACTGGCCTATTCTCTGCCCATTTTAATGTTTCCATCATTCTGGTGGTGTCAGCTAAGTGTTTCATACATCCCTCCCCTTGAATATCATTCTTATTATTGTTTAAAGCCAAGCCAATTGTGCAGAGCCATATCAGGGCTACAAGCATCTGAAAATATATTCAACACCTTGATAGTTGATGACCTTGAAAAAATTTGAAAAGAGAATTATGTACACTTGTCAACACACACATAATATTAAGGATACGCCTCTGGCATTAATCATTCCACCCAATTTATTACAGGGGTTCCAATGCCAAATGAAAAAAAATCTGACAATCTAGGGGGGGGGGGGGGGTGTCTGGAGTCATGCTCCCTTGGAAAAGTTTTTTGAATATAGATGCAATATAATGCAATCTGATGCTATCGGGCACAAGATTAGACTTTTTTATGATCCTTTGTACTGAAGCAAATAATTTATACAAACTGGAGTTGGATTTCAAGAAAAATAGGCCTAATTAGGTATTTTTGCAATGTACCGGTATGTTCCAAGAAACATTCTACAACAATCTACATTGAAGGTTCTGAACAGCTTCAAGATTCTTTGCAGTTTTCTTCCTCATCTGGTGCTTCTTTGATTTGAAATGGTCTGAAAGTTTGTGGATGCTTGCTCAACCAGAGTTATTTTAATTGATTTCACAGCGGCAGAAGACGCAGTGAGTAGGCTCTGCAAGCCTCTGTTATTTTTGAAAGCCATGTGCTCATTTCCATGACATCAATTTTTGGTAAAATCCACTCCTAACACCGCTTATTTTTGTGTCTTTGTCGAACATTTTTGCTGCGGAACACTCTCTCCAGAATATCGGCTCGGACATAGTCACACTCTTCAAAGTTTTGCAAACAGTTTTGAAAACAAGCCGCGCCTGAAAACAAAAATACACCGGAAGTGACTTTAGCAGAAAATGATACAGGATTTATCCCCCTTACAGAAATTTTGTCGTCTGCTACGAGAAATCAACAGACTGACAAACAGCCGACTAGGCCTATTTGCAGGGAAAAAAAAATCAGTGGATTTTTTTCCCTTGGGAAGCATATTTTGTGGATTTTCTTGGATTTCCGAGAAATATCGGAAAATTGGGAGCCTTAAATTTTTAAAATAGCTTCTGCACATTACACTTCATTAGAGCCTAAAATGTAGATTATACATGTACTCAATTCAATTATCAATCCTAATAAAAAAAAAATATGCAAGGTTTTATTGAACACATACAGGTGAACGGACCAGCAAAACAGAAAATGATATGAAGAGATGACAGAAAGCAAAGGAGCAAACCAGAAAGGCAATGACAGAAAACAGGAAATTTCTAGCATAGAATTTCCAGGTGGGGATATAATTTACACATTCCCATGCTGCTCCACTTCCCTCCCTATTTTAAGACCTAGGGTTTTGTGGTGGTCTTTGATTTAATGTCTATTCACTAAAGTGATTTTAGACAAAAAAAAAAAAAAAAAAAAAAAAAAAGGGGGGGGGGGGAGTGATAAAGGAGGAGTGAAGAAGATATTTGAAAATTGTCAATTTTGAATTTGAGAAAAGATGATCCAGAAAACAACTGTTTTGAAGAGGGGAAGGTAAAACTAACAAATAATGTTACCATAATTATCGATTTAAGCAAACAAACTGACAAACAAAATTAGTAAATATCCGGAAGAAATGAATAAAAAGTAAAACTAATAATTGACTAACCACAACAATGAACAAGTCAAATAACATTTTAAAGGTAATTCGCTATAGGACTTTTTGACAGGCTAACAAACACTTTTTTTTTTTTGCTAGGGTTTTGTGTTGGCTTAAAGGTCTGCCAAACAACTGCTTTTGTTGTGAATGTTTATTATAAATGTCAAAATATTTTGATTTTATTTTCTTATGCATTCAGCTCCCTAGTCTCTCCTCCACATACCTTTTCTCCTACATACAATTGTATGTGTGCACCATGACATGCATATGTGCTCCCCCCGTGGGGATGCCGGGGGGCTCTTTCAGTATAAATGGTATCCCCCCACCTTCTGGAAATTCTGTGCTAGAAATGTCCTCTTTTCTGTCACTCTGTTTCTGCCTTGTTTCTTCGCTTTCTGTCATTTCTTCCTATTATTTTCTGCCTTAATGGTCTATTCACCTGTACGTGTTCACTTAAGTCTCACATACTTTCTCTTAGGATTGATAACTGGGTAAATGTATTAAGTGCATTTTTGGCTTTAGGGAGGTGAGATATGCAGAAGCAATTTCAGGTAATTTATGACTGTTTTTATATGTTTTGGTGTCCTTAGACATATTTAAATTTGTGTTCAGGTGTGTTTTTTAAATTCTCTGTGTGATAAATTGGATGGAGTGGTCAACACCGGGGGCATGTCCTTAGATTATGTGCGCAAGTGAATTGATATATGTACTTTTTTTTTTTTTTTCCCCTGCTGAAGTTTTGTATGTTTTGAAGTGGTTATAGCCCTGATATGGCTCTAAACAGTCAGCTGGGCTTTAAACAACAATAGCATCAAAAACAACAGCACACGTGCTGATGATATGCACACCCATATACACAAATACTTAATCATTCACAACTGAAAAATGCACACACAAACAATTTCTTCATTAATTTCTTTACTCACTACCATGTAAACAATGCTTATAATGGAATAAGCAATACAAGATTATACAAAGCTAAGTAAAAACACGAAGTAAAGCTCAGAACACACACTAAAATAACCAAACTTGCAATCAAAATGACCAACCTTACAATCCTTCACTCCTCATCATAATTCACTCGAGTTCACCGTCCACAAAATTTAACAGAAACCAAACCTTTGGCCATGTGGAATGCACACTGGAAGAAGCAGTATTATGCATGCACCTCTCTTCAACTGCAACAGTCCTTACAATCTTCCATCTTTTTAGTGTAGCAAAAAGAGAGTGATACACATTGCACTAAATGCAAAGATAAACACCACTGGAATCTTGGATCCAATTTATGTAGCAAAGGGCAGTAGAAAGTAAAACACAAAGAAAAATACTACTGGGAGATAGAGATGAAACATTTTATCATTTGAGTAAAAAGCAAACATTTAACCCTTTGACTCCCACACCCTATCTACCAATTGCAAAAACTTGACCCTTTGATTCCTTCACCCTATCCACCAGTTTCCTGCTGGAAGCTGGTGGACAGGGTGAGGGAATCAAAGGGTTAAGTTTTTGCTTTGCTAACATGGTTCACAATGCAGGATGCTGGTGGACAGGCTGCGGGAGTGAAAGGGTTAAACCAGACTTTCTTTTTCAATGTTGATATTGGAATTCAAAAAGGCCATTTTCATTGTATTTACAGAATCTCAAAGGAAGTGTCACATTACACACAAAATTTTTTATAACAATGACAACATCACATCCACTGAACAGGAGACCACACAGATGAAGGGAGATGTTCTGTGAAACGGGCGGGTGAAAGTATTGGTAACAGTAAGAAACAGCGGAAAGAATGGTTCTGTGAAAGAAAGGTGAAAAGTTTTGGTAGAAATAACAGCAGAAAGAACACACAAGGACACAAAACCTCTACAGAGACATTAAAGGATCTTTGTAGTAATTGTAAGTTGTTTCTTTAAATACACATACTTTACCTTGACAACAGTGGGCTATATTACACTAATACAATTACTAAAAATTTACAAAAAAGAAGTATGACACAAACTTATTACACAATGACTAAAATTTACAAAAAAGAACTATGACACAAATTTATTACACAATGACTAAAATTTATAAAAAAGAACTATGACACAAAACGGCCTCTCCACCATTTTATCTGTGAATGCTGAAAAACATTTTGTCAATGACTGGGAACTGGTAATGCTAACACAGATCCTATGTGGTATGTGCTGTCATTAATGGAATAAAGATAGTTTCTATACATAACAAGTCTGTACAATAATAAACAAGATGAATAAGCCACCCCCACACCAAAATGAGGACAGACACACACACACACACACACACACACACACACACACACACACACACACACACACACACACACACACACACACACACCAAAGAAATTTTCCATCAAACAAAATGAATCCTTAAAACAAAACAAAAACAAAAACCCCATGAAACCCCCCTTCCTCATCACATTTCCTAAAACAAATGAAAACAGAACTGACCTCTATATATATATATACACAACAGATCAGCTAAGAAATAAAGGTTATGATACAATCACACCAAATTTATTTTCCTTACTTTTCTCCTTTCAAACAAATGACACATCTTCACATAAAAATCCTGACAGACCATTACATAACAAGAAAAATATATATTGCACTATTCAACAGAGGATGAGAGAATATTCAAACTTAATCATATGATACAACAAAATGAGTTTAGTTTGTTAACATGCATTTCATATCTGCAAATGGCTAGCGAACAGTCACTTCAGCAACAAAGTAATTTATGACAACAGAGATAAGACTTAAATCTTGCAGACAAAGTTTTCATGCACCAAAAACATCCATAAATTTAATTAAATTTGCCAATGCAGTTCAGCAATTATCAGGGTGGCTCATGTTCTACAAACAAATCTCTTGTATTTTCAATACAACTAAAGCAGTCGATTACAAATTAAGATAGAAAAGTAGATGCGATAATGAAGTCTTCAGTAGACATGATAATGAAGTCTTCTTTTTTGGATTATTACAACCCAACTTATCACAATGACTTACCAGCTCAAGCAACAAAATCGTGTTGAAACGTGTTCATAGTTTTTAGATATAAAATACATGTGGAGATAATCACAGAACTAAATTTTTGTATCTATCCTTTCATTTGTTTAAATTCAACTTAAATAACCTTTACTTACACACTGGTTTAAATCTTTCATTATCATACATTTCCATATTGGCTTTTGAAGAAGATGAGGGCTGTACAGGATTTACACAAAGAGGTTCTGGACTGAGGGGTTCAATATGGGTGGAGTGAGAAGGGAAAAGATACAAACTTCCTGAATTCATTCACCGAACTGCCAGAGGACAACGAACTTATTTCTGTGACCTCCTCCACCGCAGGTTAATCACTGATAACCTCTTCCATCCGTATACCTACTATGCATAATTTGCATGGGCCCTGTTCTCTACAGGATTAAATGTATGATGCATACTTTATGTACTACTTTGAATACTATCAATATTCAATACAGAAAACTTTTGTGAACGTATGGTGCACATTTTGTATACTGCCTAGAACACTGTTTACACTGAAAATGGGAAACTTGTCACCTCGATAGACAAATCCAGAATACACTGAAAATGGGTAACTTGTCACCATGATAGACAAATCCAGAATACACTGAAAATGGGTAACTTGTCACCTCAATAGACAAATCCAGAAACAAAGTCAGACAAGAAGTACACATGTATATACAATTCAGTGAAGCAGGATTTCAAACAGCACAATTTGAAGTTACAGTTAAGTTATGAACAAAAGGACGAAAAGCAGAAAGACATATGTATTGATGGGTAGTGATTGTTCTTTTTCTTTATGGGCCTTGATGGCCTCACCTGCTCGGCTTTGAAAAACCATGAATTAAAAGCCAGAACACATTTCAACTTGCAGTCACTGGTGTGGTTAAAAACAAAGTTTGGTGATAACAAAGTTTGGTGATAAAATGCTAGTTCATTTAACAATTTAGACAACTTGCTAGGGATATATTTTCCACATGCTACAGTAGTATGTCCTAACCCGCTTTGGGATATGCAAGATGTTAGATGAGTTCATTGATCAGTTGGATGTTCGCACACATGCTCAAATTCAAATCCTGAAAACTTGCGAATCTCAGCTGTGTGGATTCATCACCCCAAGCAAACCCATAGCATGTGAACATACAGATAAGTGACAATCAAGAATTGAAAATACCCACAATGATTTTCAGCTAACTAAAGAGAATATGAACTAGGCATCCAGGCGTGTGAACCCTCAGCTGTAACTACAATACCACAGTGGCTGCCAGTGTACAGAATGGGCAGCCATGCCGCTATATACTACCTCAACATACTATTCCATATCAATGAACAAGGATGATATGAATAACGCCTTTGTGACACAGACATAATGATAAAAGACTAATCCCTTTCATGATCATTTTCATGACTGATATGTGAAAGATATGGAAGAAAAAAAAAAAAAGTACTGAAATCAGGCAAACACTTTAAGAGAGATATGGGGAGGGAACCGACATGACAAATGCTGTCAAAGATATGAAACAATGGATATTTAAATGATGACAATAACCATCTAGGGGGAGGATGAAAAAAAAACAGAAACCACTGAGGCAATACAATGGCCCCTTCAATCAAACACAAAAATATGGTCAGGCCATGTAAACCATTCTTCCTCTTCTGACAATCATAAACACTGAGTCTTTGGTGAACTGGAAACCAGCAAATATCTTGAAGCATTCACAGTGGATGTTTCAACAGTAGTAAAGACATTCAGTTTCAGTTGTTGAACACAGCATCTCTGCACTCGTAATAAACTCTACATGCATTGATGCCACAGATGTCATGTGATGGATAAGATCTAAAACGATCATGGCATCAAGCACCTATACCTGCACATAAGCCCTACGTGATGGCAAGTTCTTGGGTAAAACAGATAAAGATACCGATCAATACATCCACAGTATTTATCATTAGAACTTAAAGCCATAGCTTGTGTTAAAAAAAAATTGTGTATGAAGTCAAATACTCAATGTTTTTGTTTGGGGTGTCAAAAGGAAGATCTTAAGGATGGGGAGGTTATGATTTGGGTTGGGTTGGATAAAGGTTAGCAATCACCTCTTCCACTAGTGCATCAAGTGTTTCCACTGGTAAAGTTTAACTGGAAGAGACCTCTTGCCAGTTTTAACAAAGATCCACATACAACACTAACGATCAAATACTCGCTGACATAATTTCATTTCCGCACTCATGTTAATTTCAGCAAACAGATAATACAGAGATACGGAAAAACCATGAGCAATATGAACCATTCTCCAGAGTTGTTTTTTTTCCAATAAGGAAACAGACACAAAATATTAATTCAAACAACCAGTTAATTTAATGACAATAAACAAAACACATGCAAATTTATGAATAATCTCGTTCTGATACTTATATAAGTTAGCGAGAAAAATAAAAATCAAACAGCATTCAAAGTCACCTGGCATCAAAATGCCCAGTACAGCTATCACAGTCAGAATGAACTGATTTAAAAACATTTCAAATCTGTATGATCTGGGAATTCATTTTTTACTCACACATTCATGCATATAAGCACACACAGCTGCAGGTATCACTGTTTATGCATAAAAACACACATATCCGCACATGCACTCAAACACATCATCAAACTGATCTCTCTCCTCTCACACACACACGCACACGCACGCACACACACACACACACACACACACACACACATTCACTGACACACCCTTCATGATCACAAACAGTCCTGCTTCAAAACCTGGGAAGAGGGGGAGGGGGAGATGATTCAAAATCAAGAAAATGTGATGCCAGATTCTCATTGATTTGTTCAGGGCTCTCAATATTATGTACAGATATGCGACCATCAATGCATCTGACATCCACATAACATAGCTGTTCTACAGATATGATTTCCCAGAGTAATGAAAACTGTATAGCATTGAAAAATACATGTACATGCCAAATATGCAAACTGTGCAGAAGAAACAAACCAGCATCACTGCATTCAACAACACACTGAAGAAAATGGAACATGCAAAAGCCTTTTTATGTAACGACTTACTCAGACATGACATATGATCTTTTAACTTTCTTTAAACTCATTTGTTACTGACTCACCATTCACCATATACTGGACATTTGTATGGGTAAATGATAAAATCACAAAAAATCAGATAATTAAAGTCAACGAAGTTTCAGGAACTGATAAATAAAATGTCAGATCAGTTTGTGACTTAATGCTTTCCACCCTACCTTCACTGCAGTTTATGCAGTGCTTCCACTGCCTGAAGGATTTCTCTCCCTACGTAAATGTTTAAATAGATCTTAAAAAAAAAAAACAAAAAAAAAACTGTGAAAGTGGTGCTAAAGAAATGAAAATGAAAAACACTCAAACACTGCCCGTCTCTCATGCAGGTATGGACTCTTGCTGTAAATACATGTCTCTGGAGACATGTGCAAATGCTGAATGAGTTAAGTAACAATACTGAGAGGCAGTGACAGCACAGACATAGAATTTTCAGAGACCCTATCCCACAGAACATAACAGTTGCTCCTAGACTGCGAGGCAGCAAGAATCCATCTTCAAGCCAAACATGTTCATGGCAAACGGAACATCCCAGCAGAAAGAGCACCCACCTTCAAAACTGACAGCACAGGTATAAACCTGGCTCCTGAAATTTCTACATAATTCCCAGTCCACCACAAATAAATGGATACCTGGGTCTTTCAACATTCAAGAGCTAGGGAAGGTATGCGAGGGAGAAAGGTGGGATAATCGTTAAAAGTTAACCTGAGAATAATGAGGTTTCTGTCCTCTCGCTCCTCCCGACTTATACAGGTATGATTTTAACCCTTTAACTTCCTCGCCCTGTCCACCAGCTGCAAAAACTTAAATAATTTCAAAGAGTTCAGTTTTTGCCTGGCTACCATGGCTGATAATACAGAAAGCTAGTGGATAGGGTGAAGGAGTCAAACGGTTAATTCAATTTGATCTTTGATGATTTCTATTTACATACTTTTTATGATACCAGCTGCTCAATAAACATTGCTTACATACCTGTTGACAAGCTGATATAAATCCAATTGCATGAGAAACTTCCTATACATTACTACTGCAAGTTACAAAGTATTCTTTATTTATTCTGTATTTTTCAAGGTTGTCAAGCAAGCAACAAATACTTTTTTTTAAATTCAGTCTTTGCCATAAAAGAGAAAAAAAATGAACTAAAGGAAACAAAAACTTCGAGCCTTAACAACAATCAAACTACTACAGCCATAAAAAACACAAACCAAACCAAAACAAAAAACCTGAAAACAGTAATAAAAAAAAAAGCAAAAAAACTACTGATTGAATGATTAAATAAAAAAACACACACACAAAGCAAACCACATCCACCCATACATAATTAATACACAATTTATACACAATCTCATGCCATGAATAAACATTATGTGTCTCCAAATAAGAAACATTCTAATAGACTTCCACTGAAGTTGAATCCAAAAGTACAGATACTGGTGGCATATTGCCTTTACCCTGATTTACATTTACATTAGCAAGATCACTGACTGTATACGAATAATCATGAATAACTGTGCGTACATCTTTCTTTTCTGTTTAACCAATGAGACGCATTTTCTTTCAATATCCACTAAAATACAGTCTGCTAAACGTTTTAATTCTGAACAGTACCTCTGAACCTATTCTCTGCAGTGCCCCTTTACTATGCCGTTGTCTAAAAAGTGAGTCATGGCTCCTGATAACCAATGCAAATTCTGGCTCTGACTCCTTTGTGTGTGTGTATGTGTGTGTGTGTGCTTGTGTGGTGTGGTGAGGTGTGGTGTGCGTGTGTGTGTGTGTGTGTATACGTGTTTGTGTGTGTGTAAATGAGTGTGTGCATGTGTCTGTGTGTGTGTGTGTGTGTGAACGCATGTGCGTATGTGAGACCAAGAGAGAGAGAGAAAATGTGTATAAAAGGAGAAAGGCATTTCAAGGTGACTGTGTCTCGGTCCGATTCAGTCTCTATCATTTATATTGTTACAAAAAGAATTTGTCTAAATTTCTGATTTATTTCATACATACTTTTACTAGTTTTAGAGTTAAAAGCAAACAAAAATTGTAAGTATAATTTTTCAATTTTCTACAAATTTTCTTAGCATATGCTAGAGCAAAAAAAAAAAAAAAAATTAGCAGCTATGGGGATAATCTGAAGTGACAGTTATTATTTGCTAACAAAGACACAACATGGCACATTGTGCTGATCCTTTCTTTTCACAGAATGGTATTATAGCCTGAAAATGACAATGTTTACACTAAATGTCTTTTTGTACACTGTACACTCTGAAAGAAATCTCATTCCAAGGTAAAGAACTCCAGCTTACTAAATTTTTTTCTCTTATAAAATAACTAAGGGTTGTCACAAGAGCAAAATGTATTCATATGATTGATAACCCATGGTATCTGGGGAAAAAATTCAATCTTACATCTGTCTTCTCTTTCATCTTTTAACTCACTGGTAAAAAAATCCAAATTGTAATCATTTTTTTAACCCCATGAAACATCTGAGACTGCAGTTTTGTATTTCTGTGTCTTCAAGTAATTATAGAAGAAGAAATAAGTCTTCCCCTAGTAACCATCACCAAAATGAAAATTGAGGTAATTGCTTAGTGTGCTCCCTATGACACAAGAGGTTCTAGGATCGATTCCCTGATCAGACAAGATTTTTCCTTTCCCCTTCTACAAGATCTGAGTGGTGTCCAGGGTGCTAGCCATCCAGACAAAGCATTTCAAACAATTCCAAACAATCATTTACAGTAACATATTGAAGTCCAGAGAGCAGCATGTGCATAAAGTGTGTAAAAGAAGCAATGACACCAAAGGTCACCTACATAAAATTTACCTGAGGTAAAGAAATCACAATTCTGTACTTTAAGAGGTAAACAAAACTAACAATCACAATTCTGTACTTTAAGAGGTAAACAAAACTAACAAAAATAGAAAGGACAAGAAAAGGATGGTACCACTCCATGGCAATATGTTCTCTACAAGAACAGTAGCCCACATTTCACACAGGAAGTCATGTTCTCCTGCTCAACGACACATCAAGTAAGTCTTGCTGTTTTTTTTTTCTGCATAGGTCTTGTGTGTTTGTTCTTTACTGTCTTATGTGTTAGCTTGGTAAAGGCCAATTGGATGAAAATTTGTGCCTGTTTTATTAAGTGCTTTAAGTATGCGTTCTCATTCTATTTTCGTGTTCATCTACCTACCCAAATTATAACACAATTCTAAATCTTACTGATGACCAAAGACTGTTTGTCTATGCACTTTTTGATCAACTTCTGCCTCTCCTGATGTGTTTACTACTCAATATGATCAAAATCATTGCACATGTCTGCCATAAACACATTTAATTCTTTTCATATGTACCACCTCCAAGGCCTAAAAGAATCACAGAAGACCAAATAATTTCATCATACGATAAATGATGGTTATTACAAACACCTTGTTTGGATAATGCTGAGGTCTGTCTCCAGGGAATGATCAATAATGAAACACAGTGACTGTCACATCCACACCTAATCATGTCAGTGCAAAGCTCTCAAGGAAAAAGCTTTGTTTTCAGTATTGTGATCTGTCCTGTTTTGATAGTGTTAACGCTCGTCTATCACACACCACCAACAAGAATGTCTCCTGCACTGCCACAATCAGACATGATTTTGATAGTATCAATGCTGGTCTATGCTAAATGGAACAGCATTCCTGCATTCAAGTCTTTGAGTTCTGACCATGCTACTTGTCAAAGTTAAATGAACAGCACTCCAGAAGTAAAAGCTTTTGTTCTGACAATGCTATTTTCAATCCATACTGAACAGAAGAACATTGCAGCAACTCCCACAATCAGACTAGTTTTGATGAAAACGGGTGCTGAACAATAAGAATCAATTCAATTCATGTTGTCAACAGCCCAACCAACTGCACAGGCCATACTAGCGCTAAAGATGGTGATCGACACTGAATACGTGCGCATCTAATGACACAAAGTTACTAAACAGAATTCTACTGGCTCAGACACAGACTGAAACTGACCAGGATGAATGCCTCCATCATCATCAATAGGGAATCTGGTTTTGGTAATACTGCAACATGTCATATGTCTTGCCTCGCCAGTTCAGACACGACCCTTGGATGACCTTGAGCATAAAGTTGGCAGCTTCACGTTCGGAGGCTATGGGAGCGAACCGGCTCCTCAGCAATTTGATGGTTTGGCCGCGGAAACAGGGCAGTCGTGTGTCTAGCATCAGTGAAACCAGGGAAATGATGGCATCCTGGTAGGGCCTGCGAGATGGACAGCCAAATATCATGAAATACTTAGCAACAAAGGGGCCTGTTGTTTAACTTCAGTTTATTCAGTATAAGACAAGACATTATTTGTCTTTACAGTACCAATGACAATCATTTGAGGATAACAGCTGAAGCCAATATTCAACTTCTCAAAAGAGCAAAATGACCACTACCCTCATAAAGCTGATTTAATAGTGGTATGTTATCGTTATTATTGTATATAGCCCAGCCAACTGTGCAGGGCCATATCAGGGCTAGAAAAAACAAACACCTGGAAAAGAAAATTAAGTACACATATCAATGCATTCACACACATAACCTAAGGATATGCTTCCGACGTCGACCATTCTGTCCAATATATCACCAAGGGATTTACAAAAATCAAACCTGAATACAAATTTAAACGCAACAGGTAAGTTCAACCATGACTCTTTTCACTTGCAATCATTCTGGTGGTATCAGCTTTGTGCTCAAAACAGAATCTAGGACACTGCACTTCCCCTTAACACCCGCCCCCCCCCCCCCCCCCCCCCACCTTCCCCAACACACTTCAATTCACTTCTTCCATTTCAAAACTTGTCCACACTTTTTAGCTTGGGTACGCTCAAAGAATATAAAAAAAAAAAAAAAAAATCATTTGTAGATACTGGTAAAGCATACACAGAAATGCTGAAGCGATTCTGTCTTGATTAAAATCGTGATTATTTCAATTCCACCTTCCACATTCTCACCTGACAGCGAGGTAACCTTGCACACACAGCTCCATGAACCACTGGAATGGGGCAGCGTCCATGCTTCCCCCCATCACCTTCACCATCTCCTCTGTTAGTTTAATGTCTGGCTCCCATCCCAAGTTTCCCCCGGGTGAACTTTCAAACATGAAGCCAAAATCTGTGCCACACATTGAAAAAGTGACTGATAATAAGATCAATTTGATGTCAACAAAATACTGTCTCCTTCCTTGTTGTCAGTGATATCTGGAAACTTTGCAAATTTTAAAACACAGGTAAAAACACCTCTCGACATATACATATTCATTAGGATAATCTATAAAAAGTCTGTTTCTAATATCTGGCTGCTGCCAATAAACCTGAATGACAAAAGGTTAAAATTTGTAGGTGTTCTCTCGGGCCTGGTTGACGCCAGGATATACTGTGATAGTAAGCGTAGAGTACAACCCTGTCATGCAGTCTCAGTCCTAGATGGAACTCCACAGCATCATGATTATCATCCTCATTGACATCATCATCATCGCAATGTAAAAGCTAAGCCAGCTTCTATGGCCATTAAGATGATAGAAAATGGAAGGGGGAAAAAAAAAAAGAAAAGAAATATGCAGGTGTTAATACCTTTTTCTTTTCCCTTGAAACCATGAAACTTTAAAGGCTATGACCACAACAAATAACACACCAATTTTTATAACAAAGCTGACTTCAATCATTATTTCATATTTTCAAAAGCCAATTACACAACCTTAGCCTAAAACATAGCAACTCTACATCAATTCAGTCCAACACAACCCTTTATTCTGCAAAAAGAGCCAGTTACATTGTCAGGTTTCCAGTTACATTTCTTAGAGCATTAGAAAGCATACAAATACAAAAATGTGTCACTCTCTCACACACTAAGAATACAAGTGTGGATACTTATGCTCACACTACTTGGACAGAAGCTTATAAAACTAAGTAACAGAACTTTTTACAACTCAGTAACAGAGCTTTTTACAACTCAGTAATGGAACTTTTTACAACTCAGTAATGGAATTCATTATGATTCAATAATTGGTAAACATTTCTTCATTTTTTTCTGTCCCAAGTTCTGTGCCACCTCAGTAGCAATGATCCCATGCCATCATGTCGGCTTCACAACACATCACCATCTGAAAACTCATTCAATCAAAGTCCCAATGCTAGGAAGCCCACAGAAACAGAAACGTCACGAGGCAAACCACCAGAGGAGACCCTGCAGTGCTACTGGGTCACTTCAGCTGAGTTTACCAGTTCTGTTCCAAAATACTACAGACAATGTCTACTAAGCCCTGTATTGATGACAGTAACTGCTCAATGAGAGAGCCAAACTTAACCCTTCGACTCCCGCACTCTGTCTATCAGCATCCTGCATTGTCAACCATGCTAGCAAAGCAAAAATTTAACCCTCTGATTCCTTCACCCTATCCGCCAGGTTCCTGCATGAAGCTGGTGGATAAGGTGAGGGAGTCAAAGGGTTAAGTTTAAGCAGTTGGTAGATAGGGTGCAGGAGTCAAAGGGTTAAAGAAAGACAGTAACCACTTCAAGCTCTGGCAATCCAGACCCACTTACCTATGTGAATGATGTGTCCAGTCTTGTTTAACATGATGTTCCCGTTGTGTCTGTCTTTGATCTGCAGCAGGAAGCTAACAATGCTGTAGGCTGCCATGGACACCACAAAGTTGTTGCGTGCCTGAAAGGTGGAAAAGGAAGAAAAGTGCGATATCAACTTTCTTCAACAGTCCCTCTTTGGTCACAGACATGATTTGTCTAAAATAATGAGATAATACCTGTAAAATTTATTTTGCAATAGGCATCATAAGCCGATGGATACTTCATACAGCCTTCTTAGACACAATGGTTTCTGTGTTGGTTCATCATATGCTCAAGTCCATTGTCATAAGATGTAGCAAACACACACACACACACACACACACACACACACACACACACACACACACACACACACACACACACACACACACACACAACCACACACACGCACACAGTCTTCTTAGACACAATGGTTTCTGTGCTGGTTCATCATATGCTCAAGTCCATTGTCATAAGATGTAGCAAACACACACACACACACACACACACACACACACACACACACACACACACACGCACGCACACACACACACACACACACACACACACACACACACACACACACGCACACAGAGCCTTCTTAGACACAATGGTTTCTGTGCTGGTTCATCATATCCTCAAGTCCATTGTCATGTGATGTAACTGAGGGCAATTATCAGGTAACTGGGTGTAGTTCAAAAACAGGTCTCCCTGCATTATTTCCAAAGCACTGTGAACGTAAATGACCACTGCTGAAACAAAATGCATCCAAAGAAGGCTCTGTAACTGTTAAAAGCTCGTCAGTTGAAAATAGACCTTGAAAAAGTAGCAAACTTTTCATTGTGAACAATAACAAAATCAGAACACAGCTTCTACGGATTTATTTTTTGTATAAATCAGTTGTGACACTGAAAGCTGGCCAATACTACTACCAACATCCAAATTTGGTTGATTTTCATAAGATCTGTCTAGAAGTTTGATCATCAACAATCTGAATTTACATATATGAAATCAATGTACTAGACTGAAATGACAGAAAATGAAAAGAACAAATGAGCAAGGGGTGTACCTCTTGGTAGGCTTGCGTACTTTCATCACCGTAAGTTGCGATGAAATAATCGTACAAGGTGATGTCTGTTTGCCGACCAATCTGGTCACGGGACTTGCTGTCTGGCACACACTCGATCACTCCACACTGAAAAACCATCAAGTATTGATATGAGGATGATGTCATAAGGTTTGGATAAAATAAAAATTGTTAGTGCATAAGAAGAAACAGACACATATGAATTAATGGCTCCATCTGTCTGAGCAGACAATGGATGTGCCTGGTTAAGGACCTAGTTGGACGTGGAACAGCATCGGCTGGGGCTGAACAGGCTGATGTTCGAGTGGAAATCCTTGGCACAGCTGACATACACAAAGACTGATGGTTATGGCTCGGTGGTCACTGCCACAGCTGTTTTCTCTCTCTTCTGTCCAACCACAGTCGAGTTTGTCTCTCCTCTGCAATGGCGATACCTGCATATACAACCTATAGCTAGGCACAGCGATTTGTAGCTGTCTGTCCCAGGTGTCCACAATAATATCAGCAGACTTCAGGTCACATTTACAACGTCCTTATAATGCAGCATTGGGTGCTCTGTGGGCCTGGATTGAGCAGCAAGTTCTCCATATAGGGTATCTTTTGGAATGTGGCCATTCTGCAAGCAGTAGATATGACCAAACCAGTGCAGTCGCTGTGTAAGGAGGGCATACATGCCTGGCATACTGGCTTGGTCAAGGGTGTCCCTCTTTGGTGGGACACTGTTTTTCCAGGAAATGCTCAGGATCTAGCGGAAGCACTGCAGGTGAAAGTTATTGAGGTGGTGCACTTGGCTTACTCAGATTGTCCGGGCCACAGGCCAGGGCAATGGGTACGGATATCTTGGGTTGCCTACATACATAAATATAAATGCAAAGCACACACACACACACACACACACACACACAAAACATCACACACACAAACAGAATCTCCTTTTACCTATACATTTGTTCACACACACACACACACACACACACACATGTACACACACACAAACAGAATCCCCTTTTACCTACACATTTGTTCACACACACACACACACAGACACACAGTACTTATCTACACAATTTTTCATGCACACAAAGAATCCATTCATACCTTTACCTTTTCACACCCACAAAACACACACACACACACACACACACACACACACACACACACACACAGTCCCTTCATGCCTACACATCTTTCTAAATGGACACACAGACAGAAAATACACACACTCACTGAATGTCCCTTTTTGCCTACACACCTTATAACAAACAGCTGTATTCAAGAGTATGCTCTCTCAAGGACTCGGGCTACAAAGTTATACATGCAGATACAGACAAAGAAAGATGGACAAACACAGATAGAAAAATGCACAGGACAGACAAAGTTGGACCCAGTCAGTCAGTAAGACAGACAGGCAGAGAAACTGACTTTCAGAGACACAGACTGACTTACAAACACAAACCAGACCCACAGACATACAAGCAGACGGACAAACGACTGGGCACACTAGGAACAGACAAACAAGACGTACCCCAGGTGCTGTGGCCACCACCCTGTATGGGGCCAGGTAAAGACGAAGACCTGTCTGCTCAAAGATGTTCTTGAACATTTCTATCACCTGCAGTGCCAGCATGTCCTGAGGAAAAGAAAAAGGAGGAGAACCACTGGTACCCATAAGGTTTCTGTATCATCTTTCTCATCCTCACCATTGTCAACATCATCATAGTCATTAACCCCTTCACTGCCTCAGTATAACAGCACATTTGAATAACTGTATGCCAAGGTAAAATTTAGCTTTTTTGGGTATGTTCAATAAAATGGTTACTGCTCACTTATTTCTTGACAGATCTCTCTGATTTTTTGTATGTTTTGTTGTTATGCATTGGTCTACAATGTCCTGTCAAAATAACTTGATTATGTTGATAATTAGTATAGCAGAAACTGACATAATTATAAAAATTTTACCAAAAATAACAGTTTTCGAATATACACAAACACATTGTGCCAAACAAAATGAGTCAGAACACCTCAAAAAGTGGTCTTACTATTTATTCAACATCAGCACTAACACATGACAGTCATATAAATCCCAAAGAATGTTGTTCTTGATTATAATCTGCTCATAATTGAGGGTACTATTTTTTAGGTAAAAAGGGGCATAATCATGCTTTTCACGGTATGTTCACTAACATGTACATTACTCATCCATTTATTGAGGTATTTGTTAGATTTTTGTGGATTTCTTCCTTATACCCTTGTCTACAATTTCACATCATTCTAATTTGATTTTGTTGGTAATGATGATGGTTCACACTAACAATATGTGATAAAACAGTTTTTGTTTTGTTTTCAATTTGAGAGTTTTATATTAGAACAATCCAGCACATAAAAGCCCACTAAACACAGCAAAAATACCTTTTGGTGTTTGCTCAACAACATTACAAACACCTGGGATTCAAACTGTTGTCAATAAATGTCCCTCTGTGTAACAATCTGTATGTTACTGGGGGTACCCCAATTCTACTAGAAAGGGGCATAATTTTACTATTTGGGGTAGGTTCAGTACCTCAATCACTGCTTATTCATTTGTTGACATATGACTTAGATTTTATGGTTTCTCTTTCCTTTTACCCCAAGCTATAATGCTATGTAACAATAGTGTAATTTTATTAGCCATTAGGAAGATGGATAGGGATATAACGGATGGTGGTTTTACAAAAAATAAAAGTTTCTAAAAACATACACATGTTACAACACATAAAACCTGTAAAACACTGACAAAAACTTCTGTTAGTGTTTACTCAACATCACTGTAAGTACACAGTGTGGTCCAAATTGTTATAGTATAATAAATATTGGTAAGTGTTCAAAATGACAACTATGGAAAAAAAAAGTCTGAAGAAAAAATTGTCTGATAAAAACAAAGACACCCCCCCACACACACACACACACATGGTATCCATTTGTTATCATGCAAAACACTGTAGGAACTGTGTTAGTGTTTCTGAACATAGTGTAGGCCTACTCACATTACTGCCATGCTGTTCTATAGGAATCCAGCACTTGCGCTTGGACATAATCCTCAGCTTGTCTGCATTCCCTGCTTCATAACTTTAGGGGATGGTGTTCTTTTTTTCTGTCTGTCCAAATTGTGGTTCAAACAAACACACAAGGGGATTCATTCTATACTCCACTTGGTCTTCTTTCACTGATGGCACTTGGTCTGGTCACAGCATTCACAAAACAGTGAACACACGCACAGGTGAGGAAAAAAAAACACACTGTAGAATGGAAAACTAAGAAAACAAAAAAGCAGAAGAGAATGAAACGTGTAACTAAGAAAAAAAAACCCCACAAAAAAACAGATTATCCTACTGCCAAACTTGGTGTGATAGTCCATGAAACACTGGCCTAAGCACAATCCAGGCTTGGATGGGCAGGAGGGGCAATGGTAGCGGGATTCCTTCCACACTCTGAGCTTTTTGGAGCAGACCCGACATGGCTTGGTAGGGGCAGCCTTGTTTGGTGTCGGTGGCAGTGGGAACAAAAAGTGGTTTGCACCTATCCTCACCTCGTCATCCGTTTTGCCTTCTTCCACAGCAGGCACCTGGTCTGGCCAAATCCAAGAGATGATGATACTCTCCGTAAAACCTAGGAAAGTTTTACAGGAGTCATCACCTCTTGATTTTTGTAAGATGAAGGCATTGCAGGCTGTAACCTGCAGAAAATGGAAAAACAATTTTTTTGTCCATTTCATCGACTTCCGTGTGCAGTCATATGGATGAAGCAACTGATCTTGTTTGTCGACTCCACCCATATTCCTGTTGTACTGCGATGAAACGGACAGACGAATGTTGATTCCCCGTCGTCCCCGGTCTGGAATCGGTGCCTCAGTGTGGCCGTGCGCAGAGGACAGCAGGTGCACCACTTTTGTGCTGTGGTACTTTGTGGCGATGATCTTGTTGTCCACAAAGAGCAGCTGATGATCCGGGGTCCAGCTTCACACCACGTAGCTCCTCTGGAATACCCCGGTTCTCCCGGACGGTGCCGCAGGCCAAGGTGTTCCTTTCCAGGAGGTAGAGGTACAGCCTCAGACTACTGTACCAGTTGTCCGTGTAGACATGGTAGCCCTTTTCCAGGAGAGGGGCTACCAGGTACAGCACCATCTTCTCGCTGGTCGAGAGAGTTGGGTTGTCTGCGTTCACAGACTCCAGGACAGGTTGCACCTCGTTGATGGGGTCCTCCTTTCCAGCACACACCTTGAAGCGGTAGCAGTAGCCACCACTTCCCTTGACACCGCCGTCAGACTCACAGCAAAGATAGATTTTTATCCCAAACCGGGCACGTTTCAAGGGTATGTATTGACGAAATATAAATCTACCCTTCCAAAGAAGTAGACTTTCATCAACACACACCGCTTGCCGGGGCTCATACACCTCCTGGAATTTCTCATGCAGATGATCCAGAATGGGATGAATCTTGTAAAGACGGTCATACCCTGGATCACCTGGCGCTGGCATGGCTGCATTGTCGTTGAAATGCAGAAATTGAAGAAGAATCTGAAATACAGAATAAACTTTCAAGATAAGTAAGCAGACCCACAACAGGGCACACACACACACACACACACACACACACACACACACCACACACACACACACACACACACACACACACACACACACACATGTACACATTTACACAAACACACACTAACAGTATTACACACACATGAATATAAAAACACCACACTGGTACCAAAAAAAGTGCTTTTGTGTTTTACAAAATGAACAAACTTGTATGGAAAACTTGCACACAGAAATAAATAATGCTTATGTGCGCACACACACACACACACACAAACACACACACACCTATCCATACAGTTATTATTTCCCATACTTTAGTAAAAAAAAAAAAAAAGAAAAAAAAAAAAAAAAAGAAAAACAGAGCTACTTGCCTGGAACCGGTTTCTGGTCATGATGGAACTGAAGACTGGAACTCTGTACAGCAGCTTCTTGGACCAGTACAGTTCAATTGAAGGCAAGCGCACAATGCCCATCAGCAGAACCAGGCCCAGAAACTTCCTCATTTCTGCACCATCAACTCTCTCCCACTTGTTGGCCCTTGAAAATTCTGGAAGGTTGGGGTGTGCTTCCAGAAACTGGTCAGCATATAAATTGGTCTGAACAACCAGATGGTTGATCAGGTCAGAAAAAAATAATTCTATGTAGTCAACTGGCCGAAAATTAGCACAGTTGACTTTCAACCCTGGATTTCCATTGAAAACAACATCAGGGTTGGGGGGCTGTGCATCAGCTTCTCTCCATTCTCTGATCAGCTCTTGCTGACCACGCCTCACGCAATCCCCCTGCCGCTTCCACGGGATCCTCGCCGTCTTCCAGAGCCCCTACCACGTCCACGACCCCGTCACCTCATGACAGGAGGGGGTGCAGTGCTCGTTGATGGCACGGGCTCCGGCATTTCTGCTTCGTCACCCTCGCTAGCGCCGGTTTCCTCACTTGTATCACTCGGAGCGAACAGAGGATCGTCGGATAAAAGTGGATGGTGCTGATTCCCATCCATCTCCTCCTCCTCACTAACATCAGGATCCGATCCTCCGAGGTCTTCGTCACCACTGTCTCGATCATTGAAGATTTCATCTAAAACATCAAGCGCAGTATATCGCTTGAAAACGGGACGAGCCGATGATGTGCTAGGTTGCGCAGCCATCTTGAATATGATAATCAGCTCCGACCTCTCAACTCACAATTAGCACACCCTGTGGTCAGTGAACGGTCACGTGAAGGCAACGGGGTCTTTCCTTGACCTCAGTAGAAGAGTTGGAAACACTTTACCCGGTCATCTCCCATTTAGATTTTTCCGCTTTCTGTGATGCGGTTACTACAAGACCCACTCGTATACGGGCGTGGTGATTTTTGGTTTTTACTACGAGTGGCACTCGTTCCAAGCAAGGAACGGGTTAATATATGTAACCAATTATCAATCCTAAAAGAAAATGAACCAACAAAGAAGAAAACAGGAAGAAATGACAAAAAGCAAAGAAGGAAGAAAAAAACAAAGAGAGTAACAGAAATGAAGAAATTTATAGCACAGAATTTGCAGAAGGTGGGAATATTGGTTATACTGAAAGAGCCCCGGGCATCCCATGGGGGTAAGAAAAGGAACTCTTTCATCCTCACAACTAAACTCTTTGTGTGACAGTGAATGTGAAGAAGACACCAACTTCATTATCAGTTAATCAACCAATGACTCTACCACTGACCAATTGATTAAAGCAAGCAACTCATGAATCAAGTGTCATCATGGTGAAACAATGGAATTGTCTTAGATACATCAACTCTGCTTCAAATCGTCTTTTAAAATTCTTCTTTTTTTTTTTAAGTCAGTAGCATTTCTTGCAATTACAACACACATTTTATTCAATTAAAAGAATATTTATTAACATAGTTCAGGGGATCTAAGAGAGAGAGAGAGAGATAAAGGGAGGGAAAGAAAGACAGAAACACACACACACCACACACACACTCTCTCACACACACTCACACACACACTACACACACACACACACACACACACACACACACACACACACACACACACACACACACACACACACACACACACACACACACACACACACACAATCTGTCCCACCTGTCGAACATCATCGCCCACTTTAAAAATGCAGGCTTGCCAGTACTGTGAAGACAGGTCGTGATCGCTGCTCTCAGGCGTCCCTCCTTCTGCCAGTCGCTCCAACTCGTGAATGCCACATCGTTTGACACGGAACTTGGCCAAAAAGGGCGCTTTGGCAGCACTGCAAGCAAGCATACATCAACATCAGGATTCCCAATGCCACATGAAAAAAAAATCTCTGAAAATCTAGGGGAAGTCCGAAACTTTTTTGGAATATAGATGCAAAATAGTGCAATCTGATAAGCTATCTGGCACAAGTTTAGGCTGGTTTATGATCTTTTGTACTGAAGCAAATGATATATACACACTGGTGTCAGAATTCAAGAAAAATAATTTGGTCAGTATTTTTCTAATGCATGCTCTAATAAACATTAACCCTTTGACTCCAGCACCCTGTTCATTGGCATTCTGTACTGTCAGCCATGCTAGTAATCCTTTGATTTCCTCATCCTTCCTGCAGGAAGCTGGTGGATAGGATGAGGGAATCAAAGGGCTAAGTTTTTGCTGTTGGTGGATATAGTGCAGGAGTTAAAGGGTTAAACAACCACCTAGACTGAACAGCTTCAAGGTTCTTTGCACTTTTCTGCCTTATTTGGTGCTTCTTCGACTTGAAATGGACTGAAAGTTTGTGGATGCCTGCTCAACTATAGTTATTTTAACCGACTGCACAGCAGCACAAAACACAGTAGGCTATGCCAACCTCTGCTATTTCTGAAAGCCATGTGCTCATTTCCATGTCATTAATTTTTCATGAAATCCACTCCCAGTGCCGCTTATTTTTGCAGTCTTTGTCAACCATTTTTGCTGCGGCAGACCCACTCTCCAGAATATCGGCTTGAGACATGGTCACACACTTCAAAAGTTTTGCAGTCGGTTCTGAAAACAAGCCATGCCTGACAAACAAACAAAACACCGAAAGTGACTTCAGCAGAAAATGATACCAGATTTATCCCCCTTCCCGAAGTTTCGTCATCTGCTACGAGAGCTCAACAGACTGACAAACAGCCGTCTATTTCGCAGAAGTAAAAAAATTATCAGTCAAACTTTTTTGTTTTCTCAGAAAGCACATTTTTTCTCGGAAGCAGCTTGTAGATTTTCTCAGATTTTTGAGAAAAATTGGAAAATTGGGAGCCCTGAACATTCTGCAAACAAGAATAAATAAACATTCACTGCAAGCCAGAATATATCAACATTTTACAAAGAACAAGAAATAAATATTTGTATCAAAGCCACTATACCCATCACCATTGTCAACCTGATTTGCGAAGTGCCTTTTAGAAAGACTGGCTATGACTTTTGACAAATATGGCACGCAGACTTTAGGCTTAATATCATGACATCATCTGACTGCTTCTATGCAGTGTTTCTACTACCATCATGCCTTCCAGGAGGGGTAGCAAAAAAGTATCAAAGTTGTGATGGATGTCAAAGTAAGCAAATGATCACTTTCTGGCCATTCACTGGGTTCAAGTCATCAAAAAACAACAACAACCTCCCCCCAAAAAACAAAACAACAACAAAAACTGTAGGCACAATTTCTTTCCATCACTAGTAGTTTCCAAGCAGTTTCTTCACATCTTGCACCAGTGCAGCCAAAACACTCACTACCAAAATTCATGAAGAGGTTTCTGGGAATGCCCATCTCCTGTCCCTTGCTGCTATACAATTCCCAACCCTGAATAAGGATCAGGGATCCATTCACAGCTGGGTGAACTAGAGGCTATACCCACTAAGTTTTTGTCCAGAGATATTTACACCTGTGCAGCCACACTCTGGAAGGCTAGAGCTCAACCATTACACCAGCCAGACCTCAAATTTTCATCAAACTATCTGTATATGATATCGATATATAAAACCATTATGTCACGCAAGAGAGTATCAGATGCATAATCCATCTTCATCTCTCTCTCTCTTGCACACACACACACACACACACACACACACCACGGCTGTTCCAAACGTGCTCTTTAGTTGGAGAGGCGAGCGGCCTGACCTAGCAGTGACCTGACCTACTTTCAGTGTGAGGGGGGCATTCCATCCCACTGACAGCTGTAGTGCCAGCACAGCGCTGTCAGGGAACAAAAATGAGTTGGTTGCTAAACAGTCCGAATTTTTAAAGCGCCTTTCAACAGTCTGTGTGATATGTAAAAAATCGTGTAGCCAATATAAACAGCTTTAGAACAAGACTAAATATGACCAGGTTAGTTCAGTAGGCTACTCTACCAAATCTTGTATAACACATACGTAAATTCATGCAGTAACGTAACTCCGTCACGATCTCAGTTTTCTCCCATAAATGTCAACCCCACTAATCAAGCATTCTAGGTTTTCATGGTCTAACGAAGACGCATTATGCAATCTGTAACACTTCAGCTCCTGTCTTCGCTTATCAGACAAATTTCAATGTTGGCGGGGAAGGAGGGAGCCTCCAGTTAATTACTCCACCATAGCGGCAACTTGACCCGCCCGGTACACTGCCTATTAGCTGCAGGCTGCAAGAGAAAGTCCAAATAGGAGGCCTATAGACTGTTTCTTGTGTGTTTGCACAAAGCCGTGAGAGAGAAAGAGAGAGAGAGAGAGATGGGGTGGGGAGGTGGGGTGCTTGTGTCTCTCTACAAAGGGTGTGTGTGTGTGTTTGTGAGAGAGAGGGAGGGGTTGTGAGTTGGTGAAACAGAGAGACGCTCCCACACACCCGCCTACACCCCTCTACACCCCCCCCCCTCCCCAATACACTCAGACACAAAGGCAGTTCTAAAGACAGAGAAAGTGAGAAAGAAAGAAACGTGAAACATGAAAAACACTTTGTTATTCAAGGATAGTAGCATTAGGTCCCACAGGACCTGTCTTACAGCTAGTCCTTACTAATCTTCTAATACTAAACGTACAGACATAAAAGTGAACAACGAAGAGAAAAGTGGACTGTGGCAGAAAAAAAAAGAATACTAGCTTTTAAACAGAAGGAAACACAGAAAGCATTAAATAAAGAACGAAAAGAAAATAACATAAAGTGAATAAAAAGGAGGATGGTGTGTGTGTGTGTGTGCGCGCGCACGTGTGTGTGTGTATGTGTGTGTGTGTGTCAGAGAGAGAGAGAGAGAGAGAGGGGGGGGACACACAACACAAACTGACACACGCACGCACTGGCACAGACGCACACATCACATAAACATACAGAGACAGACAGACAGACAGACATGCGTCTTCACTTACCAGGTGTCTTTTTCTTTTACGAAAGGGGAGGAGGAAAACACAGGTTAAGTACTCCAATGTCACGAGGTTGGCCACTAGACTTGATAGACGGGGTTATGGCTGTTCTCACTATATACCGTTTATTAGTTGCATTGGTTTATTTTCCCTTGGGTCAGTCTGTTGGAGTCATATAATACATGAGAGTGGGACACTCAGTCATATTCTGTTCTATTCAGCTCCAGTCTCATCATTTTTGATGAACAAAAGCAACTCCAACATTAAAAAAAAATATATCAGCTGCTGTTGTTGTCAATTAAACCTGTCAAATCCAGTTTGGTCTGTACCGAGATTATCACTGTATAGTAGAATGTAACAGAAATCATGCAATGTTGTTTTCAATTCAGCACGATTTGTAATTACCTTTTATGACATATATTATTTCACAACAACCTAGTCCAGTCCATGCTCATGTTTGATTGAAAAAAAAACCTGATAAAACAATCAGTGACATTGTCTTGGCTAATTTTGTGTACACATTTTCACTCTATTTTTTTTGTTTTCTGGTCAATGACAGTAGTTCATGAAGAAATACACACACTGAAGATAGATACCGAAAATAAAACCAAAAAACACACACACTCACACACACACTCTCCACGTTACTGGAGTAAAAAACTGAAAATAAACACCTTCACTTCAGCAGACACAATGCACTAAATACTCATTCAATTCCACGTTACTGGAGTAAAAGATTGTGTGCCCCACTCTTATTAGCACCACTTGCTCCACTAAAGAATTAAAATTAATTTCACTGTCTGACTAGCACAGACGATTTGTTGATACGGCAAACATATACCCAAAACGATTGCAAATAAATAGTAAACGACTAAACAAGAAATTCTGAAACTTGGTGTAGTTCAAGACAAGGGAAAATTCTTTTGACTGACAAAAGATAGGCGCCAACAAAACCTTGACTGCACTGTAATCCGCTTCCAAAGAGAGTGAAAAGGCGCCACTTTTTAACAGAGACAAAGAAGGGAAGTACTCCGTGACCTTGATGGTAGGCAGTGGAATGTCTGGCACTGACGCTATCAGGGGTCACGGGCTGGGTCAGCCGCCCGCGGCCTAGCCGTAACTAAACGTGCCGTTTTTCTCCTCTCTGTACAGCCGTGACACACACACACACACACTCGCATGTGCGCACACATGCACGCGCACACACAAACATACACTCACACACATACATACACATTCGCACACATATACATACACACATCGCACATGAAACACGCACAACACACACACACACGTACATGCATCCATCATCTCACCTCTGCATGGGCGTACCAGACTTGTAGTCAATCTCTGCCACAATTGCCTCTGGATTGGATGGCAGATAACAACCTGAAATGACCATCTTTCTTAAAATTCCTGTTGACAAGTGAGATTTACACTGAAAATGATACATATATTAATATCTACGAAACTTGTATGACTGATTTAATACTGTTATACATGTTGGATACAATTGAAAAAGTACATCACTCTTTAAAATCCAGATTGATATCAGATCAATATTCTTCATAAAATCATGAATTACATAGACATAAAATGTAAATGACTGCATAAAACATCTGTAACTCCATGCACAAAAAAACACTGTATTTAATTTTCTGTCTTTAAATTCAAGGTTGAACACTGCTATCTTTGGTAACTTCTGTAATTGCATTTGATTCATGTACTTCATAATATCTTTACTTGTGTAGTTGACATATGACTCATGCACTGAACAGTTGCTGGAAGTTTTGTATGGTCATAATTATATTCAAATTTCAACCAAAAGAAAAGAAACTTCAAAGAAAAGATCTGATTTTTCTATTTTCCAATTTTAGCCTGAACATATAACATATATTTGAAAATTATTGTAACTTCATTTAATTCATGTGCATTGAACTGTCTTTATTTTCATTGTTAATGTAAGACATGAATATACTGAACAGCTGTTGCAAATTTTACTACATTCAAATTTCAACTAGATAGATAGATACTTCAAAAAAGTTAATAGAAAAATACTTCTACTACCTACCAATACCGTTTTTCCTTCGAACATTCCACTCCACCACCCAAACATCAAGCAACAAACACACATTTCTTAAGTACTTTCTTTGCTATTCTTACCCTGCTGAAGCTTTATGCGACTCAGAGCGTCCAAACATGCTTTCTTTCTCTCTGCTCCCTTGGGATATGGTCTGCAATGTCAGACAAAAACAATGTCATGCTTTGAGAATGCAGACTGACTCCCATGAAAACATCAACAAATATATAAGATAACTTTTGCAATGCTTGGTCGGTGGCAATCTCTACAAATTTTCAGTCACAACCACATGAATTCAGACTCAAAAAGGGGGAGAAAAGTGAGTTTTCAGTGTTCACTTAAAGGTAGAAGGAAACAGAGAAGAACAATGATGGCGAAAGAAAGGCAGAGGATTTTTAATTTGGTCAATTAATCCACACAGACTATAACTTAATCTACTTAATCTATGTTTTTTGCAAAATTAAGATGAACTAACCTTATTATGACGTTTAAACTGCACTTCCCTCTCCTATCATTCTGAAAGGAGCGATGAAATGAGATAACAAGAGAATGGAAGCATGAATTTGTCAGTGGCCCCTTAGATTTTGATACAGCAGGATGCGCTATGCACTGACAGCATATTAATGCCATCTTAATGGATTGTACTTCATACTGACAAACATCAACTGACCCATACAGTGAGTGTCCGAACTTATACCCACTCCTCATTCCAGCCATCTACCCACCCTCTCCATCATCAATCGACCCACCAACCCATCCATCCATCTAGCTTGTGTGTTTTCTATCCATCTTTGAAAAAGAATGTTACCTGATTTCCCCAGAGATGCCTGTGATTTCACCAAAGAAGGAGAACTCTTTTTCATAGAACTGGAGGGCAAAACCAGACAGGGATTTCTTCATCTTGTTGACTATCTCCTCCAGTTTGTCCCCAATCTCCTCTGTACAGAAAATCATCACCATCAATGCAACAATTATCATCATCAATATCTCATCATTATATTCGGTCTCCTATCTTCTCTGTTTATGACCATCATAATCATCAACATCACATTTGTCTTTAATCTTTTCATGATATATCCAGTCTCCTTCACTTCCATCAAGATCATCCAAAAGCAAATCAAACCACCCACCCATCCATCCATCCCTAACCACCACCCAACAAGAAGACAAAAAGCTACACAAACACACATAAAAGAAACAACAAAAATTTCTACTTCTCACCTCAACAAATACAAACAACAAACCACCCCCAATCTGGATCACAACAGACACTGAACACCACTGAAGTGACCCAGCAGCAGTGCAGAGTCTCCTCTGGTTGGTAGATCCATAGCTGCTTTACCCTTTGACTCCCATACCCTGTCCACCAAATGCAAACATTTAACCTTTTGATTCCCTCACCCTATCCACCAGCTTCCTGCGGGAAGCTGGTAGACAGGGTGAGGGAATCAAAGGGTCAACTTTCTGCTTTGTGAATATGTTAACAATGCAGAATGGTGGTAATCAGGGTGCAGGAGTCAAAGGGTTAAATCCACGGCAGGACTGTATAAAGTGCCACAATCCCGTCATGTCAGCTTCATTTCTTACCCTTGAAACACTGGACATCACATCTCTCCAACGTTTTCTCAAGTAGTTTGACGAAAACGCAATAACACAGCTTCATATTTGGTAGAAAGGCAGATATTACTTCCTCCTAATACTTCGTTAAACATAATGTTGCATTAATGGAGAATGCCATGACAAATCTATAGAAACATTCCAAATCAGGGCAGATTTGAACAATGATGGGTCTCGTGCCAGGCATGTGCATCTCGCCTGGCACCACAGACCTAAAAATGAATGTTAGGTCTGCGGCACTGTTTCTGGGGCCACAATAGGGCTGCAGGCATATCATTTTCAGATTCAGCTTGACCAAACTATAACTATAGGGCCCACCCAGTTTTTTCTTGTGCGAGTGTGAATACACGTGGAACCCTTATATTGCCCCACTCTGCAGTCACACAAGCTCAGGGCGCACGCAGGGATGTTGAACTAGGTCTTCTCACTGATACGTCAGATCGGCTGTGGAGCCTTTGACATCGCTGGGCTTCCCAGCACTGTGACTTCAACTGAATGAACTTGGGGCTGATGGTATATTGTGAGCCGGGATGAACTGCATGGGATCAATACTACTGAGGTGGCGCAGCATATGGGACAAAAAAAAAAAGAAAAAAAGGGAAAAAAACGAACAAACAATCTCACTACTTCTCCTCCACACATACACACATATTCGTCTAAAAGCATGCATGTGAATAGACGTTAAAAGAAATAATGAACACACACACACACACACACAAACACAAAACATACACACACAAACACAAAACATACACACACAAACACAAAACATACACACACAAAAACACACACACAAATACACACACACAAAGCACAGCTCAAAGCCTGACCATCTTTCTGTGTGCCGTCCTCATCCACAAACATGTTGGTGTTCATGTTCCACAACAACTGGTGGGCCAACAACTGTGACGTGCGGGCCGCCCACAGAACGAACTCCGACATGTACCCCATCTGACAGATTACAATGCTGGCTGTTCATTTTATAACAATTCTAATGTACACCACGTTTGTGTTTGTGTGTGTGTGTGTGTGTGTGTGTGTGTGTGTGTGTGTGTGTGTGTGTGTGTGTGTGTGTGTGTTGTGTGTGTGTGTGAGTGAATGAGTGAGTGAGTGAGTGAGTGAGTGAGTGAGTGAGTGAGTGAGTGAGTGGTGTGTGTGTGTGTGTGTGTGTGTGTGTGTGTGTGTGTATGTGTGTGTGTGTGTATGTGTGTGTGTGTGTGTGTGTGTGTGTGTGTGTGTGTGTGTGTGTGTGTGTGTGTGTGTGTGAGTGTGTGTGTGTGTGTAAAAAGTGAAAAGACGTTAAATTAAAGAACGAACGAACACACACACACACACACACACACACACACACAGCTGTCTCATATCACCCATAGTGAAAAGACATTAAAGAACAAATGAACGAACACACACACACACACACACTTACTGGGTCATAACGTAAGGACTGTACAATCTGAGGAATGTAGAAGATGAGCACATCCTGCAACAGAGCAAATGAATAAGAGGACAACAAATCAAACCAAAAGCCTGTATCAAGATTCAACTGAAGCAACAGAAAGACATAGACCACTGCCATTCTTCTGACCATCAAGCTCCACAACAGCCAGCAGAACAGGTAAATATGGACATATTCATTGCTAGATGTGGCCTGACCATGCAGGCGGCGAAAGAGGGAAAAAGAACAAACCAAACCTAAAGTTTTCCGTTACAACTGACATTATACATCTCACTGATAGTCACTCATGGACAAAACAAGATCAACACATAATAACAAAAATAAACAAACAAAAAAATACATTAGGAACAACACACATTCATAAAATCAATGAACTGGAAATTAATCTTCCTGCTCCCTCATCTTATTCACCAGCTTCCAACATAGTCAGCCATGACAGCAAAGCAAAAACTTTACCCTTTCACTCTTTTTCTCTATCCACCAGCTTTCTGCAGGAAAGGCTGCAGGAGTGAAAAGTTAAATAACACATCAATTTATCAAGGGATGAGAATGGTACAGATATAACTGACTTTAGGTTCAGTCAAGACACACGATGGAACATGCTCAAAAGACATAAAGATGAGAATTGGAATGGCCAAGAACAGTATGGTTCAATTGAACAATATTTGGAAAGACCACAGCATAACAGCAGACCTTAAGATAAAACTCTTAAAATGTCTTGTCTGGCCAGTGATGTTATACGGCTGCGAGGCATGGACAATGAAGAAAGAGGATGAAAGACGAGTGGAAGCAGCAGAGCTGTGGTTTTACCGAAGACTGCTGAGGGTCAAATGGACGGATAGGCGCTCAAATGAAAGCATACTGAATGAGTTGGGTACTACACGCAAGCTTCTAGTACTCATACAACGGAGGAAACTGAAATATGTTGGACACGCAATCCGTAATGAGAGAACAGACTTGATGTCCACTGTCCTCCAAGGTAAAGTGGAAGGAAAGAGAAACAGAGGACGGCCACCTGCATCACTTGCTAGAAACATCACAAACATCAGTGGCAAGAAACTCCAGGAGGTGGTCAGACTTAGCCAAGATCGAGAGTGCTGGAGGCAACTTGTGAGGACATCATGTGCAGCGGCCAACACTGTTCCCGGTGACGCCGACAGGTGAGACAGGTGAGATATAAATACCTAGGAATAAAAAATATTACAGAACGAAAGAGAGGGTAGAAACCCAATTTTTGTTCATTTTTGTTTAAACTCAGCTGACTGCGTAAAGCTACATCAGGTCTAAAATCATTTCAAAACATACACAACACTTCAACAAGAAAAAAACAAAACAGGAACAGAAAATTAAGTACACATATCAATGCATTTGCACACATAATCTAAGGAGATGCCCTTGGTGTTGGTCACTCTGTTCAATTTATCGCATAGAGGATTGAAAAAACATAATTATCTGAATACAAATTTAAATATAACTAAGGACACTAAAACATATGTAAAAACGGGCTTAAATTACCTAAAATTGCTTTCCCTAGAGCCAAAAATGCAGTTAATACATGTACACAATTATCAATCCCAAGAGAATGTACGCAAGTCTTTATCGAACACATACATGTGAATGGACCAGCAAGGCAGAAAATGATAGGAAGAAATGACAGAAAGCAAAGAAATAAGAGAGAAACAAAGAGAGTGACAGAAAAGTGGAAATTTTGGTACAGAATTTCCAGAAGGTGGGGATACTATCTATACTGAAAGAGTCCCCGGCATCCCCACAGGGGCAAGAAACCCAAATGATTTTCCAGATACTCACGGAAGGAAAAGATCGAAGGACGCGGACCGCAAACTGCTGTGTCAAAGGGTGCGGGGGGTAGAGACGCGAGAAGTAGGACAGCGCCAGTACTGGTGAGATGTTGGTCCATGTCATCATGTGAGTTAACTGCAACATCATCACTGGTATCAATAATATCATTAAAAAATTAAAAAGGTCAAGTCAGTTTTACCATCTCCTTCTGTACATGCAAATTATTATAGAGATTCCACAGTTTGTGTTTCTCAACATCACTTTGACCTTGAAGAAGCTTTGGCTGAAATAAATTTTGACATGCATCAAGAACAATGATAGACTGTCAACGATGAACACAGATTTTAAATACTGTAAAAATTCCTGAGAAAGTGCTGTTCCCACATCTTTTTTCAAGAAGTGCTGATTTCAGGCACTTTTTCTTCGGTCCGTGTAACCTTGACCATAGAACTTTACCTTCCAAACTTATGTTTTCGCAACTCTTCAACTGCTCTGACCAAAATTTGGTGAAGATCCACACACAAAGCCCTGGGAAAATCTTGTTCATATATTTTTTCCATTTTTTTCATAGACAGACACACACACACTTCTCTCTATGATTGATGGAAAAAAGAATGACTCCTCACTGTCATCCCTTTCTTAAACAAATTTCTACTGGAATACACTCATTTCCTGTGACCTATCTCGTCGTAGTTATTCTTTCATCTTTAAACAATGGGTAATGACAGGTAACTTGGCAATTTCTGTCTAACAATCAACATGTTTGTTAAAAGCAAAACTTGATACATAGTTCCCATCCTCAATGAAGTGAAACTAAAAACCTGATATATAGTTCCCACACTCAATAAAGTGAAGATGAAAACCTGATATTTAGTTCCCACTCTCAATGAAGTGAAAATAAAAGCATAGTATATAGTTTCCACTCTTGGTGAAGTGAAAATAAAACAAATGACAAATAGTTCCCTGCTCTCAATGAAGTGAAAATAAAAAACCTGATAAACAGTTTCCACTCTCAGTGAAATGAAAATAAAACCCTGATACAAAGTTTCCACTCACAATGAAGTGAAAATAAAAACCTATACATAGTCCCCACTCTCAATGAAGTAAAAATAAAAACCTGATACATAGTTTCTATTTTCAATGAAGTGAAAATAAAAAACCTGATATATAATTTCCACTCTCAGCGAAGTGAAAATAAAAACCTGATACATTGTTTCCACTCTCAATAACATCAAAAAAAAAAAATCTGATACATAGTTTCCACTCTCATTGAGGTGAAAATAAAAACCTGATAATAGTTTCAACTCTCAATGAAGTGAACATAAAAACCTGATAAAAAGTTTCCATTCTCAGTGAAATAAAATAAAAACCTGATATACAGTTCCCACTCTCAATTAAGAGAAAATAAAAACTCTTGAAGAGACACTACTCACAAATAATATTTTGTACATTTTTGAAATGTTCTTTGCCAGATAATGTTATACCGATAAAAACTGCTATCCTTCATAAAATGGCCGGAAATGATAAACCCCAAAACTGTATAAACAAGCATAACTTGGAAAATTATCAAAACAAGTATGGTGACAAGTCCCTGCATCTAAAGCATTCAAATGTTAAACTTACCTCTGATATGTACAGACATATAAATTCTAACCTCTACATTCTTCAACCATTTCACATCACCTCCTACCTCTGTTACCTCCACTCATGTCACCCCTATCTCTGTTACCTCCACTCATGTCACCCCTACCTCTGTTACCTACACTCATGTCACCCCCTATCTGTTACCTCCACACGTCACCCTACCTCTGTTACCTACACTCATGTCACCCCCGACCTCTGTTACCTACACTCAGGTCGTCCCGACCTCTGTTACCTCCACACATGTCACCCCTATTTCTGCTACCTCTACTCATGTCACCCCTACTTCTGTTACCTCCACTCATGTCACCCCTACTTCTGTTACCTACACTCATGTCACCCCCCTACCTCTGTTACACTCATGTCACCCCTACCTCTGTTACCTACACTCATGTCACCCCTACTTCTGTTACCGCCACTCACATCACCCCTACCTCTGTTACCTCCACTCATGTCACCCCTACCCCTGTTACCTCCACTCATGTCACCCCTACCTCTGTTACCTCCACACAATGTCACCCCTACCTCTGTTACCTCCACTCATGTCACCACTTCTGTTACCTCCACTCATCTCACCCCTACCTCTGTTACCTCCACTCACATCACCCCTACCTCTGTTACCTCTACTCATGTCACCCCTACCTGTTACCTCCACTCATGTCACCTCTACCTCTGTTACCTCCACTCATGTCACCCCCTCTGTTACCTCCACTCATGTCACCCCTACCTCTGTTATCTCCACTCATGTCACCCCTACTTCTGTTACCCCCACTCATGTCACCCCTACCTCTGTTACCTCCACACATGTCGCCCCCTACCTCTGTTACCTCCACTCATGTCACCCCTACCTGTTAACTCCACTCATGTCACCCCTACCTCTGTTACCTCCACACATGTTGCCCCCTACTTTTGCTACCTCCACTCATGTCACCCCTACCTATGTTACCCCCACTCATGTCACCCTTATCTCTCCTCCACTCATGTCACCCTTATCTCTCCTCCACTCATGTCACCCCTACCTCTGTTACCTCCATTCATGTCACCCCTACCTCTGTTACTTCCACTCATGTCACCCCTACCTCTGTTACCTCCACTCATGTCACCCCTACCCCGGATACCTCCACTCATGTCACCCCTACCTCTGTTACCTCCACACATGTCACCCCTACCTCTGTTACCTCCACTCATGTCACCCCTTCTGTTATCTCCACTCACGTCACCCCTACCTCTTACCTCCACTCACATCACCCCTACCTCTGTTACCTCCACTCATGTCACCCCTACCTCTGTTACCTACACTCATGTCACCCCTACCTCTGTTACCTGCACTCATGTCACCCCTACCTCTGTTACCTGCACTCATGTCATCCCCTCTGTTACCTCCACTCATGTCACCCCTACTTCTGTTATCCCCACTTACGTCACCCCTACCTCTGTTACCTCCACACATGTCACCCCTACCTCTGTTACCTCCACTCATGTCACCCCTACCTATGTTACCTCCACTCATTTCACCCCTACCTCTGTTACCTACACTCATGTCACCTCTACCTCTGTTACCTCCACACATCACCCCTACCTCTGTTACCTCCACTCATGTCACCACCCCACCTCTGTTACCTCCACTCATGTCACCCCTACCTCCACACATGTCACCCCTACCTCTGTTACCTCCACTCATGTCACCACTACCTCTGTTACTCCACTCACATCACCCCTACCTCTGTTACCTACACTCATGTCACCCCTACCTCTGTTACCTACACTCATGTCACCCCTACCTCTGTTACCTACACTCATGTCACCCCTACCCCCACTCATGTCACCCCTACCTCTGTTACCTACACTCATGTCACCCCCTACCTCTGTTACCTACACTCATGTCACCCCTACCTCTGTTACCTACACTCACATCACCCCTACCTCTGTTACCTACACTCATGTCACCCCTACCTCTGTTACCTACACTCACATCACCCCTACCTCTGTTACCTACACTCATGTCACCCCTACCTCTGTTACCTACACTCATGTCACCCCTACCTCTGTTATAAGTCATCCCCTACCTCTGTTACCTCCACACATGTCAACCATACCTCTGTTACTTCCACACGTCAACCATACCTCTGTTACCTCCACACATGTCAACCCTATCTCTGTTACTTCCACTCATGTCACCCCCTACCTCTATTACCTCCACAAGTCACCCCCTACCTCTGTTACCTCCACACATGTCAACCATACCGCTGTTACTTCCACACATGTCAACCACTATCTCTGTTACCTCCACACATGTCACCCCTACCTCTGTTACCTCCACACATGTCACCCCCTCTGTTACCTCCTCTCATGTCACCCCTACCTCTGTTACCTCCACACGTCACCCCTACCTCTGTTACCTACACTCATGTCACCCCCTATCTATTACCTCCACACATGTCCACCCCTACCTCTGTTACCTCCACACATCACCCCTACTCTGTTATCTACACTCATGTCACCCCCTATCTCTATTACCTCCACACGTCACCCCTACCTCTGTTACCTACACTCATGTCACCCCTATCTCTATTACCTCCACACATCACCCCTACTCTGTTACCTACACTCATGTCACCCCTATCTCTATTACCTCCACACATCACCCCTACTCTGTTACCTACACTCATGTCACCCCTATCTCTATTACCTCCACACATGTCACCTCCTATCTCTATTACCTCCACACATGTCACCTCCTATCTCTATTACCTCCACACATGTCACCCCTATCTCTATTACCTCCACACATTCACCTCCTATCTCTATTACCTCCACACGTCACCCCTACCTCTGTTACCTACACACATGTCACCCCCTATCTCTATTACCTCCACACATGTCACCCCTATCTCTGTTACCTACACACGTCACCCCTATCTCTATTATCTCCACACGTCACCCCCTATCTCTATTACCTCCACACATGTCACCTCCTATCTCTGTTACCTACACACATGTCACCCCCTATCTCTATTACCTCCACACGTCACCCCCTATCTCTATTACCTCCACACATCACCCCTATCTCTATTACCTCCACACGTCACCCCCTATCTCTATTACCTCCACACATGTCACCCCCTATCTCTGTTACCTCCACATCATGCACCCCTATCTCTATTACCTCCACACGTCACCCCCTATCTCTATTACCTCCACACATGTCACCCCCTATCTCTTTACCTCCACACATGTCACCCCCTATCTCTATTACCTCCACACATGTCACCCCTATCTCTGTTACCTCCACTCAATGTCACCCCTACCTCTATTACCTCCACAAGTCACCCCTACCTTATACTCACACAGTCACCACCTATCTCTGTTACCTCCACACATGTCAACCCTACCTCTGTTACTTCCACACATGTCACCCCTACCTCTGTTACCTCCACAATGTCACCACCCCTCTGTTACCTCCACTCATGTCACCCCTACCTCTGTTACCTCCACACGTCACCCTCCTCACCTCATGTACCCTACACTCATATGTCACCCCCTACCCTCTATTACCTCCACAATGTCACCCCTATCCTCTGTTACCCCTCCCACATTCACTCACCTACCTCTGTTACCTCCACATGTCACCCCTACCTCTGTTACCTCACATGTCACCCCCTATCTCTGTATACTCCACCACATGTCACCCCCTATCTCTAGTACCTCCACACATGTACCCCCTATCTCTGTTACTCCACACATGTCACCCCTATCTCTGTTACCTCCACACATGTCACCCCTACCTCTGTTACCTCCACACATGTCACCCCTACCTCTGTTACTCCATGTCACCCCTCTCGTTACCTACACATGTCACCCCCTATCTCTGTTACCTCCACACATGTCACCCCTATCTCTGTTACCTCCACACATGTCACCCCTATCTCTGTTACCTCCACACATGTCACCCCTATCTCTGTTACCTCCACACATGTCACCCCTACCTCTGTTACCTCCACACATGTCAACCCTATCTCTGTTACCTCCACACATGTCAACCATACCTCTGTTACTTCCTCACATGTCAACCCTACATCTGTTACCTCCACACATGTCACCCCTATCTCTGTTACCTCCACACATGTCAACCATACCTGTTACTTCCTCACATGTCAACCCTATCTCTGTTACCTCCACACATGTCAACCATACTTCTGTTACCTCCACACATGTCAACCCTACCTCGCCAGCATCCACCTCCACACTATGAGCAGTGACCAGAAAGTTGATGGCTTCAGGAATGTGACACACTGTCCCTGGCTCCAGACGTACTAAGCGCGTCACTTCACGCTTCACTGCCTCCGAGGCACGGAACCTGAATGTAACGAAATACAAACATATGCTTTATATGAAAATAATTACACTAACCTTTAAACTACTTTTACCACATTAAAAATCTTTAGAATCTTCATGGTCTTATCTTATTACTGCTGGTTCATTCATAGTCATACGTCAGTGTTGATTCATAGTCAGTATGATTTAAAAGGAAGTCTGAAAGCCTCAGAGACCTTTATGAACAACTATTAACTTATTCAGTCCTTGTTACGCCTGTTGTATAATTATCCAGGAAAAAGTAAACCAGGATTGATCCCTTTTCACAGAAGACATAACAGTGGTTATGGACAAAGAAGTGATACTACTTAACCCTCTTGGCACGATACATAATTAAAAGTGTACTGTAAGACAATGCTGAAATCCTGAACTGCACAATGAAAGTAAAATAAATGCCTGTTTGCAGGAGATAGTAAAATTATACAGTGCTAGAATAATGAACACATCTGTGCATGTGCAATGAAAAGTACAATGTAAACAAACCAAACTGAACGACAACCTGCATTCACTCAATGACTGATGTGCTAAAAATACCCTTCATCATGTGCTTGAACCTCTCTTGTTCATCTAGAGCCAAAAACAAAGCCATATTTACCTCATTACCATTTCCAGAGTTATTATCAACAAGAGTCCCAACTTGTCAACCTCACGGTCAGTCCGAATCTCACTCATTTTTGTGCAAAAACTTGTATAGATCAAACGAAGAAGAGCGATCATGTGAAAGGAACAGGGCAGAGGCAATGCAAAAGCAGCATTCTAACTGGTCGAATTGTATTCACTTTATAGACTGGACAGTGTTCAGTGGGAGATATGAATGAAGCCATTATTGTGGCTCATTGCTTTGGATGGTAAAGCCATGATCATGGCTCATCGTGCCAAGCAGGTTAAACAAACCCAGCTGGTCGAAATAAAGAATAAGCTGCAATTATGCATTAGTGATTTAGACCTTTGACTGCTGGGGCCATCTGAACTTGGTCAACAGCCCAGTGCTGCAGTAAGCACAGTTGATGATTACATGTACAGACACAAAACCATCATCATTATTATCATTGTCTACAAAACCACTTTCATTTGCTTGAAACTTCATGAGAGACACAAACTGCCTGTAATTCTGCAACCACTTTATCAAGTGTAAACCAATGCTTCGATGCCAAGAGAAAATATTATGAACTTCGAGTGACAGAGACTGAGAGAACACTCATCACCAAATTTTTTTCAAACACGAAGGAACACCACAAATACCATAACAATGATAAATGAAAATAACTACTTTCCACAGATGTGCTTATTATCTGTGTGCGGGGCATGTAGGTGACTTTATGACAGCAGATCAATAATAGGGGTCAGTGATAAGCAGGCTGATCAGTAGCACTGCAGTATAGTCTCTACACTGACGAGCAGGTTCAACAGATGCAGTCAAGAGGTTAACAAACAATTTTCCACTGCAATGAAAAAACAACAGAATACTACAGCTGGTCAAGTTACCTTGATGGAAGACCGACGGCCAAAGTGGGAGATATATCCCAGGCAAAAGCTGCAGTCTCCCGCCACTGCTTCTCTGTCAAGGGGGTGGCACGCCATGCTGCAATTTTGTCTTCATCAGGAACACGCAACTCTGGTGTCTCTAGAGGGTTGTGAAACGTGATGAGGCTGTCGATGCAGTTGGCCTGTTGCAAGGAAAAGGCTGTGTTCATTTTAACCATTTAACCAGACAGTATACATGGTTAAACTCTGTATATGCAAATTTTGCCCTTTTATGACATTCTGATATATTCATTATTTCATGATGACAGATATGTAGACGTTATATTCCACATGATATAAATCTCCTCAAGTGTAAAATTTTCAGCCTTTTTCCAATGTTGTAACACAATACACACATACAATCTATTTGGTTTAATACTAATTCACAAAAGAATGAAGTTAAATGACATTATCGTAAAGTATTATCATCAATCTATTTGTGACTTTCAATCATGGAATGAATTCCAGGTCACCAGATGATTACTTTCAATTGCAGAATCTAAAAATAAAGTTTATGCTCTTTGTAGTAGTGAAAACTGTTTTAAAATCAGATATTTAGTCTTTGAGATAAGAGCTTTGGAAAATGGTACTCCTCTGATTTGTCATTTTGAGAACAACAAGAAAAACTGAATAAGAATTTCAGCAAAGTATTCTCCTTAGTAACCAAGACTTTACCTTCTTTTATGTGTGGTTTGAAGGCATATTGCAAAAATGTTTGTTGAAATCGGGCATTTTTAACCAGGAAAGCATCACAGTACCAGGAATTTACAGGAAGTAGCATGTTGTACGGTTGTGAGGCATGGACAGTCAACATGCAAAGTCAAAACAAGATCAAGGCAACTGAAATGTGGTTTCTAAGAAGAACGCTGAGAGTTCCATGGATAGCCAGAAAACAAATGAGACAATCTAGAAAGAGGCAGACACAAGAAGAACATTAATAAAGAAGATCAGGAAAAGACAAGCAACAGTTATAAGACATTTTATGAGGCAAGAGAAATTCAAGCACCTAGTCACAACAGGAAAGTTGGAGGGAAAGAGAGCACAAGGTAGACCCCAGGGAGAAAATATTGGACAGACTTGCAGAGTGGCTGAGGACAGAGCGGGTGGGGATATGTACTTGCAGCAGCGAGGAACAGCTTCATATGGTGGGCCATGAGCACCAATGCCGTGTGGCAGGGCACATGACGATGATGAGCATGTGCAGGAAGAGTTACGGAAGTTTAAATCAAAAATCCTCATACCCATACCTCCTACATCAGCTGCTAGAGGCAAACACTGTGAGGTGACCAGTGACACATTCCCCGGTGGAAAGTCATATTTAACAATATGTATATTCAAAACATTCTAAACTGACATCTACACTTTCTCCTAGTTATATCTGACACAAAAATTTAGTAAGTTCCACTGTTTAGATACATACACGAGTTCAGTATCAATGTTATCAATTCAAAAACAAACATCTCTGTGTTCAATATGAAGGGCATAGATCTAACATAAAACAGCTGAAGTTATACAAGTCTTTCCTATATAGTGTCCTGGTTTCACAGCCACACAAAACATTTGTGAGAACAATCACTCTGTACATTCTAACAACTTCACAGTCTGACTGACTGCCTAACCATCATCATCACCATCATCATCACCATCACCACCATCACCTCCATCATCATCCTTGTTAGAAAAAAAAATCATCTATCTTCCACATGTCACTGACCAAAAGAGAGAGGATCAGGTTACGTTTACGCATGTAGTCTTTCACCAAGCCACTAGATGCTCCCAGAGTTTTCCGTGCTGTACCTGGCATGATAGGAAAGACTAGATGAAACATCCATACAGCACAGAACATGGTCGAACACAGACACCCTATTATCGTGTTTTTTACAAAGCAGAAATTCAAACACAACTCTCACTCTCTACCCCTCCACTCTGTCCCTACTTTTCTATTTATTGTCTGAATTACAAATGCTGTAAACGTAGAGCCGTTCTGATGAATATTTTAGTTCTTATAAACAAAACATGTCATTGACATTCATTCTTACAATGTAAAACCTTGTACTACAGTTATAATGCAAAACTGGTAATTAATATTTATTGTTGCCCAACAACATCTAATAATATCTTAACTTTGGTTCATATATGTCTTGTTCAAAAGAAACATACCATCTTTTTTGACAAGGTTTTTGAAAAAAATGTTTCCACATATAATGATGAATATGCACACATAACCTCTCTCTCCTCTTCCTCCTCTCTCTCTCTCTCTCTGCCCCTCTACCCCTTCCATCATTCTCACACATACATGTGATTGCCCACACATGCATACAAACCATTTAGCTCCCTTTTTACCTCTCACATATCTCCATCCCCCCACCAACATACACATACACACAATGTCACAAAGAGGATGGGATGTTATGACAAGACGAACTGTGAACATGCACCACATAAAGGGAGGGAGCGCATAAGAACAGAAATGATCCAATGTTGAAAAAAACATTTCACAAAAAAAAGAAATGGACAGAAGTGGGGGCACGAATGGAGGCATGTTAATGAGCATGCACACACACAATCGTCAACACAAAACACAATGAACATATAGTAGGGATGATGGTACAGCAGCACAAAAAGTGCTTTGCTATACACCCAAACCCGCAGTACAACATGTGCATTAGAGTGGAATACTGGACTTCCGATCAAAATGTCCTGGATTCTATCCACCTAGACATCTCATCCTGGTGGGCAAAGAGTAGGGATTTTTCTGATGTCCAGGTCAACATGTATACAGACCTGCCAGTGCCTAAATCCCCGCTGTGTGTAAATGCATGTAGACTATCCAACATGCATGCCTAAGATTCAATAAGTTACGTCAGTGGCTGACTTACGGAAACATGAAACACCTAGCACACATGCCCACCACAGATGGAGTAAGCAGAACGTGCAGCATACTGCCTGCACAGTGCAGGCAAATCAACATGCTTACACACATCTCAGAAAAATCAGAATGCTACAAATACATGAAGGAACTTTGGCATGGGGACTCCCTCATATTGTCTGCATTATGCTGAATTCTCTGTATTTTCAGCATCATGACACCATGATGACAAGATATGGTACAGTTTGAGTGTTGACATCTCACATATTTCTGTTGAAAAGCTGCTTCATATGATTTTGGTTTATGTGGTTTGTTTGTTTGTTTGTATGTGTGCGTGTTTGTGTGCTTGTGTGCTGTGTGAGAGTGCGTGCATGTGTGTGTGTGGTGTGCGTGTGTGTGCATGTGTGTGTGGTGTGCGTGTGTGTGTGCATGTGTGTGTGTGTGCGCATGAGTGCGTGCATGTGTGAATGCGTGTATGCGTGTGTGCATAAGTGTGATAGAGAATTTTGAGCATGAAAAGAATACTAATATTTCATAGGATATTACAACATGTTATTGATGACTGCACAGATTTATTATAACTATGTGCAAAAGACATTATTGATGATTGCACAGATTTATAACTATGTGCAAAAGACATTATTGATGATTGCACAGATTTATAACTACGTGCAAAAACATTATTGATGACTATACATATTTATAACTACTTGCAAAAACATTATTGATGATTGCACAGATTTATAACTATGTGCAAAAAACATTACTGATGATTGCACAGATTTATAACTATGTGCAAAAAACATTACTGATAATTGCACAGATTTATAACTATGTGCAAAAAACATTATTGATGATTGCACAGATTTATAACTATGTGCAAAAGACATTACTGATGATTGCACAGATTTATAACTATGTGCAAAAACATTATTGATGACTGTACATATTTATAACTACTTGCAAAAACATTATTGATGATTGCACAGATTTATAACTATGTGCAAAAGACATTATTGAGATTGCACAGATTCATAACTATGTGCAAAAGATATTACTGATGACTGCACAGATTTTTTATAACTGTGTGCAAAAGACATCACTGATGATTGCACAGATTTATCACTATGTGCAAAAATTATTACTGATGATTGCACAGATTTATAACTGTGCAAAAGACATTACTGATGACAACACAGATTTATAACCCTGTGCAAAAGACACAACTGACGATTGCACAGATCTATAACTATGTGCAAAAATATTATTGAATATTGCACAGATTTATAACCTTGTGCAAAAGACATCACTGATGATTGCACAGATGTATATCTATGTGCAAAAGACATCTTCCTCTATGGTTACTCTGCCTGAGTAGTTTTCAGATAATTCGTTAACATGAAACAGTTCTTCCAATCACCACCTTGTTGAATGAAAGTTGCCTCTTTTTTTCACCAAATGTCACATAAACCCAGTGTAGCAAATGTAGAAACAGTGTGTGAGTCTAAGAAGACAAAAATGAAACAACAGCATGACGATTCTAAAAAAGAATATGCCGATCCTACAACTTTCATTATTATCCATTATCATGACGTTATCTGTAATCTGCAGCAGTAACTCCCTTGTAATGTGACACAATGGTATAGGAAATTCAAATCCATATTACATCAAAACATTCACTGATTTATTTTTACCATATCGATACACTGCATGTTCAAAATTCAGAGTCATCACACATAACTTTCTACCTATTTTTGATGAACAAAAGTAGTGTGCTGACAACTGGCCTAACCCACTCTTTCTTAAGCAAGTGTGACTGCCCACATTCAAGCAAACAGGAACCAGAAAAAACACAAAAAAAGAATAAGAACGCATATTTAATGTCTTGTCTTGTATCAAATATGCATTCTTATTCTTTTTTCGTGTTTTTTCAGGTTCCACTCTTTCTTCTTACTTCCCATTTCTATGACCATAACAATGGGACAACATATCACAACATATTAAAGTCCACAAAACGCACCAATACTCTATAAGTAAAAGCATTCCTACAATATATTCTATCCTAACATTTCCATTGCCATCTGGCATCATCAACCTGTTCTAATAATTCTATCCTTAATTTTGTTACCTTTCTTGCTGCAGCACTAAAAGCTTACATTAACATTAGCAAAGATGACATGCTGGGCCAGTTTGGTTGAATATAAACCTCTCAAGATATTATCCATTTCACTGTAATAAAAATGAACTTTAAACATGTCATGCCATCATCCACAAACATTCAAATGCACACAAGCCATGGCATGCATGCATGTTCTGAAACCCATTCAGCATGTCAGTAGCAAAACTGGGGAGGGAAAAAACCCAACAGAATACAATATTGTGCGCATTCACAACATGCTGCACCCCTTAGCTCCCTCAATCCCTAGCCTTTCTGTCACATACACCCTGCCCATGAACACAAACAAGCGGCACATGGAAAGCCAATGTTTTAGAATTTCTTGTTTGGATTCATTTCAAGGTTGAAATTACTAAATTGAATATTAAAAAAACTGTTATATCAGTACTGATAAAAAAAAAACAACATACAGAGCTCCGATAATTTCATATTTCACTTCCATGTTTTGTAATTCTTAATTCTAATTGCTCCTATGACTTGCATCAAAATATTTCTGTATAACAACATGCTAAAATCTTCCAAGTCCAAAATCCAAACGCTTCTTACCTTCCTTTCACAACAAAGTACCATTTGGAACCTAACCTAAAAGATATTACCAAAAATCTAACCAAAGAAAAGCATTATGCAGACTTCAATGTACAAACAAAGAAGCAGATACACAAACATTCCAAGTGATGATAGAAAATGCACAGTTTGCAATGTGACTGAAAATGAACATCATTTCCTGGATAACTAAATTAACAAAACAAAAAGACTGAAACCGATGAAAACGATTCAGGATGAATAAATATTTTATTAATCAACAGCTCTAAATCCATTATGCTAAATCCAAGTGACTTGCTTAAGGAAAATAATTTGCAAGAACATGTTTCACAATACGTCTATCACTGCCTGCATTTGGAAAAAAAATGAAAGATTCTTGGTCATTCATAATGTTCCCACTGATGATGATGATAACATGACATATGACATAAATAAATGTTGAAATCATTGATTATTATTATCTTAATTTAATACAACCAATTGGGGGATCATAACCCTATCTTGGGTTCCTATGAGAAATGAATGTGTTCTGAGTTTGGCATTCACATTCTTATTGGATCATAATTCACACATAGAAAAATACACATGACCTGTGAGCTATTAGTATTACCACACCAATGAGGGGAGGCATCACAAAAATGTCCTTACAACATGAGTGAGGGTAAAAGGGGAAAACAACAACAACAACAACAACAAAACCAAAATAAAACCCCACAACCAACCTTACACATTTGTCAAATTAATTCTTCAAAGATTTACATACAACAGTAACCTGCTCCATATGTAAAATGACGAATGTATCAAATTGCAATATTTTGAATTTCAAGAATGAGGAATAAATCATTGAACTGCAATAACATAAAGAGAGTGAAAAAAAAAGTCTCAACAAAATCCAATTGAGAAAACTGGCAAAAAAGACAAACTAACTGATCAAGGGAAAACACTGACAACATTACCAGGATCATTCAACACAGGTGGACCTTCTGCACATCCACATACACAAGGAACATCCCACACATCAAGGGATTCCTCTTCCAGATACACAAAACAGAAAAAAAAAAAAAAAAAAAATCAAACTGGTCATTAGAACTTAAAAACACACACACACACAAACAAACAACTTCATCAGTGTTGTGACAACGACTGAAAGAAACTTGGCCGCATGCTTCAAGGAAACAACTAGTCATCTCCATGCCATAGGAAGTCCTCCTGAGAAACCCACAAGGGAACCAACAGACACATAAACAAATCAGTGGCAGCTTGCATGAGCAGCCCATTGGGGCTGGAGTTACCAGATATTGATGTGACCCATATGAGCAACGCCAGCTGGGCAATGTTTACAGAGTTCACCTGGGACCCATATGGGTAAACCTCCATAGGTGTAGTTTACAGGTTTAATCTACGACCCACATGGGAAGAATATATACTATGTGAGTTTGGTAAATGATTCAGCTGAGCATATGAACAACCCAACAAGATAATAAATGATTTAGCTGAGCATATGAACAACCCAACATGGCAATAAATGATTTAGCTGAGCTTATGAGCAACCCAACTTGGTAAATTTTATAGGTTTCAACTGGGATCCCTAAATGGGCATCCTACTTCTGTCTGAATCTATGCAGCTCTTGCTGCCAATCAGATTTTTCCACTGCATAACATGTCAGAAACGTCATTATGCCAAGCCTAGCTAAGAACATTCTTTTTTTCTTCTATAATTCTGGTTTAGTATATAACAAAACTGTACTTCTTTGCTTTGTGAGTTAACTGAATAGAAACAAACAAGTAAGAGTAAGTTTGTTATAATAGTAAGTAATAAAGTTAGTGTGTGTGTGTGTGTGTGTGTGTGTGTGTGTGTGTGTGTGTGTGTGTGTGTGTGTGTGTGTGTGTGTGTGTGTGTGTGTGTGTGTGTGTATGTGTGTGTGTGTGTGTGTGTGTGCATATGTGTGTATATGTGTATGTGCATGTGCATGTGTGTGTGTGTGTGTGTGTGTGTGTGTGTGTGTGTGTGTGTGTGTGTGTGTGTTTGTGTGTGTGTGTTTGTGTTTTCTGCATCTGTTGTGGTATTAGTACTTGAACTTTAAAAGCTATAACAAAATCTAGGATACTCAATGCAGAACAGATTGAAGGTTACAATGAATAAAAAAAAAATACTGCATACGGTAAACAGCTGGCTCAACCACAGATGAAAAACACATAAGCGTCTATCTCTTCTCTTTCTATAACTTTTTTTTTTTTTAAAGATAACAGACAGACAGTTAGATCAAACATAGCCTGAAAGCATCTTGAGAATTGACATTCTTCAATACAGTCAGGATGTTTGTTGAGTACTGCTTCGTGGCATTCTGCTAAGAATAACAGTGTTGACATGAATCAGAAACTCCTGGGAGTTTACAGAACAAAATGAATAAATATAAGAAAAACATATCAGCCAAGTGCGGCAAACTGTTTCATTTTTCACTCAGTGAGCATATGTATGTGTGGTGTGTGTATGTGTGTGCATGAGAGAGAGAGAGAGAGAGAGAGAGAGAGAGAGAGAGAGAGGAGAGAGAGAGAGAGAGAGAGAGAGAGAGAGAGTTCCTCAATCTTCCAGCATCCAGAACCATGACATGTGGTCAATCCCATTTAGTTACTCTGATACTCTGACTAGTCAAGTGTTCCAAACAGAAACTGATATCATAGGAAATAAAACTTTGCATATATGCATCCTGTAAACATGCATCCTGTAAACACACTTTACTTCCTTGTAAATGGCACTTCTATTCTGTTCATTGCATCTGCGATATTCAACCCTTTATATTTCACATTTATATTCCACCCCCCTTCCACCTTCCACCTGAAGTTCCGTGAACTGTAGATTTATATTAGCTCGGGTCTTCAGATTTACTAAGGCCCACTGACTTGACATGGTCAGACCAAGCTTGTAACCCAGACCCAAATGAGGCATATGTCACTGTTGGCACCCACAACAACAGTGCCTTCAGGACCAAACGGTCCTTCTAGCGGACCCTGTGGGATTCTCAAGACTCGGTACTTGCCAACGAAGTGTGCAATTTCATGACAAGAAGATGGGCCAGGCTCTATGTGTCCATGAAGTCCGTACACAATGGAATGTCTTTGTCCCGCTACGACTAACCAATAACAGACAAGAGGACAACACAATGGGACATGGAAAAAAATGCTGCTAAAAATGAGGGTCTAGACTGAGAGAAACACATTTAACTACCCTACTGGTTGTCATCCTTGTAATATTCAATCCTTTTATTTTTATAACATTTTCTCTTTAAATGGCTGTTGGATCAGGATCTGAAAATAACTCTGGTAACCAATATGACAAGTTGGAAACATAAGACTTTAGTGTTTAATGCTGCGAAAACTTCTTTACTCTATTCTTCATACAAATAAAAAGTATTCAGCCCCTAAAAATGTTCGACATCAAATGAGGTAAAAAGAATTCTATGAGCATTAGATTTTGTGTATTCAAAATACTTTACATTAGCATGATCAGTATCCATAAATCATTACGTCAAATTATTCCGATACGCTACATGAACAGCCAATCTACTTACTGACGACAATCAACAAGGAATAAATTAAAGAAATAAATATAAATTGAGGAAAAAGGCAAACATCTTAATTTAAAAAAGGAAGGATATAAAAAAAAGTTGCATCCAATATGTTGAAATAATGTACAACACAAGACCAATTGTTGGATACAACTTTTCAATACTATCATAAAACTTGATGCTACCACTGCTAAATATTACAGATTTCAGTAGCTGCTAAATTCTGTTCCGTAGTCTTTCACCAAACATAAGGTCTCTGAGCTTAACATTAAAATCATCAGTGTCTGCTGGAAAAAAAGCATGAATCCCTTCTTCTGTAAGTGGTTCGATTTCTAACCTGATAGTACATACTGCCAGAGCAAACTGTGCTTTTTGGAAAATCTAAACACTAAAAACATAGTTCTCTTTAACGCTCATGTTCACATTCATGTGCACCATTCCAATACCATAGGCAAAGCCATACCAAATACAAAGAGCACAAAACAGCATGTCATGTAACATATCATGTTGCACATTTGTCATCACCTATATTGCTACTATCTTCAAAGTGGTCACCCACATAAACTTCCACTAGAGCCTTACGTTTTGGCTATCTATCATGTATACAGACTTTACGTTTTGGTTATCTATCATGTATACAAACTTTACGTTTTGGCTATCTATCATATATACAAACTTTACGTTTTGGCTATCTATCATGTATCAAACTTACGTTTGGCTATCTATCATGTATGACAAACTTTACGTTTTGGCTATCTATCATGTATACAAACTTTACGTTTTGGCCATCTATCATGTATACAAACTTTACGTTTTGGCTATCTATCATTATACAAACTTTACTTTTGGCTATCTATCATTATACAAACTTTACGTTTTGGCTATCTATCATGTATACAAACTTTACGTTTTGGCTATCTATCATGTATACAAACTTTACGTTTTGGCTATCTATCATGTATACAAACTTTACGTTTTGGTTATCTATCATGTATACAAACTTTACGTTTTGGCTATCTATCATGTATACAAACTTTACGTTTTGGCCATCTATCATGTATACAAACTTTACGTTTTGGCTATCTATCATGTATACAAACTTTACGTTTTGGCCATCTATCATGTATACAAACTTACGTTTTGGCTATCTATCATGTATACAAACTTAACGTTTTGGCCATCTTCATGTATACAAACTTTACGTTTTGCCATCTATCATGTATACAAACTTTACGTTTTGGCTATCTATCATGTATACAAACTTAACGTTTTGGCCATCTATCATGTATACAAACTTCGTCTTGTGACCGTGCCTAGTAGTAAAGGTAAAACCTTTATGCACAAGACCTGTGCATCACAATTCTAAGCATGCATACTGTCATTCTGATGCACCTGAAATATGCATAAATTATGAAGTTACGGCAGTCCCTCAATAGCATAAAGAACTACCATGATGCTGAAAGGTTGTTGCATTCTGATACGAGAAAACTCATTTGGATCTGTCCTATCATAATTTATGATAACCACTGAGATTGTGATTAATTAAAAACAAAGAAGTACTATACAACCTCTTGGGGTTAAACATAATTCTGAACAACTAATCACAAAGCTTGGCAACATTATTCATGCAGACTACCTTATGTCACATGTAAGACCCCTATGGCTGTGTAACTTATACAGGGGAAAAAATATCCACAAAAAGTAAGTATGCCTTCCTTGCTTTGCTTCCCATCAAGTGAAGAGATGCAATATATTTATCATTCAGCTCTGACATGGCCTTTGCAATTGACTGGGCTACATACATGCATCAACTGATTTGAAATAATGTACAACACAAGACTTCTTCTTTCTTTATAATAATATTGCAGAAATATGACTTACATGCTGGTTCTGACGAAGACTGAATGTTACAAAGATGACAGCAATACATACAACTATCTATCACCTGTACACTTTTCATGAAATAATCAATTGAAGAAAGGAACAAAATAAAGAAAGAAGAAGAAAAAAACAACCCATATACAAAGGGAAATCAACTGTACAGTTTCATGTCCGTACATGAAATCTACACATATCACTAGGTATATTATAACAAAAAAGGTGCAAACATTTCCATTACATTCATAACATATATGTAATCATAACCAGTACATTCATTACTGACACATCCAAATAATTGCTAAAATGGAAAAAGGATCCCCTGTGAGTAAATTCAAATACCTCTGAAATAAAAAGTATTTGGGATTGCAAGCTATACAGCAGTGCAGCAGGCATTACCAAAATAATAATTTAAAACTGTTCTCTTTCACTTTGAGGAACATTGCTGTGCAGCTGTAATCAATTTCTGAAAAGAGGCATTACATCCCTGACTCCAGATGCAACTAAACAAATAAAGCACACAAAACAAAAACAAAAACACTCCTCTCCTCCCCAGAGATTTATGAAAACTAGAACAATAAGTACAGAGTAAATCAGACACAGGAGGACAATAATGATCAAATGAAAAGAACATGTAAAGACTTATGAATAAAACTTGTTTGAACCAAATGAAAAGAACAACTAAAGACTGACTGAGCATTCACTTCTAATGATACTGGTACCGTCTCTAAAGAAAACATATCTCCCAAAGAGTAAGACTTCCATTTACTGTCTATGAACAATGAAATATCATTCTATACAAAACTTGACATTTAGTAAGTCTTTTTTTTGTGTTTTGATAAAATTTAAACCAATTGCTTGGGAAAGATTATGCAATTTGACACAAGACTGAAGTATTTTACACATCATTTGGTTAAAAGACAATTCAGAAGCATAACATGTCAAGATAACAATAAGTAATTTCAAAAAAAAAATCTTTGGAAAAGACAATTTCAAACAGTTAAAAAAAATTCCAACAAAAACTGATAATAATTTTGTTAAAAAAGGAAATGTAATTGAATGTGACGTTTCAAGAAAGTAAAATCTTTTAAATACAAATTTAACTGCCTATTTTTTAGATAAGAAAAGAAAAAATATCCTTGAACAGAAAACACGACCACTGCACAAAATAAATCAAACATAATGACGTTTACTCTGTTGCACTTTCTCTCCACATACAGCTTGAGTATGGTCAAAATGAAAGGCCAGCCCAGCAATGTTCCCCAAATGACCCATTCCAAGAACTGGAGCATAACTGGAGCCTTTATGCACCACCACCATACCATCACTGCCACTGCCCAGTCAGTCAGTATATGACTGGTGAGTGACTGACTAGCTAGGACATGACTAACACCAGCGTTCAGCCTCACCCCAGCTTGGAGTTAGAAACTCTTCGTAGTCTTGAAGAAACAGAAACAACAATACCACACATAGTATGTAGCATCTGCCAGTGTTTCTGTCTTTTGAACACATCTTTGTTACAAACTGAGAAGAATGATTTTTCCCCCAAAAATTAACAAGAGCATGAAAAACAGATAGACAGGCAGACATACAGGGAGTGCCAGAGACAGAAGGGGAAACAAAGACAAACAAATAAACAAGTATACAAACTGTCAAGCCATAATGAGAAATCTGTCCTTTCTAACATTTTTCATCACACACTCACATTTGCACGCACGCATGCACACATACAAACACAAACACACAAAGAGAAAGGCAGAAAAAAATGTGTCAAGACAACTGAACATATTTCTATCAAAATCCAGAGCTCAAACCTCAGGTGGGCCAATGTCTTCCTCATGTGGGCTGGTTGGTTCTTCTGATAGAGCCATGGATATGAGATCTGACATCTTGAGTTCAATCCCAGTCCGCAACATTAAAAACCAGCCTGTTCAATGCCCATTTCATTGTTTCCATCATTGTGGTGGTGTCAGCTTAGTGTTTCATAGTTCCCTCCTCCCACTCTCCATTTTAGAATCTTGTCAGTGCATAGTGTTTAGCGCAGGCTCAGGGAGTCTGCCAGATAACTGCTGGCCAATTTGTATGGAGCGCAAGTGGAATTATCCCAGAGTGACATATCCCCTTACACTCCTTCACAAACTCAAATGCATGACTTGTATTCTTACAAAAAAACATATCACATTGGAAAACATATATTAATTCACAGAATTATGACACATTACTAACCCTTTGGACATTAAATGCATACAAACGTGCATGGCTTTGTATTTGCCTTCACTGTGAGGCATGCGTTTTTCTGAGCACTTACTGTTGAAGGCTGGCCATATGCTTGCACTGTTCACAGTCTTTCACATCACCAATGATGTACGCATACATAACTAACTTGTAGCTTCTTCCACTCTGACAACAAACGACAAATTGGTACCAAAGTCATGATGTCCAAAGGGTCGATTCATTTCACAGTATGTCAGTACAAACCATACAATATGCTTTCCACAAAACAAGCAACTCAGCCCTTTGTCCACACATACGCATTAAAAAAAATACTGACTGCATACACACTTCAGCAAGATAAATGATGGGATGACATAGATGTGTAGCATGTATAAAATAACACACACGCGCACACACACACACACAAACATCAAGATTAAAAATTTTTGTACACATACAAACAGAAAGAAATAAACACACACATACAAATAAAATAAATAAGACCATGTGTTCTCCCTGATATCTAGAAAACTTCACTACATGCCCTTCATATTACAGACGGATGTCTCCATATAAACCACACTCCATATGCAAAGTGACAGCCTGAATTATTATGAAAATACTGCAAACACATTATGCCTGTGAACAGACTATACACTGGACAGGCTTTAAAATTCTCTGATGTTACAAGTTAGATTCTTCCACTCCAAACTCTTCTTAAGGTTCTATCAATTTCACAGGCCTAGGTTTTCCAAATCTCCAAATGAACCAAAATCTTCTTATGAAATTAAGGATGTACCAGTTTGATAAATGTAGGGTTTTTTTTAATCTTTAAATAGATCAAACCTTGTATCAATTTTCTTAAGATTTTACCTCTTTTTTGTAATTCCAGATTTTTCCATTCTTCAGCAAAAGGCTTCAAATTTGTTCAGCCCTGTGCCATCTCTAAGACTGGCAGAATATTTCTGTTACCAGGTCCCATTTTTTGCTTACTATATGGGTAACATATAATCTTTGCTTGTTAACTGCATTACTGAGATCACAACCTGTGAAGTTAATGTACTCTAAACAAAAGTAATACAAAGGCACTTCTTTCTTGTTTCTTTCCTTGCACACTTCTTTCTTGTTTCTTTCCTTGCAGCTGACTTCCATTTTTGCAATGTTTCAGTAGGTTGTTAGTACAAGCAGGGCTACGAGGGTTGTCTAACTCTTTCCAGTCATAAACAAAAAAAATTTCAAGTAAACAAACAGAAAAAACAATACTCTGTTCTTCTCACAGATCCCCCCCCCCCCCCTTTCCCTCTCCCTGATAGTTGATGCTAGAAGACTCACTTGCAGATCTCTTGGAGTAGTTGGACATGGAACTGCTCATCGTGTTCATCCAACCAGCCCCCTGTGAGCGCATGTCATTCTGGGCGTTGCTGATGGTCAGAGTGGCTGGGACTTGACTCAGAGGATCTGGTGAGGAGGTAAAATTACAGTTAATCTTGGAAGAAAAGCCAGTAACTTAAAAATCTTTGTAGTCTCATGAGCTCTCAGCTCTGGATCATGCAGGCTTCTTTTTTTTTTTTGTTCAACAAATGTGCTGTCTCCTCACTAATCATAGAAGTAACAATGGGTTGTGTCAAGTTTCATGTGCATGAATCCTGTGATTGTTCACATGTGGCCTCCAGTCTGCCTGTCTGCTAATGGGTACCAGGGTCGGGAAAGGTAAAGGGGAGTAAGACCTTCAAAAAGGTGATCCAAGAGCATTTAGGCTTTTATCCCCTCATTCCCCAATTATTCATATATTCATTCTATTCATATTCATTTCTTTTGTCACAGTGAATTTACCATGCAAGGGTGACACTTTGAAAATCTGAAAAAACTGAAAATCAGGCTGGGGTCCAGGGGCCGCCCAGAAGATTTTATGAAAGATCGCTGGACCTGTGTTGTCTTCAACGATAGAGAGCGCTTCCTCATTTCCGGTCATCTGCTACAGTGCTGCTTTGGTCATAATACCGCTGATTCAACTGTTTTTTTCCCCTAAACATTTTTTCTTTTTTTGAAATAACAAAACTGAAAAAAACAGAATTTCTGTCTGGGGCCTTGCCGAGAAAACGGATTTCCGTCACCCAGACGGAAGAGTGGCACCCATGACCATGTAAAACTTGGGCTACTCTTCCTTTTGAGAGCATGTCACTGCAGTGCAGTGCCACCCAATTATTTTTTTGACAAAGACTTCAAAAAGGCAAGAAGCCCAACCTATCTCTCCAATATTTTATACCAGGGCAGCTGGGCAATGCCCGGCTATTCATGATGCTCAACTGCCATGGGATCATAAGTTTGTGCAGGCCAGAAGACATACGGGTCTGAGCCATTTTTCATCCCCTTTTGAAAGACTAGATGTTCAGTTCAATTTTCCAGTGAAACTGAGGAGAAAAGTCAAGGCCTCAACAGGGAGTGAACCCTGGAACCACAAGTTTCGTTATTGGCAGGTGAACGTCTGAACCATTCTGCTACTCCTCTCCAGTTACCACACAGTTACAGGAAAACCATTGTTTACATGGATGATTTATTTTCCATTTACTTGAACAATGTACCAAACATCACAAGGTTCTTTTTTCTATTTTCTTGCTCTGACCAAGAATGACAGATTAAGTGGAGTATATACAGAAATTATTTGTGAGTGCAACAGATCCTTTTAAGCAATGTTTTCTAGGTCCTTCAATAACAGAACTATTCCAAAGGGGAATAACAGTAAAAGTAAACACAGTAAAAGCAGTATTAACTGTCTTCTCTCTCTCTCACACACACACATGAAGTTGCATTCACATTTCATCTGTCCTTCCCCATTAACTCTCTCTCCATCTCTCTCTCTCTCTCATACACACTAATTGCATTCACATCCACATATCTTTCCCCATCTCCTCCCTTTCAACAGAATAAAACTTCAAAATACAACCTTTGGATGCTGACATATCACTGACCTGTGAAAGGAACAATGTTGGTGGTTATGTATTTCTTGTCAGCGTGCATCATCTGCCAGAACTTGACCAAAATGATGATATCATTCCTCAACTCCGAACCATGCTGTGTCGGGTAGATGATAGGCCCACTGAACAAACAGCAACAACAACCGATGCAAAATATTACTTAACATGGTTTAAAAAGGATGTAGATATGAATCAAAGTGGTTCAAAAGGATGCAGTTATATAAAGGGATCAAAATGCTGCGGTTACTGACAAGTATGAATCAAAATGATGAAGTCTTAATAATCATGTTCTAAAACGAAGAAAATCATGGTCTAAAATGAAGAAAACATTAACATGGATTAGTGTTTGGACAGACACAAGACTTGAGACCAAGCCTGTTTAAGGAGACATTGGTGGATCTTATATCTGCTGCATGACAATAACTAAGAAAAGCATTAACATAACATAACATAATGTAACAATAGTTAAGGAAATGAAGCAAGAATCATAAGAAATCTGACCAAAAGTAGTCAAGTGTGGCAGCATAAACCCGTTCTCTCAGCACACTCTTGGCAGCGGTGTTGGGAAGGACGTCCCCTTGCAGCAATGACAATCCCATTGTAAGAAGCCTGGTCAACAAAAGTACAGGATACAGGCACACCTCTTTCACATCACTCTAACATGCATACTTTTCTTCCTCTTTATTTTCATACTGTTTGCCAAATAAAGATACATAAACATCTCTTTCACATCACTCTAACATGCATACTTTTCTTCCTCTTTATTTTCATACTGTTTGCCAAATAAAGATACATAAACATCTCTTTCACATCACTCTAACATGCATACTTTTCTTCCTCTTTATTTTCATACAGTTTGCCAAATAAAGATACATAAACATCTCTTTGACATCACTCTAACATGCATACTTTTCTTCCTCTTTATTTTCATACTGTTTGCCAAATAAAGATACATAAACATCTCTTTCACATCACTCTAACATGCATACTTTTCTTCCTCTTTATTTTCATACTGTTTGCCAAATAAAGATACATAAACATCTCTTTCACATCACTCTAACATGCATACTTTTCTTCCTCTTTATTTTCATACTGTTTGCCAAATAAAGATACATAAACATCTCTTTGACATCACTCTAACATGCATACTTTTCTTCCTCTTTATTTTCATACTGTTTGCCAAATAAAGATACATAAACATCTCTTTCACATCACTCTAACATGCATACTTTTCTTCCTCTTTATTTTCATACTGTTTGCCAAATAAAGATACATAAACACCTCTTTCACATCACTCTAACATGCATACTTTTCTTCCTCTTTATTTTCATACAGTTTGCCAAATAAAGATACATAAACATCTCTTTCACATCACTCTAACATGCATACTTTTCTTCCTCTTTATTTTCATACTGTTTGCCAAATAAAGATACATAAACATCTCTTTGACATCACTCTAACATGCATACTTTTCTTCCTCTTTATTTTCATACTGTTTGCCAAATAAAGATACATAAACATCTCTTTCACATCACTCTAACATGCATACTTTTCTTCCTCTTTATTTTCATACTGTTTGCCAAATAAAGATACATAAACATCTCTTTGACATCACTCTAACATGCATACTTTTCTTCCTCTTTATTTTCATACTGTTTGCCAAATAAAGATACATAAACATCTCTTTCACATCACTCTAACATGCATACTTTTCTTCCTCTTTATTTTCATACTGTTTGCCAAATAAAGATACATAAACACCTCTTTCACATCACTCTAACATGCATACTTTTCTTCCTCTTTATTTTCATACTGTTTGCCAAATAAAGATACATAAACATCTCTTTCACATCACTCTAACATGCATACTTTTCTTCCTCTTTATTTTCATACTGTTTGCCAAATAAAGATACATAAACATCTCTTTCACATCACTCTAACATGCATACTTTTCTTCCTCTTTATTTTCATACTGTTTGCCAAATAAAGATACATGCACACCTCTTTCATATCACTCTAACATGCATACTTTTCTTCCTCCTCATTTTTATATTGTTTGCCAAATAAGGATCGCCATTGACAAAAATATATAATAAAATAAAATAAAATAAAAAAAAAAATACATAAAATAAAATAAATAAAATAACATGAAACTAAATGAAATGAACACAACCACATACACACATACATCAACAGTCTGCAAAACCACAGACAGATGTGACTTACATGCAGGCAACATGCAGACAAAACAATCCACGTCCTCACCTGAACCTTGGCCCTAAGGCTGCAGTATGGCGAGAGATGGGAGCAGTGACCCTGCCAACACTGATGGAAAGAGACTTGTTGAGCAGACACATCAGGACCTCCACCTGTGAGGCGCTGCTGTACTTGGCAATCTCCACTCTCTCCAGCAGAAACTGGGAAAGCAACAAACAGTAATGATGAAAAAATAACTGCAAATGATGACGTGAAGGTTTAACATTGTCATGGTCAACGCCTCAGAAAGCTTTGTTGTCCGAGTTAAAATGTGCCAAAATACATACACACGTGTATTAAGTGTGACCTGCTATCACTATATTTCTCTCAATATACATACAGTATGTGCTGACTTTGACCTGCTACCACTATATTTCTCTCAATATATTTCATCAGCTCTGCTATTCCAGTTTCTGGTGATTCATAATGAGGTACAACATCACATTTTTGTTTCAGTGAGAAATATATTAGTGTTCTTTTAAATCTACATAAAAATGGTAAAAAAAACAAAAAAACCCTGGCACAATCCAAGTCTTTTCCAGGTTTGACTTCAGAGAAATGCTTGAATAATATCATATCTGATTATGCTGTGCCTGTTGAACATTACAAGCACAACTCTAGTATATATACATATATACACATATATACACACACACACAGCATAACCAGGGGTTGCAATTTTTCTAGGTTATTTCCTCAGTTTTTTCCCCTTTACAGCAGTGTCCGTACAGTAACCTTTTATCTTTATGCCAGATCATCAATTTTCACTTTGTAGTTGAATAATAACTGCTCTACTATTTTGGTTGAAATGCTTTGTCTCACACACACACACACACACACACACACACACACACACACACATACACACAGACAAAACTGACTCGAATAAGTAATAACAATTGTTAATGAAACTTTTGATCATCAAAACAGCCTTTCCCTAAATTATACATGTAATACATCACAAGATATCATCAAATTATACATGCAATACATCACAATATACATTAATCAACCATTCTCCTGTCTTACCAACCATAAATCACACTTGATACTTAAACCAGAACTAAATCACATCACAAAGGAATCATGAGTCAGTGGAGCTAATCTAATCATTTCTTGTCATAATTATCCATCTGCTCACTTCCCCTTTTATCTCTAGTATTTGTCCTACAAGTAGAATTCATGTTGCAGCAACCATGCTTTATTTCATCTACTTGTTTTATAAAACGGAGAAGACTATTGTTATCTGTTTATTTTCATTTCTTTTTTTTTTTTAATTTAGACATAATAACAGAAGACATCTGACAAAAGATGAAAAACTGAAAATAGATAAACCCAACCTCACCACGAACAACATACCCAATTACCCTACCTTTGTCCAGATCTGGTGAGGAGCTACGTAAGGAGGGTTTGGTGCCAAAACTTCATCTTCTTTCTTGGCTAAGGGATCAGAGATGGAAGCATCTTCAGCAAATATTCCCAGATGCCGATCCACACACATCTGCCAGGCCGCTGCCATTTCGCACAGGAACTGTACACACAGACAAAGTACAAAATTCATACACATGTTTGGAGTCTGGAGTATGCTCAAGAGGGGTTTTTGACTTGAACAATTCTGTAAGTGCTCCATCCAATCTGTCAGTAATTGTCCGGCGGACACCTTGAGTCTGCGCAAAACCCTCTGCGCTGGCAAGGTCTTGAAATGGGTAGAGGTTGAAGGGTGGTGAAGGAGAGAAGGGATCTATGAAACACAAAGCTGACATCACCAGAATGACTGAGGCACCAAGATGATAAGCAAACAAGCCAAGTTTTATGTTACAGGCTGGGACAGAACTTTACACATGGGATCTCGAGTCCATAGCTCTCATCAAAGGAGCCAGCCACCTTGTGTTAACCCTTTGACTCCTGCACTCTATCCCCACCTGCATCCAGCCCTGTCAATCATGCTAGCAAAGCAAAAACTTTATCTTTTGACTCCCTCACCCTGTCCACCAGCTTTTGCAGGAAGCTGGTGGATAAGGTGAGGGATCAAAGAGTTAAGTTTTTGCAGTTTGTGGACAGGGTGGGTGTGAGAGTCAAAGGGTTAAACCTGTGGCTTGCTCAAGGGTTGAACCCACAACTTCTGAATTATGAGCACGGTGCATGAACCAACTGAGCTAAGGAGCTGCAAAAACAAAATTTTAACAGATATACACGGATGAATGTATGCGTCCATGTCTATTTCACAGAGTGCATTCATACATCCGTGCACAAACCAAACAAAGCACAGGCTTTCACTTGCTCCCTCTGTCAAACATTCCACACACACACACACACACACACACACACACACACACACACACACACACAATGTTTGGCTGACCAGTTATTGTTGTATTTATAAACTCTGTAATTTCTAGAATAAAACAGATTTTGAATCCAATACACACACACACACACACACACACACACACATATACACAACACTCACAAAAATGCACATGTGCACACACACACACAAGTAAACATGTACACTTTCCCTAGCCCTTCCATCACACATACACTCTGTCTATTACCTCCATGCTGATGTCAGGTCGAGCGGCCAGAATCCAGTCCCAGCACGCCACACTCATTCCCATGATGTTTTCAGAGAAGTATTGCACAGGGGCCCAGCACACAGCATGTAGCAAGCGACGACTCACCTCTGCTGGCAGAGGACACAAACAATAATTACACATTGTTATCATTATCGTTATTTTGTTTAAAGCACAGCCGACTGCGTAGAGTTATATCAGGGCTATACCCGTTTCAAAACATATAAAATACTTCAAGAGGAAAAAAAAGAAGGAAAAGAAAATTAAGAACACATATCAATGCATTCCGCACATAAGGTGATGCCCCTGGCATTGACCATTCCGTCCAATTCATCGCACATGGGGGGTAAAAAACATACCTGATTACAAATTTAAACATAACTAAAGACACTAAAACATACATAAGAATGGGCATAAATTACCTAAAATTGCTTCCACAAATCTCATTTCCCAAGAGCCAAAAATGCACCTAATACATGTACCCAATTTTCAATCCTAAGAGGAAGTACATAAGACTTTATAGAACACATACACATAAATGGACCAGCAAGGTAGAAAATGATAGGAAGAAATGACAGAAAGCAAAGGATGAAGACAGAAACAAAGAGAGTGAGAGAAAAGAGGAAACTTCTAGCACTGAACTTTTACAAGGTGGAGATACTATTTATACTGAAGGAGCCTCTGGCATCCCCAAAAGAGGGGATTACATCCTGTAAACAACTGTCAATTAATGGAGACCCTGAAAACATCCTACACACCCAAATGAAGATCTGACCAGCTTTACGAATGACAAGTAGAAGAATGAGAGTTGTTCCTCAAACTCTTCCATTTACACTGTTAAAACAATCGCGCTGCACCAGTCTTCTTGCTGTCACTCACTAGCATCATGCAACAAGTCCAACCGTGAACAAGGAAGGTGGAATTGAGTACCCAAGTATTTACAGAGCACTGACCATGTCAAACAACAGGGGCACAGAGGTTTCTTAAACATGCCTGTATGTGTAAACAATCAAGAACATATTTTAAATATGCACTCAAAAATGCATGCACGCATGTGTCGGTGTGTATGTATGCATGCTTGTGTGTTTGTATGCCTGTGCTCCACAAAACCAACAACACACGAAACTGCACGCAAGTGTATGTCTGAGTATGTTTGTGCATCTTCACAAAAAAAGAAACGGAGTGTGCTTAGTGACGTACCTTCCATTTTGATCTGAAGTCCACAAATACGGAACAGCGCTTTCTGACACAAAATTTGATCTGCAAAACAAGAAATGATACATAAAATTTCTCTGAATAAAACAGACCAAACCAAACAACAAAAAAAGAATATCGAAAGAAAACAACATGAAAAGAGGGAGGTGGGGGAAGGAGGATGATGAATGAGAAAGAGACAGGAAACAGAAGAGAAGAAATACACTAAAAAAAAAAAATATGAGAAAACTGAAAAGACCAGAAAGCAGACAGAAAGGGGAGAGAGGGGTTGCTCAAATAGTAGCATCCTAAAACTACACATTTTCTTGGCACTGCCATTTTACTTTTCACTGCTAGATATAATGAAACCAAAACCTGATTTTTTGTTTAATTTGTGTTAGTAGAACTCAATGGCCAAAGTGGAGTGCTAAAGACAAAACCTATGTTATGCTACCGAAAGTTTCAAACCCTGTAGTTATGTAGGATGAACAGTGGTGAATACAAGCAGATGTGAAACACAACTGACCTTTTATGCTGAGAGCCTTATCGAGATCGCGACACAGTTTGGCTTCCAGCTCCCCAAGACTGTCACACATATCCTGCATGCCACACACCTGTAACACACACATGACATACCTGCAACACACTTCATCACCTAAACACACACACTACACATCAGCAGACTACGTATTACAAGAGGGTGTGAGGAATGAAAGCAGAGACAAATCCAGACGTGCAAAAACGCGGAGGAAGACAAAGTCAAGACAACTTGTGTGTCTGTTCCTATCTGCATGGCAATAAAAATAAAGGTCAATGGGAACGATTCAACAGTTGATGCGCACAGGTCCACTGATAGTGAATGATTCAACAGTTGATGCGCACAGGTCCACTGATAGTGAATGATTCAACAGTTGATGTGCACAGGACCACTGATAGTGAATGATTCAACAGTTGATGCGCACAGGTCCACTGATAGTGAATGATCAACAGTTGATGTGCACAGGGACCACTGATAGTGAATGATTCAACAGTTGATGCGCACAGGGTCCACTGATTGTGAACGATTCAACAGTTGATGTGCACAGGGTCACTGATTGTGAACATTCAACAGTTGATGAGTACAGGGTCCACTGATTGTGAATGATCAACAGTTGATGAGTACAGGGTCCACTGATTGTGAATGATTCAACAGTTGATGTGCACAGGGACCACTGATTGTGAATGATTCAACAGTTGATGAGTACAGGGTCCACTGATTGTGAATGATTCAACAGTTGATGAGTACAGTGACCACTGACTGGTCAAGGCAGATTACATGCAGATCACACGAGAGTCATGGACATCATCATCATCATGTCAAGCTTGCTCGGCTATCCTTGACACGTTTCCTCCATACTTCTCTGTCAGACATTGCAGTAGGTAGTTCATCATACTGACAGCCCGTATCATCCATCAGTTGGTCGATGAAGGTCTTCTTTGGACGTCCTGGTCTTTGTTTGCCATGGCTGGGTCTTCATAGTAGAACATCCCCCACCAGTTCTTCTTAATAATATAGTCGAGCTGTGTTTTGCTCCCATTTGGAGATTTGTGTGTCCATAGCTGACCTGGTCTTTTCTGGTCTTTTCTGGTATAGAGCGTTGAGGCATAAGAGATTGTTTTCATTGAGATAGTCTTTTAGCATAGAGCCGTTTCTGTTAGTCTGAGAGTGATATGCATATTTGAATCCATCAAGGTTTCCACGTTGTGCATTGAAGTCGCCACCAATAATGAGGATGTTGTGCTTCGGGACTTGTCTGGTGACTGATGTTAAGTCCTGATAAAATCTTTCGACTTCCATTTCATCACTTACATTAGTGGGACTATAACAGGAGATTATCAAGGTTCGAGGATTTCCATTGATAGAAGCTATCATTACTCTGGGAGATATCATTTCTACACTGTTAAGTGCATTGTAGGCCTGCTGGCTGAGAAGCATTCCAATTCCACCAGTTGCAGCATTCGAGCTGTTTTTCCAGGCTGAACATGTAATCAGCTTCCAACTTCCGAAATTGAGTTCTTTTGTTGCAATGTCTTCATGTAAGAATCTATGTTCTTGCAGGCAAATGATGTTTTGGTTTGTAGATTCTGCTGACGCAATTAGTTCAGGTATCTGTCCCTCCTTCTAAGTGTACGGGCATTGAGAGTAGCTATGAAGATGTCTTTCTTTCCTTTCATCAGTCCTGCATTAAAGCTTTTTGGTGTTTTGATTACTGTGGTCTCAGTAGCTGATTTTTCGACTGCAGCCTGAGACACCGTTGCAGGACGTGCTCCTTGGTTGACCGCGAGATGAGCGATGCGGGATGAATTTCTTTGATTTTGTGTCATTTCACTGCTTTCATTGGCTTTATGAGCACTTGCGGTCGCCACTCCATACAAGAGTCATGGACAGCTACTTGAAATTCCGGCCAATGGTAGACAGCTAAACCGGTCAGGTTAGCTGGTGAGTACTAAGTTAATCCTTTCAGTGCCAGACATTCTGGAATGCAGAAACTGGTGTTTTCTGCAGCTGCAGCAATGACAACAGTCACTGTCTTTAAATGCTTATAACTTCCCTACTTTTTAACAAGTTCCCTTGCTGAAAAGTTACAGGAATCCCCTGCCATGTGCAAAATATGACCTCTTTTCTTTCCCAAATAAAAGAGCGATTGCCAAGAGAGTAATGTCTCATTCACTCATTGCAAAAATACGACATTAGCCGTGAGCCTGTTGGTTGCAAAAATATGACAATGGCGCCGTAAGGGTTAAGTAGAAGATATTGTGATTACATCCTGTCACAACAGAATTTCCTTATGAAAATGGGTTAGGGCTACCTCAAAGCTATATTTGTTGTCATAGTCCACAAATTTCAAATTCAACAGAATGTGTTTCTAGTATTTCCTGAATAAAAACCTGTTTCAAATAAAGGATGCTCTCCCTAGGAACAGTGCGTCATCATAATACAACACCAGCCAGTTTCTTTTTTTCTTTTTCTTTATACGATTTTAATTCTGTTTATTTTCTTTTGTTCATTTACATATCAAAGTAAAATTTTTCAGCACTAGTGCAGTTTGGTCTCTCCCATTTCCTGATAACCTGTTTACGGAGAAAACGGTGCAATCTAGGTGTCTCTCAGTCAGAGAGACCATTATCAAGTTTTCTATGACTTTGCTTTGAACAGCTCCTCTGTTACCATAGGTTCTTTACATTTACCAGAAGCATGCACCAAATGGGACACTGGTTATGGTCTCATTTGAAAAAGAAAGCACCAAAACCAACACTCAAGGTCTACTGAAAGTTCTTTTCCTGTTGATGGGAGTTAAGTGACCTATCAGCAGTAGCTCTTCAGGTCAAGATGTCAGTGGGCAGGGCCCAAATATAGTCACTGACTGTATCTGTTGGCTATTTTGGGTAGCATTCATCAACACAAATTTTCAATCTAATGGCTACTCGGGTAGCATTCATCAACATAAATTTTTCAATCTATGGCCATTTTGGGTAGCATTCATCAACATAAATTTTTCAATCTATGGCCATTTTGGGTAGCATTCATCAACATAAATTTTTCAATCTATGGCTATTTTGGGTAGCATTCATCAACACAAATTTTTCAATCTAATGGCTACTTGGGTAGCATTCATCAACATAAATTTTCAATCTATGCCATTTTGGTAGCATTCATCAACATAAATTTTCAATCTATGGCTATTTTGGGTAGCATTCATCAACATAAATTTTTCAATCTATGGCCATTTGGGTAGCATTCATCAACATAAATTTTTCAATCTATGGCTATTGGATAGCATTCATCAACACAATTTTCAATCTATGGCATTTGGTAACATTCATCAACACAAATTTTTCAATCAATGGCTACTCGGGTAGCATTCATTTCATCAACATAAATTTTTCAATCAATGGCTATTGGGTAGCATTCATCAACACAAATTTTTCAATCTAATGGCTACTCGATAGCATTCATCAACACAAATTTTTCAATCAAATGGCTATTTTGGGTAGCATTCATCAACACAAATTTTTCAATCAAATGGCTATTTTGGGTAGCATTCATCAACGCAAATTTTTCAATCTATGGCTATTTGCGATAGCATTCATCAACGCAAATTTTTCAATCTAATGGCTATTTTGGTAGCATTCATCACTTCAAATGTTCCAATCTCTTTGTAGACTCAACCTTTCAGCTTGGAGTCAAAATATAGTATCCTTTATTTCTGAACTGTTATTCTACCTCTACTCTAATCTCACTCTACCCTCACACTGTTTTATTTCATTTGACAACAGCAGACTGCCATAGCTGCTTGCACAAGATTACCTTTATCTAACAGTGTATTATGACTATCCTAACCTCACTGTTTTATTTCATTAGACAATAGAAGACTGCCATAGCTGCTTGCACAAGACCACCTTTACTGCATACTATGACCATTCTAACTTCCACTGTTTTATTTCATTAGACAATAGCAGACTGCGGCAAGGCACCTGATGATGATGAATAGCTGACTGCCATAGCTGTTTGCACAAGATCACCTTTACCTGTGTACTATGACCACTCTAATTTCACTGTTTTATTTAATTAGACAAAAGCACACTGCCATAGCTGCTTGAAGATCTTTTCTTTCCTTGCTGTGTACTATGACCACTCTAATCTCACTGTTTTATTTCATTAGACAATAGTACACAGCCATATCTACTTCCATAAGATCTTATTTCCTTGCTGTGTACTATGACCACTCTAATCTCACTGTTTTATTTCATTAGACAATAGTAGACAGCCATAGCTACTTCCATAAGATCTTTTTTCCTTGCTGTGTTCTATGACCACTCTAATCTCACTGTCATATTTCATTAGACAATAGTACACAGCCATAGCTACTTCCATAAGATCTTTTTTCCTAGCTGTGTACTATACCACTCTAAGTCTAACCTCACTGTTTTATTTCACTAGACAATACCAGACTGCCATAGCCTCTAGCTCAAGAGCACTGTTTCCTAACACTGTAAATGAACAACTCTACCCTCACTGGTCTGTTTCCTCTATTTCATTACACAATAACAGACTGTTATAGATGCTTGCACAAGATCGTCTTTTCCTTCCCCTTAGTTTTGTTTTGCTTTGTTTGTTTCAATTTCTGAACTTTCATAGGTCACAGAAACTCCCTGAGGGACATACCTCTCCCATAAAACGACTGCGCAGACTGAGTAATGACATGAAGTTAGAGCTGTCTGTATTGACACACGTCGGCCTTCGGTCCAATGTCGCTGGCTGAAAAAGAAATACATACCAGATTACTGTTACAGTTATTGTTGTTTAGAGCCCAGCTAACTGTGTACAGCCATATCAGGGCTATAACCGTTTCAAAATATACACAACACTTCAACAGGGAAAAAAAAGGAAAAGAAAATTAAGCACACATATCAATGCATTTGCGCACATAATCTTAGGAGATGCCCATTGACATTGACCACTCTGTCCAATTTATCGCACAGGGTATTTTAAAAACATACAAACATACCTGAATACAAATCTGAGCATAACTAAGATACTAAAACATATATAAAAACAGGCCTAAATTAACTAAAACTGTTTCCGCATATCTCATTTCCCTAGAGCCAAAAACGTACTTAATACATGTACCCAATCATCAATTGTAGAGAAAGTAAGTAAGACTTTATCAAACACATACAAGTGAATGGACCAGCAAGGCAGAAAATGATAGGAAGAAATGACAGAAAGCAAATGAGGAAAAAAGAAACTGACTGACAGAAAAGAGGAAATTTCTAGCACAGAATTTCCAGAAGGTGGGGATAGTATTTATACTGAAAGAGCCCCTGGCACCCTACAGAAGTACATACCAGATAAATAACACTTGTCCCACAAACAGAATGAGAAATTCAAATATCACGTAAATACAATGATAACATAACATGGTAACATACATCTGTCAACTCCGTAATCATGACACTACCACCGCAAGAGGCGACAACGGGCAAGACCAGCAACAAGTCAGTTATCTCTATGTTTATATATGATGTGCATATGTGTGTATGACAGTTTGTTTGTGTCTACCTGTGTGCAGATGTGTGTGTGTGTAAGTTTGTGAAGACGGGGAGTCAAACATTCTATGATTTTGTCATGTTGATGGGGGGAACATTTTGTGTTGTCTCCACACATATGAGAGTATGTGTGTGTGTGTGTGTGCGCGAGCACACGCGCGCATGTGCGAGTGTGTACACATGTGTGTGTGTGTGTGTGTGTGTGTGTGTGTGTGTGTTTGGTGTGTGTTGTAACATGATATAACACTGACATGTCTGCAGACCATGTTGCTGTTTGGAAAGGACAGATAAAAAACTTTTACTCTTGAATGTTGTGTTAACCCCCTTGGCACGATACATAATCAAAAGCGTCTGTAAGACAATGGTGTAAAATTTTGGGAATCAACTTGCCTACAGGTGCAAATGTTTTTAATTTTTGCTGCTCTCTAGTAAACATTTCCTAGAAAAGTATATATGCATTTAGGAGAAATCCTGAACTCAACTATAAGAGTAAATAAACGCCTGTTTGCTGGAGAAAGTGAAATTACAGAGTGTTAAAATAAAAAAGACATCTGTCCACATGTGATGAGAAGTACAATGTAATCAAATCAAACTGAATGACAACATGCGGCGCATTCCATCAATGACTGATGTGCTAAAAATACCCTTCATCATGTCCTCGAACCTCTCTTATTCATTTAGAACCCAAAACCAAAGCCATATTTACCTTATAATTATCGCTAGAGTTACTGTTAACAAAAGTCCCAAATTGTCAACCTCATGGTCAGTCCCAATCTCACTCATTTTTGTGCAAAAACTTACAGAAATCAATCGAAGAACAGCAAAATGGTGACCATGTAAAAGGAAGAAGGCAGAGGCAACACAAAAGAAGCATTCTGATTGGTCAATTTGTACTCGCTTTATAGATCCGACAGTATTCAGTGGGAGATACAAATGAAGTGACAATCATGGCGCATTGTGCTTGGACAGTAAAGCCACAATTGTGGCTCATCGTGTTAAGGTTAAGACACACCAACACCACAAGCTTTTAAGTTTATGCACGAGCTGATGGCTTGTATTTTCTGAAGGAATGGTCAAAAGGACAAAGAAAAGTCTTAAGTCTTGAGTACTGATTAAGTGTTATCATTTTTTTTAATTGTATTTTTTTGGGTCATCTGCTGCCCTCTCAGGAGCAGGAATTGAAGTTTGTGCATGCATGCATGCATGCGCATTACCTGTCAAAAACATTTCTGTTGAAAAACTTAAGGCTACTGTGAGAAGAGATCGTGAATAATAATCACTGTCATTATAATTTTTTTTCATGGTCATTTTGAATCTCACACACACACGCACAAGCACATACACACATGCGCTCGTGCGCGCACACACACACACACACAAAATGAGAAAAAGAAAGAATAAATGACAAAAAAACAAAGAAGAAGAAAGGGAAGACTCCAAAAGTCCAAAAACAATGGCAAAACAAAACAAAGACACCCATCACTAACCCCAAGTGGAGCAGCGTTCTTGTTATAGCCTGCATAATTCAGAACGCTCTCAGTGGCCAGTGCCAGGCCCGAATGCTGGTGCATGCCAGTGGAGGAATTCTCCGTAGTCAGAACGTAGTGGATGAGATGGGAGCGAACAGCCTTGGGTGCCCACTTCATCGACTCCTGCAGAATGCCTTTGCTTCTCTCTGCAAAGTCTTTGACGGTGTTCTGTACATATGTAAATGCTCATGATGTATTTTTTCTCACATAGTTTTTCTTTTTTTGCACTCAGTTCTCTCACAATAACCTCTCTTCACAAGCTGGTTGTGAATTTATACTGACTGTAACCCTTTCACATTCAAGATAGCAAGAACCAGCCAGTAGCTGAACAATAATGATAATGTACATTTACATAATAATGTACATTTACAATGCACCTAATAGTACTCTAGGCACTTATAGTTCTACAATACAAAAATAAATGAAGTATACATGAAACACACATTGACTACTTTTACCTACTAACATGCTGTCTTGTACTCACCTCCCTCTCTGCCATATTGTCCATCACACGCAGGAAGTATGGCGTGTCTTTTACAGGAAGCCTAGGTACATCGTCATGTGGGTCCTGTCACATGGTGCAGAAATCAAAGTCATAGCATCAAAAACACCAATCCGTGCAATCACATTCTGCATAACTTTTGGTCAACATTAATTCTCTTTCTGTGTGCCAGAATAATGGAACCCGCTTCCCTCGGATATCTGTCACTTATAACCCTTTTTACGCTTTTTTATAAGACAGCCATAGAAACTTGCTTTTTTGCTATTCTCAGATATTTGTCAGGTAAAATCCTTCCCCTCTTTTAACACAGCTGTAGAAACTTGTTTTTCGCTACTCTCAGATATTTGTCACTTACAACGCTCCCCCTCTTTTAAGACAGCTATAGAAACTGGTTTTTCACTACTCTCAGATAGCTGTTACTTAAAATCCTTCCCCTCTTTTAAGACAGCTATAGAAACTTGTTTTTCACTACTCTCAGATAGCTGTCACTTAAAATCCTTCCCCTCTTTTAAGACAGCTATAGAAACTTGTTTTTCACTACTCTCAGATAGTTGTTACTTAAAATCCTTCCCCTCTTTTAAGACAGCTATAGAAACTTGTTTTTCACTACTCTCAGATAGCTGTCACTTAAAATCCTTCCCCTCTTTTAACCCTTTGACTCCCGCACCCTAACCTCCAACTCCAAAAACTTAACCCTTTGATTCCCTCACCCCATCCACAAGCTTACTGCAGGAAAATGGTAGATGGGGTGAGGGAATCAAAGGGTAAAGTTTTTGCTTTGCTAGAATGGCTGGCAATACAGGATGCTGGTGGACGGGGTGCAGGAGTCAAAGGGTTAAGGCAGCTATAGAAATTTGTTTTGATTTTTGCTTCCCTCAGATATTTGTCACTTACAATCCTAGCCCTTTTTTTGGCAGCTATAAAAACTTGTCTGTTCAACAATACTAGTTCTGGTCTCACCTTTGTTATTACCTGTCTCACCTTCCTCCTCCTCCTCCGACTGTCTACACTGTATCTATACGACTGGTTGTGAGAGAAAATGCCATCTGTGTGTATGTGTTTCACTGATCTGTTAGCAAGTCTTGCAGCAGTATATATGGATTCACCAGGATGAGTCCCTGTGTTGGTGTTTTTATATGTATGTGTGTATGCATGCATATATGTATATGTACATGCATGCGTATGTGTGCCTGTGATTTCTGCGGGTATGTATGTGTGTGAAATGTGTGTGTTTGGATGTATGCATTTACATGAGAGAGTGTCTGTGCATCATATGCATACAACACTATTCTTTTCTTTGCTTGTTCTATATCATGCTGACAGACAGACACGAACCATTTCCAGAGACTTGGAGAGGATCTGCAGAATGTCCAACATTGTTCTCAGCACTGTTCCACTCCACAACAAGTGGGGAAACCTGTTTAACGCAGACATAAACATAGATGTATGAATGTGAGAGAACACATGCACATGGATATAAATAATTAATAATAATTACAATATTTATATAGCGCAAAATCTTGATAAAATCAAATCTAAGAGCTGAAACAGACACATACACACGCACACACACGCACGCATGCACGCACACGCACGCACACACGCACACGGCTATAAATGGGGAGAAAGAATAAAAGCAATGGAAAATTATAGAGAGCATATTATATACAATTATATATTGCAATGTGATTCCCCTCCGAGTGGAGACAGGCTGCAGAGGGGATTGAGTGAGGTCAGGATTTTGCAGAGGAGAAAAGGTGAGTTTTGAGAGCAGACTTGAAGGAGACAAAAGTAGGTTGCTGACGGACTGAGAGAGGAAGTTTGTTCCAGGAGAGCGGACCAGAAACAGAGAAGGCTCGTGGACCATAGGTATTGAGCTTAGTGCGTGGAAAGCGAATAGTAAGAGGATCGGAGGCAGAGCGGAGGGTACGTGAGGGAACATAGATCTCAAGTAGGCTTGACAGGTAATCGGGGGCTGCGTTATTGAGGCTTTTGTAGCACATGGTGTCTAGTTTGTACTGTATGCGCTTTGATACAGGGAGCCAGTGAAGTTGTGCCAGGAGAGGAGATATGTGGTCAGCTTTTTTCTTTTTGAGTACAAGGCGTGCAGCATTGTTTTGAATGCGCTGTAGGATGTGAGTGGTGGAGGCAGGAAGACCGGACAGGAGTGAATTGCAATAGTCAATGCGAGACATTATGAAGGAGAGAACGAGTTTTGCAGTTGTTTCCACAGAGAGATACTTCCTGATCAGGCTTATACGATGGAGGTGATAGTAGCAAGATCTGGCAGTTTGAGAAACAAAGTTGTTCATGGAAAGGGTAGAGTCAATGCAGACACCAAGGTTTTTAGCTGAATCAGAAATTGGGACTGATATGTTACATAATGGGAGAGAAAGAGGAGGCAGCTGAGAAAGTTTCTGACGGGTGCCAATGAGGATAGCTTCTGTCTTGTCATCATTTAGCTGAAGTTTGTTGTATGTCATCCAATTTTTAATGTCCGAGTAACACTCAGTGGTGCGAGTCAGGAGGCGCTGTATATTGTCAGGTGAGTCACTGTCTTGAAGTTGGGTGTCATCAGCATAGAAGTGGTGTTTTATAGAGTGGGAGTTGATGATGGTGGACAGGGGGGAGGTGTAAAGAGTGAAAAGAACAGGGCCAAGGACAGATCCTTGTGGAACACCACAGGTCAGGTATGCAGGTTGAGAGTAAGTGCCATTGATGAGAACAGTTTGTTTTCTGTTTGATAGATATGAAGTGAACCAGGAGAGAGCAATGTCAGAGATGCCAAAAGTATGATGAAGTCTAGAAAGGAGAATACCATGATGAATGGTATCAAAGGCTGCAGACAGATCAAGGAGTGTGAGGAGAGAGACTTTGCATGCACGCGCGCACACACACACACACACACACACACACACACACAAACATGCAAACGCACATATATCAAGCACATACATACATGCATACACGCACACACTCACACACACACACATTATCATCATCATTATCATCATAAACCATTTACGGTCAGGTTAACACAGAAGTTGCAGTGACATTAAACAGACACACACACACACATGCATGCACACACACACATCATCATAAACCATTTACTGTCAGATTAACACAAAAGTTGCAGGGACATTAAAACACACACACACACACACACACACACACACATATATATATATAAATATATATATATATATATATATATATATATATATATATATATATATATATATTATATATATATATATATATATATATATATATATATATATATATATATATATATATATATACACTTCTTCTTCTTCTTTTTTTCATTCTGAGCATTTTTTTTTTGGGGGGGGGGGGGTGCGTATGAATACAACATGTTTGACAGACAATGTGCTGACATCATGGTCCTGTACAATGTGCATATTCCATCTTCAGTGAGCATGCATGCTGGGTGTTTTTTCATGTTTCCATAAGTGTGAGAGGTGTATGATAGGTCACCTAGCTGACTTGGTTAAAAGGACCTTTGATATAAGTGTCTGATGTTCTGTGTGTGAGAGAGAGAGATACATATATGTATACAATATACATGTGTGTGATGTTCTGTAAGATATATATGTCTGTGTGTGTGTGTGTGTGTGTGTGTGTGTGTGTGTGTGTGTGTGTGTGTGTGTGTGTGTGTGTGTGTGTGTGTGTGTGTGTGTGTGTGTGTGTGTGTGTGTGTGTGTGTGTTGTGAGTATGTGTGTATTTGTTTGTGTGTGTGTGTGTGTGTGTGTGTGTATTTATACATAAAGGGTGTTTGAGACAAGCTGATGTGTACACTGTATTGAATGGGAGATCATTTACACCTTCACCCACCAGGCAGCACAGGTAGGGTCGAACCCACACCTTCCAAACAGAAGTCCAAAACATCCTAACCACTGAACTTTCACACCTGTAGAAGTTCCCTAACTCAACACCAACCTTTCCACCAGGAGGGAGAGAAACTTGTCAGCAACTCGTCTGATGCTTTTGTTGGCATGGTTGAACTGGATCAGCAGATACTGTGCGTGATTGTCAATTTCCTTCTCTCGCTCCTCTGTACGTGGCTGAAAACAGTAACCACATTCACAGTTTAATTTAATCTTTTGACTCCCACACCCTGTCTGCTAGCATCCTGCACCATCAACCATGCTAGCTAAGCAAAAACTTAACCCTTTTGATTCCCTCACCTTTTCAGGGTGAGGGAGTCAAAGGGTTAAAGTTTTTGCAGGTGGCAGATAGGGTACGAGAGTCAAAAGGTTAAGGTACAGAGTAATGCAATGAAAGTTCTATGCTATTCATGAGGTTTTAAGTGTTTTGGACTAAAACGTCACCAAAGTAACTAAGTAGCAATGCAGAGCCTTCTCTGGTGAATGGCCTCATGGCAATCTGATATTGATAATTTCTAATATTGTACACCATCAAAGTAGGGTAACTAGATCTCCATGTGCCTCATGGCAACCTGATACTGATAATTTCCAATGTTATACATCATCAAGGTAGGCCGATTAAATCTATATGTCGGGGACAAACACTGAAATGGTAGACAAGAAGTTTCTTACATCACACAGATGACCTAAGAAAGCATGGTGCATGCAAGCACACCACACACACACACACACACACACACACACACACACACACACACACACACACACACACACACACACACACACAACACAGAACAAGAAAAAATTAACAAAACTCACCCTGGCAGCAGTGACATCCAGGAAAGTCTCAAAAGCTTTGTAAGACACGGCCTGAACGCATATCCACATATCTGAAGAAAAAACAGTAAACATTTCACAATTTTGTCTGTATGTAAATCACTTTATTTAACTGAAATAATCCTTTTGCATCTGAATCACCCCCAACTGCCCAGCAAGGATCTGTCCATACATATTAACCCCTTAGCTGCTGAGCTTAAAATAAAAAACAGTAAAATCTGGCCATAGAAAAGCGTTCAGCAGACATCAAATTCAGTGTACATGATCTACAACATGAAAGAGGCAGATACACAACCATTCCAGAAGAGTACAATAAATGTATAGTTTGTAGTGTGACTGAAGATGAACTTATTTTCTAGACAACCGTATTAACTATACAAAGCAAAAAGACAAAAAGACAAAAACCAATGATTCATTTCTTGGATAACTGTATTAGATACAAAACAACAAGACTGAAACTGATGGAAAAAAAAAAACAGGTAAAATATATACACTTTCAACAATCAACTGCTCTAAATTCACTATGCTTAACCCAAGTGATTTACATAAGGAAGACAATTTGCAAATACTTGTTGAAGAATGCATCTATGCCTGCCTGTATTTTCGGAAAATTGAAAGATTCTTAGTCACTCGTATATTTTATACTCCCATTGTTGTTGATGATGATGATGATGATTATGATGCTGACGATAACAATAAATGTAAAATCAATAGCTACTCAAATCATTTACTGTAATTCAAATGAATATGACTAATCTGTGTTTCATACCCCAATTTTGGGATCCTATGGCAAATAAATGTACGCAAACACACATATGCACAAACCATCACAAACCCAATCTCAACCATGCGCACACTATGGTTAATACATACATCCCTACATTCATCCAAATACCCAACTCCTTACCATCTTTGTCTTTGATAAGTATGTCATTTTTCAGGTATTTAAACAGTCCATGGAATGCTTTGGGATCTGTGGAAAAGGTAATTCTGAAAAGAAGAAGAAAGTTTAAATGAAAAACATAGAGTTGTATCTTTACAACAAAATGTTGCAATTATAAAGCAAAATGTCTACGTGTCCAAATTCTCACTATGGTTTCTGGAAGAAAGAAAAAACATCTACAAAGCTCAGACAGCATGAAAAACAGTCCATGAGTATAAGGATGAAAAACCTTGATGACTGAATGGAAGGACATTAGCCAAAAGTTGTAGAAAGAAACTCTAGGGAGAGCTAGACAACAGAAGGTCTTCAGAGAAGTAACCCCCTTTAGACAAGTGTTTCGGCCCTGAATTCCTTACACTCTCGGGGGGCCGGGCCACATCCAGGTAATGACTCCTGGATGCCCTTCTACAATATACTTACAAAACACACACAAATACTCAAACTTTATCATACATTTCTTTCAACATGTTTCATCACGTTCTTGTGTTCAGTTCACTGGTGGTTATCAATATCCACAGGCTACACAATAAACTGCATTTGTACATGGTGTGTACCAATGTATTACACACACACAACATGAGCAAAAACTGTGTCATTTCTATTTCCCCAGCTGTTTCTATTCAACAGTGTCCATACTCTCCCACTTCCATCAGTTCTCCATCCAGAAGCATCAGTTTTAATCCCATGTTGAATGATAAACTGCTTTACAACTTTGTATGAAGCTTCAACTGTCTTCACTTCCAATAAACATGGAAACAAGATTCCTAGTACAGAAACCATTTCTTTCTTCCTTTCCTTGTTGAAAATGTCCATGCAAAGGCAAAAACATAAAAGACCGAAAATTTCACATTATGAAATAACACAATGTACAGTGTACTCTATACTTAGCTCTTTCATGTACCTGAGTGTTTCTAGGCGGTAGACAGAGAGTATGTAGGTGCACTGAGCGAAGGTCAGCCTGTGGATGACAGCAGCTGCTTCTGCATTGTTGTCCAGCAAGGCGATGATGTTAGACCTTAGTTCTATCAGCTCTCCCTACACACACACACACATAACACACACACACACACACACACACACACACACACACACACACACACACACACACACACACACACACACACACACATGCATCATGCTGTTATGACTTTTTTTTTTTCAAATTTCTTTTTAAATCATTTTTAATATGGTACACAAACAATATTAGCAAAGCCCAATAATTTGTATCAAAAATTAAAGTTTAAAACACATGTGAGACTTCCACATCTTCAACAAAAGCTTTACGTGCATGAAGCACAGTCACTTTCAACAACATATAAGATGAATACATAAACATACACTGGTAAGTGTTATGACCTGTTAGGATTTGCATATTCAAACATTCTGGGACACTGAATTTTTCTTGTTTATCAAAGTCTTCCTCCCTAACCAATAACCCTTTGACTCCCCCACCCTGTCTACCAACACCCTGCACAGTCAACTATGCAAGCAAAGCAAAAATTTAACCCTTTGACTCCCTCACCCTATCCACCAGCTTCCTGCAGCAAACTGGTGGATAGGGTGAGCGAGTCAAAGGCTTAAATTTTTGCAGTTGGTGGACAGGATGCAGGAGTGAAAGGGATAGTATTTACTCTCAACATTCACATGAGCATATAAACATTTTCATCACATGCTAGGGCATAGAACATACAAATGCTACAACATATCCAAACAAATCAGCAATGAAACTTTTGTTTCAACTTACCGGCGCGACTGAGTCATTTCTGAGAGCAGCATTGTAGAGCAGTTCTTTGCGAATGGCTTCTTTGGACAGCAGCAAAGGGGACTTGGTTGAGATGATGCAGACTCCATCATACCACTCGTGGGGCCATAAACCTGGTATAGAGCAGGTCCATTAATTAACCCTTTGACTCCTGCATTCTGTCTACCAGCATCCTGCATTGCCAACCACACTAGCAAAGCAAAAACTTAACCCTCTGACTCCCTCACACCATCCACCAGCTTCCTGCAGGAAGCTGATGGACAGGGTGAGGGAGCCAGAGGGTTTAATTTTAGCAGTCGGTGGATAGGATGCGGGAGTCAAAGGGTTAAATAACAAGTGATCATACAAAAGTCACGTGCACCGCGCGCGCACGCACGCACGCACGCACACACGCACGCACGCACGCACGCACGCACACACACACACACACACACACATTCTAAACCGGAACATTCCTATATCTCGTGTGTCCTATTCATTAAATCATTTTGCCAGAATACTGTCATTAAATTCTGGTAAGATTCAGGGCAGTGCACATACACACATGCACAAACATATATCCAAATGGATATTCCTACAATGTGTGTCCATTCATTAAATCATTTTGTTGGAAGACTGTCAGTAAATTCTGGTAAAATTCAGGACAGTGCACATACACACATGCACAAACATATATCCAAATGGATATTCCTACAATGTGTGTCCCATTCATTAAATCATTTTGTTGGAAGACTGTCAGTAAATTCTGGTAAAATTCAGGACAGTGCACATACACACATGCACAAACATATATCCAAATGGATATTCCTACAATGTGTGTCCATTCATTAAATCATTTTGTTGGAAGACTGTCAGTAAATTCTGGTAAAATTCAGGACAGTGCACATACACACATGTACAAACATATATCCAAAAGGATATTCCTACAATGTGTGTCCTATTCATTAAATCATTTTGTTGGAAGACTGTCAGTAAATTCTGGTAACATTCAGGACAGTTACATAAGGGTTACAGCAGAGAGACTCATGGAGACTGACAAGCAGACAGACAGACTGACAGACAATTGTAAGGTCATAATCCTTGTATCAAATACAAAAAGAGGAATCTTTTCAAGTAAATTCCCATTTAGTATTATACACTCTACCATACCCAACTAATGCAGAAGTCATACACTAAAATCGCTCTATTTTTAGCCAGAACCTATCCAGATTTCAAAAACAATTGTATCACTAGATGCCTCTAAGGGGTGCTTCACCCCACCTAACAGCTCAGACTGCTTACTATCAAGCGCTGATAGAACAATAACTCTCACCCTTACACATACACATTCCTTACTCCCCTCCTCCAAACACACACACTTCTCGTCCGTGATATGCCCCAACACCATTCATTAGGTAACAAAATTGGGACTAAAAAATCTATAAACTAATGATTGCTGATACAAACTTTTTTCAGTTTTCCGACTTTTCTCCAATGCATATGTATGCATGTTGTTCTGCCCACACAGTGCAGGCACTGAACTGCTGCATAGCCTGCGTACTCCATCTTCAGTGGGTATGCATTTCTGAGTGTTTTCATGTTTCTACGAGCCACTGGGCACTTACATGATATACAGGATCTTTAACGAGTACACTTACACGATTTACCGGATCTTTAACAAGTACATTTACATGATTTACCGGATCTTTAACATGTACACTTACATGATTTACAGGATCTTAACAGTACACTACATGATTACAGATCTAACACGTGCACTACATGATTTACAAGACCTTTAACATGTACACTTACACGATTTACAGGATCATTAACATGTACACTTACATGGCCTACAGGAGCTTCAGCATGTACACTTACACGATTTACAGGATATTAAATTTTACACTTACATGATTACAGGAGTTTTAGCATGTACACTTACACGATTTACAGGATCTTTAACATGTACACTTACATGATCTTTAACATGTACACATACATGATTTACAGGATCTTTAACATGCACAATTACATGATTTACCAGATATTCAATGTGAATATTTGATGTTCTGAGACTGATATACATGAAGGGGTTTAGGCACTAATTGGTCTGAAAAAAATCATGACTTGGAAGATCAAAAATATTTCCACCTTCTACCCATCAAGCAGGAAGCACTCAGGCAGGATCAAACCCAGATCCTCCGAATGGAAGTCTAACATTTTACCAAGTCCACCGTCATGCCTATCAAAGTCAATCAGACAATGTCCAGTAACTGACACATACAGAAACAAAGTGAAAACACATTCAAATAATACGACACTGATTGTGAGCTCACAGAAAATGTCAAACCCCAGACTAAATCATTTTCCCCAAGACTTTGATAAGTTAAGTTCAGTGTACCTGAGTCTTCACCAGTGAAGCCCATGACTACGGAGTACTGCCAGAAATCTCGGAACAGTTTGTGCAGACGTCGGTTGGGATCCTTGATGACAGGCAGACGTCGCATGAGGACAGCGATGACAGGGATAAGCACTCCCAGGTTGCCTGCTGTACTGGACGCCTGCCAAGTACACACCAATGTTTTAAATGAATATATGTTGCAATGTTTGATAGAAAAGTGATTTAGATGTTCCCTGCTCATGTGGATTTTATGCAAGGATACATGATCAGACACCCTTTAAAAAACAAAAAAAACAAAAAAACACTAAAATCCCACGGACAACACCAAGTCCAACCTTATCTGCATCAGCAATCCAGTCCTGATAAGCACTGAATTGAAGGTCATGCTTATGAACAGAGCTACAGATTTCTGCCTAACTAATAACCCTTTGACTCTGCACCCTGTCCATCAGCATCCTGCATTGTCAACTATACTAGCAGAGTAAAAAGTTAACCTTTGAGAGTGAGGGTTAGGACTGATCATGGTCAGCCACAGTCTACTGCCAGAAATCAAGGGAACAAGACATCTACACTGCACTTTTACCCACTGTTTTTGCAAGTACTCATTAACCTTTGATCTCACCATGGGACTTTTATTACATGAGATGTTCTGTTGTGAGACTGGCTTGGATATTGATGGCCTTTTGACCTCTGTTACGAGGTTGGTTCCATTTTTGTCAGTTGTCAGAATGACCAATGAGAGCCCGTAGAATCTTTTAACATTTCAACAACTGACAAAGGTCCAGGACAGAGACAGCATACATTCTAAATATTTTTGCGCATTCTGTTTATTTTAATATATCTTACTGCATTCTGTTTCATTTTATTACCTTCATAAAACCTGACATTTTCTCACTGGCCCGTTTGGACTCAAGACCCATCTGGACGAAAAGCTCCAGAAGACGAGACAAGAGGTCCAGCTGGTCATTCACACCGTTGATGTTGGCGGCGATGTTGGCTAAGGCATTGATCACCGCTTGTGACACTTGTCTGTAAACATTTAACAGGTCACCACACTTGATTATGACAAGAACAAGATCATGATTATAAAGAAAAAGAACTTAGGAGAAGAAAAAGACAACAAAGAACGAACTTAAGAGAAGAAAAAGACAACAAAGAATCGCTGTTTTTTAGATTGTATTCTTTTTCGTTTATGTATTCGTATGGTGGCCTGAGTATGAAATGTAAAACTGCTTTAAACAATGCTATGTGAATGAAGATTGCAGATCTGAGACTGAAAAGCATGAATGGCTTGTATGAGAGCAGAGTGGTACAGAAAGCAAAAAGGATTTTCACTGATAAAAGTCACATCCTAGCGAACCATTTCAAACTGCTACCATCGAGTACACATTTCCGTTCTTTAAAATTCAAAAACACTCCACATAAAAATCCAGTTTTATACCCAATGTCATTAAAATGAAAAAAAAATACACTAGGCTTTATGAAGAAAATGTACGTATACCTACATACATCTTTGATCACAGCATGTGATCTCTTGCTTATGTGTGAGAGTGTTATGAGCAAGTGTGTGTGTGTGTGTATGTGCGCACGCATGTGTGTGTGTTCTGTGTGTGCGTGCGTGTGAAAGAAAGAGAGAGAGAGAAAGAGAGAGAGAGAGAGTGTGTGTGGTGTGTGTGTGTGTGTGTGTGTGTGTGTGTGTGTGTGTGTGTGTGTGTGTGTGTGTGTGTGTGTGTGTGTGTGTGTGTGTGTGTGTGTGTGTGTGTGTGTGTGTGTGTGTGTTGTGTGTGTGTGTTACAATAATTCCTTTTATCAAATTTGTTTCGGACTGATGGGAGTTCAAACCCATGACATCCCAGTCAACAGCCCACTGTGTTAACCAGTTCACCACAATGACAGGTCAAGTTGTGTTATCTTCTCTTGTGTTATGTTATGTTATGTCAAGTCATGTTGTACTGTTACAACAGAACCTCTGTCACTCTGCAGCTCTTCTGAGAAAGACTGAGCTAATACAGAGCAGATCTACTCTCTCTCTCTCTCTTTTTAAGTGAAGTGAATATTTTTTACTTTCTCACCAAAAATAAATTTTCTACCAAGTTTACCAAGGGCCATTCCTTCACTGCAGTGGGTTTTTTTTTTCCACATTCACTGCATGCACACCACAGACAGAACCTTGATTTACTGTCTTGTCTGACAAGACTATTTCCCATACCATCACTCAACATCCAGTGCAGGAATGAAGAAAAAAGACAGAAAGGAACAAAATACATGAAGAAAAAGCTCAATCCCAACAAAGATACACAGGAAGAGAAAAGTTTGGAATGAGAAGTATAGTAAACAGTCAAAGTAAGCACAATATAATGTAATGGTTCTCAGCTGTCAAACAAAAGATAGTGTAATATGTGAAACCATAAAGTGGACATGATCAGACAAAACTTTACACAAATAAGTGACTGCTATTTACTACCACACTTCCATGGACCTCTAGGTTATTACTTTTCTTTTTCTCAAAGTACAGAGTAATCCTTTAATCCCTTGTTGGGGTGTAAAGGATAATAAAATCATCATTAACCATAACTCAGTGAAACAAATGAAACACTGAAAAAGATCATATAACAGGAAATATTAAAAATATTGTCACCATCTTAATGTACACTGATAAAATCAATAAAACTGACCTTTCAGCACTCAGTACATTACATTTGATTTCAAAATACTGTGTGCATTCAAAAAGAAATTGGAACCCATATTTCATAATGAAAACATAGAGAAAACACTGATTTTGCACAAAAACATTTCTTTCACAAAGAATTATTTCGACTTTCAGAATATTCGGTCATTCCAAAATAAAATAGTACTCATCCTCTAGTGCATCTATGTCACAAGTTTTGCATATTCTGCCTTCGCTTGGTATTCCTCTATGTCTACCCAGTTAAATTTGAAATTTGTGATAATTACAACAACATTAAATCAGAAAAAAGAACAGTCTAGGTAACTGTGATATGTATTGTTTTATTCTAAAATTTGTTTTAAAATTTTCTGTAAAGCAAACATTCGCTGCTGTTTTCAAAGACTCTGCACACATAATTCAGTCAGACATTTCTGTTGAAGTGAATCAGTAATGTTATCAAACTCCTTTCCCCCCTCCTCTCCCTCTCCCCATTCTCCACCTCCCTCCCCAAAAGAATATATACGGATTAATGTGTTCTGTAATTTTGATTCCAACTATTCCATGATGTAACAAAAAAGTGTAAAATGGCCCAGGATCCAAAGAATGGCAAATCTAGATGTTAAAAGGGAAACCTGTCAAAATACCGTAAGTAATATGTCTGAGCCTAACATTTCTTTTTATGTGTTTCATTATTTTCTTCTGCCTTATCACAGTTATTGTTGCTGGGCTTTTGAGAAGTTTTGTTCGTTTTTTCACATAATTTTTTGCTGTCCCAACTCTAGAGCTGCATCAGCAGTATTGATCCAACGCCTCTCATTCTGGCAACACAACACCTCCTCTCTCAAGTTCAATCAAAATCCCATTTTTCAGGAAGGCCAAGGAATCAGAGATGTCAAGCCACTAAGAGCATCCACCAGAGAAGATCCTGCACTGCTGCTGGGTCACTTCACTGGAGTTTGACAGCATATGTTCTGACCCAACTTACCAAGGACACTGTCTGCTAAGCCCCCTACTAAAAACTAATCACTCTGCCATGGAACCAGACCAAGTCAGAGACCCTCCAGTAAGGAGACCACCACCGCCACCCTCCAACAACAGTTTCCATCAACCACTGACACCAAAACACCCAAACTTCAATTCACCTCAGGCACAGAAATAGCAGAAGAAACCAAAACCTGAGGTCACCACAAGATCACAAAAGGGCTACAGAATCTGAGATAATTTTCACAACACTATAATGACTGCTGATTTCATATAAGGAACAATGGTCATGATGCTATGGAGCTCCATCCAAGATTGAGGCTGTGTGACAGGGCCATCTGTACTCTATGCTTACTCATAATACATACTGGCATCAAACAGGTCTGCGATATAAATACCCGCTACGCTCTTAATAAGACATCCATAAAGTGGATGAGACTCAACTGAGTAGTCCCAGTTTTCCCAATGAGCCTACTGCACATTTAACTCTGAGTAGTAGCCAGTCAGGGCTCAAGAATCCACAATATATTTTCTTTTTGACTGATAGGGGTTTGTATAGCTGGACCCACTAGCTCAGTTGATTGAGCGTCAGACTCACATGCTAATGGCTGTGGGTTCAAATCCCAGGGTCACAGCGCACAAATCCGAGATACTTTAGTTGGTGGCTCTGCCCTGCCGACTATTAATAGCGTGCATTTTTCCCCTTCCCTTCCACTCCCCACACCCTTTTCACCCGTCCTGCTGCCATGTATAGTGCATTCAGCTGCCTTCTTTATCACTAGGGCTTGAGCACAAAGGCACGCTACAGAGATAAGACTTCGGTCAACCCTGCCTGGCTAAAAATAGCACTCGCAGGCGATGCCGGCTCGCAACTAAAGGGTGTCAGAATGGCTGGGAAAATGCAGCCGTGGGGTGTGCTACATTAAAATTGGCCTTTTTACTGTCCCATCTTGACGTTGTTCTGGTGGTGTCACTATAGGATTAGATAGATCCCCCTTCCACCACTTCCCTGGGATGGTTATCCCCATCGGCCATATAACCCGAGGTGGGTGCTGACGTAAAAACTGAACCAAATCAACCAATCAATCTGGGGTTTATACCTGCATCTTCCCAGTCTGCAGATTGCTATGTCACTACTTAATCACATGACTATTGTTGTTGTTGTTGTTTAAGGTTCAAAACCACAGTCACATTCTCTCAAAGCTGTAGATTATGTGAGTGTACTTTGCTTGTTTTTTTCTTCAACATACTTAACATCAGAGATGCAATCTTTATGTTTTCACTTTCACAGCTGCTCCTTCTCTGCTTCATGTCTGTACATTTCTATCTCCAGCTGTTCTTTACCTCATGATTTCTCAATCTGACTCCATGCAGATGTAATGGGAAGGAAAATTAGCAGTGATAAAGTCACCACCACCATATACAATATCATGCAGCATGGACAAATGTCCTGAATGTACATGTTAGACAGAAATAAGAGACTGACTGTTAATCCGTAAACAGTATTACTATCATTTCCCTGGTGTTGCTCTTGTATGATTGCTCCTAGATTCCATGAATAATATTAAAATCACAAATGAAATATTGTAGTATAACATTTCCCATGCATTCAGCTATTAACCATGTTAATAATGATTATCTTGATGACAAACATGAATACAAATTCAAACATTCATACTTCCTGGAAACGTAATATAACAAGCTTGCCCAAGCAAAAAATATTGCAACAATGGAATCAATGATTAATATGAAGGTGAACAAAACCAACAAGAATTCAATGCTTCTTCAAGGATATATCAACTTTTATTTCCCTGTAATTGCTAGATATTTTCTCTCATTTTCTTTCTTAACCCTTTGATTCCCTCACCCTATCCACTAGCTTCCCACAGGATGCTGGAGGACAAGGTGCGCGAGTCAAAGAGTTAAATTCAAAAGTATTGTATTACTTAATTACACAGTCATAATAACAATAACACATTCAAGTTTTTTGTTGTTGATTTGATATAATCTCAGCCTACAACATAAAAACTGGCCTATTTTCTGACCATTTTGAAGCTTTGGTCATTCTGGTGGTATCAGCTTTTAATCTTTCACAGATCCCCCACTCCCATTTTAAAATCTTGCCAGTGCATAATATTTTGCACAAGATAATGGTGTCTGCCAGATCATCATTGTCCGATTAAGGTGGCAGGCATATATCGAATCGTCCAAGTATGATAAATCCCACTTGAACAAATTCGTATTCAAATTCTTTCTGAAAAATGTCTCCACTTTAACCCATTTTACCCTTCTGATCACACTCTAGCCTTCCTTCAGCTCTAAGATTTCCCTGACAAATCTTTACCTTCAAGCGTGTTGGATCCAGACATTGTTCTACTTAAAATTTGATGGACTGGGTGAACTGGATTAATTTTCTTTGTCACGACAGATTTTTTCTGCGGGAAACGTGGGTTGCTCTTTTCAAGAGATGCACACTGCTATAGTACGGTGTCACAGTTTTTCTGTATACATGCACTTTTTGTTTGCTCATGGGAGTAGATTTCTCATAGACCTTGGCTTGGGGAAATTTCTTTTTGTTGCCATGGGTTCTTTTAAGTACACTAATTGTACACTGAACACAGGAATTCATTTTATCAGAAAGACAAGCACCCAGACCATCACTCTATGTCTAGTGCAAAGGGGAGGAAATCTCTGTCTGATCAGGAATCGAACCTGTAACTTCCTCATTTCTCAGGTGTGTGCTGTGCTATGACCACTGGCCTGGCTTTGTGCTCAATCAATGTCCGTAGATGAGGAACAAATACTTGGCAAACAAGCAGAAAAACAACAACCAAATATAACCAACCATTCAATCAAACACAACTAACAAACCTAAACCAATTAAATCGACCAACAGACCAAATTAAGAATAAATCATTGGCATCCCTTGACTGATGAGCATTTTGAACTGAAGCTAAAATATTCATAGATTCAGCAAAGTATTGTACACAGTAAAAGATCTTTAATTTTCATTCAGCCAAGAATCATATTCAAATCAAACCCAACATGGCAACAATAACATGAAATGGAAAAAGTACAGAACATTTATATAATATATGATATAAGCACGAAGAAGGAAACGGAAAAACAGAAAGCAATCTGTCATGCGGACTCACTTAGGAATACTGCCATAAGAATAAACACTTCTGTAATCAAATGCAATGATACGTAAACATTACACAACTCACATGCTAAACATAGATATATTCAGACCATGATGACTACAAACTTATCTCTTTTTCTAACACAGAAGAAAAATCAACATGCTCTACTATAAGTGCCTGCTTTTTCTTTGCATCATGCATACACATGTACACCAAATGTGATCTGTTCCCACAAAGAGGGGACATAAGGTGATTTTTGGTACTGTCAAGTTACTGGTATTATCAGGAAGGACATGGCATTTCCTTCATACTCTTCAGGATAAAGAAACGCAATGACTATCTTTTCACAATGACTATCTCTTTATAACAAAGAAACAGTGAAAGCCATACTTGCAAGTAGTGTCATGAATGATATATACAAATTCACACACTTCATCTGACTGTAAGTTAATAACTGGAATGAGTAGTCATTCAGTAACTGGTTTCAAGGGAAAGAACGTTCTGTTCCACAGTCCTTTCAGCAGACACTAGAATTTTCCCAAAGTTTTATCAGCTTTGTGTGTGGCAACAAGGAAGGAAATGACAGTGGAAGAGAAAATGTAATCACAAGCTAGGTTGTAGCTGCCAGGTAATGACAAAGGTATTCAAAAATTTGACACAATGATTTTGACAAAATAAACTGTGAAGAGATTACAGCTGATGGGGTAGTGAAAAATACATCTCTTCCAGGACAGTCGATGAACACCAGCAATTATGTCATGATGAAAGAGGCTTACCCACTCCCAGCATGCCAATGGTAGGCATGGCAGCAACAAAGGTTCTCCACCTCTGTCTGTTCCAGTCAGGCCTCTGCACAGCACTCCAAGTGTGTTTCAGGGCCTTAAGTAAAAAGTAAGCCTTTGACTCCTGCATCCTATCCACCAACTGTAAAAACTTAAACCCTTTAATTCCCTCATCCTATCCAACAGCTTCCTTTGGTGGCATGGTTGACAATGCAGGATGCTGGTGGACAGGGTGTGGGAGTCAAAGGGTCAGGGTCTCCTATTGTTCACCACCAGATGCTATCAAGTCCTTCTCTCCACATCCTCCATCTAGCATCCAGCGAAGGGCAGTCTGGATGATGTTATCTTGCTCTTTTTGTATGATGTGCACCCAATCTATCTCCATTATCTTTTCATGATGATATCGCCTGTACTCTCCATACTGCACCGAGCAATTAGTTGTTTGATGGAGATGGTGAAGGGCCAAAAGACTTGCATGACTCCTCAGAGGTTCTTTGTGTTGAAAGCTGACACCCTGGAAAGGTTGTCCTCTGTCATCTTCCAGCACTCTAAGCCATAGAGAAAGATGGAAAGGACACAGCTCTGGCAGAGTCTCATCTTGATGTTGATGCTGCACTGTGGGCACCTCCACATGTTACTGAGCATTCTTAAGACATTTCTGGCTTTGTCAAGATGGCTTTGATGTCGCTGCCTGTTTCCATTCAACAGAGCTGTAGATGGGTGAACTCTTCAGCTGTGGGCAGGTCTGTTCCATCTGCTTGGATTGGTGAGGGGCCTGGGGTGTTTAGCGCTATCACCTCCACCACCACCACAACTCCTCCGCAGCTGATCTTTAATCTTTATACCTATATGGAATTTTTTCTCCTGCACTGGGAGACCAGCACCAAGTCTGCAAAGTTAAGATTTTCTAGTGCTGAAAAGAGATTCGAGCCAAGTCTGCAAATCAAAATTTTACAGTGTCGAAAAGAGATTCCATCTGATGCCTCTTAGTTGGTCCTCAGTAGTTTGTCTCATCACCCAGTCCATGGCCATGTTGTAGAGCAATGCCAACATACCATGTCCTTGTCCCACCCTCATCCTCATTCAAAAACTGTGCCCATTGTCTCCCACTGCAAAAGTGGAGCTGGCACAAAAGCTTCGGACGAGGATGATCCACTGCGGTATCACACATGCTCAGTGCATATGCCACAGACTGGTGCTACGCACACTGCCAAAAGCACTCCAAAAGTCTATGATGCCAAAGGAGAGCCATTTCTGTCATCCAGCACAGTGCCTGATGATATCTCACAATGAACACCCAACCAGCACACCCATTCACTCACATAAACCACAGCTCTGGAATAATCCTAGTATGGTGTTAGTGCTTTACTAGGGGGAATGGAACAACAGTAACCTTTCCATTACCACCTATGCCAACACTGAACAGCTATGGAAATGACCTTAATGTAGGGCCAGAGACCAACCATCCAAATAAATGAATGAAAAAAAAAAGGGCAACTGATTTCAGAATGCTCCTGTGGGTGTATGCCAATTGGAAGCTACAGCACTCTGTTTACATGTAACCAATAGGCTGCTTCAGTGATGAAAGGATTAATTAAATAAATAAACTGACATAGATACACACTCTATAGAAAGTCATGGGCAATCTTGAATCAGCTAAATCTCTTCTCTTTCCAAGGAAAGATTGCAAGGAGAGAAAAGAGAGAGAGCCCTCACTTACCGGTATCCCCTCAGTTTTTCATCGGCCTCTGCTTTCTTGTAGGGGGCGCTGCTTTCCACGCTAATCTGAGTGAACATGGACATCACTTCCTGGTAGATTCCTGACTGTACACACACACAATTTTCAATAACTGTTAACTGCCATCAATATTGTTATGATTATCATTATTGTTATTATCATTACTGTTATTGTTGTTGTTATTGTTGTTGCTGCTACTATTATTACTGTTACTGTTACCATCATCGTCATTGTCATCATCATCATCATTGTTATCATTATCTTCATCTTCACCATCATCATCATTTTTATTATCTTCATCACCACTGAGAGCCGTATCTGAGCTATGACCACTTCAAAACACATGTACCTGGCTGACTCTGAAACAAAAACCTGGAAAATAAAATAAATTAAGTACACATATCAGGTCAGGTCAGGTCAGACAAATAGGTCTGCTACTGGCAAGCTGTAGCCCAGTACTACCTGTCACAGCAGGAGACTTGGAGAGGGGATTGGCGCCACCAAGGATTAACCTAAGCCCACAGAAAAGATATGAGAGACACTATAGCCAACAACATACCGGATCGGTCGGGGCCCGGGTTACAAACGACCGCGCTTACCACTGACAAGCACCAGGGTGGAAGTGAAAAGTCAGCTACTGGGGCAAAGACATCATTCAAACTGCCAACGGAAAAAGCTACCATTGGAACCTGGAATGTCCGTACACTTCATCAGTGCGGCAAAGTAAAAGAACTAGAACACGAGCTGAGACGCTACCAATGGGACATTGTGGGTATATCGGAAGTAAGATGGACAGGCTTCGGAGAAGCAGTCACAGAGGAAGGACACAAGATGTGGTACAGTGGCGAAGAGTCACTACATGAAAATGGCGTAGCTTTCATCGTACGCAAAGAAGTCATTGGATGCATCATGAGCTGCACGCCTGTCAACAGCAGAATCATCAGCATTCGGGTGTCAGCCAAACCAAAGAACATCACCATCATACAAGTGTATGCTCCAACTACCAGCCACGAAGACCAGGTGGTTGAAGAATTCTATGAGAAAATAGAAGACACCATCAGGAAAAGCCCCCAGGAAAGACATCATCATAGTTCAGGGGGACTTCAACGCCAAAGTCGGCCCAGATGCCTACAAAAACTGGGCTGGAACAGTGGGTCAATTTGGCACAGGGGAAACTAATGACAGGGGACTTCGCCTTCTGGAGTTTGCCTGCACCCAACGGCTCACCATTGCCAACACCCTCTACCCCCACAAACTGTCAAGAAGAACAACCTGGCATGCGCCGAACGGAAAGACTCACAACCAGATCGACTTTGTCCTCACACCGCGGCGCTTCAAATCAAGCATTAATAAAGCAAAGACGAGGACATACCCTGGAGCTGATATAGGCAGCGACCACGACCTCGTGCTGCTCACAATGAAGATCAAATTGAAAAAGAAGTACCAAGCTGCGCAGCCACGCATCAAGTTTGACCTGGAAAAGCTAAAAGATCCAGAGATAGAAGAGGCATTCCAGGCACAGCTCGGGGGGCGGTTCGCGGCACTCAACTTCCTGGACAGCGACATCAACGACCTCACAAACAACTTTGGTGAGGCAGTCCGCGAAACAGCAGAGGAGGTACTGGGGCGACAGAGGAAGAAACACCAAGCATGGATCTCAAATGACATCCTTGACCTCTGCGACAACAGAAGATCACTGAAGAAGACGAAAAACTCCAGCCCTGAAGAAGCCGCACAGTATCGTAAAACCAACAACCTTGTAAAGAAGAAAATGATTGAAGCCAAAGAACAATGGATCAACAACCAGTGTGAGAACATCGAGAAAGGCATGAAAAAAGGAAACAGCAAACATGCCTTCACCACACTGAAAAACCTTACCAAGACGCAGCAAAACAGATCGTCAGTCATCGAGGATATCTCAGGCAAGCTGCTGACAGAAAGCTCCGCTGTTCTGAACAGATGGACGCAGTACTGCCAAGAACTATACAACTACCCAATACAGCCAGATGACAGTTTGTTTCAGGGGGACTCAACACCATTGAGGGAATCCTCACCGCTACCAGTGATGAGAGAAGAAGTGGAAGAAGCCATCCGCAGCCTACCAGCAGGGAAATCACCTGGAGCAGACAATATCCCAGCAGAGCTGCTCAAACATGGAGGGAATGATTTGGTCACTCGTGTAACATCGATTTGTCAGAAGATCTGGGAGACAAAACAGTGGCCCACAGAATGGACTCAATCACTCATCATCCCCTGCCCAAAAAGGGAAATATGCGCCAATGCCAGAACTACAGAACAATAAGTCTCATTAGCCACACCAGCAAGATCATGCTCAGAGTCATATTGAATCGACTGAAGAAAGAAGCGGAAGAACACCTTGCGGAAGAACAAGCTGGATTTAGGGCGGGCAGAAGCACAGTAGAACAGATCTTCACCTGCCGGATAATGATGGAGAAACATCTGCAGCATCAGAGAGACCTGTTCCACAACTTCATAGACTTTAAAAAAGCATTCGACAGGGTGTGGCATAAGGGTTTGTGGCAGGTGCTAAGAAAGTTTGGCATAGAGGAAGGTCTCGTCCAAACCATCCAGGCGCTGTATAACACTGCCAGCAGCGCAGTTCTCTCAACCAATGGACTAATTCAGACCACAGTTGGAGTCCGTCAAGGCTGCCTACTCTCTCCCGTGCTGTTCAATCTCTTCCTGGAGAACATCATGCGTGAAGCCCTCCATGACTTCCACTCCACTGTCTCCATCGGAGGAAGAACCATCAACAACCTGAGGTTCGCAGATGACATCGACCTGATGGGAGGCAGCAACGAAGAACTACAAGACCTGACCATGAGACTGGAAGAAAGTGCAGGTGCACACGGAATGGAAGTGAGCACAGAAAAAAGCAAAGTCCTGGTCAACAGCACAACCAACACCCATGCTGAAATCTACATGAACGGGCAACAGCTTGAAGAAGTGGACGCTTTCAAATACCTTGGCGCCACTCTCACCAAAGACGGTCGCTCTACAACAGAAATCAAGACCAGACTAGCGATCGCAACAGCAGCAATGGTAAAGCTAAACAAGATCTGGAAGAGCAGAGAGATCGGCTTTCCATCGAAGATGAAGCTGTACAAGTCCCTGGTGCTCCCCATCCTGCTGTATGGATGCGAGAGCTGGACCATGACAGCAGAGACCACCAAGAGAATCCAGACGTTTGAAACTAAATGCTTCAGGCGCTTGCTCGGGATCTCTTGGCAAGATCGGAAGACAAACGACTTTGTGTGGAGCCAAATAACAACACTCGCAGGCCCACAAGAACCCCTCCTGGCAACAGTCAAGAACAGGAAGCTGTCGTGGTTCGGGCATGTCACACGCCACAACTCACTGCCCAAAACGGTCCTCCAGGGTACACTGGGAGGCGGCAGACGAAGGGGACGACAAGCCAAATGCTGGATGGACAACATCAAAGAATGGACCAGGTTGGATGGCCCCACGCTGGTGCGACAGGCGGAGGACAGGACCGGTTGGCGACGGCTGGCTTCAAGAGTGTCTCTCATCTCTCCTCTACGCCCATCACGGGCAGGAGAATGATGATGATGATGACACATATCAATGCATTCGCGCACAAAATCTAAGGATATGCCCCTGGCACTGACAATTCCACCAATTTATCACAAAAGGATTTTATAAAAATCTTAAATCAAATTATAAGCTAAATACACTAAAACAAATACAGAAACAGGCATTTATTACCTAACACTGCTTCTACATGTTGCAAATCCTTGGAGCCAACAATGTAGCCAATAGATGTACCCAATTATCAATCCTAACAGAAATTACGAAAAGGCTTTATAGAACAAATGCAGGTGAAGGAAGCAGCATGGCACAAAACAAGAGTGACAGAAAAATGGAATTCTCTGGAACAGATTTTCCAGAAGGTGGAAGGTGGGGATACTATCGTTTTTTGTAGAAAGAGGCTGTAGACAAGATGACTAGCTACTGCTTATCTATTTTTTTTTTTTATTATATGTTCTGTAATAACAGTAATTGTAATAAGAAAAAAAAAACAAGACATAAAAGGCAATGTGATTTACAACAAAGAACATACTTCCCAGTTAAGTGAAAACAATCAACTATTAAACAGTTGAAATAAAACGTTTGGAAGCATTTCAGATTTTTTTTTTATGAATGCTGAGAAAAGAAGCACACCAGAGTGGTTGGGACGTATGAAGTGTAAAAAAAAAAGGTAAAGACTGCAATAAAACAAAGCATACTAGAAGAACAAAGAAGAGGAGGAGTAGAAGAAAAAGAAAACAGTTTTACATCAACAAACAAACTGAACAAGACACTGCCAACTCACACATCCAGCCATAACCATGCAGCCCAGCTGATCAACGATCAAGACATCGAGGGCAGAGGGGGGAGAACAGAAACGCTGCTGGAAGATCTGCAGAATGGACTGCACCGTCATGGGTGTGTCTTTCAGCGCCACAGCTAGGTGGCCCAGAGTCAGGATGGTATTGGTGGAGATTAGCGTCGATTCCCTGTTGAGATACGAGGAAGATATAACAATTTGAAAAGAAAACCTTCGGTCATCATACAATATATTCAACGCCAGTTTAAGAAAAGAGAAAACAAGTTACTAATTCAGATGTATGCAAATGAGTCTGAAAATTTATACTAGGGAGGAAAAAAAAGCTAAACTTGAAGTCAAAGTAATAAGGCCCTGTGCCAATGTTTACCGAGACTGTTAGCGAAAAGTTGAATGTTTTAATTTAAGTTCTGTGTGTGTGCGTGTGCGTGTGCGTGTGCATGTATGTGTGTGGTGTGTGGTGTGTGTGTGTGTGTGTGTTGTGCGTGTGTGTGGTGCGTGTGTGCGTGGTGCATGCGTTGCGTGTGTGTGCGTGCGCGTGTGTGCGCGCATGCGCGCCTGCATGCACGTGTATGTGTGTAACAGGAACAGCTGTTCAAAAAAATGGGAATGTGGTCAACAGAATAAGAAAGAAAGAGAGAAATAAAGGGGGGGGGGGGGGGGAGAGATGGACGGAGGAAAAAATGGAAACAAAGAAAGGGTGTAGAAGAAGAGTAGGGAGACACAGAAAGGGTGGAGATGGTTGGGGGGGGGGGGGGGGGAGACAGAGAGAGAAGGAGGGACACAAATAGAAAGGGAGAGAGAGCAAGAAGGGAGACAGATTCTTATTCAGATAAAGGCCATTGCCCCTCATAAAGGGATACACCACCACAATTACAAAATATGCTAAGTGTACATGTGAACAGAATACATACGGAAAGAGAGGTAGGAAACAGAGAACGAGAGAGAGAGAGAGGGACAGACAGAGACAGAGAGACAGAGAGAGAGGGACAGACAGAGACAGAGAGACAGAGAGAGAGAGACAGCGAGAGAGAGAGAGATCTTTAAAGCATATCCATAAAGCAATAGAAAAATTCTAGAGAATCCAGTCCTGACATCAATGATGTTATTCCTTCTCTCTCACACATACATACATACATACATACATACATACATACATACATACGTACGTACATACATACATACATACATACATACACACACCACACACACACACACACTACACACACACACCCATCCATCCATCCATCCATCCATCCATCCATCCATCCATCCATCCATCCATCCATCCATCCATCCATCCATCACATACATACATACATACATACTAATACATACATACATTACATACATTCATCATCCATCCATCCATCCATCCATCCATCCATCCATCCATCCATCCATCAACATACATACATTACATACATACATACATACATACATCCATCCATACATACATACATACATACATACATACATACATACATACATCCATACATCCATACATACATACATACATACTTACATACGTACGTACATACATACATACATACAACAAATTGTTCTTGTATAACCAGTCACCATTGTGCACAGATTAGCACAACAGACTGTCGACTGGAACATTGTGAGTTCGAATCCCCATCAGTACTGTCACAGTAGTGGGATTTTTCAGCCCCACCAACTCCTATTCAGAGACTGAATGTGCTATGGACTCATTGGGAAGACTGGGACCACAAAGTCAAGTCTCATCAACATTCACCAATGTGTCACTGAGGTTGTTGCTCAATTCTCCTGACCAACACTGTAGGTGTCTATATTTCTTGAGCCCGGTTGACTCCAGGATATATTATAATAGTAAACATAGAGTACAGCCCTGTCGCATAGTCTCAATCCTAGATGGAACTCCAAGGCATCATGATCATTATATCACTGTAAAAACCGGCCCACTTCTGTGGCCATTAAAATGGCACAGAAAACATGAAAGAATATGACTGCCTAACTGTGACGATCCAAAAATAAATAAAACAATCCTATATAGTGCCACACTCCAAACTCATTTGAACTCACAAGCATTATATTTTAAAAAACACATGAGCACAGTCAATGCCGAAGCACAAATATCACAGCATTACTGCGAGTTACACGAACAAATCAATGGAAGGTGAAGAATATGTAAAGAAAAAGTTTAGCAGCAATTCAAAATCATGATTTACTCAATGTCATAGAAACATGGTTAAGTAAAAACTCAAATGCAAAAAGAGGAAAAATACTACCCACTAAAAGTGATATTATCATACAAAGTCAAAACCCACACGTGAAACAACCAAAACAAGTGAAGATTCTACATGAGTTAAAGACAGGCAGTATAAGTAGAGATTAATCATAAAATCAAAACTTATAAATTACAGTGATGAAAGATCACACAAACACCAAAACAGCATCAAGTTAGAGGGTCCACCTGATACTAGCGATACTACACAATACTACTAGATAGATGAAAACAGTGACAGTTCAAAAAGTCAATAAACAAAGCTGTGAATTGCAAATGATGCAAGCATAGTGAAATTTTCTATTCATGTTCATAGTGTAAACTCACATATTACACTCATAACTTTCAAAAATGAAGCTGTGCATCAGAGAAGAGAGAGAGAGACAGAGACAGAGAAGAGAGAGACAGAGACAGCCAGACAGACATCAGACAGAGACAGAGAGAGAGAGAGAGAACACTATCAAATGCTTCAAGTGAGCGAGGCTGAATTTCTAGATGCTAAGAATTATAGTGCATTTTATCATCTAGCAAATGTCTGAAATGAGCAAGGCTGAATTAGCTGATGCTCAGCATTTTGCAGTCTACTGCTATATGGTAGTAGCTACTACATTTTGATATGTAAAAAGTAAAAAGGTCAGTTGTGCCATAATCCTGGTATCAGCAGTGAGGAAAGGTATGCATTTGCTATGTATGCTGTATGTGACATTGCACGTTTTGCCTAGTGTGCAGGCTGTATGTTGCCGCACAGTCTGTAAAACATTTTTGTCTACAGTGTGCAGGCTGTATGTTGCCGCACAGTCTGTAAAACTTGTTTTGTCCTACAGTGTGCAGGCTGTATGTTGCCGCACAGTCTGTAAAAACATTGTTTTGCCTACAGTGTGCAGGCTGTATGTTGCCGCACAGTCTGTAAAACATTGTTTTGCCTACAGTGTGCAGGCTGTATGTTGCCGCACAGTCTGTAAAACATTGTTTTGCCTACAGTGTGCAGGCTATATGTTGCCGCACAGTCTGCAAAACATTGTTTTGCCTACAGTGTGCAGGCTGTATGTTGCCGCACAGTCTGCAAAACGTTTTGTTTGCGTTACATCCCGTGCAGGGCATGTATGTTGCTGCACAGTCTGAGAATGCATACTGGGTGTTTCTCTTTCCATAAACACTGTATACTGATATGGCTTACACTATCTTTAACATGTGTATCTGATGCTTTGCGAGTGGGCTTTTATAACCATGGCTGGTCAGTAACCCACTGAGTAGGCCATCATGCTCCATTTCTACAGGTGTGTGTGTGTGTGTGTGCACTGAGCATTTCTATCTGGCCATAAGCCACTGAATGATGACATGGCTATGTATACATAAACACACACATATGTTTATATATATATATATATCAGGCTGGGTAAGAGAAGAAGATAGTTTCCTCTGAAAATTGGCTGGGGTCCAGGGACAAGTCCCTGCTTGGGGGTCTGGGGGTTTTGAAGCCCCCAGAAGCTGAAGAATTTCTGTAATTTTGAGGCATTATGGATGCATTTCCTGATGGCAAATACAATAATTCAGTAATATTTCATCAGAAAAATTTTTTTTTTTCCCTCTGAAACTAGGAGTTCATCCGCTGAAATTATTAGATCCGCTGGAGTTACCCAGCCTGATATATGTGTGTGTGTGTGTGTGTGTGTGTGTGTGTTTTGTTGTTTATGTGTGTGTGTTTGTGTGTGTGATGTGTTGTGTGTTATTGTGTAATATATGTTTTTGTGTTGTGATGCTACCAGAAAGGGTTAATCTGAATCTTCCAATTAAAAGTTTTGGACACTGTCCATTTCCTCTCCTCAGTGCTTTACCTTTCCCACCCATAAACACACATACAAGAAGATTTGTACCAATAAAAACCTATGCAATCAATTTGGAAGGTGGGAGCTCTATCACTATGACAACAAAACCTCATATTAACCCTTTGACTCCCGCACCCTGGCCACCAGCATCCTTGCTATTGCCAACCAAAAACTTAACCCTATGATGCCCTCACCCTATCCACCAGGGAGGAAGCTGGTGGGTAGGGTGAAGGAATCAGAAGGGTTAAGTTTTTGCAGTTGGAAGAAAGGGTACGGGAGTAAAGGGTTAATCTTAAAAATGGTAGCTATTTCCACTATGATGAGTAGCAAGCTGAAACATGAATTACTAAGCACACCATGTAAGCTTCAAACTGGTTGCTGCTCTAACTTTCAGTTATATACCTAAAATTATTGAGAAATGACAAGGCATTCAAATTACTAGAGTAAAACAGAAGATTAATTATAATTCCAACATTTTTTCTGTCCAATAATTGGCAGAATCTAGATTTGCTTACTTCATAATGAACCCTGTTGAGAAAACAAATACATAACTAACACAGTAACAGCTTCAACGTCATCGACAAAAACAATTAAATTTTTTCATCAAAGAAAAAACGACAACAACAACAACAGACTACACTATATCTGTTCAGCCTGATCCATTCTGCAATTGTGAAGCATCACCACTAGAAAATGACTTCACAAACAGACAAAAAAAAAAAAAAAAAAAGGAGATGAAATGAAAGATAAAAAAACGATAGAAAATGAAATGAATCTTTATCTTCCAGCAGTACAGATAATAGTACCTAAGCCAATTTACATATCTACTGCTGCTATTCTAATTATACCACAACAAGAAATGGAGAGAGAGAGAGGGACAGAGAGAAAGAGAGAGGGAGAGCGGAGAGAGAGGGGTGAGGAAATTGAGACAGAAGCAGACTCAGAGAGAGAAGAGAGAGAGAGAGAAAGAGAGAGACAGAGACAGAGAGACGCAGAGAGAGACAGAGAGAGAGACAGAGAGAAAAAAAGAGAGAGAGAGAAAAAGAGGGAGGGAGAATACAACAGCAGATCTACAGAAATCAAACTGTGTGTGTGTGTGTGTGTGAGAGAGAGAGAGAGAGAGAGAGAGAGAGAGAGAGAAAGAGAGAGAGAGAGAGATTACAAGCAACAGGAGATATACAGAAACCAAACTGATACACAGCAGGATGAGCAACAGAAAATATAAGCAAGAGAACAAGATCAGAAAGTGATAAGACAGAAACTAAAATTGTACACAGCAAAATGACAAACCAGAGATACAACCAAAGCAAAGAGACAGATAGATGGACAGACACAATGGGAGCTAGAGACAGGCTGGAGAAAGAAATCCGATAAAAGAGTTCAGATTTCAGAGTTTGAGTTCAAATTTCAGAGTTTAGATAATGTATTCATAATGTATTCATTAAGGCCATAGCCCCTAATAAAAAAAAAGTATGAATTACAGCACATACCACGTTTCAATCAAAAACATACTGTAAGCCCATTAGCATGATCCATCAATGAAAGTTAAACAATTTTGCAACCAACACATAAACAAATGATACAACAAAAACGTGGGGGAAAAGTGGAAACAAGAAACAGGGAGATATGCTGAAAATAGAAAGAGAGAGAGAGAGAGAGAGAGACAGACAGACAGACAGACGGACAGAAACAGAGAGAGACAGAGACAGACAGACAGAGACAGAGACAGACACAGACAGATACACACGCACAGACACATACACACACACAAGCACGCACAGAGACAGAGAGATAGAGACAGAGACAAGAGAGACAGAGACAGAGAGAGGGATGGAAACAAGAAGCAGGGGATAAAGTATAATACAAAAAGACAGGGTATTGGAAACAAGATAAGAAAAAATGGAAAGATTTAAAAAAATAAAAAGACAGAAATAGAAACAAGATATAAAAAAAAATACAGAGATAGAGGGGGAAATAGAAACAAGACAAGACACAGGTGATAAGAGGGGGGGGGGGGAGGGGGGAGAGAGAGAGAACAGAAGACAGAGACTGAGAGAGAGAGACACAGAGAGAGGGCAATAAACTAAGAAGTCTTACTGGAGATATAATACAAATAATACACAAACAGAGAAAAGATACATACAGGAAGAGAGTGACATAAGAGATTAATCAACTATTATGCTGATGTCTGATACAAGAGACTAGTTGACTATTCTGTAGATGTCAGATATAAAAAAAAATTGGTCACAACTATCCTACTGACATCTGATACAGAAGACTGGTCAAAAATTATGTTGATGACTAATGCACAAGATCAGTCAACAATGATGATGATGTCCGATACAAGAGACTTGCTATCAAGTTATCTATGTACCTTTGTAGGTATAAGTACATGAATTTTAGAGTGCGTGATTGTTGTTGTTGTTTTGTTGTTGTTGTTTTCCTTTTTAAATAATGCAATGTAATTAAAAACAGTTTTCATATGTAAAAAAAAAAACATGAGATAAGTAGGCAACAAGAGATGTGAATGACAGAAAGACAGACAGACAGCAAACTACATGTAAGACAGACAAACAGCAAACTACATGTAACTGGAATGAAAAAACAAACGACAGCCAAACAGGAGTATAATCCAAAGCAAACACAGCTAGCTGAGCCAAACGCATCAACTAGAAGATGAAAAACATCAGTGGTCTACAGGTTACCAGCTCCGCACACATCATCATCATCATCATCATCATCATAACAGAACAATGATGATAATGATAATAATAAGAAGAAGAAGATGAAGAAGTGCGAAGATTTATATAGCATTTGCACTTTACAGAAAATCTTATGTCAAAAATAAACCACACATTTATGTATGATATGATGCAGAACAAGAAAAGAAAATAACAGTACTATTCACTTACCATTTATGAGAACAGCCTTCAGTATAAATGCTATACGCATACACAGACAGACAGATACACAGGCATACATGCACACAGACAGACACAGACCCATGCTGGGAAATGCACACCCACACAGCTTACAAACAGATCAGTGAAATATACACAAACAGCATTTTCAAACACAACCGATCATAGGTCTAGGATACAGACGGTATGGTGAACAGGAGAAAAGAGACAAGAGCTCAGACTAAATCCAGTAACAGTATTGTTTGAAAAGGTACTCCTTTTAACCCTTTGCCACCTGCGCCCTATCTACCAACTGCAAAAACTTAACCCTTTGACTCCCTCACCCTATCCACCAGCTTCCTGCAGGAAGCTGGTGGATAGGGTGAGGGAGTCAAAGGGTTAAGTTTTTGCTCTTCCAGCATGGTTGACAAAGAAGGATGCTGTTGGACAGGCTGCAGGAGTCAAAGGGTTAAAAGGAACCAGAAACATACAAAAACTATTATTGTTATTCTTATTTTTGTTCAGAGCCCAGCCGACTGCGTAGAGCCATATCAGGGCTATAACCATTTCAAAACATACACAATATTTCAACAGGGGAAAAAAAAGAAAAGAAAATTAAGTACACATATCAATGCATTTGCGTACATAATCTAAGGAGATGCCACTGACGCTGACCACTCCATCCAATTTATGGCACAGGGGATTTAAAAAACATACCAAGGCAGAAAATGACAGGAAGAAATGACAGAAAGCAAAGGAACAAGGCTGAAACAGAGTAACAGAAACGAGGAAAGTTCTAACACGAATTTCCAAAAGGTGGGGATACTATTTATACTAAAGGAGCCCCCAGCATCCCCATAGAGGAACACAAAAATTGAATGAGAATACGTATTCAATGCAAAAAAAGACAGGTGCAAATTGTTTTATGTATCAAATATGCCATCTCATGCTGTTTCTAATTCTTTTCTGCTGAACACAGGCAGTCACTTTGACATAAATTTCTCATTAAAAGATGACAAAGACTGCACATGTTGAATACTGAGGGAAGAGAGTTCCACTGATGAATGATGGCTGAAAGTCCTAGTCACTAAAGGAGTAACACAGAATGTGTTTTATCTGATGATGCATGTCATATGACCAATAGTAATTTTCTGATAAACCATGACGAATGGCACTTTCAATTTACTCAAGAAGGTGTCAAGGTATGAGGAAGATTCCACATTGAATATACCATGTGATGGAAAGAAAATAACTATTACAGAAGATTTTGTTCACCATCATTGTCAAGCAATTTTTTAGATCAACACTTGACACCCATTATATAAAATTCCATCATCATGTATTGCCCGCATGTGTACACACACACACACACACACACACACACACACACACACACACAACACACACACACACACACAACACACACACACACACACACACACACACACACACACACACACACACACACACACACACACACACACACACACACACACCCTTATGTACAGATGGAAACTTGATGCATTCAAAACAAAATACACCAAGAACATAGTGTGTCTGTGTGGAAAGAAGATAACACATAGTCATATTCTTTCTTGCGTTAAGGTAAAACAACATATTCCAACACTATCTATAGTACAGTTTCTGACATATTTGCCTCATCATCATTACTGTATGAATTTTTTGTTAGCCTGTCAAAAAGTCCTATGGCGAATTACCTTTAAAATGTTATTTCACTTGTTCACTGTTATGGTTAGTCAATTATTAGTTTTATTTTTTATTCATTTCTTCCAGATATTTATTAATTTTGTTAGTTTGTTTGTTTAAATCGTTTATTATGGTAACATTATTTGTTAGTTTTACCTTCCCCTCTTCAAAACAGTTGTTTTCTGGATCATCTTTTCTCAAAATCAAAATTGACAATTTTCAAATATCCTCTTCACTCCTCCTCTATCACCCCCCCCCCCCCCTTTTTTTGTTTGTTTGTTTTTTGTGTGTGTTTAAAATCACTTTAGTGAATAGACATTAAACCAAAGATCACACCACACACCACACCACACACACACAACACACACACCACACAACACACACACAATTATGATCGTCTAATATCACTCATAGTGAAAAGATGTTAAATCGAAGAATGAACAAACACAATTATGGAAAAAGATTTTCTTTAAATTACAGAATTTTTTTCAGATCAACTTCTCTTTTTACAAAATACTAATCATATTACACATCCAATCTATTAAATGCACAGGATTTTCATCTTAATTTTTTTGTCTACCAAATGCAGATTACTTACTCCTATAGATGGCGAAAAAACAAAAAAATTGCAATTCCACCAGCTTTATCACATCAGAAACTACTAATTCTTTAATGTATATATTACAGTGATATATGTCATATGGTCTACAGTTTGCTGGCTATATGCAAATACAGTAATCTTGTTATGACTGATACATTTCAATAATATTACATATTTATCACATGCTGTTAATTGAAAGGATACGAACTGAATTATACCAGGAACTTGTAATACAACCCAAGCTATTTGCATGTCAGAACTGTAGTTTTGTCATTTGAACAGAAAAGCATTCTTTTTAACATATACCACTTTTCAGTTATTATATACCAGTCTTACAACATGTAGCTTTCCTTGTGTATGCAGTCTTACCAATCAAAAATGAGCACAACATTACCATGGATTATGACCAAATAATCATTCTGATATCACAGTCTTACCAATCAAATATGAGAGCAGCATTACCATGGGTTATAGCCGAATAATCATTCTGATATCACAATATGAATCTCTTCAGTTCTATCATTAGTCCCAGTCAAATGATTATTTCAAATCTGCAGTCTTTGCAATAATCTCAGATTCAAAACCCTCACTACCTGCAGTCTTCTTCAAGAATCAAAAGTCAGAAGATTATGATAATCATGTCTAGCAAGAATTCTGAATGTCGGTGTCATACTGCACAAATAATTCAGTCTTTTTTTCTTTTTAAACATTCCACTTTTCTCTTGCGTGCATATATGTATACTGTTTCGCCCACAGTCTGCAGGCTATATGTTGCTGCACAGTCTGCATGCTCTTCTTCAGTTTCAGTTTCTCAAGATGATGTTGCCGTGCTTGGAATGAATTCCATATGCACTGTCAGATATGGCACTGATTGATGGAGAAGATAAAAAATAATCATGGCACAAGCCTTATGCCTGCACATAAGCCCATGAGCCAACCAGATCCTGATGTCCTACCTAGCATGTAGGTTTTGTATCTTACATTTGTATCAGTCTGTCATTCGAACAATCTCAGTTCCATTGTCACAGAACAGTCTTGGCTACATTATCGTGACACTTGTATCTGTGTATCTAATCTTAAAAAAAGAAGAAGAAGAAAAAAAAAGAAAACGCCACCAGTCACTAAGTATAAACCTATCTCACTAATGTTTAAAGTCTTCAGAAGGCATGCACATAGGGTGTTTTCATGTTTCCAAACAGGTCTGCACACATCATGACCTCAAAGATTGGAAAAATCTCTACCCTTTACCAACAAAACAAGAGGTACCCAAGGGGGGAGCGAACCCCGAACCTTCTGATTGGAAATGTGATGACTTACCCAGATTCAATGTGGGGTAAGATTCAATCTAATTTGTACAAGATTTTGCTACAGAGCAAATAAACCTTTAAACACAGCAAATGTGTGTGTGTGTGTGTGTGTGTGTGTGTGTGTGTGTGTGTGTGTGTGTGTGTGTGTGTGTGTGTGTGTGTGTGTGTGTGTGGTGTGTGTGCGGTGCGTGCGTGCGTGCGTGCTGCGTGCGTGCGTGCGTGTGTGCGTGTGTGTGTGTGGTGTGTGTGCGTGCATGCGTGTGTGTGCGTGTGTGTGTTTGTGTGCGTGTGTGCGTGTGTGTGTGCGTGCACATTGTTTTCTTGTCTGTCAATACTTGTATTCATTCATAGGCCTATCATTTGGCTTTATTACTAAACATTCTATTCATGTAAAATGCAATAAACATGCTTTTGACATGGGCCATTTGTGCAATATAAATGAAATATTAATCACTTTCATATCATATCTATACATCTACAATTTGCCAGTTAATAAGATAATTTTCTTTCAAATTCAACATCAGAATGAATTTGCATAGCTCTTTTTTTTTTAATTATTAATTAGAACAAGTACTCTCAGTAGTAATGGTAGTAGTAACGGTGATGGTAGTAGCAGCAGTAGAAGTAGTAGTCCAAATTTTTGTAACAGTAGCGTAAGAAACAGAAGAAGAAACAATTGCAGTGGTGGTTAGATGAATATCTGAAGAAAAAGAAGAATGAAATAACATTTCTTTGTAAATCAGAAGTGTACACACAAGCTCTCCTGCCAAGACCATGCTCTTGTTATGTAATATGAAGAACGAATACCCAGTATTGTACATTCATTACATTTTGTGGTTACAGCCAAATTAAGTATACTTCATCATACAACAATTAACAATTAAGACACTCACAGATCTGATATTAATGGACACATCCTTTCTGAATAACATGCATAGATGTGCAACACTCTCTTTGCAAGCACCAAAGTAAGAAACATTAAAATGTATTAGGGAGTTTTGTATTAGATTTTCCCATATAGAATCATGGACAAAGATAATAAACAAGATGATCAAGGCATGCTAAAAATATATACCTTCTTGGCATTGTTATTTGTATTGCATTGTTTAGTAACTCTTCTCACAAAGAATTTCTCTACATGAAATGATGCTTGGCTTCCAAGGTGAGAGCATATTACTACACTGATGCCACTCTTCGTGTGTTCACTTTTTCCTTTTGTTACTCCCTCTCTCTCACATTTTTTTTTATATATAAAAAATCTATTTACCAGCTTCCTACATTTTTTGCCACAATAAAGCAAAAACTGAACCCATTCTCTCCCTCATCCTAGTCACAGCTTCACAGAGTGAACTGGTTAAGTTTCACAAGCGGGTCCCTGTCTCACTCCCCAATGTCTGCTAGTCAACAGGTGAATATTCTTTCACTTTTCTTCTTGTCAAGAGACAATAACCCATTGATGTTTCATCCAATGATATACAGAAGTCTGAGGCTTGTGACTCAGATTCAAATACACACGCACCATCCACAAGCAAAGCATAAGCAGGTGGTCAGTTAGTACAGAACAACAGTCCATGTTTAGCAGCAAACAAGCAAGCAAGACAGGAAGCTGGCCAGTTAAGCAAACGGAATGATACAAACAGCCAAGAGAGAGACAGAGAGTGGGTGGGCAGAAGAGAGTACAGGAACAGATCACACCACCACAGCCGTTAAGATCCCTTCCAGTCAGACAAATGGCTGAGTCAACCATATTTCAGATAATTCAAAGAAAAACCTACACAACAGAGAATATCATGTGTCTTTCCTTTTCCTCACTACAATTTTTTTAAATTGAAAAACCCAAACAACAGGGACAATTTCTCTTTCCTTTTCCTCATTAGAAATTTTTATTACAGAAAATCGCATGTACAGAAAAACCCAGACAACAAATGAACAATACAGAAAAAAAACCTTCTCCCCTTTCCTCACAAGCTATCATTAATACAGAAAAACCTGAACAACAGTCCAGAAAAGTTTTTTTCCTTTTGAAAGATTTTTTTTTATAGATACATCTCTTGTCCACGGACAAAAATATGATTAATTTATTCACAAGCTTAGTCTTTTTTTTTTTCTCCATTTTCCTTCAGTATCTCTCAAGGCTATATAAGAAGTTGTAATTCATTTTCTAACAACTTGGAGGCACATTTTCTTTCCTATTTTCTCAAGATGTGGCAAAACTGTTCTCACTGATTTCTAACAGAACAATGAAACATGTAAGAAATGTTTATTCATTTTCTTGCAGGACTGGAAATTATCCTTTCATTCTCGATAAGATTACTCAAAATATTATCCTGTGGTTTTCTAAAGCCAGTCATATTGCAGTTTGTCTCTTGTGTTTGTGTGGTGTGTGTGTGTGTGTGGTGTGTGTGTGTGTGTTGTGTGTGTGTGTGTTGTGTGTGGGTGTGTGTGTGTGTGTGTGTGTGTGTCTGTGTGTGTGTGTGTCTGTGTGTGTTGTGTGTTGTGTGTGTCTGTGTTGGTGTTGTCTTTGGGTTTTTGTTTTGTTTGAGCTCATGTGTGTGCATGTTTTCATGTGTGTATTTGTACATATATACAAACCATACAATGATACATGAAAAACATTTTATTTTGATGAACTATGTTTATACTGCATTGATGTACTGGTGTATTATCTGACAGTGTTTGTGCCGCAGTAATGAACAGTGACATGGCACCCCCCCCACCCCCCTTCCCTTTTTTTTTCTTTTTCTTTCGTAAAGGGCATAAGCATTCTCTAGGCAAGGACCGTTTTCATTATATAAATGTAATACTTCTTAACATTATCACCCTGTGTTTGTCTTTTTTTACATTCTTAAGACTACTGAAATGTTTATTTTCTTACAAACCATTTTCTGACAAGGTCATTGGAAAAAAACAAAACCAAAAAACAGCATTTTCTCTTTTTTCTTTTCTGTCATAATCACGGAAAATTCAATTTTCTCACACAATACAAAGTAAATCTCTTTCATGACTGAAATTACCTCTTTTCTTTTCTTCAAAGATCCTCTTCTGATTTCTTACCAGATTAATGGAAAATGTCAACGGAATGAATGCTTTTATTTTTTTCCACTTCTAGTTAGTGAAGATGTACAGAAATAATCCCCCTCCTTAATTCAATTTTTCTAACAAACCACAATAACATCTAATTTAACCGTTTGACTCCCGCACCCTATGCACTAACTGCGAAAACTTAACTCTTGGATTCCCTGTGCAGGCAATGCAGAATGTTGGTGGACAGGGCGTGGGAGTGAAAGGGTTCACTTCTATTTCTGTTTAGAACAAAACACGTAACATATTTTTTGTGCCTCACATTACTACTAAAGAGAGTCTTCTGAATAAATTTTTCTATTCTCTCTAACATAAGTATCTAAAATCAACAGTTTAACTCTGATCTCCGATTCCTTATGCTGGTTTTCCCATGCCCATTAATGCAACAGCTAAATCAGCAATTACCAGACCACCAAGCATTGCAGTCTATCCAGATAATCTACAGCAGTCTGATTAGAAGGGACCAAAACTGAACCGTGTTGTGGAGAAACAACTCAAGACAATTTGCCTTTCCACATCCGAAGGATTCAGAAGGGAGGTTGTGGGCCGCAGAAATTTCATAACCATTTTCAGCCGATTCCATCGCACTTCCGGCGATTTGGCGTGCAAAGCTCTGAGGCAAATACATGACATCACCACAGTGAAGACAACAAAGAGAGGACAATAACAACAACACAGCTATCAACTCAAAAACTAACATGCATATTCCACGCTGGCGAAGGCAGATTCACCAAAAAAATAAATAAATAAAAGAAAACAATAATAACAATAATTTCAATATTCATTTTGATTCTACAACAAACTTGTCAATGGACACAAAACACATTTATAAAAATAAACAAACAAACAAAAAACCAACAACAACAAAAACAAACTAAAACAAAAAAACCAAGACAGTCAAGCCATTCTAACTATCTCCCCTTTTGTACCATTGTTCGGGGGAAAGGGGAAAATGAGAATGTATAGTTGACCCTGAAATAAAACAGACTCATGGTTTCAGCCAAAAGGATCTTTGTTTTCTTTTGATACAAAAATTATCAAAGAAAATCCAGATTGTGTGCTTCTCATAGTCACTGTGAGCATGATCAAGCTTTTCTTGAAATAAAACTTGATGTGCATCAAGAACAACAGTCACAACAGTAAACAGATTTTCATTATTGTGAGAAGTTGCTGAGAAAGCACTGTTCACACACCTTCTTTGAAGAGTGGAGATTTCAGCCACTTTTGAGTTCATTTGCCCTTGACCTTGGTGATTTACATCACAAACTTATACTTTCACGAGTCCTTGACAATCCACACCTTTGATCAAAAGTTGGTAAAGAACCACGTATAAAGAACTGACAAAATCTTGTTCATATGTTTCTCTCAAACATAGATACATAAACACACTCCCATTGACAGGAAAATAATATCCCCTTTTTTTTCAAAAACGGATTTACAAACAGATCTACCGAAACAAAGAACAAACTGATAAGGACAAAAGGGAGAGAAGGGAGTAATAAAGAAACAGACACAAGACACAGAAATGACTACATTCAAAAAATGATTCAATCACAATTCAATGCAATTCATTTTATGTGGCACAGAGCCCAGCCAACCACTGAGTACCATATCAGGGGCTGTCACCATGCCTTCAACAAAAGTTAAAGAAAATGTGACACTCATCTTTCTTAACTATTAACAACAAAAGACCACACAGTTCTCAAATCAAACAAAACAATAACGAAATAAGGTCTCCTGAGGATTGTAGACTTCAACATGTCAATAGACAACAACAAAGATTGAAGACACTACATCCGCTCCTTCCTTGGATGAAAAGTAAAATGAAATATAGATGGCAATAACCACTTCAACAAGTCAATAGACAACAACAAAGATTGAAGACACTACATCCGCTCCTTCTTTGGATGAAAAGTAAAATGAAATCTAGATGGCAATAACCAGTCAATTTCCATGAATGTTAGATGAATAAACATACTTAAGTTTGCATTTGACTTTTCACAAAAATATTCTTATAAATAAAATGTTTTGGAAAATTATTTTTCAAGAGTGTTTGGTTTTGTTGGAAAGACAAGCCAAATTAACAATGTCGGATGAAATATATTGCTTAACTATTAAATCATTAATCACTCCATCTTTTCTCCTTCTCTCCCTCTGAGATAAAGATAGTAGGAGGGGTATATGGAACAATTCCAAATATGTCAATAAGGGCAAGAGTGATTTTCTCCAGAAGTTTGGCATACAACAGTAATTCCTGTCTTGAAACACCTATGACACTCAGATGAGGAATTCATATTTTCACTTCAGCTGGATCAGTCACACAAAATACAGGACAAAATCATCAAATTTCTTGGGTACTTAGATTGAGTGTTTGGCTCTTCTGGGCTCAGACATAGGTGTATGAGTGTGAGTGTTGTTGAGTGATTGCTCAGTGTAATTTGTGTGTGTGTGTGGGGGGGGGGTTGTCTGGGGGTTTGGAACAACAACCACTGGAGGCAACCATGCTGTTAGTCCACTCGCTTTTTCAATGATGCCAGGGTCTTCATCTTTCTTCAGCTGTTCTTCAGTGTGCTTCTGCACATGGAATGGGACAAGTTAATATGGCTAGGTGACTGTATTTCTGGGTCAAATGTAGAGATGGCCTGGTTCAGGCAACCCAGACTAGAGTACGGATCAGGACACTCTTCTCTCAGTTGTTCATGCCCTGACTTGATATGGTTGACAGTGATTAACAACTTGAGAGCCTGGTACATTTTCCAGGACGGAATCAGTCACTTGTTGCTGGGTAATAAAAACACAGTGGTCATAGTACTGATGTTGCCATGATTCAATATAGCTCCAAATACTTGAACGGAAGTTTTGCTGCCATATGGTGCTACTCGCTTGTCGGAAGGCTGTAACCATAGGTTTTTGGTTTGAATTTGCTAAAGTCCTGCTCAGACAACAGACTGATAGATACATCAGAATCTGCTTGGAACAAGAAAGAAGTTCACAGGAATGATATGATGTGAAGACATACTCAATGTCACTTAACACCGACAGTGTTGTTTTTCTCTTCATCTTCATCACTGTTGTTGATCAGGTGAAATTTTGATTTTTTCCTCCATCTGGGTGGTTTTGGTTTTCCTGCTGGCACTTTCATAGATAATGATGATGCTCTTGTGCTGATACTAATATGGAACACTGAAGCAACATGATGTGGTTTTTAAACATTTGTTGCAGAGCTTGTTATACGCTGGACAGGAACGTGGTCCACCTTGATGAGGCCATTCACTTGCACAACTGCGACAGGCTGTTGTTGGTCATGATGATGATGACAATGATGTAGTCATGCCTTGGGAGAGGAAACATGATGTATTTCTGCTGGCGAGGCCACTACTTTAGCTTGCTTTGATGTGAGTTCCAGCATGTGCACATACACAAGTAAATCCTTCAGAGTCATAGCAGGAGTTCCTAGTTCCTTTTCACGTGCCTTACTGCTTCGACAGGCTGTAATGAATTGAGATTTGACTTCAGCATCTGTAGCACTGAAGCCACAGACTGTTGTCAGTTGTTTCAGCTCACCATAGTTGTCATTCACATTACCTTTCTGTTCACAACACCAGAAAATGTATTTCTGGAATTCCACATTAGTTAGAGGATTGACATGTTCAGTAATAACACAAGCTTTTGAAAATGGATTTCACCTCCTGCAGAATTGATTTGTTCATTGGTGAAAGTTTCCATAATATAGTTTAGCTCATCACTAGCATAGAAAGAGCTTTCTGTTGATGATCGTTTTTAATGTTGTAGGCCAGGAAGGGGTTCTTCAGCCTTGATATACATTTCTGTCATCGCACTGCTCTTGCTTCTTAAGAACAATCATGGGGAGGCTGGGTGGGAAGCGCAAAAGCGATGTGGGAGCTGTATTAGATCTGTCAGTCACCAATAATCATTCCTTGCTTCAACATGAAAAAAATTATGTTTGCAGACGCTTTTTTTTCCCTTTTACCCACATCATCGCCAATGTGATGTCAAGACTGAAAAGGTTTTGTATGACTGCTTACATGGGCAGATTTGAATAAACTCCTGATGAACATTCTCAAGATTTACCGTTAACCGTTGTAGAAAACATGACACCAATGTCTCATAACTAATAACAACAAAGGAACAGACAACTCTTGCATCAAACAAAAGAACAATGAAATAACTGTTTCCCTTGGACTGTAGACTTCGATAAGTCAACATGTTGATAACAAGAGACTGAAGACACTGCAGAGTACAGCCCTGCCATGCAGTCCATTTCAAATTGGAATTCCAAAAGATCATCAATATCATTCATATTCTCATGTAACACCTTTGCATGGTGTGAAAAAAATGTCCCACACCCTGTGGCCTCTATGCCCTGCTCTCACAGTGACTTTCCTTTCAAGTGACACAAGTGACTTCCCTTTCAGTGGGTTTGGCGTGTGCATGAGTGGTGAGATAACAAGGGTACTGAAGTAGTGCAGGAAACAGCGGAGAAAAAATCATAAAAACTTACAAAAAAATTTCTATCAAATCCCCTAAAATAAAAACAATCCATAGCATCATGAAAAACTGAGTGGAAAATGGCGAAATGGTTATATACATGGCATCTGAAAATACTTAAGGAGAAAATGAAAATATCAAAAAATAAACAAAACCAAACAACCAACCAACCAACCCATATATTCATCAACAGAAAGGCAGACAGTCAAACACACATATCAATACAAGACACCATCAATATATAGAGAAAACAAAACAAAACAACAACAAACAAAGCAGTTCATCACAGGTTCAGTCATACAGTCATTGCATTAAGGTGTGTGATGTCTAATAAACACAAACCTACACAGACATAATATATATATATATATATATATATAATATATATATATATATATATATATATATATATATATATATAACAAAATTATGCACAGTCTCAGTGAAATAAAGAGAACTGAAGAACAGAAATTAGAAGAAATCTTTCTCATCATTGGATGCAGCTTCAAAAAGATGACTAACATGACCAAAACAGACAGGAAAAGAAACAACCAACAGACACATTTAAGATATGATCAGGCAGACAGGAAAAACAAAAGAGAAACATAATCAGGCAGACATGAAGAATAACAACATAGGAAAATTAGGAATAAATGAACCACACTCATCAGTATGCTGATAATCACTATAAACATACACACATATACATACACAGATCAAATCAACTAGAACAGGACTGAAATGAACGTACACTGTACAACATTAAAAACAAACACAAACAAACAAACAAACACTTTTCAAAAAACAAACAAACAAACAAACAACATTCTAAAGCAATACACATATTTATTTTTCTATCTATATCCATCTTTTTACATATACCTACACACACACACACACACACACACACACACACACACACACACACACACACACACCACACACAACACATGTGTGCACACACAAAAGTAAATGAATAAATAAACAGCAACAACAATAAACAAACAACAAAATAATGGTTTCAGTTTCAATTTTCTCAAGACAGTATTTCCACGCTGTTGATACATTCTTTTCACGCTGTTGATACATTCTATATGCACCAAATGACGAAGACACGATGTGATGGAAAAAGATCCAGAATGATCATGACATATAGCATTTAAAAACAAAAACAAAACAAAACACAGATGATATCAAGGCATCATAAATATCAGCACAAAGAAATAAGCTAATGTCACCCACTACAAAAGGATATCTACTGCCCACCAGGACACATTTAACTTATTGCAAACAAACATCAAGACAAAACAGCAATGCATCACATAGCACCAACTTCTGAGGATAATCATAACGGTGAACTCTGGAGTCCAAAAGCTCATTCAAGTCCATGAATTCTCAATCCAGACCAGTTACTTCACTTTATCAGTCATCAAGCCTATATGTATGAACTGTGCTGATAATCAGTCTTTCCATGAATGTTTGCACTGAAAATATTGAAATATCAAAAGTATACAGCAGAGGAAACTCTTTGTGAACTTTTCATGGACATAGACAAGGTGCCAAATGATTCAGATTTTTACCCCAGTGATGACAATTTTGAAGAAGAAATTGATAATGAACTCATTGGTAGTGAGGATCGACACAGTTCACAAAATTATACATTTCCTAATATGGCTCTCATTTTGTTGCAACAGCAACAAAAATTCCAAGTACGCTAAACTAATGCCTAATCTATCCCCTTTCAATATGCCAGTATTTATGCAATATTATCTACAAACGAAAACACATGAGTCCTTTGTGCCACCAGCCATTTTCTAACCCATTTTTCCAGGTATGCTCGTGCACAAGTGTTGCTGGCCTCAGCAATGTAATTGATGAGTTAAGTGACATCAACACTACAGGTCTGCCACTTTAAAATGACTTCAGCGTAGAAAGAATTACGTTGTTTTGACAAAACATGTGCTGGAAAGGAATACAGCCACAAACAAATCAGTTCTGGGAAAGTTGTGGTATTTTACATTTCAAGCAGACGGTGTATACATTAATTGCTGTTGCAAGGGATTTGCACTTTTATGAGCAGAGATGGCAGTGCTGAGAGAATACCATGCCTGGCTATGCAGAACACACAGAGACAGACAGGTCAGCTTCCAGCATGCATGCAACGTAAACACCACGGATAAACGCACACACAATAACAGTTAAACCAGCATTCACACACATTCAGCAAGAATGCTTGATTCAAGCACTCATGCTCTGAAAATGACCTGCATTTCCACAAGCCAGTTCACAAGCACCATGCTTTTTTTTTTTAAAGTAATGCCATTTCCCAATGATTCCACTTTCTGACACAAGGCCATTTTCACACAAAACGAATGTCATATCCTCATGATGCATTCACAGATGTTATTTTCTGAAGATGCATTTTTTATGTTACTTTGTCTGGATCCATTTCCTGACACCAGTTTCTTCTGATGCTTTGATATCATTTTCTTGTCATGCCACACTTTTAAACAATAGGTCTACATATGCCATCTTGTCCCATGCTACTTTCACATAAAGCATTTCTCCTCACAATGCAGTCTCTAACATGAGCACTTTAACAATCTCATACACACATACACAAAACACGCAATTTCGTGAAACAGCATCTGTATCATGTTCCATCTTGTGGCGATTTAATCACTAACCAAAATCATCAATAACATCTAGAATGAAGCTAACAACAGCAACATCAAAGATGGCAGCCACAGAGCAGGAGGCAACATTTTGCGTACAGTTACATTCAAAGGGCAAACGATCATCATTTTTGCCTAAAAAATATACCTGTAACATATGGTAATACAAATGATACTGCACAGCTTACTCAAGACATTTAAATATGCTTCCCTTGCCCCATGTTCATGTCTCGTGCTCTCCCCCTGGCAACAGACAGCAACTCTTCTTCCTCTACTCAACATGACTGAGTAAAGATGAACACATGGCATTTCTGCCACCTTGGTGTTTTATTTCCACATTTAATCCCCCTACCCAAACACTTCAACATCCATTAAAAATAAAATCACATTAAATCCAATTATGAAAAAGACTGCCTTTTCAATGGCCTAAAAATTTACCCCAGGTACTGGCTCAAATAGCAAGTACTCATTATTTCCAACGGAATATTCACAGCAACATGCTGTGTCAATTCCTTGAAACTTTGATAATATTCAAAACCTCAACATAAATCTACATGAATCTATGCTGAGGTACTGCCAGTAATAACAGAATCATGAAAATGCAAATCCTGCATTCACTTTCACACCATGCATGCACACATGTTAAAAGGTCCTACTAATCAATCTACAACAATACACATCAAAACATGCACACACTTCACATTAAAGTTACAACAACCCTAATGGTCATGAAGGAAAAAATCATAAACAGAAAAACATGCACAAAATCATTACAATCATTTATCTACAACAACACTGCACCAATTTATATACAACTGTATCAAACGGACTCACCGGTCACTCATTTCGGCGCGGTACAAACGGTTGGAGATGGAGGCCAGGAAGGCTTGGACACATTCAGGGTCAGCCATCAACCCTGCCTTCAATGCCCTGGGAAATTATACATCAATTTCATCTTTGAACTTTGAATACATATACAAAAAGATGAAACAATGAGCAGAAGCTCTCAATCAAGCTTATAAAGTCTTGACTCAATCACAGCGATAGAATGGAAATTTGTCATCAGTATATGCCTATCAACTTTTTGATGAGAGGTCACCCTAAGACTATTATTGTGTTACAAAGACGCTTCATGTTATATGTATTTCAAGGCAATTTAAGCAAAAGCTGAGTTGTATGTATATGTAGGGGCTGGTGGCTTGTCCCTCCAGCACATATAACGTGTAAATAAATTGAGAGATGTCAGTTCCATCTTTCTTAAATGTACTTACTAGTATTTAACATTTAACTCTATGATGAAAAGCAATGTGTACAAATCATCAATGTTACAATATGTGTTTGCTGGTTTGTGAAAGTATGCGACACACTCAGTATGTAAGCATGTATCAGATGAAAGATCAAAGCCCGAAATACTTTCCAGGATTGCCCAGACCACAGCTGCAATGACCAAGCTAAAAGTCATCTGGAACGACAAGAATATCGCTATCTGCTCCAAGATCAGACTGATGCGTTCCCTGGTCATGTCAATATTTTTGTATGCATGCAAAACATGGACCATAACAGCAGACATTGAAAGATGGATACAGGCAATGGAGATGAGATGCTTCCACAAACTCCTTGGTATCTCGTACAAAGATCATATAACCAATAAGGAAGTGAAAACCCGAATCGAAAACGCCATCGGGCCGTATGAAGACCTCCTGACTTCAGTGATAAGACGCAAACTGAGGTGGTATGGGCATGTCACACGATCATCTGGACTGGCCAAGACCGTCTTGCAGGGAACAGTACAGGGAGGGAGATGTAGAGGCAGACAGAGAAAAAGATGGGAAGACAATATCAGAGAGTGGACTGGTCTTGAATGGAACATCATTCTGCGGAAAGCTGAGGACCGTGAGGAGTGGAGGAAGTTGGTTGCAAAATCTTCAGTGGTGCCCCAACGGTCAACCAGACTACGGGACTGATGATGGTGATGATGATGATGATACATGCAGGTATGTATGTGTGTGTGTGTGAGCACACAACTGACAGATTGTTACAATCTTAGTTTTTTTGCTTAAGCCATTAAACCATTTGTTTTGTGACACTAAAACATCTTAAAATGATAATTACTATAAAGACAGTAAAAATGCACCCAGAAACAGCTTAGACAACATTGCCTTATACTTCAAACATTTCTGGCCACTATAGCCTCCAAACTAAATCACATCTACTCAAACACAAATATATGACCTCTCACGGGGTAAGATATATAACTCAAACTTGAGAACAAACCACCTATTACTGAGAAATACTCATGGACATATTCTGTGTACAGACTGACACAAAGTGACAAAGAGATTCAGGGTTCCCTATTCAAAATCAACAAAAAAGATTAACTCACTCTTTGGGTACCTTTCAAAGAGGTGTCTCAGCTCTTGTTTTGAGAGACATAAAGGACAGTCACTCCACTTCAAATTCTGTGGCTCATTCCAGACAAATACTCAATACAATTCTGAACACAAGCATAAATGCATACACACACACACACATAATAATAATCAATATGCACAAAAAGAACATATAAAGATAGGATCCCTCACACAAGATGCATGTTAAGGAGACCATCTAAGATTCGAAAGCACCAGAGATGCACAGTTTCACGCTTGTCGGATGAACTGGGCTTTCCACAGGTTGATATGAACAAAGAATCCTCACCTGCAGATGTTATGAATGGCATTATCCCGCAGATTCTCCAGTGTCACCATCAGCTTATCTTTTGGCTTCTTGCCGCGCTTGACATTCTGACGATCCTCATCGGTGGTGACAGTAATGCGGATGTTGCCGGGACTGCTAGTGTTAGTGCTGCTACCACCAGAAGTTGTGGAGGAGGAAGAGAGGGAGTACTTGTTGAGCTTGCTGAGGATGGGGGAGGGACTCACGAGAAAGTCGCGCAGGGAGGCCACCATGGTGGAAGACAGGTGGGGGAACTTGACTGCCAGCTTGCCTATGGCCTGGTAATAATTACAGATAAGAAAGCAATTCACAGGCTTAACCCTCTGACTCCCACACCATGTCCACCAGCATCCTGCATTGTCAGCAATGCCAGGAAAGTAAACACTTAATCCTTTGACTCCCTCACCCTATAAAGTGAGGATGTCAAAGGGTTAAGGTTTTGCAGTGGGTAGATAGGGTGCGGAAGTCAAAGGCTTAAAATGATCAAAGGAAAAAAATAGTCAAAAATCAAATGGACAGAGAGCCTTTATGGAAGAAATCTGCCAAAAGGTAAAAGATAAATTATGTCTGTCACTGATCTGTAGTTTATTCGATACATTTTGTCTGCCAGTGGTATGTTAAGCAAAACTGAGCATCTCCCGTGAGTTAGGAAACAGAAACATACTCACAAAAGCATTTTATGAACATAAAAAATTAACAAACTTTCAATTTAAATGTCAGAGCAGCATGATGACAGGCACAAAAGCCAAGCAGATTAGTCATCAGACTCCCTATCAGAAGGTCTAGGCCTAATCTGGCTGGGTATCCCTATGGGTAAAGGATGATTTTTCTAGCCTCACAACTCAACATATGTAGAAACATGATACTGTCTGAACCTCTCTGTGTATACAGAAAATCAAATACACGTGCTAAAGACGCTGTAATCCATGTCCAGTTTCCTATGGAAACATAAAAACATCTAGAGTGTACATTCACCA